>OZ014522.1:283831790-284471290 GCA_963966055.1 Lathyrus aphaca | reverse complement strand
AACAACATCTTGAGGTAAGGAGTTTCCATCTCGAATAATGATATGCTCTTGAATAACTGGTGCCTCAACTGGGATCCTTGCAGGCTGAGGTTGAACAAGGTTGTTCACTTGAGGTGGAAAGACATCTTCAGTTATGGTAGCCCGTTGAACATTATCCCCTCTCCCTGTCAATGTTGTCACAACATCCATGAGTTGGTTCAATTGGTCCTTTGTCAAATCAAAGTATCCCCTTAGCACAGTCCGCTTTTGTCCTCCAGGGTCCATGATCAATCAAGAACTACTTCCAGTCCAATGTAGGTGTCAGGAAATCTGCTGCGGGTTATGGACACAGGACGAGGATGAGCTTACTCTGAGGAAAGAAAATGATACGCAATGCAGATGCAATGGTGTGAAAATGGATGCAATGCAAGTATGGTTAGGATCACAAGCACAAACAGACTCGGAAGCTAGAATAACTAAAAACTTCCTATTTGGTAGGCTGTAAGAGATTGGTTCTATATTCTGTACCCATAAAAACCTACTCATAGGATAGTTTCTACGGCGATGGTTTAGGATACTCAAGGTCACAGACGTTTATCGTACTAACTCCCAGCCGCAGGCTAGCTGCATTATGACGATAATGACGATAAGGTCTACCTTGAGTGGTGCTCTCGTGTTAGGCCCTCAAGGGGAAAGCCCTTGGAAACTAACACTACACAACGACCAATATAGAAACTGGTTCTTAACAGTGGATCCCAGATTCATAACCCTTTCATGAATCAAGTCAAGCGACGTGCTAGTTGGGTTATGACAAGATCTACGAATAGGTCTACTATCTGGGGGAGCTTTCATGATAGGCCTTCAAGAAGCGAGTCCTTGGAGACTAACACTAATAACTACCAATTCTAACCTAGGTGTTCCCTTTTCTTTTTCCAAAGCTCAGCTTTTACTTGTGATATAATCCCAAGACCCCACAAATAAATAAAAGGCATATAAGATAAAGCAATAAAGAAACAAATAAACAAAGATAACAAACATAGAGAAGACAAATAAGACAAAAAAAATCAACAAATAAATACACAGTTAGCTAAGTTAGGCTCAACTTTCTCACTCGCATGGAGCTATCCCCAACAGAGTCGCTAGCTGTCGTACCTCGAAAAATATGATCCTCGTGTTGGGACGCGAAAAAAACAACAGTCACCACCTAATTCTATTTATTCTAACTAAATAAAAGGGAGATATAGATACAACCTAATAAGGATAAGAAATAGTCAACAAAACCAAATTCTAAGTTCGGGAGTCAGTTACGCAAGGGGAAGGTATTAGCATCCCTCACGTTCGTAGTACTCAATGGGAACCTCTTAGTCTAACTATGAGATTAAATGTTGATTTATGTCTTTGTCTTCTAAATGGTTTGCTAAAATGTTTGTTCTAATGGGAAAATATTATTATTTGTTATTATTACGGAGAAATGATTAAATTTTTTTATTAGGGTGATTTATGACGGAGAAAAGAATTTGTTTTTATTATTGTGCTCGCGAAGGATTAAAATCCCTGTGCCTATGTATTCCCCTGTGCAATGGGAAAGTCAGAGCTTCATAGTTCATGCGACTATGGTTTGTTGGTGTTTTTTTAATGAACGATTGTTAAAAATCACTTTCTAACTGCTAAGAGTTGGCTTATCTGCTCGCGATAGGAGGCTGAAGCGCTAGCTTGTCTGCGAGATAGAAAGAGTTTAAAC
This sequence comes from Lathyrus aphaca, assembly GCA_963966055.1. Taxonomy (NCBI): domain Eukaryota; kingdom Viridiplantae; phylum Streptophyta; class Magnoliopsida; order Fabales; family Fabaceae; genus Lathyrus; species Lathyrus aphaca. The sequence continues at coordinate 284,469,570 of OZ014522.1, read as the reverse complement.
AATGCTCGTTTTGGAAAAAAGTTTGATCTTATTTAAGGTGTTTTAAGATGAAAAGGAGAATGAATCACAACCCAAGGGCTAACCTCAAGAGTGATTCATTCAAGAACCCGTGGAATGCTAGACTCCAGAATTCAGCTCTTTCATTATTTGATATGTAATTAGGTATCTTGAAATACGAAAGGGCGAATGAATCACGTCCCGTGGGGCTGGCCTCAGGAATGATTCATTCAAGAACTATGTGGAATGCTAGACTCCAGAATTCAGTTCCTCCGTTTAATATGGAAAATGATTTGATTATTTGTTGGGCAGGTCTTAAGTTTGGATTTGAAAGAAAGAGACAAGTCGTCATCTTTAAGGGAGATATCTCACCTATTTCACCACAAACAGTTAAGAGAGAAAATAGAACGGGAAGAAGCTTCGAACTTGGATATATATCAACAAGTGATTCCCACATTCTTCCTTGAGAGGAATTGTTTGAGAAAATTGATTTGTTTGTGTTTGTGGGAATAGGATAAATATCTTTCCTATGGAGATGAATCATGTCTTATCTTTTCGAGGAAGTTGAATGTTTTAAGTGTTTTAAGTACGAAAGAGTGAATGGATCACGTCCCGTGGGGCTGGCCTAAGGAATGATCCACTCAAGAACCCGTGGAATGCTAAACTCCAGAATTCAATTCTTTCATATATTTATTAATTTGAATGCTTATTAAGTTAGAAAAGTTAGATGGCGATGCGTGAATCACTCGACTTACGGGTAAAATGCAAATGGAGGTTAATTGTTTGATTGATTAAGTGGATTCGATTCCTAGTCCCTAGGGATGCTCCTAGCAATACGAAACCGTAACCGAATGGAATGTGCAAGTGTGCAAGTGAAACCGCTTGGTGTTAGACCAAGGGTTAACGAGTGAATTAAAAGCGATAAATAAAATGCGTACAAGATAAACGGGAGAGGGATACAAGTAAGTTACACGGGATTGCGATGAAATAAAGGGTCTCGTTGTAATTTGCCAAAGAGAAAGCGTGTGTGAAGTGTCTTAATTAATCGGAGGCGTCAAAATGTTGCTCGTTAACTACCTTAGAACCAATTCCATTGTTAGAATGGTTCTATGAGGAGTAGAGCACTTATATTGTATAAAAATGCGAAAAATAAATAAATAAAATAAATAGAATAAATAAATAAAAATAAAATAAAATAAAAATGAAATAACATAAACTAAACTATAAATGCCTCATATTGGTCACAATTTATCGACTTATTGGAATCGATTTAATCGCACTTTTTGTTATATCATCCGCCCGAAATAAAATTAAAAGATCCATAGGAAAAAGAGTGTAAGAACAAAACAATAAAATCCATAAGTTTTAAATCGTAATAAATCTAACAATTGAAATAGAAATAAATAACAAAGTTAAAAAAATAAATAAAAAATGAAAGTAAATAAAAGTGGATCGGGGTGTAGAACACTGAATTTGTAGTATGCGAATAAAAACATGGACTCCCAAAGATAGTCATGGCCCAAAAATCTAAAAATAAAATAGCATAATAATAATAATAATAAAAACAAAGAAAAATAACGGTGAGTGTGTCATGGGTTCCATGTGCAGAGTAGAAATCCATGGTCTCAGCTTCTAAATAAGTAATCAAGAATTTACCAAAAAAACAAAATAAAATAAGAAAATTAAAAAAAAAGGAAAAGGCAAAAGATATTAATAATACTAAGAACTGAAAGCAAATAGTCCACCCTTGTTTCAAAATCAAAACACGCCTTCCACGATGCTATTACTTTTCCTTCTTTTGCTCCCTCACTCAGATATCTCCCGACCTCGTTCTCTCTCTCTCTCTCTCTCTCTCTCTCTCTCTCTCTCGGTCTTCACGGATTTTGGTATCTCTCTCTCTCCCTCTCTCTCTCTCTCTCTCTCTCTCTCTCTATTCATTCGCTTCGCTCACGAAAAAAACTCTCCCTCGCGGTTTCGTTAGGATTTGTATGGTTATTGGTGATTCCAAGGTTGCGACGGCGGATCTGGATCACAGTTTTGAGTTTGATTGTTCGTTTGGTTATGGTTCAGTGTGTTGTGTTGAACGAAGGTGAAGTTTTATGATTGGAGTTGAAGATGATGATTTATGTGGTTGAAGGGTTTGCTGTTGGTTTGTGGTTTATGGTTCGTGAGATTTTGAAGAAGAGGAAATGGTTCGTTGTGATTTGGGTTGTTTTGGAAGATGGAGGGCAGTGGGTTTTCGGTGTTTTGGTTTGATGCGAGTTTCACACTGGTGGTTTCCGGTTTGCAAAAGTTTGGATGGTGTAGGTGATATGAAGGCTGTTTTTGGGTTCTAATGTAGAGGTTCGGTTCACGAAAGAGGCGACGATGAAGAAGAAGGTTTGTGTTATGTTTCACGTTGTAAGGTTATTTGAAGATTTGGGTAATCATGGTTAAAGGTTTTATTTTTGTTTTCAGATTTAGTCAACTCGCTGTTTTTGTGCGGTGATGTGATTGAGAAACTTTTGAGATATTGGATTCTGCTATTTTTTATTCACTCTTAACCTCATTTCTGTTATGTTTTTTGTTTCATTGTTTTTTCCAGATTTTTGGTGGTGTATGTTTGGTGGAGGTAGTGATTGGTGAAGAGTTGGTCGAGAATAGTTTGAAGGGTGGAGGAAGATTTGAAATAAGGGGTTGTGTTGCAAGGTGGAAAGATGATGGAAGAAAGCTAGGTGGTGGTCGGAAATGAGAAAAAAAAAACGAGAGTCCCCCCTCTCCCTGTGCCTTTCTCCCTTTTTCTATTATGAACCTCAATTTGAATTGTTTTTTTCTTTGATTTTTCACAAAGGTCCTTTTTGATGCAGGTTTTTGGTAATGACTTATTTTGTGTAAGTTTATAGCTGTTGGTCTTGGTGCAGGCAATATTGTTGTCTTGTGGCAGCAGAAAAATTGGAGTTTTGTGAAATGGGACCAAAGTTTGAAATGTGACTAAACTATTGAAATGTGACTAAACTATTGAAATCTAACTAAAACTATTTAAAAATAATACTGATTGAACATAAAACTTAAATCTAAATTTAAAAATAAATAAATAGAATTAGATTAATTAAGAATAAAACTAAATAAAATGAAACTAACTTAAAATTAAACCTAATTAAACTATACTAATTAAAATTAAATTAAGCCAATAAAGTAATTAAAATATTAACTAATAAAATTATCGAAATAATACAATAAACTAATTAAACTAAACTCAATTAAAATAATAAACTAATTATAGACTAAATTTAAATTAACTAATTGATCTAAACAAATTCAAATTGAATTAAACTAAAATTAAACACAAAAACTAAAATAAGATTAAAGAATACAAACTAAAATAAATTAAACTAACTTAAAAATAAGACTTAATTAAATATAGACTAAATATAAATTAAACTAACTAAATAAATAAAAATAAACTAGATTAAATACTTAGATTAAAATTAAATTAGAATGAATAAAATTAAACTAGTATAGCTAGACTAATTGAAATAAATTAAAAATTAAACTAAACAAAATTCTAAAAGACCGAGAATAAAATAAAAATGACATTGAAGTAATAAAATGAATGTAAAATTAAATGACTAATGATAAATGGCCTAAAATGCATAAATGACTGATATTGCGATGGAAATGCGTTAGATGAATGAAAAAAATTTGAAAACATTCCAGTCAAAATTTAGGGTGTGACAAGTAGCTTGGGGAGGAGCTGCAGGTGGGAGTGTTACCTGGGAACCGGAAAGAAGGATGCGAGAATCATATCCAGAGTTATTTCCTTCAGGTACATTTTCGAGGACGAAAATAAAATAAGCGGGGGAGAGTTGTAACACCCCGATTTCATAAATTAATTAATAAAATAATTATTGTGAATATGGTAGTATATTTGGAATAATAAGTAAGGAAATTATTTTATTTAAATAATAATATGATAATGTGGTGGTATTATTAAAATATTATTATTAAATAAATAAAAATAACAAATTGGAGGTCTAAGGGGCAAGGTGGTAATTGTGTTATGTTATGAAAATGGTTGAACGATTCTCTTTCCTCATATCGTGTTTTCTGACGAAGAAACAGTTGACTTTGGAGAAAAGGGAGAAGAGAAGAGAGATCAAAAATCGTAGTGTTCTAAGATCAAGAATTTGAAAAGGATCACTGGAATTTGAGGTAAGGGGGAGAAAGGGATTTTATATTGGTGACTTAACATGAAAAGCGTAATTGGGGGTTCCTTACTCTCTTAGGGATTATGTGAATTTGATTCATTATGATGAAATTGTGATATGCATATGTATATTGTGATTGTGATTGCATATGTTTGAAGTTTTGATGTTGAATTGTATGTTGTATGGGGATTATGAGAAACCTGTCTATGAATGTTATGGATGATAGAACCAATAGGGAAGCTAAAGAAAACCTAAGAATTTCCTAATTTGATTAGTAAATGATAGGCTAAGAAATTGGGTAATGTTAGAGGCATGGAATGGTAATAAAAATGAGAATTGAACTATTTTGGGTGCTAAATATGAAGTAAAACGAACTGGATTTGAACTAGTATAGAAGGAGGAAGAAAAAGTGATTTTTTGGAAAAGTTGAATTTTTGGTCGCAGGGCTCCTGACACGGGCCGTGTCAGGTGTCAGGCTTCTGGAAAATGATTTTTATGGATTAAGGGGAATGTTGGCTACAGAGGGCCTGACACGGGGGGCCGTGTCAGGTGACACGGGGGGGCGTGTAAGCCTTCTGTATTGGGTGAAATTTTGATTTTTGAGAGGGAGCGTCAGACCGTGTGACACGGGTCGTGTCTTGGGACACGGGGGCGTTTCAGGCCTCTATTTTTGGAAAATTTTAGATATCCTAAGTCGGTTTTGTCCCGTTTTATTGGTTATCATTCACACCGTTAGTCTAATACATCGAAGATAGCACCTATGATTAGTATAGGACCTGACGACCTGTAATTAGTAGTTACGTTCTATGTGATTGTTCTGAATTGTATGGTTTTATTAAAAAGACCAAATTTGATTGTGTTGGCTATGAACAATGATTCTTGTTTTTGTTGCATAAACGATATTGATGGTATGGTTGATGATTTGTAAAGATCAGGAGGATCGTGTTATGAATGGTCATATTCATGCTTATATATGCTAGTGTATGTGTAATCGAGTCTTGCATACGCATACATGTTTGGTGGAATAATCATGTCTCAGATGGAGCGTAAGTGATTATTCAGATTCATTGTGAATCAATGGTGCAGGGATGATCGTGTCTCAGTAGGAGCATAAGCAATGCATCCGGGGTTCAAATCGATAAACCAATGATTGAGTCGGTACCGCATTTGTATTGTGTCGTGGAGTCACATTGCATATGATTGAATGGTTGTTTTATGTTGTATGTTGATGTCTTGTGTGTGACTACTCTTTAAAAATATTATTTGCACCGTTATATATTGAATCGTTCTATCACCCCTCTTGTTTTTGTTATTGTGTCTGTACTTCTTTGGGAGTACAGATAACCTAGGTACATGAGAATGCTTTGGTGTTGCTTGTTCGAGTCATAGGGCGCTTTGATACGTAACATGGGAATGGGGACTTTTGCTGCTTTGTTTTTATTTTTAATTTCCAAATTTGTTAGTTACGTATCCATTTAATAAACTAAAGAGATTGTTTTAGTTTTTGAAATGTTTATGCCGATGACCATATATGATAAGGAACTATTTATTTCCGCAGTTTAATGAAAGGCTACATTGAATTTTGTTTTCTTTTGAAATGTAGCATCTCACTTTTGTATTAGAACTCTGATTTTATTGAGAAAAACTTTAATTTTATTCTTTGGGAAAAGTGGGTGTTACACGTATGGGCAGACTAGTGTGCAGAAAATGCAGTTTTTGGCGATTCGTCATGTTTTTGCATCCGTTTCGAGTTGGGTCGATCCTAGACTTTAAGTATAATTAAAATCTGTTGATTATAGTAGATTTGAGGATTAAAATAATTAATTTAGAAATCTAATTAATTAATCAATAATTAGTCATTTTCCATGTTGAAGTTGTATTAAGTTGTTATAAGTTGTGTTGTCCCGATCTTGGGGAAGATTATTAAGTTGCAGGTCGATTGACCAATGTTGATACACGTTGTTGATTATTTTTTCGTTGTTGTATGCCATTCATAGTTGCATACATTTGCATATTTTAAAGTTGGAGCGAATGCTCGATTCAAGTTGGCTTGGGTTGGCAAATAAGTTGTTGATGCCTCGATAAACTGGCAAGATATTCAAGTTGGGAGTTTACTCCAAATGGTACCACATGCATATATAATTTGAGTCGCATTCAAGTCGCATTTTATCTATGTTGTTAATTGTTGTCGGTTGCAAGTTGTACGTTGATGTTGCTTGTTGTGTGAAGTGGTGTGATTGTATGATTTCTTGCTTACGTATTGATTATCATGCTCCTGTTTATGTTATTCGATATCTCACCCATTCAGTTTGAATGTTTCCCTCTATTGGGGGGATGAACGCATGTTTTGTTTTTGTGGATTTTCATCTTGTTTATAAACTCGTTTCAGTTGTTTTATGTTGAATCTGCTGCGTAGTTTTTGAAGCATGATTATTAATGAAGTTTTGTTATTTGATTTTAAAGTTGAAAATGTGATATCCCATGTTTTGGTGAATTTTTATACATCTCTGATTTAATTTTAATTAGGGTAGAAATGGGGTGTTACACTCTTCAAACAAAGTAATTTTCTATGTTTTTCTCGTTTTCATTTACATGTCATGTCCTACACTATGCCCAAGGTGTATGGATCCATTTGTAGGGACACCCTTTGCATATTTGCAAGTTTCTTTTATCATTAATAAATGAAGTTTTTTCATTCAAAACGGTGTTCTCTTTCTTTGATTTTAAATTTTCATAAAAAATAATAAAATGGCAATGTTTAGTTTCTTTTTCTTTTTCATAAAAGGGAATTCTAAAATAAAGCACATCACTCGTGCAGACTTAATCACCCGGATTTCACTGATAACGGTTCTGATATGGCCAAGTATGACTTTGATAATCCAATAAATCAAGCTGATGAAGGGGTTGAGGAAGACTGTGAACTCTCTAAAGAATTATCCAGGTTGTTGAGACAAGAGGAAAGGGTTATCCAACCTCATCATGAGGAAATTGAAGTCATCAACATTGGGTCTGAGGACGCAAAGAAAGAGATAAATATTGGGGCCAGCCTACAGGCCAGTGTGAAAGAGGAACTAATTGGTATGCTACGTGAGTATGTTGATATCTTTGCTTGGTCATATCAAGATATGACAGGTTTAGATACTGACATCGTTGTGCATAAGCTACCACTAAGAGAAGAATGTCCGACAGTTAAGCAAAACCTTCGTAGATCTTGTCCTGACATGGCTATGAAGATTAAAAAGGACGTTCAGAAGTAATAGGATGTTGGATTTCTTGTCATAACTAGTTATCCACCTTAGGTAGCTAACATTGTTCTTGTACCAAAGAAAGACAATAAGGTCCTCATGTGCGTTAATTATCGGGATCTTAATCGAGCAAGTCCAAAAGATGACTTTCCATTACCTCACATTGATTTATTGGTTGATAACACCGCTCAATTCTCGGTATTCCCCTTCATGGATGGCTTCTCCGGGTATAATCAGATCAAGATGGCAATAGAAGACATGGAAAAGACAACGTTCATTACCCCATGGGGGACATTCAGTTACAAGGTGATGCCTTTTGGGTTGAAAAATGTCGGGGAAACGTATAAGAGGCTTATGGTAGCATTGTTCCATGACATGATTCATATGGAGATTGAGTGCTATGTGGACGACATGATTGCCAAGTAAATAATTGAGGAAGATCATCTAATTAATATCAAGAAGTTGTTTGAAAGACTGAGAAAGTTTCATCTGTGATTAAAACCAAACAAATGCACTTTTGGAGTGCGGTCCGGGAAATTTTTGGGTTTCATTGTATGAAAAAGGAATAAAGGTTGATCCTACTAATGTAAAAGCAATACAAGACATGCCTGCACCAAAGACTAAAAAAGAAATTTGTGGTTTCCTGGGTAGATTGAACTACATTGCACGATTCATATCTCACCTCACAACCACCTGTGAACATATATTCAAATTGCTAAGAAAAGAACAAGCGGTCAGGTGGAACGATGATTTCCAGAGGGATTTCGAAAAGATAAAAGAATATTTACAAGAGCCTCTTATTCTAATGCCCCCAGTTCCAGGGAGGCCACTCATCATGTATCTAACAGTACTTGAAGGGTCTATGGGTTGTGTTCTCGGTCAACACGATGAGACAGGTAGAAAAGAGCACACCATCTACTACCTGAGCAAGAAATTTAATGACTTTGAATCAAGGTACTCAATGCTTGAGAAGGCATGTTGTGCACTTGCATAGGCGGCTAGGCGATTGAGATAATACATGCTCACACACACAACTTTGCTGATTTCAAAGATGGATCCTATCAAGTACATTTTTGAGAAACCAGCGTTGTAAACACCCCAAATTTGTCCTCACTTTTTCTCACACCTTGGCTTGTGATCTTTCATTTTGCATTAGCTTAAGCATACCATCTCATATTGCATATTTGTCTCACTACATAGTTCCATTTTCACCTGCACCTAGGGTTTGTGATCTGAGAAATCCAAGAGTCAATCAGAGCCATCCCAATGATCTTGAAGCTTTCCAAGAGGGTCCATGTGTGTTCTATAATCATAATATTCTCCCCAAAGTTCACAAAAGTCAAGGGATCACAAAGAATGGCAAAGGCATGTAAGTAGAGCTAGGGTTTTCCTACACAGATGACCAAAATTAGGGTTTTGGTTTCAAAGGCCTTAACTCCAAATTATTTTGGTCATTCTTGTTTCTAATGTTATTAATATGTTATAAGGATCATGTGTACCAAGTTTGATGAAGAAATTCATTGTGGAATTCATCTGATCATTTGGTAACTTCTTGAGCAAGTAAAGTCAAAATCAGGGCATCTGAGGCCCCCAACAAAGGTACCAAAGGGTCATCATCATTTTGAGTCTCTATGATCTTTATTTGATCTTATAAGTGTTTGGAAGTTCACAAAGTTGAAGAATTTTGAGCCAAATGCAAACTTGCTATTTTTGGAAATGACTTGTAATGGAAACTTTCCATTTTGGGAAAGATTTTCAACCTCCTCTTTCATGACCAAAAAAGCTTCAAACGAAATTTTTTTGGATATGAAAGTTGTAGATTAGGTCTTTCCCTTTTCAAAAAGTACTAGAACATGTCTTGATTCATCCTAGAACCCAAGATATGGCCATTCAAAGTTGGCAAAAATCCTATAATTTTCAAGTTCATGCCAAAGAGGGAATTTTGCAATTTCACTTGCCAAGCCTTCTTATGAACTCTAATCAACTTCTATGCCTCATAACATGTCAAGGCAAATTCAAAAGATCAAAATTGGCCCAAGATTTCATAGTTTTCATGACTTGATCTTTAAGAAATCTCAAAAGGGCCAAAACACACAAACTTTGCAAAATGCCTTGGAACCTTCCATCCACTTGTGCCAACTGCATAAAACCAATTCTATGGCCCTCCTTGATGCAAGTTGAGGCTAGACACCCCTTGAAGCCAGCTCTGCCATGGCCCATACCTAAGGTACAAAAACTTTTGACTTTTTGCAACTTGCCCATACCAATCAAACCATGCCACTAACCACTCTCTGACTAATCAAGACATTATATACAAACATGATGGAACTCATTTGACACAAGAAGCAAGCCTGCAAGCTCCCACAACTCAGAATCACAAAAATCACCATAGAACTTCATCTCTTCGAATTGCACAAACCAACCATCAAACCTCAAAACAAACTTCACCAATCATCTTCAAATGGTCCATAGAACACAAAGCACCCTCTGAAAAGCCCTAAACCACAGCTAAACCAAAACACGATTCCCGGTGCAGAGGAGCTGTACCTCTCAAACCAAGCCACACAAACTTGTTCTAAGCATTGCAACATCATCAGGGGGTTCATTGGAGGTGGATTGAACCAAGAAAGAGGCCAGAAAGCTCAGGGAGTGAAAGCTTCATCTTAGGTAGCCCCTTAGAACCTTTTTTCCAGAAACTTTATTTCATGTTCTAGAAATGTTCCCCATGCTCTCCTGATCACACTGCACTTGTTGGTTTTGAAAATGATGAAGAAACAAGCATGAACCGTATCTCTGAAACTTTGACCTAAATTTTGTTCTTCTTCGATTCTCTTTGTTTATGCATGATTAATTTTTTTTGTTGCTGGATTTGAGTTTATTGATGTTTAAAGATTGATTCGGGAGCTTTTGGTGAGTTTTTGTGGTGTTTTGAGAGATTCAGGGAGGGGGTCTGGCCGAAGAAGATGACCGGAGGTCTTCTCCGGCCACCTAAAAGTCATTAGGGCAAATCTTTAATTAATTAGGTTAGTTTGAATTTAGGCCATTGGATTTAGCTTCCCGCGCGTGTAGACGGCCCAGATGCCTCATAAACTTTAATCTTTTAATTAGTTAGTTTAATTAAGTTTAATTAAATTAAATTAATCAGAGTGAATCTCATCCACCCATCTGCGCGCTTTGTCAACTTTAGTTTGAACCTGGACCATAGATCTTGATTACTTCCATTTAATTTAATTTAATTTCATTTTTCTTTATTTCTTTTGTATATTTTATTTAAAATTGTTAAAAACATCACAAAAATATAATCTTTTGCATTTCTGATCCAAATATTTTTCTCAACCCCAAAATGATTTTTATTTTATTTTTTGCATTAAAAAAGTATTTTTAAAATATTTAAATGTTATTTTTAATTAATTAAAGGATTTTAATTAATTAAAAATACATTTAGGTTTCTAAAAATCACCAAAAAAATCATGAACCCTCCCAATACATTTATAAACATTTTCAAACTCATCATACAAATATATTTTTAGGTTTGATCCTAATTTCACAATTTTCTTTGAATTAGGGTTCTTTAAAATCACATTTTCTAACCCTAATTTGAAAATTTCATTTCTGCCTAACCATGATGAGTTTGAACTTGATTCTTTTTGCATTTTTCACATATTGCATGTAATTTATAGGTTATTTTTCTCATGAATTTATCTTTCATTTTCAATTTGATTTGCATTTTCCCTTGAGAATCACCCAAAAAACCTAGCAAACTTAGAAAATTCATAACTTTCAATGGGATTAGCTTCTGACCTTCTCCTTTGGGGTGTGACCTTATATGGGATTAGGGTTTGTTTGAGCTTGATTTCAATTTTTTGTCATGATGTTTGCTTCTGTTTTTGTCATTTTCATCTCATACATTCATAAAACCCTAAATTCTCATGTTCATTTGCATTCACCTTTGCATATTATCATCATGTGAACTTGCCTTGACATTTCAAGCGTTTTTATGACATCTTAGACATCTTAAGACATTCTTGAAAATTGATTGGTCATTTCTTCATTCATTTGCTATGTCTTGCATTCATTATATTTCATAAACATTCATGTGTTTTCATGCTTCTAACCATGCTTCCATTGCACCTCATCTTTGTATGATCATACATATGCATCTTGTATGACTTTGCATCATCTCATATGCCTTTTACATTGCATTATCACTTCTGACTTTGGTCTTCACATCTCATTTCATTTCATTTCCTTTTACTTTATGTCTTATGCATTCACACTAACATTTTCAGGGAACTTTTGGTAAGTTATTTGGGAGGTGGATTTGCCTTCACCTCCCATCTCTTATTATCTCATTCATATGCATTTTTAAATGTATTTGAAGTGAATCTAATTGACTTATGTTCCATCCTTCTTACTTTCTTTCTTTCAAGTTACTTATCTTCTTCAGGAAGTAAGTAACTTGCTCTTCTTTCTCCTTCTCTTTTCATCTGCTTCTTCCATTGGTGGCCTTGAAGATCTTTCCTTTTAAGCCTTACAAACCATAGGATATCCAAGCATGATAACTTTTAGGGTTGTGTATAGCCCCCCTTAGACTTTTACCTTTGAGTCTCCTTGAGTCTCTCTTCTCATCTCAATAATCAGAGACTAAACTCTTAAAGTTTTAGGACTTTGGAATTAGGGTTATGCCTATATCCTTATCTTAGGATGGAATGTATAACTTTAATCCTATGTGTTAAACCTTTAATTTGTTTACACCTCTTAATCAAATCACATTAATAATCACCAAGACTTTATCTTGTAACTTGGGCCTTACATTAGGGTTCTATCTCTTCCTTATGGTTAAGAGGGACTAATCCTAGTGTTTAATGGACAAGTCCCCCTCAAGTTGTCTGACAAACTTAAAATCCACTTCTTAATCTCATCCTTTAATTAAAATCCATTTAATGAAGGCTTGTTATATAATGAATTTAATCCCTAACCATGAATTAAGTTGAGGTATCTTCCTCAGCTTAAGTGTTCTCATCTATTATCCTTCTATTAGGATGGTGTAATGAGTTCAAAAAACATCTAATTAAGCACAAGTAGGTTAATGATCTTAATCCTACATCATCATGGTAATTAAGTCGAGATGCTTATCTCATACTTAAGTATGCTCATTATCCCTAATCAGGGAGGATATAATGAGTTTACAAACCCTTGGTTTAGGCTTAAGGTCGTTCACTTATGCAAAACACCAAAAAACAATAACAAAACTGAAAACACAAAAACAAACAATAATCGTCTCCTCCGGGATTCTTTTCTCATCACACTCAATCATAAACAAGAACTTGCTTCTTCCATCTAATGTAAGACAGTTAGCACTCGAGCCAGACGAGTCATACACTTGAGCATAGACAAGTAAGCAGTTCACAAACAATTTTATCATCCAGTCTCTTTGAGTAGAACTACGGTGTTCTGACTTCCTTATTGCACGCGAGGATACGTAGGCATAACTTAACAATTATCGAACAAAAGTCTCTTTGTCATCCCCCTCTTTCATCATTCTTTTCTAAGCCTCAGTTCCTGAGCAATTCACACCTTTCTCACTGACACCTGTACATTCATTCCTAGCTTTTGCATACAGATAGCACATACATTTACCCCTTTTAACAAAATCTTGTAAGCATGGATCCTGTCGAGTACGACGGACAATCTGGGTGCTAATACCTTCCCAGGTTGTAACCAACCCCCTTTCTCAATTTCTCTAGTTCGCAACCGTCTTATCCATCTCTTTCCAGGTTTATGCAGCATTACCTTTCCTTCGGGATAAAAATGCCTAGCTGGCGACTCTATTCAATTCATTCCTTTTTCTCTTTTCGCCGACCGTTCACGTCCACACCAGGTGTAGTTTCAGAGTACACCTAAGAGGGGGTGAATTAGGTGTTATAAAATTTTCTCGATTATTTTCTTGATGGATGGATTTTTCTCTTTTACTTGTTTATGGTATGAAAGCGATAAAGCAAGAAATAAAAGAGACACAACAATTTATCCTAGTACCCTTCACAGTCCGAAGGTACATCCAGTCCCCTTTCCAACACGAAAGAGATTTTCCACTAGTTTTTAGATTGTACAACCTGTCGCACCATCAATCAGTGAAGCCTACTTTCTAAACAACTAAACAAAACCTAGTGTGCAAGAACAATCCTCTTGCAAGCACTATCCCTTGTGTCCAAAAATCCTGGATCACAAGTCACAATAGAAAACTTTTATAATTCTTTTTAATTTTGAGAATAATACAATATGTGATATCAATATAAAATTGATCTTCTCCTTTGATCAAAATCCACTTCTCAATTTCAATACAAGTGTTCAAATTATGAATATGAAATGTTATGAATCAAATATGAACACTTTTTAAAGTTTGAAAATATATGAAAATAAGTGAATTTGATTGAGTGATTTTTTATGAAAAGTCCTAGGAGGTGTTTTTGAATTAAAAAAATTCAGAATATATAATATTCAAAATACCCTTTCAAAAAGGTATGAAAAATTATTAAAAATAATTACTTCAAAAGGTATAACCAAAATACACAATTTGAATTTTAAAGGAATGAATTTTTCAAAAACCTTAAGTGTTAACCGGTTAACCAAATGGTTAACCAGTTAACGCATGTAAACGTTAACGCAACTTTTAAAATTTGAAGCCGTTAACCGGTTAACCAAATGGTTAACCGGTTAACACTGTTAAAAAAACAGAAAAATATTATTTTTAAAAGTGTTAAACCAGTTTAGAAACTTTCCAAAGATTGTATGCATCATGATAAAATATGAAATGATCACTTGAGCACTTGTATATCAATCTTAAAGAGATTTGATGAATACCTCAACGCATGCGTCCAAACCTTGAAATAAACTGAAAGTGCATATGAAGCTTGATCACAATGCCAATTGCTTGTTACTTCATCATGTTGGAAGCTCTTAACTTTTTGCAAGTATGAAGTGCATGAGTCGTGCTGTTTTCATCAAAATCCTCAAGGTTGAAGGCATGCTTCTACATTCTCCCCCTTTTTGATGATGACAACCATAAAATTCTGTGAGAGCTTTGATCGACGTTTCTCTAAGAAGATCCTCCCCCTAAGGATAACAACTCCCCCTAAATAATAGAGGCAGGAGCAAAAGAAATTCTGCATCGAGAGGCATTAGAGAAACAAAGTCTTCTCCCCCTTTGGCCTTAGCAAAAAGGAAGAGACCAATAAGTATAGATTCGAAAAAAATCACCATACAAGCATTGAATAGAAATACGCATCAAGTAAACATGCAAGCAAACACACATATAAGCATAAACATAATTCAACATAACCAACAAGAGTACGAACATAATGCGAAAACTTAATACATGGAAACCAAAAGTGCCTAATTAACTTAGGACTTATGTTTGAAACATCAAAACATAAACTAGACTTAAAACAACATAAGAAACATAGTAAAAAACAACATAGAAACATGGTCCTCAATCCTCATCCGACACATCCTCATCATCTTCTTCCTCCTCTTCGCTACCGTCCTCATCCTCATCAACAAACTCGGTGGGGTTTTGGGAGCTTAAAACTATGTTCCGAAGGCTTTTGAAGGAACACATGGTTTCATGATGGTTTGTCATGATGGTAGCATAAGAAAGTCATTTGTGATGCCGGTTTCCGGAAAAAGTGGGATGGAGGTGGAGGATCCGTCGTCATACTTGTAGGTTCCATCATTGCTTTGAATTATGCTGGTGTTTTTGATGATAGTGACTCCATTAATCTCATTAGCCGTTGTAGACATAGCAATAAAAGGCTCTCTACCGATTTCCATATCGGTAATTTCCAAGATTCTTGAAATGAGGCGGCCGTATGGTAATCTTGTCTTTAGAGAAAGTTGTTGCTTCAGATGATACATCATAGTAGGAAGCCAATTAACTCTAATCTTGTTCTTGACAGCAAATAGTACTTGCATTTCCAAATCATTGATCTGAGACAAGTTGGAATCCTTGGGCAGCAAAACATGACAAATGATATAATGTAGCATCCGATCATCCGCAGATAAATTCTTAGCATAACAGAGTACCCGAGAGGTACGTTGGCCGGACACCACAACTGCCTTTGGAAACCTACAAATATGATAATAGTATTACATTTTGTCATAGTCAGCCCATTTTCCTTCATCATGGTTTACCCCTTTTCGGAGAAAAACACCCGAATATGGGATAGACCAAGAAGCTGCAAGAGTACCTAGGTCAACTCCAATCTCACAGTTTCTCACAACAGTAAACAATTGGTGTTTCTCCTTATCATCACTGTTAAGAGACATGTTGTTCATAAAAGATTTTACCAAATCCGGATACACTTTTCCGTTATCAGCAATAAAGTCTAGCATCCCCTGATATTCTAACAAAGCCGCAAACTTAAAGGTTTCAAAGGATTTAAGGTTCACATACTTACCCTTAAGAAGATGGCGAACCCGGACAGGAAAATCCATTTTTCGCTTCTTGGTTGATTCCATGGTCATTTCCTCTTCACTGCTGGATTTTGACACTGACACTGGAGCCTTTCCTTTTCTGGGAGCCATAGAAGACAAGCTGAAGCTTAGGGTTTTAGGGTTTGAAGATGTATTTTCGGATTAGGATTTGTCGGAGTGGAGAGTGAAGTTTAGAGGGTAGAGTTTATAAGAGAGTTTTAGTGGAGTGGGTTTTAATGGAGTATTGATGGAGTGTTTATGTTTTTGGAGAAGAGAGTTGGAAAATGAGATAGTGGTGTTTAATGGTGAGTCAAAGTAGGAGGAAATGAGTTATGAGGTGTTGGAAAGAGGTACCATGAACCATTTAACACACATAACAAAAGACATAAAAGAATAAAAATAAAACACAAATTTTTTTGACAGACACGTGACCCAGAACTGCTGTCAGGGAAGCGTTAACCGGTTAACCGATCCGTTAACCGGTTAACGGGCCAAAATTTTCAAAAAAATTTAAAAGACAGGAACAATTTTGGGGCTATGCGGAAAAATATTTTTGACAATTTTTTTTTACAAAGTGTTAGCATATATCACAACACAACTTTTGATCAAAAAATATTTTTAAAAAAATGTTTTTCGGATAACCGAAAGAGTGAAAGATCAAAAACGGCGAAAAGTGAGTGCTAGCCTTTTGTAACACAAAGTGAAAAAAAAACACATATATTATGCAACAAATACATACAACAAGCAATTTTTAAGATAAGGTTAGATGTCACCTTCATTGAGAATACCAAGTTCTCGTCGAATCTTGAAGAATTTCTCCTTAGCCAATTGTTTAGTGAATATATCGGCGAGTTGATTTTGTGTATCCACGAATGTAACATCTACATCTCCGTTTAGTACATAATCTCGAAGGAAGTGATGCCGGATATCTATATGCTTTGTCCTTGAATGCATGACCGGGTTCTTCATGATATTGATGGCACTTGTGTTGTCACATCGGAGAGGGATACAACCAAGATCTATACCGAAATCAAGGAGTTGTTGTTTAAGCCACAATATTTGGGCACAACAACTTCCTGATGCGATGTACTTCACTTCGGCCGTGCTAAGTGCAACGCATGCTTGCTTCTTACATACCCACGACACTAGTGAATTCCCGAGAATGTGACAAGTACCACTTATACTTTTTCTATCGGTCTTACATCCTGCATAATCAGCGTCAGAATAACCAATTAAAGAACATGTGCTACCTTTTGGATACCATAGTCCGACGTGCGTTGTTCCTTTGAGATACTTCATGATCCTCTTCACGGAGGTGATATGTGATTCCTTCGGATTAGCTTGAAAGCGGGCACACAAACAAACACTAAACATAATGTCAGGACGACTTGCCGTCAAATATAATAGTGAACCGATCATACCTAGATACTTTGTAATATCAATTGAAATGATGGATAGATCTTGATCAACGTACGTTCTGGATCCCATAGGAGTAGACATCACTTTTCAACTATCCATATCAAATCTTTTCAACAATTCCTTGCAGTACTTAGATTGGTTGATGAAGATGTCATCCTTTGTTTGCTTGATTTGTAATCCAAGGAAGTAGTTCATCTTCCCCATCATGGACATCTCGAATTCTCCTTGCATCATAAGAGAGAATTCTTTGCAAAGGTCTTTGTTTGTTGATCCGAAGATGATGTCGTCGATATAGACTTGAACTAGTAAGGTGTTGCCCTTGAAATTCTTGATGAACAAAGTCTTGTCAACCTTTCCTTTTGTAAATCCCTTCTCACATAGGAAGCTGCTAAGGCGATCATACCATGCTCTTGGTGCTTGCTTTAAGCCATAAAGAGCCTTCTTCAACTTGTAGACATGAGAGGGATTCTTGAAGTCTTCAAAGCCCGGAGGTTGTTTAACATAGACTTCTTCATTGATGTAACCATTCAGGAAAGCGCTTTTGACATCCATCTGGTATAACTGAACATTCATGGAACAAGCGTAAGCAAGTAATAATCTAATTTCTTCTAACCTTGCTACTGGAGAAAACGTTTCATCAAAGTCAATTCCTTCTTCTTGGTTGTAGCCTTGTGCGACCAATCTTGCTTTGTTACGAACTATGATTCCATTCTCGTCAAGTTTCTTTTTGAACACCCATCTTGTTCCTATGATGTGTTTGTTGTCCGGTCTTGGTACAAGATTCCAAACTTGATTCCTTTCGAATTGGTTAAGTTCTTCTTGCATTGCTACTATCCATTGATCGTCGCCTAAGGCTTCATCGATTTTGGTTGGTTCAAATTGAGATACAAAAGCCATGTTGAGACAAGCATCCTTGAGATTTAGTCGAGTTGCAACACCTTGGCTAATATCACCAATAACTTTATCTATCGGGGGATCTCTATGAGTTCTTCATTCTTTCGGAAGATCTTGATGTTCTTCAATGATTGGTGAGTCATCTTCTTGTGATATTGCTTGGTCTTTTGATGTCTCCTTTTGTTGTTATGACATATCTACTACATCATCATCATCCACAATAATATTATCCTCTTTCGAGGGGTTAGTCTCATCAAACGAAACATGAATAGATTCTTGAATAGTAAGTGTTCGTTTATTGAAAATTCTAAAAGCTCTACTCAAGAGAGAATAACCAAGGAATATACCTTCGTCGGACTTCTCATCAAACTTACCAAGATTGTCCTTGTCGTTGTTGAGAACGAAACATTTGCATCCGAATATGTGGAAAAAAGATATGTTTAGTTTCCTACCCTTGAACAACTCATACGGAGTCTTCTTGAGAATTGGTCGAATATTGACACGGTTGCTTACAAAACAAGCCATGCTAACCGCATCCGCCCAAAAATATTTAGGAAGATTTGAGTCGCTAAGCATTGTTCTTGCAAGTTCCACCAATGCCATATTCTTCCTTTCGACGACACCGTTTTGTTGAGGAGTCCTTGGTGCGGAAAAGTTGTGAGAAATTCCATGCTCTTCACAAAACTCTTCAAAGGATGAGTTTTGGAATTCTCTACCATGGTCGCTTCTAATGGAGACTATTGTGAGTGACTTCTCGTTTTGAATTTGCTTTGCATACTTCTTGAATGCTTTGAAAGCATCACTTTTCTGCACTAAAAACAATGTCCATGTGTATCGAGAGAAATCATCAACAATAACTAAAGCATAAACGTTACCTCCGAAGCTTTTTATTCTTGATGGATCGAAAAGATCCATATGTAACAATTGTAGTGGCCTTGAAGTAGATATCACTTTCTTGGACTTGAAAGATGTCTTGGTTTGCTTCCCTTTTTGGCAAGCATCACATAACTTATCCTTGATGAACTTTATCTTTGGAATACCAACAACTAGGTCATGATTTATTAACTTGTTTAAATGCTCCAAGTGAATGTGAGCAAACCTTTTATACCAAAGCCATGCCTTGTTGTTGTTTTCCATTAAACATTTTACCTTCAAGGAAGAGTCATCAAAAGAAATCATGAAAATGTTATTAAATCTTTTACCTTTTAGCAAAAGGTCATGGGTGACTTCATGTTCTATCAAGCATTCCTCCTTTGTGAAGTTGATTCGGAACCCTTTGTCACACAATTGACTTATGCTAAGAAGGTTGTGTTTAAGGCCTTCCACATAAAGAACGTCTTCGATGATTGTATGAGGAGGTGCACCAATGGTTCCTACTCCAAGAATATTTCCTTTATTATCATCACCGTAAGTAACGTATCCTTTGGCCTTTAGTGATAGACTTGAAAATTTGTTGATATCGCCCGTCATATGCTTTGAACAACCGCTATCAAGATACCATTGAGTAGAAGTTGTCTTCAAGCATACCTACAAAACAAAATCAAGTATTGTTAGGTACCCAAATTTCTTTTGGTCCTTGGTAGTTAGTACCCTTTTCAACCCACACATAATGCCCTTTAGCAACACCAATGTTGCGCACATAGCAAGCATTAGGTGTATGGCCTTTGATTCCACAATAAAAACAAGTAGGTTGAAAGTGACTTTTATATCTAGGAACATACTTTTCTTTCTTAATGATTCTTTTCTTTTTATGACTTTGATGCATAGTTTTAGAATTGTTTGTCTTTTCTTTAACAACTTGTTCACTAGCTTTTACAAAAATGGTTTCATTTGTGCTTGGTTTGGAAAACTTAGAATATCCTAAACCACTTTTGTCATTAGGATATCTTTGGTGCCTAAGAATTTCCTCCAAGCCAATTTGACCTTTTTCATATCTTTCTAAGACTCTTTTAAGTTGAACAACTTGAAAAGATAATGACTCACAATTTTTGCATACAAGACTTTGTTTTTCATCCATCAATTTTTGTTTTTCATTTTCAATGTATTTTCCAAAAGCGGTATTTTGTTCTTCTAAAGATAGAATTCATTTCTTTTGGGATGAAATGTTTTTATACAAAGTCATGTATTCTTTTATAAGTTCATCTATAACTTCTTGTGCATCATTCTCATAAATTGAAAAGTTGCAACTAACCTCGTCATTTTCTTCATCAGAGTTATGTGAAGCCATTAGAGCCATATTTGCACATTCATCGCTTTCCAATTCCGATGAGGAACTAATTTCATTATCGTCCCAAGCAACATAAGCCTATTTATTCTTGAAATCCTTCTTGTCTTTGAATCCTCCTTTCTTTGCAAGTCTTGGACAATCTGGCTTTATGTGACCTTGCTTCCCACATTCATAACATGTTACTTCTTGAATCGATGTGGATGCATCCTTTTTTCTAAAATGTTTATTCTTTTTAGGAAAAGAGAAATTTTTATTTTTTTTGAAAAACATACCAAGCTTCTTAACAAGAAGCATGAAGTTCTCATCTTCGGAAGTCTCGCCGTCTTTGTCATCCTTCGTGTCAATCTTCAAAGCAATTCCCTTGGACTTTTTCTCTTGACTTTCGTGCTTCTCGAGCCTTCCAAGTTCCAATTCGTTCTCTTGAAGTTTGCCAAATAGGGATGCGGATGTCATCGTTGAGACTCTTCTTTTCCGAAATACCGGTCACTTTCGGTTGCCATTCCCTTGTCAAGGATCTTAGGACTTTCAAGTTGAGATCGTCGTTGGTGAAGGTCTTCCCAAGAGCAATTAAGTGATTTGTTAGATGAACGAATCTTTTTTGTAAGGAAAAAATAGATTCCCCGGGCTGCATATGGAACATCTAATATTCTTGACTCAAAGTATTAAGCCTTGATCTTTTTTACTTCTGTTGTTTCTTCACGCGTTTCTACCAAGGTATCCCAAATCTCCTTTCCCAATTTACATTATGATACGCAGAAGAACTCGTCCATACTGAGAGCACTTTGGAGTATGTTGATTGCCTTCTTCTCATTTAGAATCTTCTTCTTATCATCTTCATCATAAGTATTTTTTAACTTTGCGGTTCCAACGCCATTGATCACGTTTACAGGATTATGTGGACCTTCTTCGATCGCTTCCCATATGCCTTCTCCTTGGGCTTCAAGATGTGCTTTCATTCTGATTTTCCAAAAGTCAAAATATTCACCGGAGAAGAGTGGGGGCTTGTTGCTACTTCCACCATGTTTGAAAACAGGATTCGAGTTTGCCTAAGCCATACAGGATCTTGTAGGAACAGGTTACCTAAACCTGCTCTGATGCCAATTGTAGTTTCAGAGTACGCCTAAGAGGGGGGGGGGGGGTGAATTAGGTGTTATAAAATTTTCTCGATTATTTTCTTGATGGATGGAGTTTTCTCTTTTACTTGTTTATGGTAGGAAAGCGATAAAGTAAGAAATAAAAGAGACACAACAATTTATCCTGGTTCCCTTCACAGTCCTAAGGTACATCCAGTCCCATTTCCAACACGAAAGAGATTTTCCACTAGTTTTTAGATTGTACAACCTATCGCACCATCAATCGGTGAGGCCTACTTTCTAAACAACTAAACAAAACCTAGTGTGCAAAAACAATCCTCTTGCAAGCACTATCCCTTGTGTCCAACAATCCTGAATCACAATTCACAATAGAAAACTTTTATAATTCTTTTTAATTTTGAGAATAATACAATATGTGATATCAATATAAAATTGATCTTCTCCTTTGATCAAAATCCACTTCTCAATTTCAATACAAGTTTTCAAATTATGAATATGAAATGTTATGAATCAAATATGAACACTTTTTAAAGTTTGAAAATATATGAAAATAAGTGAATTTGATTGAGTGATTTTTTATGAAAAGTTCTAGGAGGTGTTTTTGAATTTAAATAATTCAGAATATATAATATTCAAAACACCCTTTCAAAAAGGTATGAAAAATTATGAAAAATAATTATTTCAAAAGGTATAACCAAAAGATACGATTTGAATTTTAAAGGAATGATTTTTTCAAAAACCTTCAGTGTTAACCGGTTAACCAAATGGTTAATCAGTTAACACATATAAACGTTAGCACAACTTTTAAAATTTGAAGCCGTTAACCGGTTAACCAAATGGTTAACTGGTTAACATTGTTAAAAAAAACAAAAAAATATTATTTTTAAAAGTGTTAAACCAGTTTAGAAACTTTCCAAAGATTGTATGCATCATGATAAAATATGAAATGATCACTTGAGCACTTATATATCAATCTTAAAGGGATTTGATGAATACCTCAACGCATGCGTCCAAGCCTTGAAATAAACCGAAAGTGCATATGAAGCTTGATCACAATGCCAATTGCTTGTTGCTTGATCATGTTGGAAGCTCTTAACTTTTTGCAAGTATGAAGTGCATGAGTCGTGTTGTCTTCATCAAAATCCTCGAGGTTAAAGGCATGCTTCTACACCAGGATGCAAATCTTCGGGAGTGACAGCTTGGCGACTCTGCTGGGAATACTTATCTTTCAACCAGGGCTTCTGGTTCTTTTTGTGGGTTTTTCCTAGCGCTTGTTTAATTTTTGTTTATGGGGGTGTTATGTGCTTTTTGATCATTGCTTTATTTATTTATTTCTGTACAACTTTATTTATTGCTTTCATTCAATGTTTTTATGCATTTCATGCTATTGTCATCATATCATGTACTGGATCCATTGTTTGCCTTGGTGGGAGGGATATTCAGTGAGTAAGGTTCCATACCGGGAGCCTGAGTGACACATAGGATAGAGTGGCTTCAAATTCTTTCCCATTCCATTTTGGTCTGGTACGGGAATATGAAACACGGTTCAGACATGGGTTTCTTCTTGAGAACTCTGTGCTACGAATTTCCTGTAGTACTAGGGCTATCTGGGAAGCCTGCTAAGTCTGGATGAACCTTTTAGATGACCTTCAGCATCTGAGGTGAATTAGAGGAGGATCCCTTATGATTAATGTAAACATTGTGCCTCATGGTTAGAAGTGCTTACACTTCTCATAACTGATCCAAGTCTGAGGATCTTTGTTCTAGAACAATACTTGTGAGGGGGTTGGTATGTTTACAGGTTTGCAGGAACCCTTGGCCTCATCATACCCTGTTAATGATATTGTTAAGGTTACACTATTTTGGATTGATCTTATGCAACCCTGGACTTGTGACTCTTTATTTGAATCCCCCACCTGGTTACTGGTTCTCTAGCCTCTATCTGGACTTATGAACACACATGGACCTTACTAAGGTAGATAACAGATCCGACACTTGATCATAAACCCTTACATATCATTCTGCATACATTATTTTGCATCATTTTAACATTTTTCTATTTGTTTTACAGGGTATCCATATCTTATTTGGTTTGGTTTTGACTGTTCTTCTGCTCAGACATCCTCATCAGTTATATTCATCAGTCATCTTCATCAGAGATTCTCTTCAACACCTTCATCAGTTGTCTTCATCAGTGCTTCTCCTAAATCATCTTCATCAGCATCTATTATCAGTATGGACCCATCCAGGAAGAGCAACATCACATACCATTTCTTTGAGCCCTCCCTGGCAGGCATCAGGAAGATTCAGACACTCATCACTCCTAATCATGTCCCTTTATTCAGGGAACATTATGGTGGTATCATGGACATGATCATGGACTTGGATGCATCATAGAGGAGTATGATCCACACTTGCCTTCAGTTCTATGACCCTCCTCTCAGATGTTTTACCTTTCCAGACTTTTAGTTGGGCCATTTGTTAGAGGAGTTTTCCATGTTGTTGGGTGTCCCCATCAGGAGAAGGATTCCTTTCAACCCTGAGATGACTGCTCCTAGAAATGAGGATATAGCTAAGGCTCTGTATTTGAAAGCCACCATCATTGATCAGAATATGACTACTAAGGCTGGAATCCCAGGCCTCCATTTGGACTTCTTGATTACTCAGGCCACCAGTCATGCTGCAACAGGGAAGTGGGAAACATTTTTTGCTCTTTTGGCCCTTAGTATATATGGTATCATCTTGTTTGCAGACGAGCCTAAGTTTGTAAGCAAGAGTGCTATCCATCTCTTCTTGCTGAAGAATCCAGTTCCTACCTTGCTCGGGGATTTCTATTACTCAGTGCATCAAAGGAATGAGAAGAAGAGGGGAAGACTGGTCAGATGTTGTGCACCTCTTTTCTACTGTTGGCTATTGAGACACTTGCCAAAGACAAAAGCTTTCTTGAACCCTCATTATTCAAGAAACTGGGATAAGAGAATGATTGCCCTTACATCAGAAGACATCAGGCGGTGCACTCAGAGCACCAAGGGTAGAGACATAATCACCAAATGTGGGCAGTATCCCAATGTACCTCTGGTTGGAGTGAAGGGTTGCATCAACTACAATCCTTTTCCGTTCAAAAGGCAATTAGGGTATGCCTTGGTACATCCACCAAGAGAGAAGGACTTATCAGAAACCCTTTATTGTGACATTCAGAATAATCATGCTATCGTCCGACAAGCAGCCTGGGCTTGGGATAATATTCAGACAAAAGGGATTTCCATTCTTGGCAATTGCAACAACATAGCATCAGCTCAGTATATTGATTGGTCCCGTATCAGAGGACAGATCACCCGCATGCCATTCACCTTGGAAGATGTGCCTGGACCATCAACAGTAGAGCCTGTAGCTACAGTCAGTTTAGAGGAGTTTGAGAAGTTGAAATAAAGGAATACTCAGCTTTCTGAAGCTCTAAAGAAGACCCTCTGGGAGAAGAATGACAGTCGTCTGGACAATGAGAGGTTAGAGAAGCTCCGGATTAAGCATATGACCAAGATTGAGAAGACAAATGATTACATCAGAAGGGCCCGAGCAGGGGAGTTGGTATTGAAGAATGCTTGCAAGGAAGCTAAGATTCAGAAGGCCAGAGCTGAGCACTACTTGGAAGAGAGTCAGGCTAGGTGGATCAGAATCACTGAGGCTCATTCATAGGAAGATCAAAAGACTCAGGCTAGGATAGAGCAGCTAGAAGCTAATGAGAAGAAGTGTCAGGAAGCCTTGTTAGCAGCACAAAAGGAAATCTCCGAGTTGAAACTCCGGGTGGGGTTGAAGAAATCAAAAGACCAAGACAAGTATAAGAAGTTGACAAATGCTATTTCCACCAGGAACCTTCTTATTAGGACCATCACATGGCATCTAGTTGGACCAGTGACTGATGCTCTCCTGAAGGAAGTCAAAGAGGATGACTATGGGTTGGATATTTGATTTCTTTGTATTTTTACTTCATTTTGTTTGTACTTTTGTTAATTTTGTTGTATTTTGACCCACCATGGGGACTTGTTTGTAATCACAGAACTATGTACCTTTGCATTTGTAATATATGGTTTGTGTGTTGTTCTTTGGGCTTCATTTCTCTTCAACATCATCATTCCTCGAGGTCTAGAAGGTCAAAACCAAAAAAGAACCAAACCGGATACCCTTGGAAGACAAATAGACATACTACATTGCATACTAACCTCATTCTTTGTTTTGTAGGTATTTTTGTTGTTGTTTTCTCACTTTGTTGTGGTTTCAGGAAACATTGCTCGTAGGAGGGTCCTCCCCATCAACATAGTTCACCGGTATCCTGCAAGAAACAACCTTCCGAGCTTACAGAAGGACCAAGTTCAACAAGATCTGACTGACGTAAGAACTCATATGGCTAATGAAAGAACTGAAATGAGGGCTCAGATGAACCAGTTCATGGCAGTAATGATTGGGTTGGCCCAAAGCCAAGAAAGATTAAGAGAGTTGGTCGAGCAACAAACTCCTGAAGAAAATCACCCAGGTACAGGGGTGTAAACACCCCAAATTTGCCCTCACTAAGTTCACACCATGACTTGTGATTCTTTTCATTTGCATAAGTTCAATCATATCATCTCATATTGCATTTTTGCCTCACTGCATTGGTTCAAAGTCATCTGCATCTAGGGCTTGTAATCTGAGCAGTCCATGAGCCATCTGAGCCACTCCAAAGGTCTCCAAAGGTCTCCAAAGGTCTCCAATCATCTCAAGAAGGTCCATGTATATTCAAACATCATATTGAATCCTCCCAAGATCAAGAAAGTCAGAAAATCACAAGAACTGGCAAGGCATGGAAGCAGAACCAGGTTTAACTGAACAGATGACCTAAAATTAGGGTTTTGGTTTCAGAGGCCATAAACCCAATTTTTTTTGTCATTCTTGTTTCTATTGATCTCTATATGATATAAGGATCATGCATACCAAGTTTGATGGAAAAATTCATTGTGAAAGTCATCTGATCACTGGATAACTTCTTGAGCAAGTCAGAGCCAGATCAGGGCATCTGAGGCCCCCCAACATGGAACCAAAATGGATTTTTCATAAAAATGAAGTTATATGGTCTTTATTTGATCATTTAAGTGATTTGAAGTTCACGAATTTGAAGAAAAGTGGGCTAAACCAAAAGTTTCCAAATATGGAAATGACTTGTAATGTAAACTTTCCATTTTGGGAAAGTTTTTCAATCTCCTCTTTCTCAACCAAAATTGCTTCAAATGAAAAATTATTGGTCATGAAAGTTGTAGATTGGATCATTACCTTTTCAAAAAGTACAAGAACAAGATCTAATTCATTTTGGAACTCAAGTTATGGCTTTCCAAAGTTGGGAAAAATCACATAAAATTCACTTTTGCACCAAAGAGGCATTTTGCAAAAAGGCATGATAAGGCATTCTAAAGGCTTCAAATATGCACAAATACTTCACAACATACTCATGTGACCTCTAAAGATCAGATTTGCGCTTTGAATCATTCCATTCCATGCCTTGAACTTCAAGTAATTCAAAAGGGGCCAAACTTCTTCAAAATTGCAAAATGGATCAAATCTCTTCATCCACTTGTACCAGCTACAAAATATGACTTCCATGGATCTCCTTGAAGCTAGGTGACTCGAGCCATACCCTTGTACCATGCCTGAACCAGCCCATGCCTTCACTTACACAAAAATTGACTTTTTGCATTTTGAACCATACCAATCAGCATAGGCCACCAACAACTCTCTGACCTATCAGGACTTGATTTGTGTACCAAAGGCAAGCCATTTCACATAATCTTGGAGGCTGAAACATTACACAAGCCAAGTTCACAAAAAATCCCTCTTGCCTTCATTCCTTCGAAACTCATCACACAAGCTACAAACATCCAAACAAACTTCATAGAACAACTCACCATCAACCACTGATCATCTCCCACCCATCATCTTGCCCTAAAAGCAACCATATCAAAAACACGATTTCCTTCCCCCTTTGAACTGAACTGTATCAAACTCACAAACTAGCCACAAAACACTCCAACCAAGCATCAAAGCCTCTTCAGGGAGTTCATTGGAGGCAGTTGGAAGCAAGAAAGCAGCCTGAAAGCTCTAGGGTTGAAAGCTTCACCTCAGGTAGCCATACGAAATTATTTTTCTAGAAGCTTTATTTTAAGTTCTCAATTGGTTAAGTTTGATCCCCTTAGTGCAATGAACCTCTTACTTTTGAAAATGATGAAGAATTGAGAGTGTATGGCTTGTCTGAAAATTTTGCAGTTTTTGTTCTTGGCTTCGAATCTTGTTAATGGCTGAAAATAAATCTTGTTTGAGGTTAAATTCAGGTTTAGGAAGGTGAGAGGAACAAATCTGGAGCTTTAGAGCTCCAGAAATGGCCTGGGGAGTGAGTTGAGATTTTTTAGGGGAGAATGTCACCGGAGAAGACGACCGGAGCTCTTCTCCGATGACCTGAAAGTGATTAGGGTTTCTAATTAGGTTTAGGGCTTTGTTTGAATCTGGACCCTTGGATGAGGCTTTCCCGCGCGTGATGAAGGGTCTGGATCATGTCATTAATGTTTAATTAGGTTTATTAATTTAATTAATTAAGTTTAGTCAGATTTAAATTTGGGCCATTGGATGTGGCGCCAGTCAACAAACTTAAACCTAGAATCAATCTGAGCCTTCCATTGTGCATACTTTTCCTTTTATTTCTTTTTATTTCTTTTTTTTATTTAAATTTGCACATTTTATTAAAAATAGTAAAAAAGGTCTAAAAATTCTGAATTTTTTTACCCAAGCTTTAATTAATTTTCAGAACCCAAAAATATTTTTATTGTTATTTTTTGCATTAAAAAATATTTTTAAATCATTTAAATGATTATTTTTAATTATTTAATGAAAATTAATTAATTAAAAATACATTTAGGTATTTAAAAATCCCAAAGAAATTCAGAGAATATTTTCAAACATTTAGAAGCATTTACAAACTCACAACACAAATTTCTTTTTGGTTTTGATCACACTTTGACAATTTTCAAATGAATTAGGGTTCTTAAGTTTGAACATTTTTAACCCTAACTTCAAAAATTCATAACTTTTGAACCAAAGTGAGTTTGTGAATGATTCTTCTTGCATTGTGTTATGCATGACTTCATGTTCCTAAAAACATTTTTTTTCATTTTTATAATGCATTTTAAATTTATTTGGCATTTTCCCTTTAGGATCACCCTTAAAACCTTAGAAAATTAAGAAATTCATGAGTCCTTTAGGGTTTAGCTTCTGACCTTCCCCTTTGGACAGTGAACTTGTATAGGTTTAGGGTCCCTTTGAGTCCATTTTCAATTTTTTATCTTACCATTTGCTTCTGATTTTGAATTTTGCATCTCATGTTGTGCATAAACCCTAATTTGCATCTTCATTTGCATCCATCTTGTATGAGCTTGCCTACATGAACTTGCCATGACATTTTGTGCATTCATATGACATATAAGACATCTTAGAACATATTGAAATCATGTTTGATCATTGCATCATCCATTTGCCATGTTTTTGCTTTCATTTCATTTCATATGCATTCATGAAGTTTCATGCCTCTTGTATGCTTCATTTGCATTCTCATCCTTTGTATGATCACATATCATGACATACATTTGCATCATCTCTTTACATAATTAGCATCATGAACATGCTTCTGACTTTGGGTTCTATCTTTGCATTTCATTTCATTTTCATTTCATTTCATTTCTTTTTGCTAACTTTTCAGGTGGTAAGTGTTTGAGAAGTGAATTTGCCTTCACATCTCATAATATCTTATCATCTCTTTTATGCATTCATTGCTGCATTTTACTTTTGTATTAGAGTGAGCTTGCTCATTCATGCTCCTTCCTCACTTTCTTTCTTCAAGCAACTTATCTTCTTAAGTGAAGTAAGTTGACTTGCTTCTTTCTACTTCTTTTCCTTTCATCCTGCTTCTTCCTTGGTGGCTTCTCTCTTGAAGACTTCTTGCAAGCCTCATAAACCCTAGGAACACCCAAGCATGATCATAATTAGGGTTTGATTAGTCCCCCCCATTAGTTTTACCTATGTGTCATCTTTTGTGTCTTCTCTTCTCATCTTATAATTAAGGATCAAACCTTAAAGGTTTTAAGGCTTTGAGATTAGGGTTATGCATGCATCCTTCTATTAGGATGGAGTGTATAACTTTAATCCTAAGTGTTAAACCCTTAATGTGTTTAAATCCTTTAATCAATCCATCTAATAATCACAAAGACATCAAGCTTGTGACTTGGGCCTTGCATTAGGGTTCTAATTCTTCCTTAGTTGGTTAAGAAGGACTAACCCTAGTGTTAATGGACAAATCCCCCTCAAGTTGTCTTACAAACCATAAAATCCACTTCTTAATCTTACCATTAACTAAAATCCATTTAATAAAGGTTTTGTTTTGTCATGAGGTTAATCCCTAATCATGGATTAAGTTGAGGAGCCTTTCTCAGCTTAAATGTTCTCATCTATCATCCTTCTATTAGGATGGTATAATGGGTCCATTAAATCCTTGATTATGGCTTAAACTCATTACTTAACACCAAACAAAAATACCAAAAAACATCTAAATAATCACAAGTAGGTTAATGATCTTAATCCTACATCATGGTAATTAAGTGTGAGGTGCTTACTTCATACTTAAGGTATTCTCATTACCCCTAATCAGAGGGAGGATGTGATGAGTTTACTAACCCTTGGTTTAGGCTTAAGCTCATTTTCTTATGACAAACTCCAAAAAGCAATAAAAGATTGAAAACATAAAAACAAACAATAATCGTCTCCTCCGGGATTCTTTTCTCATCACACTCACTCACAATGAGAACTTGCTTCTTCCGTCTAATGCAAGACAGTTAGCACCTGAGCCAGACAGGTCATACACTTGAGCATAGACAAGTAAGCAGTTCATCAGTCAATTTATCTTTCAGTCTCTTTGAGTCGAACTACAGTGTTCTGACTTCCTCATTGTACGAGAGGATATGTAGGCATAACTTAACAGTTATCGAACAAAAGTCTCTGTATATTCCCCCTCCTTCCAGCATTATTCTTTGAGCATCATAGTCTTGAGCTCTGCACTCTCTCCTTGCACTGACACTTCTTTATCTCACTTCACACTTCTTTTACACCGACACTTGCATTCTTTTCCAGCTTTAACACATAAAATAGCACTAACACTACCCCTTTAAACACAAATCTTTTAAGCGTGGATCCCGTCGAGTACGACGGACAATCTGGGTGCTAATACCTTCCCAGG
The DNA here is from genome assembly GCA_963966055.1 of Lathyrus aphaca. Taxonomy (NCBI): domain Eukaryota; kingdom Viridiplantae; phylum Streptophyta; class Magnoliopsida; order Fabales; family Fabaceae; genus Lathyrus; species Lathyrus aphaca. The sequence continues at coordinate 284,438,734 of OZ014522.1, read as the reverse complement.
TTGTAACCAACCCCCTTTCTCAGTTTCTCTGGTTCGCGACCGTCTTGTCCATCTTTTCTTAGGTCTATGCAGCATTACCTTTCCTTCGGGATAAAAATGCCTAGCTGGAGACTCTTTTCAGTTCACCCTTGTGTCCTCCTCTCGCCGACCGTTCGCGTCTGTACCCTATTTGACCTGGTGTCTTTTAGTGGGAGCGACAAGGGGGTACCATCAACAATGATCATGTACAGCCACGTACTGACCCCCCCGGAGTTTGGGCCTCATCTCAACCCTGAAGTTAACGTTATCAAGAATACCCAAGGTAACACTGGAGGGCGGGCCTTGCAAGAAGACCCTCAGGAGGAACAATTCACTGTAGTTGGAGCAGGAGATGAATTCTATGATCATCGTCTGGAGGAGATAGCATAAAAGCTGAGATCTCTGGAGTCCTAAAACTCCTTAGGATTTGATGTTATGGATATGGGCTGGTGGAGGGAGTAAGAATTCCTCACAAATTCAAACCTCCCTGCTTTGAAAGATATAATGGAACATCTTGCCCTCGCACCCATCTTCAATCCTTTTTGGGAAGATTGAAGGCTTACACTATGGATGAGAAGCTATGAATGTTCTATTTTGAAGATAGCTTGACTGGGGCATCCCGTGTGTGGTACTCTCATTTGACCAGGGCAACAATCAGAAATTGGAAGGATTTGGCCGAGGCTTTCATACACCAATATCAATACAATTTAGACATGGCTCCTAACAGAACTCTTTTAATGGGTATGTCATAATCCTCTAGAGAAAGTTTCAGAGAGTATGCTCAGAGATTGAGACAGTTAGCTGCTGCTGTTCAACCTCCAATGTTGGAAAGAGAAATGTCCAACATGTTTATGAATACCCTACAGGGGACATACATTGATAGGCTGGCTGTTTTTTCTTCCACTAGCTTTGCTGACGTGGTCATAGCAGGAGAGAGGATTGCAAGTTTGTTAAAGATGGGTAAAAGTTTTAATAATGGCGCCAGCTCCAGTAGCATAAGGAAACCTTTTGCGGGGCCTCGCAGGTCGGGTGAAACCAATTCAGTACACATGGGCAGAGGTAGGCCTCAATATATGCCGAGATCAATTGCCGCTGTCACAATTCCCACTCCACCACCTCAACAACAATACACCCCGCAACCACAACATTTCCCTCAGTAACAACATTTTCCTCAACAAAGGTCTTATAAAAACAACAACAACCAACATCAACGTCCTTTCCAGCAAAGGCCATCTCAAGTCAATAGGGTAATCGATCCTATCCCGATGCCCTATGCCACTTTGCTACCACAACCTTTGAAACTCAATCTTGTTGAATTAAGGACTCTGGCTCCACCAGATCCTCAGAACCTTCCAAGGAATTACGACGTCAACGCCAGATGTGCCTTCCATTCCAATGTACCTGGCCATACAATGGAAAAGTGCAGAGCTTTGCACATGAAGGTCCAGGATCTAGTTGATTCAAAGGCTTTAAATTTTGCACCTCCTCCTAACGTCACGAAGAATCCTATGCCTAGCCATGGTGGGCCCAGGATAAATGCAATTGAGGAGGATCAACCAGTGAACATAATTGAAGATACTACAAGCATTCAAACACCTCTGGCCGAGGTTAAAGCTCAACTTTTAAAGTGCCAGGTGTTCCCAGGTTTTGAGGCCTACTGTGAATCTTGCAAAGTTTCCGCCAATGGTTGTGCAAGTTTAAAAAGTGGCATCAATGGCCTTATCAGAGAAGGTATCTTGTAGATAACATCAACGGTTTCTACAATATCATCAATTCCTCCTACAACAACAACAAACACCCCTCTTACAACTTCAAAAACAATTGTTCTGATAGACTCTGCTACAAAGTCAACAATCATCTCCTCTACCACTTCAACAAACATTAGTTCAACCACATCCGCTTCTACAACGACATCAACCATTAATAACGACATCTCCACAGTCACCATATATTACGACCCGACAATGGTCCTCGATTCCAACAATTTTCAGCAATAATCTCAACAACAACCCAACTTCAGTCTTTCACCACCACCACCAGTCAAAAATCCTGTCACCATATATTACGATCCACAGACAATAACAGTTCCTACTTCCGCTGCAGTCAGTCCAGTCACCATCATGGTACCTGGACCCATTCCATATGAAAAAGATAATGTTGCACCATGGCACTATGGTTCAGACCTCTACTGCAACGGGGAGAGAGTCGTTCTTGATTCTTCAACTCATACACCACATATCGATAATGTCGGGGGAGGCGGAGGCTTCACTCGAAGCAGACGTCTCTTTGCGTCACAAATTCCAAGAGTTAACACTGAGGGAGAGGTTGCTGCCAAGGCTAAAGGAAAAAATGTGGTGCCTGAAGAACCAATGGCAAAGGAAGCTCATAAGACGTCCTTTGATCAGGACGTGGATGAATTTATGAGGATAATCAAGAGAAGAGATTATAAGGTTGTGGATCAGCTCCACCAGACTCCTTCCAATATCTCCATTCTATCGTTGCTTTTGTGTTCCGAAGCTCATCGGGATGCATTACTTAAAGTCCTGCACGCAGCCTACGTGCATGAGGAGATTACGGTAAATCAGCTAGAGACAATGGTTTCTAATGTTAATACTAGTCATGGGCTAGGCTTCACCAACGCTGATTTAACTACGTAAGGTCGTCATCATAATAAAGCTTTACACATCACTCTAGAGTGTAAAGGAGTTGTGCTTTCACATGTTCTAGTTGACACTGGGTCCTCACTCAATGTCTTGCCAAAGAAAGCCCTTATTAAGCTTGAATATGATGGTATAGCTCTCCGACCAAGCAATCTGGTGGTCAAAGCTTTTGATGGTTCCAAGAGGTATGTTCTTGGAGAAGTGGAGCTACCTGTGATAATTGGCCCACAGGTCTTTCAAACTATTTTCTACGTGATGGACATTCAGCCGGCCTACAACTGTTTTTTGGGTCGACCATGGATTCACGCCGCTGGCGCAGTTACGTCGACCCTTCACCAGAAATTAAAATACGAGTGGGAAGGGAAAATTATCAATCTGTGGTGAATAGGACATTTTTGTTAGCCATCTGGCTACCTACAAATATATTGAGATGGATGGTGAAATCCACGAGACCATGAGCCAAGGTTTCGAAGCACTGAACGTTAACGAGGCGACAACGGAAGTATTTACTGCATCCCAAGAGGATAGGATGGGTACTTCAATTGTCTCCTACCAACAAGCTCGGAAGGTTGTTGAATATGGGAACGCCCAAGGCTAGGGCAAGCTACTACATGTGGAGAAGAAGGAGTACAAATTCGGTTTGGGTTACAAACCATTCCAACAAGATCAAGCAGAGGCTGCTAAGGAGCCCAAGTTCATAAGTGGGGGAATGCTAACCCCAGATGCTATCAATAACGTGGAAGACGAGGCTGAAAGCGACCTCAACCTGGAGAGCTAGATTCGTCCAAGGATCCCGGGCCAACAAGTCCTTAACTGGTCTTCCCAGGAAATTATAAGAGTTACTCCTGCAAAGTAATTATTATTTCATGTTTAAGCATGCATCAAGTCCTGCATCTTGCCCAAGGTGTCAGGACTCATTTTGTAATAGGCCATATTTGTATTTTGTGTAAATGGAATATCAATGAACAATGGACATCTTTTGCAAACAATTTTATTTTTCGCTCACTGTCTTTTCATTTTTGTTAATTTTCGCACAAAACAATAAAATGGCAATGTTTTCAAAATAATAACTTCATTCACACTTTTTTAAGCAAGATTAAAATTAATCACTAAAAATAACAAATCTCAACCCTTGCAGAGATAATCCTCCAGATTGAACCAACAACAACACTGCTATGACCTTGTATGACTTCAACAATCCAATTAATCAAGCAGATGAAAGGGTTGATGAAGACTATGAGCTGCCTGAAGAGTTGGCCAGGTTGTTGAGGCAGGAAGAGAAAGTGATTACTCCTCATCAGGAAGAAATTGAAATTGTTAATCTTGGTACCGAGGAAGTTATGAAAGAAGTGAAGGTTGGGGCCAGTCTGCAAGCTCCAGTGAAAGAACAGCTTCTTAGTATGCTGTGGGAATATGTCGACGTCTTTTCTTGGTCCTATCAAGATATGCCAGGTCTAGATATGTATATTTTCATGCACAGGCTACCATTGAAAGAAGACTGCCCGCCAGTTAAACATAAGTTGCGCCGCACTCGCCTAGATATGGCCATGAAGATTAAGGAAGAAGTACAAAGGCAGTGGGATACCAGTTTCCTTGCTGTAACTAGTTACCCGCTGTGGGTTGCTAACATTGTCCCCATGCCTAAGAAAGATGGAAAGGTGTGTATGTGTGTGGATTATCGGGACCTGAACAGAGCTAACCCGAAGGATGATTTCCCATTACCTCACATTGATGTATTGGTAGACAACACAACTCAGTTCTTGTATTTTCTTTCATGGACGGATTTTCTGGGTACAATCAGATCAAGTTGTCACCCGAGGATATGGAGAAAACAACTTTATTCACACCTTGGGGAACATTTTGTTACAAGGTAATTCTGTTCGGACTGAAGAACGCCGGTGTAACATATCAACGGGCTATGGTAACATTATTCCACGATATGATCCACAAAGAAATCGAATGCTATGTGGATGATATGATTGCCAAGTCCCTTACTGAAGAAGACCATCTGGTGAATCTGTTGAAGTTGTTTAAGCGTCTGAGGAAGTATCAGCTGAAATTGAACCCCAACAAATGCACATTCGGGGTACGTTCCAGTAAGCTACTGGGTTTTATCGTAAGTGAAAAGGGAAATTAGGCTGATCCCGACAAAGTCAAAGCTATTCAGGAAATGCCTGCACCTAGGACTGAGAAAGAAGTTTGAGGGTTCTTAGGTAGATTGAACTACATCTCAAGGTTCATATCTCACCTCATTGCAACTTGTGAACCCTTGTTAAAACTTTTAATGAAAGAACAAACAGTAAGGTGGAACAATGATTGTCAGAAAGCTTTTGACAAGATCAAGGAGTACCTGCAAGAAGGTCTAATTTGCATGCCTCCAATTGAAGGAAGACCTCTGATAATGTACCTGACAGTATTAGAAGGGTCAATGGGGTGTGTGTTGGGCCAGCATGACGAGTCTGGTCGAAAAGAGTATGCAATATACTACCTAAGCAAAAAGTTTACCGACTGTGAACAACGTTATTCACTGCTCGAGAAAACTTGCCGTGCTTTAGTGTGGGCTGCTCACCGACTAAGACAGTATATGCTGACTCACACTACCTAGTTGATCTCAAAGATGGATCTCGTCAAGTACATATTTGAGAAGCCAGCACTTACCGGAAGGGTTGCAAGATGGCAAATGATTCTAACAGAGTATGACATTCAGTACGCCTCTCAAAAAGCCATCAAGGGCAGTGTATTGTCTGATTATCTGGCTGAGCAACCCATTGATGATTACCAGCCCATGAGATTTGACTTCCCTGATGAAGACATCATGTTATTGAAAACAAAAGATTGTGAAGATCCAGTTCACACTGAAGGGCCTGAACCAGAAGAAACATGGACTATGATGTTTGACGGGGATGTCAATATGAACGGTCGTGGAGTTGGTGCAGTGCTTATTACACCTAAAGGAGTTCATATGCCTTTCTCGGCAAAACTCACCTTTTCCTGCACTAACAACGAAGCAAAATACGAAGCTTGTATTATGGGTCTTGAGGAGGCCATTGACCTCAGGATCAAAACATTGAATGTATTCAGAGATTCGGCTTTGATAATCAACCAGACCAACGATAAATGGTACACTCATCAGGAGCATCTGATTCCATACTGTGACTATACGAGGAGATTATTGACCTTCTTCACAACAGTCAAACTTGAATACATCCCTCGAGACAAGAATCAGTTTGCGAATGCTTTAGCTACCATTTCATCCATGATCAAAGTACAAGCTACCAATTATGTGCCTCGGATTTCGGTATCCAGACGGGATCGGCCGACATATGTGAAATTCTGTAATGAGATGTCCTAAGAGATGTTCCAACACTTAATAGGACATTTGACAAATTTAACCAAAACTTTAAACAGCAGGAAAAATAAACAACACAGAAGTTTGTTAACCCAGTTCAGTGTATAACCACACCTACATCTGGAGGCTACCAAGCCAGGAGGAAATCCACTATTAGTAATATTAATTCTAGACTTAAACCACCCTGTTTAATCTATCACTTAATACTTACCCAATGCAATTTCTACCTAAGACTCACTTAGATAAGAGTACCCTACTCACTCCCCCTCAATCACACAGTGATTTTGTTTACAAGTTTAATTAAAATGAAGTCACACTTCAAACAAAACAGCTTGATCTTACTTCACAGTTTCAATCAAGTCACAAATGCACTTTTGCTTAAAAGCTCAAAAAGTGGTACATAAAAGCAACCTGCTATTAAAACACTAGACACCCTATTTAGTCTTCTGAAATTCGTGCTCAATTCTATGAGATTCTGTTGTTTAAATAGGTTCTGAATTTTGGGCTTTCTGTAGAATGATCCAGCCCTAATGTGCAGCAGCTGTCACCTTGAATTTAGGGTTTGTTACCTCCTATATTCTAGGTGCATTAGGTCTTCTGTTTTAATCTGAATCTTCAATTTAAAACTCCCTACAGATGCGCCTTGTTCTGTTTTATATCCATCATTAATTAATTCCAGATAATTCTCCTTAAATATCTCTGATCTGTTAATCAATAATTAATTCTGGTAGCAGGTCTGAGATGTCTCAACATCTGTTGGGACATCCTGACAAAACTGAACTTAGTCATTTAAACAATGTCCCAACATCTGGTAGGACATCCTGAACCAAGTTCACATACTCTGTTTGCTAATGTCCCAACATCTGATAGGACATTCTGAACTGAATTTAACATTTCTTGTTTGGTCAAAAATTCTGCCAATTCTTAAACATCTACAAACTCCCCCTTTGGCTAATTTTTGGCTAACATCTTTTCTGGTTTTCAGAGTGCAGCAGAAGTTCTTTTTATCAGAGTAAATCATTACTATTCTGTTGATTCAAATTTGAGTTTTACTCCCCCTCAACCATATATGAGTCCAGTCTTGTTTCAACAGAAATATTCACACTTATTCAGTTCAGTCAGAAACAAACAGATTTCATTCAGCAATTACATTTGATGTTGTTCTCCCCCTTGGTAGGCACAAAATTAGGGGCCAAAGAACTATTATCCAGAATTACACATCATTGCTGTCATTACAAATGCCTCACATACATTGGATCACTCAGAATCATCACTCTCAGTTCCCTCCTCAACTTCTGTCACTTCATCAGCTTCTGTTTCTTCATCAGAGGCATTGTTTGCATTAGAGGCAGCTTTCTGGTCTTCTTCATTCTCCAATCTTTGAATGATTTCTTCCAGTTTCAGCTTCCTTGCTTCAAGCTCCTTGCATGTGCACTTTAGCTCAGCAATTAACTCTTTCTTGGAGATTGAAATCTTAGCAGTTGAGGGACCAACAGATGTCCCAGCAGGTGCTTTAACATCTGCAGCATGGTGACTTAGGAATAATTTGTAATGAAAGGCCAGGGGGCTCTCTCTCTTGCAGACAATGTCCTTCTCAGTTAAAATTCCAGGATATTGACTTAGAACAATACCACACAGCAATGATGGAAAAGCTATTGGCAGCTTTGTTGCAGTAGAGATGGCATGCTTCATAGTCTGATCAAAAATATATGCTCCATAGTCCATCTTGGTTTGAGTCCCCACAGCAAAGATGAATCTGGCCAGACCAGTTGAGATTGATGAAGTGTGATTGGTAGGCACCCAGTTTGCAGTTCCAATCCTGTTAAGCATGGCATATTTTCTAGTAAGCATGCTCACAGAGAGCTTTCCCTTCACAGGCCAAGCTTTGACCTGGTTTGCAGTGATCACCTTACAGATTTGATTATCTGTTTTCCCTAGCTCATTGGGTCCATCTGTTTCTCTTCCTAGATACTCATTGATGATTTGAGGAGAAAACTGTACACATTTACCTCTAACAAAAACTTTTCTAAACTCAGAGGACTTACCATTTGAGCAATCCTCCTGAAGATTCACAATGAACTCTTTGACAAGCAGTTCATAGCAGGGAGAGAACTCTGAGACTGTCTTGAACAGTCCTGCAGCAGAGATTAGGTCAATGAGTTCTGTGCACTCAAGTGCATTGCTGCTCAGTTCTCTTTCCAAAGCAACCCTTCTTTGGTACACATATTTCCATCTGTTGACACTGGAGACATGATGGAAGGATATATTGTCCAAGGGAGCTTCTGGAACAACAGTTGAAGCTCTAGCTGGAGCTGGTTTCTTCTTGGGAGGAGATGTTGGGACATCTGATCCAACATCTGAATCTGATGGTGTTGCAGCTTTTCTCTTCTGAGTTTGAACCTTGCTCCATGGTTTTGCTGGACCAAAAGTGGCTTTAGCCTTGCCTTTCTTTGGACTAGCCTTCTTTTTCTCAGGAATGACAGGTTCATCTTGTATCTTTCCTTTCCTGGACCTTAGTCTTTTAGCAATGCTGGGTTTTACAGATGATATAATCTCTGCATCAGAATCCTGTTCCAGATTGACTGTTGGAGGGGATTGAGCAGTCTCCTCATCAGCTTGTTGATCAGTAGAAGATTGATCTTCATTTGAGTCTTTAGCCTGTTCCATAGAAACTTCTTTGTCACTTTCACTTGAGACCTCTTTCTTGTCCTCAGTCTGTTCAGTATCAGCATCAGATGAGTTTGCTTTCTCATCTGCATATGTTCCAACATCCGTTGGGACATCTTGTTCTGCAGCATTGTTCTTTGTATCTTGAGCAGGTTCTTCTTGAGGTGCAGGAATGGTGTTCAAAGGAACAGAGATTCCTTTCACTACTCTTTGTTCAGAGAAAACTTGATTGACAATCTCATTGATGGAGTCATCAACATATTTGGAGTATTTAACATGTGAAGGAATTTCTTTAGCTTTGCTTCTGATTTTACCTCTTTTTGGTGTTCTTGCCTTCTTAGTGTGAGAGGCATTTCCCTTGAGCTCGTCTAATGGTGTTGATTGCATTGGCACCATAGAAATAGGAATGGCATGTACCACGTCTTCCTGGTTGAGAACTTCTTCAGCTGTTTTAGGGTTTTGAGACATTGTTGAGGAAGATGAATGTGCAGCTTTAGGATTTAAGATTTCTGAAGGATTACTAGTCAATGTAATTCGCTTGTGATGATATGATGAGACTCTTGATAGCTGCTTATAAGGAAATACTAAATAAGTAGCCGTTACAGTCCAAATGATTAGGAATGAGATTCCCAAGGATCTAGTCCAGACTAGCTTTGCCATCTGGAACTTATGCCATGCAATGTCATATGACATGTTGGCACATCTCATTAACTGCTAGATATCACATAAACAGATTCCAAGTTTGCCCCTTAAGTTCTCAAATTGTGCAACATCCAATGCCTTGGTAAAGATATCAGCTAACTGCAGATCTGTAGATACATGCTCCAATGAAATCACCTTTTCTTCTACAAGATCTCTGATGAAATGATGTCTGATATCAATATGCTTTGTCCTGCTGTGTTGGATAGGATTCTTAGATATGTTGATTGCACTCAAGTTGTCACAGTACAATGTCATGACATCCTGTGGGACATTGTACTCAGTGAGCATATGCTTCATCCAAACCAACTGAGAACAACTGCTACCTGCTGCTATATACTCAGCTTCAGCTGTAGATAATGACACACAATTCTGTTTCTTACTGAACCAAGAAATCAGATTGTTTCCTAGAAAGAAGCATCCTCCTGAAGTGCTTTTTCTGTCATCAGCACTTCCTGCCCAATCAGCATCACAGAAGCCAGTGAGAATTGGTTTGCATCCATGAAAGTACATTATGCCATAGTCACATGTACCATTAACATATTTAAGGATTCTCTTGACTTGATTGAGATGACTGACTTTTGGATCAGCTTGATATCTTGCACAAACTCCTACTGCAAATGCAATGTCTGGTCTGCTAGCAGTCAAGTATAACAAGCTTCCAATCATGCTTCTATATAAACTTTGATCTACCTTCTCACCCTTTTCATCTTTAGTCAGCTTTAAATGTGTAGGAGCAGGAGTTCTTTTATGAGAAGCATTTTCCATTCCAAATTTCTTCACTATGTTCTTGGAGTACTTGCTTTGTGAGATGAACATTGAGTCTTCCATTTGCTTAACTTGCAGACCAAGAAAATAGGTTAATTCACCTACTAGACTCATTTCAAATTCAGCTTCCATCTGCTTGACAAAATGTTTGACCATCTTATCAGACATCCCACCAAACACAATGTCATCAACATATATTTGTGCAATCATGACATTTCCTTCTTCATCTTTAACAAACAGGGTTTTATCAATCCCACCTTTTCTGTATCCTTGCTTGATAAGAAATGTGGTAAGTCTTTCATACCATGCCCTTGGAGCTTGCTTCAGACCATAAAGTGCTTTCTTGAGTTTGTATACATGATTTGGACAGCTTGGATCAACAAATCCTTTAGGCTGTTCTACATATACCTCTTCATTAAGATAACCATTAAGAAAGGCACTTTTCACATCCATTTGAAATAGCTTGAACTTTAAGATACAAGCAATTCCCAACAGTAGTCTTATTGATTCAAGCCTTGCTACTGGTGCAAAGGTTTCATCAAAGTCTACCCCTTCAATTTGAGTGTATCCTTGAGCCACAAGTCTAGCTTTGTTCTTTGTAACAATTCCTTGTTCATTTGACTTGTTCTTGTACACCCATTTAGTACCAATCACATTTATGTCATTAGGTCTAGGAACAAGATTCCACACTTCATTCCTTGTGAATTGACCTAATTCCTCTTGCATAGCACAAATCCAGTATTCATCAGTGAGAGCTTCCTTGACATTTTTAGGTTCTATTTTGGAAACAAAGCAAGAACCTGAAATCACTTCTCTTGATCTAGTGCTCACACCTCTGTTGGGATCACCAATTATTAAATCTTTGGGATGATCCTTCTGTATTCTGATGGAGGGAGGTTTGCTTGAATCTTCTGACCTTGTATCATTTTGAGTGAAGTTATATTGATCATTCTTTTCTTCAGCTTCAATCTTGATATCAGCAGATGTTCCAACATCTTCTGGGACATCTGTAGGAGCATCATCAATTATCACATTTATGGATTCCATGATAACATTTGTTCTGTAGTTAAATACTCTATATGCTCTGCTGTTTATAGAGTATCCAAGGAAAATTCCTTCATCACTTTTAGGATCCATTTTTCTCCTTTGCTCCCTATCTGCCAGAATATAGCATTTACTTCCAAACACATGAAAGTACTTCACAGTGGGTTTTCTGTCCTTCCAGACTTCATATATTGTGGACAGGGTTCCTTTTCTCAAGGTAACTCTGTTATGGATGTAGCAGGCAGTGTTCATAGCTTCAGCCCAGAAATACATAGGTAACTTCTTAGCATGGATCATAGCTCTTGCTGATTCTTGAATGGTTCTATTCTTCCTTTCAACAATCCCATTCTGTTGAGGAGTGATAGGTGAAGAATACTCATGATTGATTCCTTCTGAAGAACAGAAATCTAAGAACTTTTGATTCTCAAATTCTTTTCCATGATCACTTCTTATTCTGATCACACAGCTGGATTTTTCCCTTTGCAATCTTTGACATAATTCTTTGAATACATCAAATACATCTGACTTTTCTTTGATGAAGTTTATCCATGTATATCTTGAAAAATCATCAACCACAACATAGGCATACCTCTTACCACCAAGACTTTCAACTTGCATAGGTCCCATAAGATCCATATGAAGAAGTTCCAAAACTTTGGAAGTTGTCAGATGTTGGAGCTTTGGATGGGACATCTTGGTTTGTTTGCCTATTTGACATTCACCACAGATTTTTCCATCATCAATCTTCAGTTTAGGGATACCTCTTACAGCATCCATAGATATGATCTTCTTTATGCCTCTGAAATGAAGATGACCTAGCCTTTGGTGCCATAGTTTTACTTCTTCTTCTCTAGCTAGAGAACAAGTTGAAGTGGGGCTGAAGTCTAATGGCTCCCACATGTAGCAGTTGTCTTTAGACCTTGCACCTTTCATGACAACTTCTTGCTTTTGGTTAGTCACTATGCATTCAGTTTTTGTAAAGTTTACACTGTATCCTTGATCACATAGTTGACTTATACTGATCAGGTTAGCAGTTAAACCTTTAACAAGCAGCACATCATCTAGTCTTGGAACATCTTGACAATCCAAGGTTCCAACTCCTTTGATCTTTCCTTTAGCTCCATCTCCAAAGGTAACATACCTGGATGAATATGACTTTAAGTTTACTAGCAAATTCTTCAATCCAGTCATGTGTCTTGAGCATCCACTGTCAAAATACCAGTCTTCTTTAGCTGATACTTTCAGTGATGTATGTGCTATGTATGCAGTATTTTTCTTTGACCAGATGAGTTGAGATTTCTTTTGATGCCTCTGCCCTGTGTGTTGTTCAGCTGATCTCAAAGTTTGATTGTTGATCTGGTTCTTGGGACTGTGGCTTTGATCAGTCTGAGTGTCAGCTTTTGGTCTCCAAACTTTCTTGATTACTTCTGTCTTTTGCTTAGGAGGTTGCTGATTTCTAAGCTGCATATTCTTGGTACCTTCTACTTTCTGCTTGGAAGGTTGCTGACACATCTGATTTGGATATCCATGTAACTTATAACAGTGAGGTTTGATATGTCCAAATCTTCCACAGTGATGGCATCTCCATCTTTGATACTTCTTCTTCATCTTGTTCTTTCCAGACTGTTGGGACATCTGTTGGAACATTAAGTTAGTCTTTGTGTTCTGATGTTGAAGCATCTGTTGGGACATCTTGTTTGACTGTGTAATTTTTGAAGTAGCTTTGCTGGAGCTGGCTTCATCTCTGTTATATCCCAGTCCACTTTTGTCCCCTGAATGTTTATTATTGCAGAGAATAGCATCCAGTGTATTTGAGCTGCTGTTCATCATTCTAACAGATTTGGACATATGTTCCAGCTTAGAATTGAGAAGAGTTACTTCACTTTTTAAGGTATCAATGATTACTTGATCACTTGCTTTTTCTTCTTCTAGTACTTCATTCTGCTTCTTTAGCTTTATGACCTCACTGCATACTTCAGTACTACTCTTGTACAGATCCTTGAAGGCTTGCTCAAGATCTGCATAAGTAAGCTCTCCACAGCTGGAATCACTATCATATTCACACAGTCCAGCTAGAGCAGTAATATGCTTAGCTGATTCTTCTTCTGACTCTCCTGAGTCTTCATCAGACCAGGTCACAGAGAGTCCTTTCTTTTGCCTCTTTAAGTAAGTAGGACATTCAAACTTGATGTGTCCATATCCTTCACATTCATGGCATTTGACTCCTTTATCTTGACTGGTCTTTTCAGCAAACTTTGACTTTCTGTTAGCATCATATGTTCTCCTGTTCTCAGAGTTTGTGTTTCTTTCACTGGATTTGGATTGGCCTTCCATTCCTCTGAGAATCTGTTTGAATTGTCTTCCAAGCAAGGCAAGGTTTTCTGATAAGCTTTTGTCATATGCTGATTTATCATCTTCTTCTTCATCTGCATTTGAAACCAAGGCAATGCTTTTGTTCTTTTTAGCATGTGTGTCATTCATTCCCATCTCAAAAGTTTGAAGGGAACCAATGAGTTCTTCAGCTTTCATGGAGCATATGTCTTGAGCTTCTTCTATTGCTGTGACTTTCATGTCAAATCTTTTTGGCAAAGATCTGAGAATCTTCCTTACAAGCTTTTCATCAGTCATCTTTTCTCCCAAGGCTCCAGAAGTATTGGCTATATCCAAGATGTTCATGTAGAACTCATGAATTGATTCATCTTCCTTCATTCTCAAGTTTTCAAACTTGGTGGTGAGAAGTTGAAGTCTTGACATTTTTACTTTTGATGTTCCTTCATGAGTTGTCTTGAGGGTATCCCACACATCTTTGGCCAGCTCACAATGATGCACCAGTCTGAAAATATTTCTATCAATGCCATTGAATAAAGCATTTAGGGCTTTTGAGTTGCCTAGTTCTGAATCTTCTTCCTCTTTACTCCATTCTTCTTCAGGTTTCAGAACTATTGATCCATCTTTGGTGTCTTTAACAGGATGTTTCCATCCAACAATTACTGCTCTCCATGCCCTGTTGTCAAGTGACTTTAAGAATGCAATCATTCTTGGCTTCCAGTAGTCATAATTAGAACCATCCAGTATAGGTGGTCTATTTACTGACCCTATATCTCTGTCCATGTTACAGAATTTGTTTTCCCTAGATCTCACCCAGTATAAACAGGCAGGGTGCCTGCTCTGATGCCAATTGAAATTCTGTAATGAGATGTCCTAAGAGATGTTCCAACACTTAATAGGACATTTGACAAATTTAACCAAAACTTTAAACAGCAGGAAAAATAAACAACACAGAAGTTTGTTAACCCAGTTCAGTGTATAACCACACCTACATCTGGAGGCTACCAAGCCAGGAGGAAATCCACTATTAGTAATATTAATTCTAGACTTAAACCACCCTGTTTAATCTATCACTTAATACTTACCCAATGCAATTTCTACCTAAGACTCACTTAGATAAGAGTACCCTACTCACTCCCCCTCAATCACACAGTGATTTTGTTTACAAGTTTAATTAAAATGAAGTCACACTTCAAACAAAACAGCTTGATCTTACTTCACAGTTTCAATCAAGTCACAAATGCACTTTTGCTTAAAAGCTCAAAAAGTGGTACATAAAAGCAACCTGCTATTAAAACACTAGACACCCTATTTAGTCTTCTGAAATTCGTGCTCAATTCTATGAGATTCTGTTGTTTAAATAGGTTCTGAATTTTGGGCTTTCTGTAGAATGATCCAGCCCTAATGTGCAGCAGCTGTCACCTTGAATTTAGGGTTTGTTACCTCCTATATTCTAGGTGCATTAGGTCTTCTGTTTTAATCTGAATCTTCAATTTAAAACTCCCTACAGATGCGCCTTGTTCTGTTTTATATCCATCATTAATTAATTCCAGATAATTCTCCTTAAATATCTCTGATCTGTTAATCAATAATTAATTCTGGTAGCAGGTCTGAGATGTCTCAACATCTGTTGGGACATCCTGACAAAACTGAACTTAGTCATTTAAACAATGTCCCAACATCTGGTAGGACATCCTGAACCAAGTTCACATACTCTGTTTGCTAATGTCCCAACATCTGATAGGACATTCTGAACTGAATTTAACATTTCTTGTTTGGTCAAAAATTCTGCCAATTCTTAAACATCTACAATATGTATTCTCTGTGGACACTGTCGCTGATGACAAGTCTTGGTACCATGACATCAAATGCTTCTTGGAGGATCAAACATACCCATCTGGGGCATCGTCAAATGATAAGAAGACACTAAGAAGGCTGGCCGGGAGTTTCTTCCTCAATGCTGATGGTTCTTTATACAAGCGAAACTTTGACATGGTCCTGCTCAGATGTGTCGACAAGAAGGAAGTATACCTGCTAATGCTCGAGGTGCATGAAGGTTCTTTCGGTACCCATGCCGGAGGACATGAAATGGCAAAGAAGTTGTTGAGATCAGGTTACTACTGGATCACAATGGATGCAGATGGTTGTGCTTATGCCAGAAAATGCCACAAGTGCCAGATTTACGCAGATAAAGTGCATGTGCCTCCAAATCCTTTGAACGTAATGTCTTCACCTTGGCCCTTCGCCTTGTGGGGCATTGACATGATTGGAAATATTGAACTGACTGCTTCAAATGGTCACCGATTCATCCTGGTAGCCATTGATTACTTCACCAAATGGGTTGAAGCAGCTTCGTATGCAAACGTCACCAGACAAGTGGTAGCCAGATTTCTGAAAAGAGACATCATCTGTCGATACGGAGTTCCCGAGCGAATCATTACTGGTAATGGTTCCAATTTGAACAACAAAATGATGGCAGAACTTTGCCGAGACTTCAAAATCCAACATCACAACTCTTCTCCTTACAGACCAAAGATGAATGGTGTTGTTGAGGCCGCTAACAAGAACATCAAGAAGATTGTGCAGAAGATGGTAGTTACCTACAAAGACTGGCATGAGATGCTACCATTTGCTTTTCATGGGTACCGAACCTCAATAAGAACATCTACTGGGGCAACGCATTATCAGCTTGTGTACGGTATGGAAGTTGACCTACCTGTTGAAGTTCAGCTACCCTCCTTACGGGTAATGATGGATGTGAAAATGGATGAAGCAGAATGGGTCCGGTCTCGGTACAATCAACTGAATCTGATTGAAGAGAAAAGATTAGCTGCCATCTGTCATGGGCAGTTATACCAGAAGCGAATGAAGAAAGCCTTCGATCAGAAAGTCAGACCTTGGGAATACCAAGTGGGAGAGCTTGTTCTGAAGAGAATCCTTCCTCCTCATACAGACCACAGGGGCAAGTGGACACCAAACTATGAAGGTTCCTATGTGATAACTAAAGTCTTCTCAGGTGGAGCACTGATGCTCGCAACCATGGATGGTGAAGACTTCCCGTCTCCTGTGAATTCAGATGCAATTAAAAAATACTTCGCATAAAAGACCCGCTGGACATAAAAACAGAATGTAAGTCCAGGCAAAAAAAGGGCATCCTGACGAGTCAAAAACAGAATAAAAGACTCGGGAAAAAATAAGGGAAAAATCAAAAAAATGTACACCCGCTGAGTTGAAAAGCCGCATTGGACATCTCAGGCAAAAATGGGTACCCCGGTGGATTGAAAATCCGAAAGGGTGATCTACGCAAAATCAGGGAATAAGCGAACAACTGTATTCTAAATTCGTCTGTATCGCCCACAATGTGGCAAGCTCCGAGTGAACAGAGCATCAGTCAGAATCAGCCTTCTTCAGAAAGCAAGATAAGAAGAACGTCGAGGTCAAACAAGTCATATCAAGGGAAGCTCACTGGAGCGTCAACTTCATTATTGACAACACTTTTATTTTCTCAATTTACAGCAATCTCCTCCTTCCATGGGATTTGCTTCTTTGATTGTACTTGCCTATTCAGGGCACACAAATCAATAAAATCAGAATATTCAGTCACACTTTGTTTTTACCTTTTGTTTGTGTTTGCAAAATGTCCAGAGTTCGTAATACAACACTTGCATAAAACATATGAGCCATTTTAATAAATGCTTGCAGGAAATATACTACTTTCAGGTAAATCTAACTCCTATGACGGAATCCGGTTAAGGATACCTCGGGGCACTTGCGTGTTTTCCTTTGTCTTAACAGGTTGCAGGTACTCAAAGGAAGACAATCTTTCACGACATGAGGCATATCAAGCATTGAATCCCCAACATAACTACTTCCCAGAAGTTATCTCCTCCCCGAGCGGGACCTCCCGAGCAGTGCCTGACAGCCTCTTCCACAACAAAGTGGTCAAAGAACTTTCTTTCCCCCACCAGAGATGCCAGATTTCCCTCATCCTCAGCAGAGTTGGTGGAACTGATTCCCCACAGAGTTGCCTCCCTAGTAGAGCAATGCCTGAAACACATCCCCAGCGGAGTTTCTAAAACCCCATCATCCCCATTAAGGAGTTTTCCCTCCGAACAGATTTATAAATGATCTCTTCCCCCAGTTGGGATATTCCTCTAAGCAGATCAGCCAGAGATCTTTATCCCTGCAGGATCCGAGTCTCGGATCAGTTCTCTCATTTGCATAATCATAGCATTCGCATCATATTCACCGAAATAAGCGTAACATTCCGTCTAATATGGAGCATTACAACAAAAATCAAACATTTGCATGATCATAAGCCTAGTTCGAGCCAATCACTTACAAATACCATCAATATTTCACCGGCAATATACAAAACTCATATCCCCTGCATATAAAAGCCAAAGCATCCCCTTTGCACTCTCAAAACACAGATGTCTGTTTATATTTATATATGCTCTTTTCGACACTCGTCCGTGTCATCCTATCCCCCGCAGGTGGCCAGAATACCTTTTGCACTCTCAAATACAGATATTGGTTCATAGCTTGTACATATTCTTTTTTGGGCACTCGTCTGTGTCATACTTCCCCAACAAGTCAAATACATGTCCGTGTCCCTTGCCCAATCTTTCGACACTCGTCAGTGTCTTGCACATACTTCACCAACAGATCAACACTTGTACATATACAATCCTTTGATACTCGTCCGTATTTTGTATATATCTCCCTAGCATATTCAAACACTCGTCTGTGTTCCTTGCTTAACTGATTGATACTCGTATGTATCATCATCCTTAAACACGCGTCAGCGTTTGTTTCTATCAATACTCGTCCATATCATGGTCCTAATGATGCCCATCCGCATATTTTGTCTATACACACCGTCAAAACACTTATATATTTTATTTTTAAGGATGTAAGCACTCGTCTGTGTTTACCACTCCCTAGTAAGTCACCAACAAAAGAACTTTCTTCTATCCGACATTCGTCCTATGTCGTGATATTTTCGGAAGCCGTCCCCTTCCAGGTGATCGTCCTTCACCTTCGGATGATCATCCTTTATCCTTTTCCCCAGTGGAATCTCCATTGTTAGAACCTTCTATCCGGCATTCATCCTATGTCGTGATATATTTTCAGCAGCCGTCCCCTGCTAGGTGATCGTCCTTCACCTTTTGATGACTGTCCCTCATCATTTATCCGATGGTCGTCCCCATCGTTGATCTTGTTATCCGACATTCGTCGTATGTCGCGATAATCCCCGAGAGCAGCCGTACCCTGCTAGGTGATCGTCATTCACCTTTTGATGACCGCCCCTTATCATTTATCCGATGGCCGTCCCCATCATTGATCTTTTCTATTCGACATTCTTCCTATGTCGTGATATTTTCAGCAGTCGTCTCCTACTAGGTGATCGTCTTTTACCTTTGATGACCGTCCCTTATCATTATTTCATTTATTCTTTCACCCGATGGTCGTCCCCATCATTGTTTACTTTACTTTCCAAGCCTGATGGTCGTCCCCATCAATGCTTTTCTCAATCCCCAGAGAGTTTTATTTCCTTACCCGATGGCCGTCCAGGTCGTAGTCTCTTTATTTCCCCAGCTTGTCGGCCGTCCCCGTCATTGCTTAGCTTACCGTTTACCCCCAGCAGTCGTCCTCTACTCGATGGTCGTCCTCCATCGCTTTCATTTGATAATCATACTATACTACCTTTCGCAATTTATATCCCTTTTCTTCTTCTCCCCAGCGAGTGCAAATTTCGGATTGTCTTTGGTATTCAACCACAAGTTATCTTGTTCGTCTTTTAAGCCAGGCGCTTACATCCTACACAGCTAACTTATGCTTGAATAGGGTCAGCTGTAAACACCACAAATTTTACATCACATTTTCTCACACCTTGGCTTGTGATCTTTCATTTTGCATTATCTTAAGCATACCATCTCATATTGCATATTTGTCTCACTGCATAGTTCCATTTTCATCTGCACCTAGGGTTTGTGATCTGAGCAATCCAAGACTCAATCTGAGCCATCCCAATGTCTTTAAGCTTTCCAAGAGGGTCCATGTATGTTCTATAATCATAATATGCTCCCCAAAGTTCACAAAAGTCAAGGGATCACAAAGAATGGCAAAGGCATGGAAGCAGAGCTAGGGTTTTCCTACACAGATGACCAAAATTAGGGTTTTGGTTTCAGAGGCCTTAACTCCAAAACATTTAGTCATTCATGTTTCTAATGTTCTTAATATGTTATAAGGATCATATGTACTAAGTTTGATGAAGAAATTCATTGTGGAAGTCATCTGATCATTGGGTAACTTCTTGAGCAAGTAAAGTCAAAATAAAGGCATCTAAGGCCCCCAACAAGGGTCCCAAAGGGTCATCATCATCAGTTTGAGTCTCTTTGATCTTTATTTGATCTTAGAAGTGTTTGGAAGTTCACAAAGTTGAAGAATTTTGAGCCAAATGCAAACTTGCTATTTTTGGAAATGACTTGTAATGGAAACTTTCCATTTTGGGAAAGATTTTCAACCTCCTCTTTCATAACCAAAAAAGCTTCAAGTGAAAAATTCTTGGACATGAAAGTTGTAGATTAGGTATTTCCCTTTTCAAAAAGTACTAGAACAAGTCTTGATTCATCCTAGAACCCAAGATATGGCCTTTCAAAGTTGGCAAAAATCCTATAATTTTCAAGTTCATGCCAAAGAGGGAATTTTGCAATTTCACTTGCCAAGCCTTCTTATGACCTCTAATCAACTTCTATGCTTCATAACATGTCAAGGAAACTTCCAAAGATCAGAATTGGCCCAAGATTGCATAGTTTTCATGACTTGATCTTTAAGAAATCTCAAAAGGGCCAAAACACACAAACTTTGCAAAAAGCCTTGGAACCTTCCATCCACTTGTGCCAGCTGCATAAAACTAATTCTATGGCCCTCATTGATGCAAGCTGAAGCCAGACACCCCTTGAAGCCAGCTCTGCCATGGCCCATGCCTAAGGTATAAAAACTTTTGACTTTTTGCAACTTGCCCATACCAATCAAACCATGCCACTAACCACTCTCTGACCAATCAAGACATTACATACAAACATGATGTAGCTCATTTGACACAAGAAGAAAGCCTGCAAGCTCCCACAACTCAGAATCACAAAAATCACCATAGAACTTCATCTCTTCGAATTGCATAAACCAACCATCAAACCTCAAAACAAACTTCACGAATCATCTTCATATGGTCCATAGAACACAAAGCACCCTCTAAAAAGCCCTAAAACACAGCCAAACCAAAACACGATTCCTGGTGCAAAGGAGTTATACCTCTCAAACCAAGCCACACAAACTTATTCTAAGCATTGCAACATCATCAAGGGGTTCATTGGAGGTGGATTGAACCAAGAAAGAGGCCAGAAAGCTCAGGGAGTGAAAGCTTCATCTCAGGTAGCCCCTTAGAACCTTTTTTCTAGAACCTTTATTTCATGTTCTAGAAATGTTCCCCATGCTCTCCTGATCACACTGCACTTGTTGGTTTTGAAAATGATGAAGAAACAAGCATGAACCGTATCTCTGAAACTTTGACCTAAATTTTGTTCTTCTTCGATTCTCTTTGTTTATGCATGATTAATTGTTTTTGTTGCTGGATTTGAGTTTATTGATGTTTAAAGATTGATTCTGGAGCTTTTGGCGAGTTTTTGTGGTGTTTTGAGAGATTCAGGGAGGGGGTCTGGCCGGAGAAGATGACCGGAGGTCTTATCCGGCCACCTGAAAGTCATTAGAGCAAATATTTAATTAATTAGGTTAGTTTGAATTTAGGCCATTGGATTTAGCTTACCGCACGTGTGGACGACCCAGATGCCTCATTAACTTTAATCTTTTAATTAGTTAGTTTAATTAAGTTAAATTAAATTAAATTAATCAGAGTGAATCTCATCCACCCATCTGCGCGCGCAATCAACTTTAGTGTGAACCTGGACCATAGATCTTGATTACTTCCAATTAATTGAATTTTATTTCATTTTTCTTTATTTCTTTTGTATATTTTATTTAAAATAGTTAAGAACATCACAAAAATATAATATTTTGCATTTCTGATCCAAATATTTTTCTCAACCCAAAAATGATTTTTATTTTATTTTTTACATTAAAAAAATATTTAAATGTTATTTTTAATTAATTAAAGGATTTTAATTAATTAAAAATACATTTAGGTTTCTAAAAATCACCAAAAAAATCATGAACCCTCTCAATACATTTAGAAAAATTTTTAAACTCATCATACAAATTTCTTTTTAAGTTTGATCCTAATTTCACAATTTTCTTTAAATTAGGGTTCTTTAAAATCACATTTTCTAACCCTAATTTGAAAAATTCATTGCTGCCTAACCATGATGAGTTTGAACTTGATTCTTTTTGCATTGTTTCACATATTTCATGTAATTTATAGGTTATTTTTCTCATGAATGTATATTGCATTTTCAATTTGATTTGCATATTCCCTTGAGAATCACCCAAAAAACCTAGCAAACTTAGAAAATTCATAACTTTCAATGGGATTAGCTTCTAACCTTCTCCTTTGGGGTGTGACCTTATATGGGATTATGGTTTGTTTGAGCTTGATTTCAATTTTTTGTCATGATGTATGCTTCTGGTTTGGTCATTTGCATCTCATACGTTCATAAAACCCTAAATTCTCATGTTCATTTGCATTCACCTTTGCATATTATCATCATGTGAACTTGCCATGACATTTCAAGCATTTGTATGACATCTTAGACATCTTAAGACATGCTTGAATATTTCTTGGTCATTTCTTCATTCATTTTCTATGTCTTGCATTCATTACATTTCATAAACATTGATGTGTTTTCATGCTTCTAACCATGCTTCCATTGCACCTCATATTTGTATGATCATACATATGCATCTTGTATGACTTTGCATCATCTCATATGCCTTTTACATTGCATTATCACTTCTGACTTTGGTCTTCACATCTCATTTCATTTCATTTCCTTTTACTTTATGTCTTATGCATTCACACTAACATTTTCAGGGAACTTTTGGTAAGTTATTTGGGAGGTGGATTTTCCTTCACCTCCCACCTATTCTTATCTCATTCATATGCATTTTTACATGTCTTTGAAGTGAATATAATTCACTTATGTTCCATCCTTCTTAATTTCTTTCTTTCAAGTTACTTATCTTCTTCAGGAAGTAAGTAACTTGCTCTTCTTTCTCCTTATCTTTTCATCTGCTTCTTCCATTGGTGGCCTTGAAGATCTTTCCTTTTAAGCCTTACAAACCATAGGATATCCAAGCATGATAACATTTAGGGTTGTGTATAGTCCCCCTTAGACGTTTAACTTTGAGTCTCCTTGAGTCTCTCTTCTCATCTCAATAATCAGAGACTAAACTCTTAAAGTTTTAGGACTTTGGAATTAGGGTTATGCCTGCATCCTTCTCTTAGGATGGAGTGTATAACTTTAATCCTAAGTGTTAAACCTTTAATTTGTTTACTTCTCTTAATCAAATCACATTAATAATCACCAAGACTTTATCTTGTAACTTGGGCCTTACATTAGGGTTCTATCTCTTCCTTATGGTTAAGAGGGACTAACCCTAGTGTTTAATGGACAAATCCCCCTCAAGTTGTCTTACAAACTTAAAATCCACATCTTAATCTCATCCTTTAATTAAAATCCATTTAATGAAGGCTTATTATATAATGAATTTAATCCCTAACCATGAATTTAGTTGAGGTATCTTCCCCAGCTTAAGTGTTCTCATCTATTATCCTTCTATTAGGATGGTGTAATGAGTTCACTAATCCCTGATTAGAGATTAAACTCATTGCTTAACACTAAACAAAAAAAACCAAAAACATCTAATTAATCACAAGTAGGTTAATGATCTTAATCCTACATCATCATGGTAATTAAGTTGAGATGCTTATCTCATACTTAAGTAGGCTCATTATCCCTAATCAGGGAGGATATAATGAGTTTACAAACCCTTGGTTTAGGCTTAAGCTCATTCACTTATGCAAAACACCAAAAAACAATAACAAAACTGAAAACACAAAAACAAACAATAATCGTCTCCTCCGGGATTCTTTTCTCATCACACTCATTCATAAACGCGAACTTGCTTCTTCCGTCTAATGCAAGACAGTTAGCACTCGAGCCAGATGAGTCATACACTTGAGCATAGACAAGTACGCAGTTCACATACAATTTTATCATCCAGTCTCTTTGATTCGAACTACGGTGTTCTGACTTCCTCATTACACGCGAGGATACGTAGGCATAACTTAACAGTTATCGAACAAAAGTCTCCTTGTGATCCCCCTCTTTCAGCATTCTTTTCTAAGCCACAATTCCTGAGCAATTCACACCTTTCACACTGACACATGTACATTCATTCCTAGCTTTTGCATACAAATAGAACATACACTTACCCCTTTTAACACAATCTTGTAAGCGTGGATCCCGTCGAGTACGACGGACAATCTGGGTGCTAATACCTTCCCAGGTTGTAACCAACCCCCTTTCTCAGTTTCTCTGGTTCACAACCATCTTATCCATCTCTTTCCAGGTTTATGCAGCATTACCTTTCCTTCGGGATAAAAATGCCTAGCTGGCGACTCTATTCAATTCATTCCTTTTTCTCTTTTCGCCGACCGTTCGTGTCTGCACCGGGATGCAAATCTTCGGGAGCGACAAGCGTTAACCAGAAAGAGAAAGATTAGGTCAGACTCTGAGACCGAGGAAGATGTTGATTGTGATGTTCAGGACATCCCACATGTTAAGAGATCTCTGGTCAAGAAATATTCAATCAATGTTCCTGAGGCACCCTGGGACAACATCTCATTCCATACTATTGATAATGTGAAAAAGTGGAAATTTGTGTACCAAAGAATAATGGATTTAGAGAGAGAGAGCTAGGGAATGATTCTTTTGAAATCAAGGAGGTAATGGACTTAATTATTGTTGTTGGCTTACTAAAGACTGTGTCATATTTTCCTAAGTGTTATAAAGTGTTGGTCAAGGAATTTATTATGAACATGCCCACTGATATTTATGATAGAAGAAGTTTGGATTTTAGAAAAGTTGTTGTGAGAGGAAAGTGTGTTAACTTCTCTGCTGATGTTATCGGCAAATATCTTGGGAGAAGTTGAAGAAAAGAAAATGAGCTTGAGGTAACAGACAATCAAATTTGCAAAGTGATAACTGCCAATCAAGTTTCTGCTTGGCCTTTGAAAGAGAAGCTTTCTGCTGGTTTGCTCAGTGTGAAATATGTCATCCTTCATAGGATTGGTGCTGCTAACTGGGTCCCAACTAATCATACCTCCATTATTGTCTTTGTCCTGGGAAAATTCATTTTTGTTGTAGGAACAAAAGAAAAGTTTGATTATGGGAGCTATATTTTTGAAAAAACTGTAAAATATGCAACCACTAGGGCTATAAAAATTCCTATTGCTTTTCCATCCCTAATTTGTGGCATAATTCTAGATCAGTACCCTGGTATTCTTACAAGTACTGATGTGGCTAGTAAAATAGAATCCATGTTGTCTGTCCACTATAAATTGTTTGTTGGCAGACATGTATCAAACATTGTTATGACATATGAGGAGAAGAAACCCATAACTAAGACTGGAGTCATAGACACTCTTAAGAAGACCTACAGGGAGCTGGGTGATGTTATTCGTATCAATATTGAAATAAAAATGGAGTTGGAAAAATTGATCAGGAAGTTGCAACAAACTGAAGGGAATAACATTGAAATTAGTGGTGTTGGAGACAATGATGGTAATGATGAGGAGGACAGGTTTGAATTTGATGTTGGCGGTGAAGAAGGGGAGTCTGAATATGCTACTAGTGATGATGTTAAGACATCTACCTCTGGTGAATACAAATGTTGTTGCTGATGGTGGTTGATGATTTCTTTGGCTGATGATTTCTTTTTGTTTCTTTTATTTTGTTGTTTCCTTTTGGCAATTTATGTGCTTGGGCTGTAATATTTAATGTTACTCTTGACTAAGCTAGACCTTATGATACTTGGTTGTGTTTCTACTTTCCCAGGTTTTTTATGGTTCTCCTTAGTTTAGTTTGTCTAATTATGGCTAAAAAGGGGGAGTAGTGAGTTCTTGACATCTGATGTATGACTATGTGACTGAAGGGGAGTACTGATTGGTTGTAGTTTGAGGGGGAGTACTACTTTTCTTGTGTTTTCCTACTGATTATGTTCTTTGATTGGATGTGTATGGGTAGTTATATGCTCTAATATTGTTTTAGCCAAAATTTTCCAAAGGGGGAGTTTGTTCGTTCTGTGATTGGAAATTTTTGGTAAAATAACTTATTGCCTCATAATGTTATGACTGATATCTTGACATGTCTGTTAACCATTTTGCAGGTGTTATATGTGTTGATGCAGTAGTCTGTTCATGATGTCATACATGATGTTCTAACATATGATGACAGAAAATTCTGGTCAGAATGTTTTGGTATATTTGCTGCGTGGTTTTCCCACAATATTTTGTGTGTGTGTGTGTATGATGAGTGATTGGCTACACAATTATTGGTGGTATTTTTAGAGCAGACTATCCCTTATTTTGGTTGTATTTGTTCTTTACTTTTTCATACTCATTGAATATTTCAAGATCAAATTTGTCTATTTCCATAGCCCAAGCCCATGAAGACCTTCTGTTTTTTAAAGAGGTGTTAACCTTGATTACAAGACACAGAAAAAGAGATTGAAAGTTGTGTTCATAAATTAGGGTTGTGTTAGTTTTGTCTTTGTTGTTTGTGAGCCATTCACACTTCACCTAGATGTCTGAATTGGACTGAGTTTATTGAGTTGTAAGTTGTTCATTATAAGCTTTTAATCAAGAGTGTATTTGTTCTTGATTTAAGCTTTTAAGAAAGATCAAGTATTATTTTTGAAGAATATTCTTCTCCTTTGTATTGTTTTGTTATTATCACTGCTTGTGATTGAGGGGGAGTTATAGGTGTCTATTATCTGAGTGTGTCTTAGATAGAAATCACACAGGTAGAGATTAGGAAAGAAGATTATAAACTAGAGATTGTTTAATTTGAATCTTCAAACTAATTCTGATTAGTGGACTTCCTTCCTTGCTTGGTAGCCTCTAGAAGTAGGTGTGTTTGCACCGAACTAGGTTAACATTTCTTATGTCATTTACAATTGTGTATTGCTTAATTTATCTTGTTCATATTTTAATCATTGTTCAGATATTAATGTCGTGACATCTCCTTTGACATGTCATATCTGATACCATAATTTTAAGCTTGTACATATAATTATTTTCATAACTTTCAAAACTGGGAGGTTGGCATACATACACTTCTTCATTAGTGTATATGTTAAGGAAAGCACTCTTGACATCCATTTGATATAGTTTAAAATTTTATAAACATGCAAATACAAGTAAAAGGCGTATAGCCTCAAGGCGGGAAACTGGAGCATAAGTCTCCTCATAGTCAATACCCTCTTCTTGGTTATACCCTTGAGCAACAAGAGAAACCATGTTGCGAGTTATAATTCTGTTTTCGTCCATCTTGTGTTAGAACAAGATTTTGATTCTACCTCTCTAATTATTTTTGATGATAACAAATACCTTAAGAACAAAATATGATACCTAAAAATGTTATTGTCTAATTGTGCAAAATCAGAAGTTCTTGAAAAGAAGAAGGAAATTCTAAGTCAAGAATCTTCTATACAAAAGCGAAGAAGCTACCATGAGAAGATCTGGCAAAAGAACTTAGAAAATCTCAAACATAAATACACGAAGATCAACTGCTAATCAAATACTCTGATACATGGACTACAAGTTCTGATTCTCAGAATCAGATGCATTTATTAAAGAATCAGAATTTCGGCAGAAGACAAAGATATTTATTTTTGGAAGGTTTTAATGGTATTCAACAAACATCCAAAAATAGCATAAGATGTCACCAACGAATCTCTTCTTACAAATTTATTTAAAGGAGTCATTGAAGAATTTTTGGGATCTCTCTCTCACACTCTCGCATGAAGATTTTACAAAAAAAAATTCAGTATTATTCTTTCAATTGTAAAAACTATCACAATAGTGATAATAGCTTATTAGAAGCAATATTTTGTTACATCCTATATTTTATCATTGTATTATTCCTTGGGTGACTAAGTTTAGTCAGTAGACTCAAGAAGACTTTGACATTAGGTCTTAGTGTTGTAATTAGTTTTGAATAGTGGATTAAGACCTCATTGAGAAAGGCGAAATCACCTTGGCGGGTGGACTGGATGTAGTTTGAGTTCAAATGAACCAGGATAAATCAAAGTGTTGTTTGCCTTTAATTTTCGAAAACCCAATTCCAACCCCCTTCCTTGTGTTTTTCCACCTTCAATTGGCATCCGAGTGTCTGGTTCTGAGTGCATCACTTAACAGTGTCAGAAAAAGATCCAGAAGTAAAACACAATGGTAGAGCCAATTAACAACAACAACAGCAACAATTATCAGAACGGCAAAATTAATGGCAAACTTCTTGTATTCAATGGCGACAATTTTGATTACTGGAAGGATGTTCAGGAGAGTTTCTTTCTGGATCTAGACGGAGATCTCTTGGACATTGTGACTGATGGCAACATTCATCCTGTTTGAGCAGATGGTCAGAAAATTGAAAGAAAGAACATGACAGCTCAACAAAAGAAAGAATTCATAAATCATCACAAAGCTAGAACTAAACTTCTAAGTGTTATCTCATACACAGAGTATGAAAAGATCATAAATAGAGAATCAATCAAACACATGTTTGATTCCCTAAGGATGATGCATGAAGGCAACATTCAAGTCAAGGAGACCACAACCCTGTCACTTATCCAAAAGTATGAGGCATTCAAGATGGAAGAAGATGAAACGATTGAGAAAATGTTCTCAAGGTTTCAAATTCTGGTAGTTGGATTGACAGTTCTGGACAAAGGCTACTCAATAGCAGATCATGTGAAGAAGATCATCAGAAGCTTGCTAAAGTCTTGGATACCCATGGTCACTGCTCTCAAGTTGTCAAAGAATCTGAATGATATATCTCTTGAAGAAATGATCAGCTCCTTGAGAAGTCACGAGATAGAACTTAAAGAAGATGAACCTCAGAAGAAAGGTAAGTTTGTTGCTCTTAAATCTAACAAATCTGAATCTAAAGTTTTTTAGGCAGAAGAAGAAAGCTCTAGAGGCTCATCAGGAGAAGACGAACTATCACTTATCTCCAAAAGAGTTCATCAACTCTGGAAGCATCGTCATAAGAAATTAAGGAATCCCAGAAGATCAAGTAACCATTCTGAAGCATCCTCTGGATACAAGAAGTCCAGAAGCAGAGAAGTTGTATGTTATGAATGCAATGAACCAGGACATTACAAGAGTGATTGTCCAAAACTTTAGAAAGAGAAGTCCAAAAAGAAGTTCAACAGAGAGAAGAATAAAAGTCTCATGGCCACATGGGATGACTCAGAATCTTCTGAATCTGAATCTGAATCAGAAGATGAACACGCTAACATTATGTTGATGGAAAAAATACCTGATGATGTCAACTCATCATAATCAGAATCAGATTCTGAAATAAAAGAGGTATTTTCTAAACTCATTAGAACTCAATTAAAAGATAGCCTCTCAGAAATCCTTGAAAAATATCAGAATCTTCAATTTAAATACAAAAACCTGAAACAAGGTCTAGTATCTAAATCGGAGGAAACTAGAAAACTAAAAGCAGAAAACTCTGAGCTAAAAGAAAATTTTTTAAAACTAGAAATCTCTTTTGAAAAACTTAAAGCTCAAAAGAATCTGAATCAGAAGTTTCATCTAGTTTGGATAGTATCATAAAGCAATATGATTACAGCTTTCAAAGATTTCTAGCTAAAAACATAGATAGAAGCCATATTTCCTCAATGATCTATGGAGTTAGCATAAATGGTAGAAGAGGAATAGGATACGTAAAACCTATAGGAGAAGAACCACTAAAAAATAAACAAGTTGATGACATGATTATAAAAATCAACACACCTTTAAGTTCTCATTTCACTTATGGTCATAATCATGATTTGAAATATACTAGTGAGTCATCTTGTTCTACAAGTTATGATGATAAATTCAAGCTCAATCAAAAGTTTGTAAGTTCTAACAAACAAGGACCCAGAAAGATATGGGTACCCAAAGATAAAATTGTGTATGTTGCAGATGTCTTTAACAGAAAGATTGAAACACCAATCTTGGTACCTGGACTCTGGATGCTCGCGACACATAATAGGAAGAAAGCATATGTTCCAAAGTCTTGAGCTTAAAGTTGGAGGCTACGTAGGTTTTGGAGGTAATCAAAAAGGAAAAATCATTGGCTCTGAAACTATTGGTAATGGTACTCTTCCCTCTATCTCTAATGTTCTATTGGTAGAAGAATTAATGCATAACTTGTTATCAATAAGTCAATTAAGGGATAACAGTTATGATATAATCTTTAATCAAAAGTTCTGTAAAGTTGTTAGTCAGAAAGATGGATCAATCCTCTTTAGTGGGAAGAGAAAGAACAACATATATAAAATAAAACATTCTGAACTAAAAAGTCAGCATGTAAAATGTCTTTCTCTGTGGGTAATAAGTAATGGTTCTGACAAAAAAGATTGGGACATGTTAATATGAGAAGATTATCTCAGATTAACAAACTTAATCTAGTCAGAGGACTTCCAAATTTGAAGTTCAACTCAGAAGCTCTGTATGAAACATGTTAGAAAGGAAAATTTGCTAAACCTGTTTTTAAATCTAAGAATGTTGTTTCTTCCTCTAGACCATTAGAACTTCTGCATATCGATTTGTTTGGACCAGTAAAAACTGCCTCAATCAATGGTAAGAAGTATGGATTAGTGATCTTAGATGACTATAGCAGATGGACATAGGTAAAGTTTCTTAGACACAAGGATGAGTCAATCTCTGTATTTTCTAACTTCTGTAAACAAGTTCAGAATGAAAAAGAGTTTAGAATTGTCAAAGTCAGAAATGATCATGGTGGAGAATTTGAAAACAAAAAATTGGAACTATTTTTTAACGAAAATGGCATCTCTCACAATTTCTCTTGCCCTAGAACTCCACAACAAAATGGAGTTGTAGAACGTAAGAATAGAACATTGCAAGAGATGGCTAGAACCATGATCAATGAGACTAACATTACTAAACACTTTTGGGAAGAAGCAGTAAATACATCGTTTTATATTCAGAATTAAATCTCTATAAGACCTATTATGGAGAAGACTCCTTATGAATTGTGGAAGAACAGAAAGCCCAACATTTCTTACTTTCATCCTTTTGGATGCACTTTCTTTATTCTGAATACTAATGATCCTATGAACAAGTTTGATTCTAAGGAACAAAATTATTTTATATTAGGATACTCTGAACGTTTGAAAGGATACAAAGTATACAATATAGAAACACGAATTGTGATAGAATCTATCTATGTCAGATTTGATGATAAGGTTGGTTCTGAAAAACCAAAGTAGAATGAATCTCTTGCAGATATAGAAGTTCAAATGAATGAAACCAGGAAATTTGATGAACAACCATATACTTTAAAGGATAATACAATTGCACTAACAAGTTCTGAAAGACAAATTCAGAAGAAACAATCCAGAAGCACGCTGAATCATCCAGAAGATAAAATCATGGGAAAGAAAGATGATCCAATTAGAACATCTAAGATCTAATACACATGAATGAACCCTGGAGACTTTTTCCTCGCCATGTAAACTGAGAGCCTAGGTACCCAAGATCAATGATTTTGCTTTCAATCTTTAAACTTCCTACATCTGAAGAACTTGCTTCCAGAGCCAGGCTTTCAGACTCTCCGTAGGTTTCACATAGAGAGCAATCAATAAACACTCGCTCTTCTTCTCCTGAACAAACTTCGTATGAACGAACTGAGAGTCATCATGAAGGACATCCACTGATATATCTTTTCTTTTCCACATGACCAAAATCCCACCCACTTTGAGGTTCCAACCGATGTGATGACGATTTTAACCACTTTCTCGGCCTTCTCACCACTGATCCTAATTTCAAAAAGAAAAGCACAACTCTCTCAGGTGAATTAAGTCCATTCTTACACCATGAAACCTCGGTGGTGATTCCAAACTTGAATCTTCCACACAATAAAGAAAAGACTATACCACCCATGTTTCAGTGGGGCTACCCATCATATGACGAGCAATCTGGCTTTGCATCATTTTTTATTACACTCTTATCATGGAACTTCTGGCGAATGTACTATCTACTTTTCTGGGTCGATTATAGGCACCACCCTGCACATTCTTCTTGATGGTGGAAGTTCTGACAACTTAATTCAGATGGAGAAGATTCCAAAAAGGAAATCTCAATCCAATCAATGGTTGAATAACGAGTCGGACCGGTTGGATCCAACCGCGACCCATATTGGTAAATGTTCAGCTAATGCTTCATAAACAAATTAGATATCCATCACTCTAGCACACCACTTACCTATTCCGACTAAGTAGCCTGACGGTGTGCATAAGCAAAACAAGATCTTCATTCAGAAACTTTGAAGAATCACTAATGGGATTAGTTTCACTAATCGAACCAACTTCTGTTGTTGAAGCTCTATCAGAAAATGATTGGATACTTGCAATGCAAGAAGAACTAAATCAATTCACCAGAAATGTCATATGGGATCTAGTACCCAGACCCAGAGGATTCAACATCATTGGAACCAAATGGGTGTTCAGAAACAAACTCAATGAACAAGGTGAAGTTGTTAGAAACAAAGCACGATTGGTCGCACAAGGTTATAGTCAGCAAGAAGGGATAAACTATACAGAGACCTTTGCACCAGTCGCAAGGTTAGAATCTATCAGACTTTAAATTTCTTTTGCTGTAAATCATGACATCACTCTGTATCAGATGGGTTTCAAGAGTGCATTTTTAAATGGTTATATTGATGAAGAAGTTTATGTGCATCAACCCCCTAGTTTTGAAAACAATAAATATCCAGAACATGTTTATAAACTTAAAAAGTCTTTATATGGTCTGAAACAAGCTCCCAGAGCTTGGTATGAAAGATTAAGCAATTTCCATTTAGAAAATAATTTTACCAGAGGGAAATTGGAAACAACTCTTTTCTGTAAAACATTTAAAAACTGATATTTTGATTTGTCAAATTTATGTAGACGATATAATATTTGGATCTACTAAAAGCTGTTTGGGCAAGGAATTTGCTAAGTCTATACATGCAGAGTTTGAAATGAGTCTGATGGGAGAATTGAAGTTCTTTCTCAGAATCCAAATTAATCAAACATCAGAAGGAACTTACATTCATTAAAACAAATACGTCAAAGAACTTCTGAAGAAGTTTGACATGTCAGAAAGTAAAATCTCCAAAACTCTAATGCACCCCACTTGTATTCTAGAGAAGGAAGAGGTAAGTAAGAAAGTATATCAGAAGATCTACAGAGGTATGATTGGCTATCTCCTTTACTTAACTTCATCAAGACCAGATATTTTGTATAGTGTTTGTCTATGTTCTAGATTCCAATTAGATCCTAGAGAAACTCACTTAATAGTTGTTAAGAGAAACTTCAGGTATCTGAAAGGTACTACTAACCTTGACCTTTGCTACAGAAAGTCCAGATAATATAAACTTGTAGGGTATTGTGATGTTGATTTTGTTGGAGATAGAACAAAAAGAAAAAGTACTTCTGGAAGTTGCCAATTTATGGGAGACAACCTAATATCTTGGTCTAGCAAAATACAATCAACTATTGCACTCTCAACTGCTGAAGCTGAATACATAGCAGCAGCTGGATGTAGTACTCAGATGATCTGGATGAAAAATCAACTTGAGGACATCAACATAAACGAGAGTAACATCCCTATCCTCTGTGATAATACTTATGCCACCTGTCTTTCTAAGAATCCTATTTTACATTCTAGAGCTAAACATATAGAAGTTAAACATCATTTCATTAGGGACTACACTCAGAAGAGAATTTTATTCTTAAAATTAATAGATACAGACCATCAATGGGTTGACATCTTCACAAAACCCCTTGCTGAGGATATGTTCAATTTCATTCTGACTAATCTCATTATGTAATTATGTCCAGAATGATTGTGTTTAAGTCTATATATTTTACTTTCAAAATATTAATATTTTTATCTTCTGATCAATAATTCCTCTGAATAGAAGAAAAATTGTATCATAAGTTTTACAGAAGATCTGACTGTTTGCTTCTGAGAACTTTTGTGTCAAGGAAAAAACATGCAGATCAATACATCAACACCTGTCAATGATGCTCCAAGTGTTCTTCTGAATCTGATTACGTGTTCCAACTCTGATAGAGGACAAAACATGCACTTTAGCACTTGAACAGTTGTCCTCTGAAGCAGAATATGTGTTCAAATTTTGGGAAACTGAAACGGCTGAAAAGACAAAGTTGAGGGCTAGTCACATTGGTAACTGTTCCAAAATCTTTTATGCCACTCCCCTGTCAGAATTCATTAAATGCGTTTAATCATTATGTTTTGCAATTTAATTTTTCCATTAATTATGTTTGTTTACCGTTGAAACTACTATATATATGCATTTGTTTTCACATCACAAACACTTTCACCCTTCTCATTTACTCTCTCACTTTCACTCTTCACTCACTTTCTATTTTCTCTTGCTCTCTGCATTTGTGTTTGCATTCAAACTCTCTTCTTATGAATAATGGCCTCCACTTCAAAGAATGTGCAACCATCTTCTTCATCTCAACAAGCTCCTACAACTCAAGCTTCACAAGAACTTCATGCAACACCAGTCAAAACTCTACTCACCCCTATTGAAAATTTAGAAGTTCTATGTGAACTGTTCGTTTATTTTGAAAGTATGAAGGAGAATGGTTATGATCTTACTCCAGAAGTCAACTTCCAAGGCTGGGAAAAATACTTTGATCGTATGATGGGTCCAGTCTTTTAAATATTGGTTAAGGAATTCTGGATTTTTTCTTCAGTCTCCAACACTCAAGTTACTTCATATGTGATGGGAAAGAAGATCATCATCGCCGAAGACCTCATTGCAAAGCTTATTGAATCTGATGGCAATGGGATAAAATGCAGCGATATGGACAAAAGTTCTGACCTAACCCTAGTTTCTAAAGAAATCTTTACAAATGGGAAACACTCCAATAAAATCAAGGATCTGAAGGATCAACAGAGAATCTGGTCAAAATCATTTTGGGTTGCATCAACCATAGAAAACCAAGCAGTTCTCCAGACTATATAAACGTGGATCAACAATTTACGTTGTACTTCATTGCAACAAACAAGAAAATCAACCTTACTCATAGTTTGTTCAACCATCTGAAGAATAGTGTCAAAGAAACAAGGGAAAATGAGAAAACAAAAAGAGTTTGGATTCCTCTTAGAAGGCTTATTTCAGACATTCTAATTGAAAATAAGATGGTGGAGCACTTGGTTGAAACCCAACAAGTAGAAGATCTGGAAGTTACTGCTGGAAGACCTCTCAACACAAAGAATCTCAAGAAGATGAAGTTCATTGATACAATCAAGAAAGACCCCATTCTGCATTCAAAGGAAGTAATCACAACCCGGAAAATACCTCTGAAGGATTTTCCTCTTTATTCTGCTGATACACCTCTAGAAATTGTAGTGAGATATCTTGAATATTGCAAACAAGATGGAACTGACCCTAGATTCAATCCAGAAGAACTACGCAGACCTGCTCCATAAGTTTCTTTGAAGAAATCCAAGAAAATAAATGCTTCTGAGGGGACTTCTAAGAAGACAATAAAGGTTGCCAAAAATAAAGGTAATCCTTCAACTTTTGTCTCTGTTATTGAGTCAGTGATAACATCAACATCTGATCCTCCTTTAGAAACTCCTGCTTCTAAAAACCTTTCCTCTGATATTCATGTTTCCTCAAATCCAAACACTTCTTAAGCCCCGTATTCTGATATTCTAAATCTTTTTAATCCTCAACCAGAAATTCCACCCTCATAGATATTCCACAACCAACAAAAATACCTCAACCATCTGAAATTCCACAACCAGAAATTACCCAACCTGCAATCACTCAACCTGAAACCATTCCTCTCAAACTTCTCAATTTGAACACCACTCTCCACAAACTCTAGATGATTTTGACATGCCCAATGACCCAAATCCACCATTTGACCTCAACACCACCTCCTTTGTTGAATCTCATTTAGAACTTCAACAAGTTTTGTCTGACATTGATGTCTTTCAACCCTATAATACAACCTCTTAATCCAACACTTTTAACGTACCACCACCTACCCACACTCAAACAATCCCTGACATCAACTACCCTCTGAACTCGTCCTTACCCACAGTTATTTTTGATATCCCGTCTATAGTAGAGGAATCCCTATCTTCTTATGAATCCACTCCTCCTAGATCAACCACTTTCATCACCATTCTAGATACTCCCACTCCCACCAATGAACTAGAAGATCCTTTGAAAATAGTTATTAACATTGATGCCCTTAAAAAATTAGTATCCATCACTAAGAAAATAAAAATCCTAAAACCCAAACCAACACCAATCAAATCAGATGTTGGTGACTTGTTACTGAATTTTGAAGCAGAGATGAAAAACAGGATAGACAGCTTGAAGACTGCTTGCGCAGGAAATCTGGATCCCGCAACTTCAGATTATCTTTAGACTTCTTTCAGAAAATGGTTTACCTCTGAGTTCAAAAAATCTTTAGACTTAAGATTGTTGCTGCACCTTCTGCTGAAGACAAAGGAAAAGCAGTGGTTGAGTCATCCTCTACTGAAGTAACTCCTACTCCAAATTCTGATCAAGTTACTACTTCTACTAAAGAAACTCCTCCAACTTCTTTGGTTTTGAAAACTCTAAAAGAGCTTAAGAAAGAGAATGAAGCTGTGAAAATCAGATTGGACAAGCAAGACGAGACAAACTCTGAAGAACATGATTGGACAACATGCAAAATCTACTTCTCATATCAAGACTCTTCTGGAAGTGTTGCTCACAAAACTTAATCCCCAACCTTAGATCATGTTTCATTATTTTTCTGCTCTATGTTTATGTTTTTTTTTATGTGCTCACTTGCTTATATTTTCTTAATGAAAAAGTTTCTTTTGTTTAATTTGTCTGATATCGTTTTTTTGATTATATTCTTTTTGAATTATCACAAAAAGGGTGAGAACGTAAATTGTTTTGATTCATAACAGCTCACCAAGACTAACCCTCAAACATTAAGACTTTGATTTTTTTTTATGCTTAAGAACAAAACAATTCTTTAACTCAGGGGGAGCTTCGACTTTAAGAAATTCTTATAGACAATTCTGAAGGATCATCTCAACATCTCAAAGGGAGTTTTCTATTACTTTTTAATCTTTTGTTCTTAATTAAATCTATTAAATATAATGTTTTGTCATCATCAAAAAGAGGGAGATTGTTAGAAAAAGATTTTGATTCTACCTCTCTAATTAGTTTTGATGATAACAAATACTTTAAGAACAAAATATGATACCTAAAAATGTTATTGTCTAATTCTGCAGAATCAGAAGTTCTTGAAAAGAAGAAGGAAATTCTAAGTCAAACATCTTCTATACAAAAGCGAAGAAGCTACTATGAGAAGATCTGGCAAAAGAACTTAGAAGATCTCAGACATAAACATGCTAAGATCAGCTCCTAATCAAATACTCTGATACATGGACTACAAGTTCTGATTCTCAGAATCAGACGTATTT
Source organism: Lathyrus aphaca (assembly GCA_963966055.1). Lineage (NCBI taxonomy): Eukaryota > Viridiplantae > Streptophyta > Magnoliopsida > Fabales > Fabaceae > Lathyrus > Lathyrus aphaca. Next base: position 284,401,419 of record OZ014522.1, on the reverse strand, counting down.
ATTAAAGAATCACAATTTCGGCTGAAGACAAAGATCTTTATTTTTGGAAGGTTTTAATGGTATTCAACAAACAACCAAAACTAGCGTAAGATGTCTCCAATGGATATCTTCTTACAAATCTATTTAAATGAGTAATTGAAGAATTTTTAGGATCTCTCTCTCTCTCTCTCTCTCTCTCTCTCTCTCTCTCTCTCGTGCGCGCGAAGCTTTTACAAACCAAAAATTCAGTACTATTCTTTCAATTGTAAAAACTATCACAGTAGTGATAATAGCTTATTAGAAGCATTCTTTTGTTACATCCTATATTTTATCATTGTATTATTCCTTGAGTGACTAAGTTTAGTCAGTAGACTCAAGAAGACTATGATAGTAGGTCTTAGTGTTGTAATCAGTTTTGAATAGTGGATTAAGACTTTGTTGAGAGAGGCAAAATCACCTTGGCGAGTGGAGTGGATGTAGTCTGAGTTCAAACGAACCAGGATAAATCAAAGTGTTGTTTGTCTTTAATTTTTGAAAACCCATTTAGTGTCAATTACTCGATGACCCCGCGGAGGAGGGACAAGGTCCCAAACCTCATTTCTCTTGAACTGATTTAGTTCCTTTTGCATAGCTAAAAACCAATGTTCTTAGAGTAAAGCATCTTTGGATGTTTTAGGCTCAATTTGAGAGAAGAAAGCAAAATGATAACAAAAATTACTTATCCTTGAACATATAGTAACTACCTTTGATATATCTCCAAGAATGTTGTCAATGGGATGATCTTTTGAGGTTCCCCATTCCAATGGGAGATCATCTTGATTAGTTGAATGTTTCTCCTCTTCAATATTAGATCCTTTATCTGACTCCTCCTCAATTTTTTCCGGAATGGATTCAACACTCGATATTTCTTGATCTGTAAGAATATCCTCAGAAAGAACACCTACACCATTAACACAACTACCTTTTTTTGATAACTTTCGGATAAGATTCATCAAAGGATACATGCACAGATTCTTCAACGATATGTAATCTCTTGTTGTATACTCTATATGCTTTACTTGAATTAGAGTATGCGAGAAAAATACCTTCATCAGCTTTTGAATCAAATTTGCCATGATTTTATTTACTGTTGTTTAACACATAGCATTTACAACCAAATACATGACGATGTGAAACATTTGGATTCCTACCTTTTAAAAGTTCATAGAGTGTTTTATTAAGAGTAAAACGTATAAGCACCCTATAAAAAACATAACATGTTGTACTTATGGTTCGTCCAAGCTCTTCTAAAACACGACTTTTACGCTCTATAACACCATTTTGTTGCGGAGTTCTAGGAGCAAAAAAAATTATGATCAATTCCATGTTTATCACAAAATTTCTCAAAGAGAGGATTTTCAAATTCACCTCCATTATCGCTTCGGATTGTAACAATACTAGTGTTTAGTTTATTTTGAGATAATTTGGAAAACTTTTCAAATTCCTAAAAGGTGTAACTTTTAATAGCTAAAAAGATAGTCCAACAAAATATTGAATAGTCGTCTACAATAACAAACCCATAACAGTTTCCACCTAGGCTTTTAATTCTATATGGACCAAATAAATCCATATGGAGAAGTTCAAGAGGTCTAGACGTTGAAACATCATTTTTGGATTTAAATGAGATCCTTGTTTGCTTCCCCATTTGGCATGCATCACAAAGATGATCTTTGGTAAATTTAATTTTGGTTAGACCAACTACTAAGTATTTTGAAAATATCTAATTTAACAATTCAAAGTTAACATGTGTTAAGCGCCTATGCCAAAGCCAAGAGTCATCACTCTTGGAGACAAGACACTTAGGGTCATTTACATTTAAGTCAATCATGTATAGATTATTGAACCTCAAGCCCTTAAAAACATCATTCTTTTTATCATTATGTTCAATTATGCAACCCTCTTATGAAACAGAGACTTTATATCCTTTGTCACATGATTGGCTAATGCTAATAAGATCGTGTTTAAGACCTTCAACTAAAAGGATATTGGAGATAGATGTATATGAAGGATTACCTACACTACCTTTTCCGAGTATAGATCCCTTTTTATTATCACCATAGATTAAAAATCATTTCTTCTTATCCACAAAGTCATAGAATAGAGAAATGTCACCCATCATGTGCCTTGAGCATCCACTATCAAGAAACCATCTTCTTTCCGTAGCCTCAAGACACTCCACCTACAAATTTAAACAAGGGAAAGTGGTACCCAATTTCCATTGGGTCCTTGTATGTGAGTGAAACCTTTGTTTCAATTTGGAAATCATTGGTAAATGCCTTTAGAAACCAATAATCTCCTAAACCGACATTTGGCAATAGTGTGTCCCCTCTTTCAACAATAAAGACAAGTTAAGTTTGGTTTGGTGACACATTTGCTTATTTTATCTTTCACCACATAAGTGTATTTTTGGTATGGATTATTCATGGAATTTCTAAAGTTAGATCGATCAATAGCAAATGTCATTTTTGGTTGTGATACTTTGTCTAATTTGGTTTGAAGAGTTTTAACCTCTTTTTGCCAAATGCAACAAGTTTCACAACTATGAAAATTAAACCACTCTTGCTTGTTTTCCTTAATTGGCTCCACCATAGAATACTTAAGAGCTTCCAATTCTTTTTGAGAATCAGAAGCCTTTTTCTCCAAATGTGTAAAAATATGTTTATTGGAGACTAAGCATTTAAAAGCTTCTTTAGATTCTTGGTGGAGAACTTTAAAAGTACTAAGTAAATCGGGATAAGACAATTTATCAAAGTTATCATATTTAGCACGTCTTACTTGATTTTTGCCCTTTTGATGAGCCATGAGGTCGACTCTTCAGTCTGACCAGCGCGCGGCTCTCGTCTTTTCGGATCGCGTGAGGTCGTATTTTTCGGGGTGCGACAGCTGGCGACTCTGCTGGGGACTGGTTCACCCCTATGCGGGTCAAGCCTAGTCTAAGTTTCCACGCTTGTTTGGATGTTTGCTTTTATGCGTTGCTTGTTTATTTTTATCTCTTTCTTTATCGCATTCCATCTTATATATCTTGTGGCTCCTTGGTACTATAATTTGGATCGATACTTAGATTGCAAAAGAAACTTGAGGGAAAGGATCTATACCCGGGCTTGCGAGTAAAAACATAAGTTAGCGAGGTTGTGTAGTATGGGCTCCCGAGGGAACCACTCTCGTGGGTTGTCGATACGAAAACCTCACTTGGAGTAGATTCTAATGAGAATACTGACAACCGTCAAGTTCTTGGCGTGTGTGCTCAATTGCTTTCATTAGGGTCATCGACTCTGAGGACCTTTAGAACCTTTTGGTTAAAGCATCGATTGATGGTCGCGTAATATTGGCTCCCGAGAAATTTGCTCTTGTGGGTTGTCAATACGAAGACCCCACTCAGAATAGGCATTCTCAATGGAGTTGATTGACTGTCAAGAGCTGACATGTGCATCAAACATTTGAGAAAAGTCCATAACTTTGAGGCCTTTGTTTGAACCTCGTGTCGATGATCGCGTAGTATGGACTCCCGAGAGAATTTGCTCTCGTGGGTTGTCGATACGAAGATCTCACCCAAAATAGATTCATATGGGGGAGTCAATCAACTGTCATGCTCATGGCGTGTGTGATGAACAGCCATATAAATTGACAACTTTGGGGTCCCTAAAACCTTAGAGTCTATCCAGTGAGTTCCTGATCAGAGTATCCTCCATCCGTATCTTGGACTCATTAGACCTTGATCTTGTGATCCTGGATCTGACATTGCATATCATCTCATTTGCATTATTTGTTCATTCTTGCATTTCATTCCAAAATTCGAAAAATCATTTCATATCTTCAGTAAATCAAGTTGGTTTCCCGACGCCCGTATCGTGTTAGACGACCGTACCTAACTCGAGCCAACACTAGAAGACTAATGGACGTGATTCAAGAAGAGCAAGCTGCTATGAGGGAAGAGATTGATTCGGTCAAGAACAAGATTGACCAGATTTATGAGACCATACAAGCTTTGGCTAGGATGGAAGAACGTTGTGAAGCTGCTGCCGCAATGAACAATGCTCTAGTGCAAGGATCTTCCCCGAGAGTAATGCCTTCAGTTCCAGTTTCAAATCCTTTGGTCTATGGTTTGCCTCCAGCCTTCACTCCTGCTGTTGAAGAGGTCACTTCCCAACCAATACCTACCCCTGGTGTTACTGTCGGTGCTATTCCTCAAGCTCAACCTATTCCAACTCAAGTCCAGTTTCCTCATGCTGAAGAGGATCATCAAGTTGAGTACGAGATGCATATTGTTGTTCCAATCATCAACCCCCATGATGTTCAGGAATCGGAAGCTATGAAGATGTGTCGCGAGTTAGCTGAAAAACTCTGAATCATGGAAGGACACAACTCAACTTCTTTGAGTGCCTCAGACATGTGCCTAGTTTCGGATGTTATGATCCCTTCTAAGTTCAAACTTCTAGAATTCGAAAAATACAAAGGCCTCAGCTGTCTTGAACTCCATTTGAGGATGTATTGTAGAAAAATGGCCGCTCATGCCAAAGACGACAAACTCATGATCCATTGCTTCCAAGACAGCCTGTCTGGAGCATCTCTAGAATGGTACATGCAGCTCGAACGCAATAATGTTCGTACTTGGCTTGATCTATCTGATGCATTCAAAAATCAGTACAAGTACAACACTGACTTAGCTCCGAATCGTACTCAACTTCAGAGTATGACTCAAAAGGAGAACGAATCCTTTAAGGAGTACGCCCAACACTGGAGGGAGTTAGCTGCCAGAGTGCATCCGCCATTGGTTGACCGTGAATTGATTGACATCTTCATGGGTACCTTACAGGGGCAATACTACGAAATGCTGATCAGCAACGTATCTTCTAGATTTTCGGACATGGTGATGGTCGGAGAAATAATTGAAGAAGGTCTGAAAAGTGGAAAGATTCAAGGAGATTATAGCAACCAATCTGGAACCAAGAAGCCTTTCAACGGGTATAAAAAGGGAGAAACAAATGCCATTTCTCCTGCAAGTGGGAATACTCAACAGAGTGCACCTACTCCAATTCCCTACTATCAGTACCCTTATGTTGCTGCTGCACAATATGCTCCTATTTCATATCAGCCGATTCCTCCAATGCATTATCAATAGGCCATTCAAGTGCCATTTCCACCTCAGATGGCTTATCAACCACGTCCATATCCTATGGTCACTGCTGTGCAATTTGCACCCAATCCGTACTAGCAACCGGCCTACTCACAACGGCCTGGTCAACAACAACAACGCGCTCCTCAACAGCGCCCACCATATCAACAAAGAGGATATGATAGACACCTTGATCCCCTGACTATGACATATTCCGAAATCTTTAATGGGCTGATGGCAAATGGATCTCTTACTTTGAGGGATATGCCACCACAAACTGGTACCGCCCGAGATTATGATGCCAACGCTCGCTGTGAGTTTCACAAAGGTGCTCCTGGTCATACGATCGAGAACTGTAAATCGTTCAAGCACAAGGTTCAAGACCTGATCAATTCTAAGGATCTCACTTTCACCCCGAGAAATCCAAATGTCCAGAACAATCCAATGTCGCCGCACGGTGCTAGCAAATGAAAGAGGGGGTGGTTGAAGACCGAAATGAGTAGTCTCCAACTCTGAAACATTCAATCAAGAGAAGTCCAATTCCTCAAATCAAGGCAGCCAGTGCCATTTATCATTTTCGCATTCCCCTTATTTTGTAATGTTTGTTTAAGTACTATTTGCTCTGAACATTGATATCTGTACTTGGTTTTGTTAAATATTATGTTTATGCATGTTTTGAATCAGTCTATTCGCATTCGCTCATTATTTATCATTTATAACAAAAATCACAAAAATATTGCCTCACTTCACTTTAGAAAATATTTGAGGGAGGATGATGAAAACGAAATACCCATAACTGTTGTGGTATGCTTTCGGATAAAACCTCGTCAATGATGTACAGGCATTCTTTCAAATCCCTAAACACTAGAGATATAAGGAGTTAATCCCTAGTCAACCACTTCGAGCCTAGAAGTAGGATTTTCTTTCGGATACAAACCCTTACATTTAACCCGGGAAAGGTTAGTTGTTCAGTTAACCTGACTACACCTTCAAATTGCAAGATGAGGCATCCCGTCGGAGGACCAATCAACAAATGACTTGGCAGTCACAACATTCAAACAAAAAGAAAAGAAAAGAAAAAACCACTAAGTTGAGCACCCAAAGGGAGACTTAGTCGAAAAAATTCAAAGGAGGAATTCAAATCCTCAGCAAAAGCAAAACAAATATCAGTGACCACCCAAATCAAGAATCAAAGGGTCACCAATAACAAAATAAGATGACTGCCATTTTCAAGCAAAATTTAAAGCTTCATCTTCACTCTTGCAAAGTCAAAACAAATGCATGTGTAGAGTTAACTGAACATAGGAACTGGAGAACATTACGAAGAAGGGTTGGGTACAAATCAAACTTTGAGCCTTATATCATTTGTTTCTCAACACATTAACCAGACCACGTTACAACCCTCAAAAGACCTAATTGAGGCACGATTTATTTTGAAAGCATGCTACCAACAAGGTTGCGTAAATTGACTCCTATATATTTGCTAACCTTCAATCTCGTTTGCACATTATTCTTACTGCATCTTTCACGCATTGTCTAAATCAGCACCTCGTTTGGACCAATGGTCCATTCGTCACACTATCATGACATTCAAATAAATTGACTTTTTCAAAACTTACATGAACGTTTCATTAACACTACCATTTGTGTATGAACAATTTAATTGCAAATCATTGCTTGACATCAGTGCAATCCCAACAAGGGGAAATCAAAAGAGAAAGTTGAACTTCATTAGTGCCAACATGAATCAAGACTACCTCAACAGTCCAATCAAGGGCAAAGCATCTTCAACAGCCCAATCAGGGGCAATTTATCTCAAAGTCCATTAATCAGGGGCAAGATCATTTTCAAAGGCTCAACCAGGGGCAGACGTCTACCAAATCCAGATACAGGGGCAGATCATGTCATGGTCACTGTCAAAGATTCCCTACAAGAATTTTTTCAAATACTCTACAGACCGGGGCAAGCAAACAAGGAGCAAATCTTCCTATCTCGTTTCCCCAGCTGAACAGGCAGTTCTTGCTAGATGTTGGCAATCATTCAAGGCAAAATCAGTCTTCATGTGTCAGTTAAGTCGCTCCGCTCATCCACAAGTGACCGAACTTGGAGCATTCAGATCTATCTTCTAACCATACATCGTCGAAGATCGAGTGTCGGGGAATCAAACCCTCCACTCACCCAAAGTCCAATCATTATTGGCAACTACCAAACCAAAAGTCCACCAAGCTGGCACCTTTCAATCGCTCATATGCATCATTATGCATCATCAATGTCATACGCATCATTTACATCAATCATTTACAACATGTGCATCATATGCATACCTAAATAAATCAACTTTTAATATCCCCGACGTTTACAATTTTCGGCTTCTTGCATAAGCATTTGCATTGTATTTCCATCATTATGGAGTGCCATTTTCAAAAAATAATCAAACATGCATGCATAAGTCAGGATCCAGGATCGATCGAAGATTCCAGGCATCTCCTCAGCGATTCCAGTGGTCGTTCCCCATTGGATATTTTTCTTCAACCTTTTGTCCTTTTTTCCAGTATTCCTTAACCAGATCATTTAATTTTCAGTCACACGGTTTTCCCTTTGGTGGCGGGGATCAAATTTATTTTTTCAGTCATCCGGTTTTCCCTTTGGTGGCGGGGATCGAATTTAATTTTTCAGTCACCCGGTTTTCCCTTTGGTGGCGGGGATCATTTAATTTTCAGTCACCCGGTTTTCCCTTTGGTGGCGGGGATCATTTAATTTTTCAGTCACCCGGTTTTCCCTTTGGTGGCGGGGATCGAATTTAATTTTTCAGTCACCCGGCTTTCCCTTTGGCGGCGGGGATCATTTAATTTTCAGTCACCCGGTTTTCCCTTTGGTGGCGGGGATCATTTAATTTTTCAGTCACCCGGTTTTCCCTTTGGTGGCGGGGATCGAATTTAATTTTTCAATCACCCGGCTTTCCCTTTGGCGGCGGGGATCATTTAATTTTCAGTCACTCGGTTTTCCCTTTGGTGACGAGGTCGCATTTAAATTTCAGTCGCATTATCATCCTTGCGATGGTAAGCGATTATTTAATTTTCTGTCAGCATGTTCTTGCTTCGCACAACCTTTATTTTCCAATTTTTAATCATCGATTTACTGCACATTTTCTTTTATCGGACAAATTTGGAGTCTGTTAGTATCTAATTATCTTATACCTTGAAAGTTTGAACGCGAGCCAGTTCATCTTACTCGGTCTAAGCCAATTCGATAGGGGCAGCTGTCATACCCCAAATTTGTCCTACCTTTATTTTCTGTTTACCAAAAATTCCGAAATTCCTAAAACATGTACCATTTTATTTCACCGTCTAACCATTATTCAAAAATCCAAAAATATGCATCATTCAATTTTATTTCTGTCTAACAAATATCTCAAAAATCCAAAATATGCATGTATTTCTCTGTAAAACTAAAAAATTTTAAATCTTCTTTTATTTTTAATATTATCATAAATATTTTATTTATTTTATTTTTAGTATTTAGTTCATTATAAAAAATTACAAAAAAATCTATTTCTTATTTATCTTTTATTATTACTTTTATTATTAATAATTTTTATTTCTATTACTGTTTCTTTTGATATTATTATTCTTATTATTATCATTTCTATTATTATTATTATTTATTATTATTATTATTATTATTTCTATTTTCTATTATTTCTTTTATTATTACTTATATTATTGGACAGCATACATAATCCCTACAAAAACCAAGAGCCAAGCTTCAAAAACCAGCAAAAATACTCAGCAGCCTTCATACTTTAGGCAACAACTCATATTTTCACCACACCAATAACGTTTCTGAACCTCACTCTCCATACACCACTCCTTCATTTTTACGAAAAATTAGAAAAAAAGAACCTGCAGAAAACCATTAAGCACCCTTCTTCATTTTCAAAACATCACCTTCATCACTACACCACTGATAAACATAAATCACTCCCTCTACAACCTTTACTTTGTCATCACCGCAAATACACTCATATATCTTTTTTTATTTTTTCTTCAAAGTACAAACAGAATCACCACTACAAATCCAAAAAAAACCAGAAACGACTTTTATTCCATCCGCCGTCAACACAAACGCCAGCCACCGCAAATCGATTCGTAACCAACAAACATCAAAAACAACACAAACCGTGAGCCGTGAACAAACGCAACGAGAACACGAACCTATCACGCTGAACCCAAACCATTTACCTAGCCGCCGGACCGTCATCGCCAACAACGAACGCCATCCACCATCATTCAAACGGAACCGTCCAAAACACTCTTCCGCGAATACACCATGAAACTCACCATCGCGGAAACCCATCACGAATTGAGCCTACCACCATACCGCACTGTGAACAGCCGTGAGAGACGGAGATAACGTTGAATCGTTCGCGTTTGAGGAGAGAAATCCGAGCGAATGCGAAAACCAATGAGAATCATTGAGAAACTAGAGTGAATCGAATGGCCGTGAGGAGAGAGAACCGTGCAATTGCATCAAACGAGAGGGTGGGTTTCTTGAACTTTTGCTTTTGTTGTTCTGAAGTGTGAATATCGGTTGATAAACTTTTGTTTTTTTATTTTTATTTTTATGATGTTGCTGACTCCCTTTTCCGGTTTCTTTTAAAACATGTTCTTTTTAGGTTTTAGATTATAATGTTTTCTTTTATTTATTTTTAAATTCTCAAATTCTGTTGGGCTTATCCCACCAGATCTCTGCACACCACTTTCAAATCCAACAACACACCCCTCTGTTTATATTTTTATTTTAATTTTGCTAGAACTTTCTTTGTTTTCTTTGGTAGAAGTCTACTAGAATTTCCTTTTGTTTATTGGTTTTTTTTAATCCATTATTTGCTAACCATTTTGTCGTTTTTGTTTCATTTTGATTTCTTTAGGTGTAAACACCCCAAATTTACCCTCACTAAGTTCACACCAAGGCTTGTGATCTTTCATCTTTGCATTAGTTTAATCATATCATTTCATGTTGCATTTTTGCTTCACTGCATTGGTTCAAGTTCATCTGCATTTAGGGTTTGTGATCTGAGCAATCCAAGATCCTTATGAGCCACTCCAAAGGTCTTCAATCATCTTAAGAGGGTCCATGTATGTTCAATCATCATATTATATCCTCCAAAGATCAAGGAAGCCAAAGAATCACAAGAACTGGCAAGGTATGGAAGCAGAGATAGGGTTTAACTGCATAGATGACCTGAAATTAGGGTTTTGGTTTCAGATGCCATAACTCCAATTTTTTTGGTCATTCTTGATTGTATTGGTCTTAATAAGATATAAGGATCATACATACCAAGTTTGATGAAGAAATTCATTGTGGAAGTCATTTGATCACTGGGTAACTTCATGAGCAAGTCAGAGCAAAATCAGGGCATCTGAGGCCCCCCAACATGGAACCAAAGTGGATTTTTCATCAAATTGAAGTTTTATGGTCTTTATTTGATCATTGAAGTGCTTAGAAGTTCACAAATTTGAAGAAAAATGAGCAAAACCAAAAGTTGCCAAAATGGAAATGACTTGTAATGTAAACTTTCCATTTTGGGAAAGTTTTTCAACCTCCTCTTTCTCAACCAAAAATGCTTCAAATGAAAAATTGTTGGTCATGAAAGTTGTAGATTGGATCATTCCCTTTTCAAAAAGTACAAGAACAAGATCTAATTCATTTTGGAACTCAAGTTATGGCTTGTCAAAGTTGGCAAAAATCACATAATTTTCAAGAATGCACCAAAGAGGGATTTTTGCAAAACCTCTTGCCAAGCTATTTTGTGACTTCAAACACACTTCTACACATCATAACATCATAGTGCATTGCCTAAAACTCAGAATTGGCCCAAGAATCTCACATTTTCATAACTTGCACATCCAGAAATCCAAAAGGGGCCAAAGTTTCATGAAATTGCAAAACCTCCCATAACTTATTCCCCACATGCTGAATTGCCTCTAAATGAATTCCATGGACATCCTTGATCCTTGCTGCACTAGAAACCCCATTGTACCAAGCCTGAACCAGCCCATACCTCAAAGTACAACCAACATTGACTTTTTGCATTTTCACCCATACCAATCAGCATAGCCCACACCAACTCCACAGACCTATCACAACTTGATATGTGGACTTTATGCAAGCCATAACACACAAGAACCAAGCCTGAATCCTCAACATTTCCCTAGTTCACAAAAATCATCCCACTTGCATTTTCTTTCGAAACTCTCAGCACACTCAACAAAACTTCAAACTTCTTCCACCATTCTTCTCCAAATCAATCACTGATCACAAACCACCCCTCAAAACAGCCAAGAACACATCACAAAAAAAACACGATTTTCTGACCAGTTGAACACAAACTCACAAATCATCCTTCCTCAAAGCTCTCCAAGCATCAAAGCTTCTTCAGGGAGGTCATTGGAGGCATTTTGCACCAAGAAAGCAGCCAGAAAGCTCAAGGGTTGAAAGTTTCATCTCAGGTAGCCATCCCAAACTTTTTTCCAGAAATCTCTTTTTAGATTATATAGTTGTTCCTCTTGATGTGCTGATCATGCTGAACTTTTTATTTTTGAAAATGGTTGTGATTTGAGGATTTTATGAACTTCTGAAAGTTTCACCATTCTTGTTCATGGCTTCGAATATTGAGATTGAGTGAAAAGAAATTGTTTTTGAGGCTGGATTTGATATTAGGGGAGTGAAAGGAATGAATCTGGAGCTTTAGAGCTCCAGAAATGGCCTAGGGAGTGATTTGGAAATTTTCAGGGGAGGAGTTGGCCGGAGAAGCTGACCGGAGGTCTTCTCTGGCCACCTGAGAGTGATTAATGGCTAATTAGGGTTAGGGATTCATGTTTGAATCTGGGCCCTTAGATTTGTTCTCCCGCGCGTGATTGAAGGGTTAGGATTTGGTCATTAGCATTTAATCTGGATTAATTAATAATTTAATTAGGATTAATAGAATTTGAATTTGGGCCATAGGATAGCGCGTCAATTCAGCATACTTTTGTTTATTTCATATTTTAATTCATTTTTCTTATTTATTTTGCACGTTTTATTTAAAATACATAGAAAATCCAAAAAAATATTTTCTTTCTGCATTTCCATTCCAAATAATTTTCTCAACCCAAAAATATTTTTATTTTTTGCATTTAAAAATTATTTTTAGACATTTAAATGTTTATTTTATTTAATTAATGAAACTTAATTAATTAAAATATCATTTAAGTTCCTAAAAAATCCCAAAAAATTCACATTGCATCTTTAAACATTTAGAGACATTGTCATACCATCCACACAAATTTCTTTTTGGTTTTAAATCATTTTGACATTTTTCCTTTGAATTTAGGGGTTCATAAAATCCCATTTTTGAACCCTAACTTCAAGAATTATTTTCTGTCTAACCAAGAATGGTATGACCATGGTTCTTTTTGCATTGATCTTCAAATGAAATTCATTTTCTAGAATATTTTTGTCAAGAATTTCTTCTGCCTTTTTTATTTGATTGGCATTTTTCCCCTTTAGGTACCTTAAAACCCTAGAAACTTAGGAAATTCATAACTCCTTTTAGGTTTAGCTTCTGACCTCCCCCTTTGGATTGTAACCTAGTATGGGTTTAGGGTTCCTTTGAGTGCATTTTCAATTTTTTATCTTGTCATTTGCTTCTGTTTTTGAGTTTTGCATCTCATCCTTTCATAAAACCCTAATTTCTCATCTCCATTTGCATACCTCTTGCATATGCTTGCATTCATGAATTTTCCATGACATTTTATGCATCCACATGACATATAAGACATCTTAGGACACATTAGAATAATGTTTGATCCTTGCATCATCCATTTTCCATGTTATGCTTTCATTTCATTTCATGTGCATTCATGAACTTTCATGCTTCCTTTATGCTTCATTTGCATTCTCATCCTTTGTATGATCATCCATAACATTTGGTATGCCTTTGCATCATCTCTTAGCATCATTTGCATTGAATGTGCTTCTGGTTTTGGTTTGCATCCTTGCATTCATTTCATTTTCATTTCATTTCATTTCCTTTCACTAACTTTTCAGGTGGTAAGTTACTTTGAGAAGTGAATTAGCCTTCACTTCTCATAATCTATTCTCATCTCTTTTATGCATCCATTGCTGCATTTTGTATTTGTATTAGAGTGAGCTTGCTCATTCATGTTCCTTCTCCACTTTCTTTCTTTAAGCAACTTATCTTCTTAAGTGAAGTAAGTTGACTTGCTTCTTTCTGCTTCTCTTCCTTCCATCTCTCTTCTTCCTTGGTGGCTTTTCCTGAAGATCTCTTGCAAGCCTCATAAACCCTAGGAACACCCAAGCATGATCACAATTAGGGTTGATTAGACCCCCCATTAGTTTTACCTTTGTGTCATCTTTTGTGTCTTCTCTTCTCATCTCATAATCAAGGACTAAACCTTAAAGGTTTTAAGGCTTTATGATTAAGGTTATGCCTGCATCCTTCTCTTAGGATGGAGTGTATAACTTTAATCCTAAGTGTTAAACCCTTAATGTGTTTAAATCTCTTAATCAATTCATCTAATAATCACTAAGACATCAAGCTTGTAACTTGGGCCTTGCATTAGGGTTCTAATTCTTCCTTAATTGGTTAAGAAGGACTAACCCTAGTGTTAATGGACAAGGCCTCCTCAAGTTGTCTTACAAACCATAAAATTCACTTCTTAATCTTACCATTAACTAAAAAACACTTTAATAAAGGCTTTGTTTTGTCATGAGGTTAATCCCTAATCATGGATTAAGTTGAGGAGCCTTCCTCAGCTTAAATGTTCTCATCTATTATCCTTCTATTAGGATGGTGTAATGGGTCCATTAAATCCTTGATTATGGCTTAAACTCATTACTTAACACTAAACAAAAACTCCAAAAAAACATCTAAATAAATGCAAGTAGGTTAATGATCTTAATCCTACATCATGGTGATTAAGTGTGAGGTGCTTACTTCATACTTAAGGTATTCTCATTACCCATAATTAGAGGGAGGATGTGATGAGTTTATTAACCCTTGGTTTAGGCTTAAGCTCATTTTCCTATGACAAACTCCAAAAGCAATAAAAGATTGAAAATCCCAAAAACAAACAATAATCGTCTCCTCCGGGATTCTTTTCTCACCTCATTCACTCATAAACGAGAACTTGCTTCTTCCGTCTAATGCAAGACAGTTAGCACCTAAGCCAGATAGGTCAAACACTTGAGCATAGACAAGCAAGCAGTTCATCAGTCAATTTATCTTTCAGTCTTTTTGAGTCGAACTACGGTGTTCTGACTTCCTCATTGCACGAGAGGATACGTAGGCATAACTTAACTATTATCGAACAAAAGTCTTTGTATATTCCCCCCTCTTCCAGCTTTATTCTTTTAAGCCTCATAGTCTTGAGCTTTGCATTCTTTCCTTGCACTGACACTCCTTTATTTCACTTCACATTTCTTTTGCACTGACACTTGCATTCTTTTCCATCTTTTGCACACAAAATAGCACTGACACTACCCCCTTTAAACACAAACTTTCAAGCGTGGATCCCGTCGAGTACGACGGACAATCTGGGTGCTAATACCTTCCCAGGTTGTAACCAACCCCCTTTCTCAGTTTCTTTGGTTCGCAACCGTCTTATCCATTATTTCTTAGGTTTATGCAGCATTACCTTTCCTTCGGGATAAAAATGCCTAGTTGGCGACTCTTTTCAGTTCATCTTCATGTTCTCTCTCTCGCCGACCGTTCGCGTCTGTACCCCTTCTGGCCCTGTGTCATCAGGTGAGAGCGACAGCTTGGCGACTCTGCTGGGGAGACCCTTATACTGCAACCAGGGCTTCTGGTTCTTTTTGTGGGTTCCTCCTAGCGCTTGTTTGATTTGTGTTTACTGGGGTGTTATGTGCTAATTGTGTTTATTTATTTGCTTTATTTATTGCTTTAAGTACAACTTTATTTATTGCTTTCTTTCACAGTCTTATGCATATTTCATACTGTCATTATCACTGTGCTGGATCTGGTTTTCTTTGGTGGGTGGGGTTCCATTGAGAGATTAAGGTCCTATACCTGGGACCTGAGTGACACCTAGTTTAGAGTGGTTCATGTTCTTTCCCATTCCATTTTGGTCTGGTGCGGGAATATGAAACACGGTTCAGATGTGGGTTTCTTTTTTAGATCTTTGTGCTACAGATTTCCTATAGTGCTAGGGCTATCTGGGAAGCCTTCTAAGTCTGGATGACCTTTATTTTGACCTTCAGAATCTGGGGTGAATTAGAGGAGGATCTTTTATGGTTATTGTAAACATTATACCTCTGGGTTAGAAGTGTTTACACTTCTTATAACTGATCCAAGTCTGAGGATCCTTGTTCTAGAACATTACATGTGAGGGGGTTGGGTGTTTACAGGTTTACAGGAACCCTTGGCCACATCATACCCTGTTACTGTATTGTTTAAGAGTACCTCACTTTGGACAGTTCTTGGGATTAACCTTGGACATGTGACTCTTTATTTGAGTCCCCCACCCTGGTTACTGGATTTCTGAACCTCCATCCGGACCTTTGAACATACATGGACCTTATGTTAAGACAGATAACCAGATCCAGTTCTTGATCACAAACCCTTGCACATCATTTGCATATATCATCATTGCATCATTTAACATTTGTTTATTTGTTTTTCAGGGTATCCACCTCATTATATCTTGGTTTGGTTTTGACCCCTTCTATTCCTTAGACCTCTGCTTCAGCTATCCCCTTCAGCACCTCCTTCAGTCTGTCAGAGACTCACCTGCATCAGTCTGCCAGAGACTCACCTCCAGCATTCCAGTCTATGATCTTCATCAGCATTTGTCTTCAGCGTTTTCATCAGCACTCATGGATGTTTCAAGGAAAAGCAACATATCTTACCACTTTTTTGAGACCATATTGACTGGTATCAGACAGTTCCAGTCACTCATCACACCTGACCACATCCCACTGTTTAGAGAGCACTATGGGGGTATCATGGATATGGTTATGGATCTTGATTCATCTCAGAGGAGCATGATCCACACATGCTTGCAGTTTTATAACCCTCCACTTAGATGCTTCACCTTTCCTGACTTCCAGATGGGGCCTCTGTTGGAAGAGTTTTCTTTGTTGATTGGAGTGCCTATCAGAGGAGGGATCCCTTTCAACCCAGAGATGACTGCTCCCAGGAGTGAAGAGATAGCAAAGGCATTGTACTTGGAGCCTGCCCTTATTGAGCAAAGCATGACAACAAAAGCTGGGATTCCTGGTTTACATCTGGACTTCTTGATTTCTCAAGCCATCCTGAAGGCTACTTTAGGAGAATGGAGGGTAGTCTGTGCACTCTTAGCCCTCAGCATATATGGGGCTATATTGTTTGCAGATGAGCCTAAATTTGTGAGTAAGAATGCCATCCACTTGTTCCTGCTAAGGAACTCATTGCCTACATTGCTAGGGGATTTTTACTACTCTATCCATCAGAGAAATGAAAAACAAAGGGGGAAGTTGGTTAGATGTTGTGCTCCTTTGTTTTACTCTTGGCTACTCAGACACCTGCCTAAATCAGATGCTTTCTTGAACCCACACCAGCAGAAGAATTGGTTCAAGAGGTTCATTGCCTTAACATCAGATGATATCAGATGGTGCACCTAGAGCACCAAAGGCAAGGAGATTATTACCAGCTGTGGGCAATACCCTAATGTGCCTCTGATAGGAGTAAAAGGTTGCATTAACTACAACCCTTTGTTGTTTAAGAGACAATTGGGATATGCTTTGGTTCACCCTCCCAGAAGACAAGATTTAGCTGAAACCCTATACTGTGAAGTGCAACCTAATTCAGCTGTTGTCAGGCAAGCTGCCTGGGCTTGGGACAACATCCAGACCAAAGGGACAGCCATCCTTGGAGGGTGTAACAATGTTGCTTCAGCTCAGTACTCTGACTGGTCCCGTACTAGAGCTCAGATCACTAGGATGCCTTTCACCTTGGAAAACACACCTGGACCTTCTATAGTACAGCCTGCAGCAACTATTAGCCTGGAGGAATTTGAAAAGCTGAAAGAGAGGAATAATCAGCTATCTGAGGCCCTGAAGAAGTCTCTTTGGGAAAGGATTGATGGTCGTCTGGACATTGAAAGATTGGAAATACTCAAGACTGAGCATCTGACCAAGATTGAGAGGACAGATGACTACATAAGGAAAGCAAGAGTCGGGGAACAAATATTGAAGAATGCCTGTAAGGAGGCTGTAGATGTTAAGAATTGGCAGAATTTTTGACAAACAAGAAGCTATGAACTTAGTTCAGGATGTCACACCAGATGTTGTGACATTAACAAACAAAGTAAAAGTTATGAACTTAGTTCAGGACATCGGGATGTCACACCAGATGTTGTGACATCACAAACCTGCTATCTGACTTAAATGATGCGTAACAGAAGTGATAAAATTCAGGACAAAATATCTGGAATTAATTGTAAAAGGATAAGCACTCCAAGGCGCATATTTAGGAAGCTTAGTTATCTGGTTCCAGTGTAACAGAATAACTAACTCACCTTGATTCAAGGAGATAACAAACTAACTCACCCTAATTCAAGGAGATGACTGTGGGATTTATAAAAGTCTGGATAATTTGCAAAAAGCCCACAAACCAAGCATCTATTTAAGGAACTGAAACACTCAAGAAAAGATCACGAATTTTAGAAGACTGTCAAGGGTGTTAGTGAAGTTAGTTATTTTTAAGCAGGTTTTGTTTGTTAGTCACTTTATGAGCTTTTAAGCAATAAGTGAATTGTGTCTTGATTGAAACTTTTAAGTAAGATCAAGCTGGTGAGTCTGAAGTGTGACTTCAATTTTATTAATCATTGTAAAGATCACTGTGTGATTGAGGGGGAGTGAGTAGGGACTCATATCTAAGTAGAGTCTTAGGTAGAAATTGCCTTGGGTAGATATTAAGTGAAGGATTAAACTGATTGGTTTAACTCCATAATTAATATTACTTATATTGGATTTCCTTCCTGGCTTGGTAGCCCCCAGATGTAAGTGTGGAGATACACTGAACTGGGTTAACAATTTCCTGTGTCATTTAATTTACTAGCTCATTAATATTTGTTTAGGATTTAAGTGTCTAAACATCTGGTTCGACATCACATATCTGATCCCAGAATTTCAATTGGTATCAGAGCAGGAACCCTGCCTGTATATCTGGGTGAGATCTAGGGACTGCAAATTTTGGGAACATGGACAGAGATGTAGGATCTGTGAATCGACCACCTATCTTGGATGGATCCAACTATGATTACTGGAAGCCAAGAATGGTAGCATTCTTGAAATCTCTTGATAGAAGGGCTTGGAAAGCAGTTAACAAAGGATGGGAGCACCCTGTCAAAGACAATAAGGATGGGGCAAAAGTGATGAAGCCTGAAGAAGAGTGAAGCAAGGAGGAAGAAGAGTCAGCACTTGGAAATTCCAAAGCCTTAAATTCCCTATTCAATGGCATTGACAGGAACATATTTAGGCTTGTGCATCACTGTGAGCTAGCCAAGGATGTTTGGGACACTCTCAAAACTACTCATGAAGGAACATCAAAGGTGAAGATGTCAAGACTTCAACTTCTCACCACCAAGTTTGAGAACTTGAGGATGAAGGAAGATGAGACCATTCATGAGTTTTACATGAACATCCTGGAGATTGCTAATACTTCTGGTGCCTTGGGAGAGAAGATGAGTGATGAAAAGTTGGTAAGGAATATTCTCAAATCACTGCCAAAGAGGTTTGACATGAAGGTTACTGCCATAGAAGAAGCTCAGGACATCTGCACAATGAAGGTTGAGGAGCTCATTGGTTCCCTTCAAACCTTTGAGATGGGAATGAATGATGCTATTGTGAAGAAAAACAAAAGCATAGCCCTGGTCTCAAACACTGATAAGGAAGAAGAAAGTCATGAAGCAGGCTCTGAGGACAACTCATCAGATTAAATTGCTATGCTTGGGAGACAATTTAACAAAATTCTCAAAAGAATGGACAACAGGCCCAGACCAAGTGGAAGAAACTCAACCTCTGAGAATAAAAGACCTTATGACTCTAATAGAAGGTCAAAATATGACGAGAAGACTAACCAAGGAAAAGGGATCCAATGTCATGGATGTGAAGGGTATGGACACATTAGAAGTGAATGCCCAACCTATCTAAAGAAGCAAAAGAAAGGTCTCTCTGTGTCCTGGTCAGATGAAGACTCAGGTAGTGAGTCAGAAGAAGAATCTGCAAAGCACATCACTGCTCTAGCTGGAGTATGTGAAACTGAAGGGGGATCCAGTGATGAGGATCTGACATTTGAAGAGCTTGAAACATCTTACAAGATGCTGTGTAAAAGGAGCATTGAAGTATGTATGGAAAGTAAAAAGCAGAAGAAGCAGATTGAGGAATTAAAGGCTGAAAAAGCAAGTCATCTAGAGATCATTGACACTTTGAAGAATGAAGTCATCCTTCTCAATTCCAAAATGGAGCATATGTCCTAATCTGTCAGAATGCTGAACAATGGCTCAAACACACTGGATGCCATTCTCAACAACAACAAGCACTCAGGGGATAGGACTGGGCTGGGATTTAATAAAGCTAAAAATTATGAGGCTAGCACCAGCCAAACAACTCCAAATCCCATGAAGTCAAACAAGATGTTCAAGCAGATGTCTCAACATCATGAGAAAAACATGATGAAAAAGAAATATCAAAGATGGAGATGCCATCACTGTGGAAGGTTTGGTCACATCAAACCTTTTTGCTACAAGCTGCATGGATACCCCAATCAGAGTTCCCAACAACCTCCTAAGCAGAAGACAGAGGTCACCAAGAAAATTTGGATACCTAAAGCTAGTCTTTATACTGATCAAAGCTACCAGTACATGCCTAAGAAAAAGTTCACCAGGCAACCTTGGAACTCTAGAGATGGACACTACCGAGGGATAATGCATCAAAGGAAACCTCACAACAGGCACAAATGGTCCAAGAAGGTTGTTGCCTCTATAGCTCACACATCTCTCAGAGTATCTGCTAAGGAAGACTGGTATTTTGACAGTGGCTGCTCAAGGCACATGACTGGACTGAAGAATCTGTTGGTAGATTTAAAGTCACACTCATCCAGCTATGTAACCTTTGGAGATGGAGCAAAGGGGGAAATCAAGGGAGTTGGGACCCTGGACTGCTCAGGTGTACCAAGTCTAGATGGTGTGCTGTTGGTAAAAGGATTAACTGCTAACTTGATCAGCATAAGTCAGTTATGTGACCAAGGTTACAGTGTCAACTTCACCAAAACTGAGTGCATAGTTTCTGATAAAGAACAAAAAGTTGTCATGAGAGGAGCCAGATCAAAAGACAACTGCTATATGTGGGAACCCCAAGATTTCAGCCTCACATCTACTTGTTCCTTAGCCAAAGAAGAAGAAGTGAAGTTGTGGCATCAAAGAATGGGTCATCTCCATCTCAGAGGAATAAAGAAGATCATATATATGGAAGCTGTAAGAGGGATCACAAGACTTAAGATTGATGAAAGTAAAGTGTGTGGTGAAAGTCAAATAGGCAAGCAAACCAAGATGTCACATCCAAAGCTTCAACATCTGACAACTTCCAAAGTCTTGGAATTATTGCACATGGACCTTATGGGACCAATGCAGGTAGAGAGTCTTGGTGGAAAAAGATATGCCTATGTGGTTGTTGATGACTTCTCAAGATATACCTGGATAAGCTTCATCAAAGAAAAGTCTGATGTGTTTGAGGTATTTAAAGATCTGTGCCATAGGATCCAAAGAGAAAAAGCAAGCTGTGTGGTCAGAATAAGAAGTGATCATGGAAAGGAGTTTGAGAATAAAAAATTCTCAGACTTCTGTTCTTCAGAAGGGATCAACCATGAGTATTCTTCTCCCATCACCCCTCAACAGAATGGGATTGTTGAAAGGAAAAACAGAACTATTCGGGAGTCAGCTAGAGCCATGATTCATGCCAAGAAGTTACCCTTGTATTTTTGGGCTGAAGCTATGAATACAGCATGCTACATCCACAATAGAGTCACACTAAGAAAGGGAACTTTATCCACCATCTATGAAGTCTGGAAGGGTAGAAAACCTACAGTCAAGTACTTTCATGTATTTGGAAGTAAGTGCTACATTCTGGATGATAGGGATCAAAGAAGGAAGATGGACCCTAAGAGTGATGAAGGGATATTTCTTGGATACTCCATAAATAGCAGAGCTTACAGAGTATATAACTCCAGAACCAAGGTTATAATGGAGTCAATAAATGTGATTATTGATGATGCCTATGCAAAGATAGATGTTGCTGATGATGTTGGAACATCTGCTGACAATCAAACTGAAGTGGAAATAGAAAGTGATAATCTTGACTTCACTGAGGCAAGGTCAGAGCAATCCAACAAACCTCCCTCCATCAGAATCCAGAAAGATCATCCTAAAGAACTGATAATTGGTGATCCCAACAGTGGTGTCATCACTAGATCAAGAGAGATGATTTCAGGCTCCTGCTTTGTTTCAAAGATAGAACCTAAGAACATCAAGGAAGCTCTGAATGATGAGTACTGGATCTCTGCTATGCAGGAAGAATTAGGCCAGTTTACAAGGAATGAAGTATGGGATCTTGTTCCTAGGCCTGATGACATTAATGTGATTGGCACTAAGTGGGTGTACAAAAACAAGTCTAATGAGCAGGGAGTAGTTACAAAAAACAAGGCTAGGCTTGTAGCTCAAGGATATACACAAATTGAGGGGGTAGATTTTGATGAAACTTTTGCACCAGTAGCAAGACTTGAATCCATCAGACTACTCCTAGGAATTGCTTGCATCCTAAAGTTCAAACTATTTCAGATGGATGTTAAAAGTGCCTTCCTAAATGGGTACCTTAATGAGGAAGTATATGTGGAGCAACCAAAGGGATTTGTTGATCCAAGCTGTCCAGACCATGTATATAAGTTGAGGAAGGCTCTGTATGGTCTAAAGCAAGCTCCCAGAGCATGGTATGAAAGACTGACCACCTTTCTCATTAAACATGGATACAGGAAAGGAGGAATAGACAAAACCCTGTTTGTAAAGGATGAAGAGGGAAAGTTTATGATTTCTCAGATATATGTGGATGATATAGTGTTTGGTGGGATGTCAGACAAGATGGTTAAACATTTTGTTACTCAAATGGAGTCTGAGTTTGAAATGAGCCTAGTGGGAGAACAAATTTACTTCATTGGACTGCAAATCAAATAGATGGAGGACTCCATGTTCATATCCCAAAGCAAGTATGCAAAGAACACTGTCAAGAAGTTTAGGATGGACAATGCAAGTCACAAGAGAACACCTGCCCCCACTCATTTAAAACTGACAAAGGGTGACAAAGGTGAGAGTGTGGACCAAAGCTTGTACAGAAGCATGATTGGAAGTCTATTATATCTTACAGCTAGCAGACCAGATATAGCTTTTGCAGTAGGTGTGTGTGCAAGGTATCAAGCTGAACCAAAAGTGAGCCATCTAAACCAGGTTAAGAGGATCTTGAAATATGTAAATGGTACTTGTGACTATGGCATAATGTACTCTCATGGTTGTGAACCAATCCTCACTGGATTTTGTGATGCTGACTGGGCTGGAAGTGTTTATGATAGAAAGAGTACATCAGGAGGATGCTTCTTTCTAGGGAACAATTTAATTTCTTGGTTCAGTAAGAAACAAAATTGTGTGTCCTTATCCACTGCTGAAGCTGAATATATTGCAGCTGGTAGCAGTTGTTCACAGCTGGTATGGATGAAACAAATGCTCACAGAATACAATGTCCCACAAGATGTCATGACATTGTACTGTGACAATTTAAGTGCCATTAATATCTCCAAAAATCCTATCCAACACAGCAGAACTATGCACATAGATATCAGACATCACTTTATCAGAGACCTTGTGGAAGAGAAGGTGATCACATTAAAGCATGTAGCCGCAGAGCTGCAATTAGCTGACATATTTACTAAGGCTTTGGATGCTACCCAATTTGAAAACCTAAGGGGTAAATTGGGAATCTGCATATGTGACATATAGCAGTTATGGAGAAGTGCCATCGTGTGGCATGACACCAGATGGCATCGTGTGGCATGATCACCAGATGGCAGCACTAGTCTGGCCAATAACTGTTTGTATTCCAATCTTAAAAATTCCAATAGCAACGGATTCTATATATGTACAAACGTTCTTTCAACTCCTCACATCCTCATTAGCACCACTGAACTTTTTGCATGCTACAGCTGAATCTCTAAACTCATCCAAATCTATCAAACCTTTACACATTTCCACTACAATCGAAAAAATGTCTCAACATCAAAACCCAAACTCCATTGATGATGGTCTCAATCAAGAAGACGTAGTGAGCGCAACTCCAATATCTGTAGTACCAATGGATGCTACCCCAATAAATGTGATCGGAGGAAGCATTCCCATTGCTCAAAAGCCCAGGACTCCCCATGCAAGAAGACCTAAGGAGCCAGTCTTCAGCAAAAGTAAGGGAACCCCTTCATCTTCCAGTACCCCCAAAGCATCTGCTTACGTGGACGCATCAATCAAACAGCTTGTAACCAGGATCCTAGCGAAACAAAGGGTTGTGTCTGGGGTGTCTGTTCCCCTAAACAGTATGCCTGCTCCACAAGATGACCCAATCAACCAAGTTGAAGAGGACATACCTGCTCCACAGGATGTCCCAAGAAATGTTGAAACATCTGAGGGCCAGGACAAAGCCCCAAATGATAATGTTCAAGCTACTGATGATAAAGCCACTGATGATAAATCCACTGATGATGAAGCTACTGATGATCAAGCTCCTGATGATCAAGCTGCTGAAAATGAGGCTTCCCAACCTCCACCAGTTGAAAATCTGAATGATGACTCTGACACAGAGATCATAGCATCTGTTAATCCTAGCATAGCCAAGAGGCTTAAGGCTAGGAAGGATAAGAAGCCAGCTGCTCATGTAACTCCTGAAAAGAAACAGTCAAATCCCAAGAAGGACAATGTCAAAACTGTTTTTGGACCTACAAAACAATGGAGTAAGGTCAGCACTCAGAAGAGGAAGGCCATAACTCCATCTGACTCTGATGTTGAGGAGGATGTCCCAACATCCCAACCCAGAAAGAGGCCAGCACCTCCTAGGACTGCCACTGCTGTTCCTGAAGCACCCCTGGACAATGTGTCCTTCCACCATGTCTCCAGTGTAAGCAAGTGGAAGTATGTCTATCAAAGAAGGGTGGCTCTGGAAAGAGAGCTGGGTAGCAATGCCCTGGAATGCACTGAGGTAACTGATTTAATCTCCAATGTTGGTTTATTCAAAACTGTCTCCAATTTTTCTCCTTGTTATGAACTGCTGGTCAAAGAGTTTATAGTTAATCTACAAGAAGGGTGTGCTGATGGGAAATTTGAGGATTTCAGGAAGGTATATGTTAGGGGAAGATGTGTAGATTTTTCTCCTAGGGTGATAAATCAGTACCTGGGGAGAGAATCAGATGGGCCAAATGAGCTTGGCAATACTGACAACCAAGTCTGCAAAATAATCACAGCCAACCAGGTCAAGTCATGGCCAGTCAAAGGCAAACTATCTGTCAGCTTGTTAACCAGAAAGTATGCTATGCTGCACAGGATTGGAACAGTCAATTGGGTCCCCACCAACCACACCTCATCTATAGCTACCGGGCTTGGGAGGTTTATCTGTGTTGTAGGCACCCAAACCAAGTTGGATTATGGGGCATATATCTTTGACCAGACTCTCAAGCATGCAGGAACCTCAGCCATCAAGCTTCCAATAGCCTTCCCATCACTGCTTTGTGGAGTAATTCTCAACCAATATCCAGGCATCCTTACTGACAAGGATTCTGTCTGTAAAAGGGAGAGTCCATTGTCCTTTCATTACAAATTGTTTCTGGGTCATCATGCTGCAGATGTTGAAGCACTAGGTGGGACATCTGCTGGGCCATCTGCTGTCAAAACTCCTATATCAAAGGCAGCCCTAATTGTAGAGCTTAGGACAACCTGCAAAGAGCTGGATGAAAGGAAGAAGAAGCTTGAGGACATAATTCAAAGATTGGAGCTGGAAGAGGTTGCTGGGAATGTTGATGGATCTGATGCTGAGTCTGAGGATACAGAAGGTACAAAATATAATGAGTCTGAGTGAGGCTGTTTGGTGGAAAAATGTATTGTCTGTTCTGAATTATAATTCTGCTTTGTATTTCTGAATGTTTTTTTGTTTCTGTTTCTGTAATCTTTGGCCCCAAATTTATGTCTAACAAGGGGGAGAAGTGTATTGAACAATGTTGCTGTTGTTAATGTCTGGTTGATGAACAATGCTGATGTTATATTTTTGTCTTCTGAACTAAGTTATATTTGAATGTTCACTAGTATATCAAAGTCTGTTGAACAAGTCATAGCAGTATACATACATGTTTGAGGGGGAGCAAATTATTAGCTCTCACATGATTCAACAGAAAGGAACTCTGCTGCTCTTTGACAAAACTAGAAGATTGTGTTAGCCAAAAATTAGCCAAAGGGGGAGTTTGTAGATGTTATGAATTGGAAGAATTTTTGACAAACAAGAAGCTATGAACTTAGTTCAGGATGTCACACCAGATGTTGTGACATTAACAAACAAAGTAAAAGTTATGAACTTAGTTCAGGTAATCAGGATGTCACACCAGATGTTGTGACATCACAAACCTGTTATCTGACTTAAATGATGCATAACAGAAGTGATAAAATTCAGAAGAAAATATATGGAATTAATTGTAAAAGGATAAGCACTCCAAGGCGCATATTTAGGAAGCTTAGTTATCTGGTTCCAGTGTAACAGAATAACTAACTCACCTTGATTCAAGGAGATAACAAACTAACTCACCCTAATTCAAGGAGATGACTGTGGGATTTATCAAAGTCTGGATAATTTGCAAAAAGCCCACAAACGAAGCATCTATTTAAGGAACTGAAACACTTAAGAAAAGATCACGAATTTTAGAAGACTGTCAAGGGTGTTAGTGAAGCTAGTTATTTTTAAGCAGGTTTTGTTTGTTAGTCACTTTATGAGCTTTTAAGCAATAAGTGAATTGTGTCTTGATTGAAACTTTTAAGTAAGATCAAGCTGGTGTGTCTGAAGTGTGACTTCAATTTTATTAATCATTGTAAAGATCACTGATTGAGGGGGAGTGAGTAGGTACTCATATCTAAGTAGAGTCTTAGGTAGAAATTGCCTTGGGTAGATATTAAGTGAAGGATTAAACTGATTGGTTTAACTCCATAATTAATATTACTTATATTGGATTTCCTTCCTGGCTTGGTAGCCCCCGGATGTAAGTGTGGAGATACACTGAACTGGGTTAACAATTTCCTGTGTCATTTAATTTACTAGCTTATTAATATTTGTTTAGGATTTAAGTGTCTAAACATCTGGTTCGACATCACATATCTGATCCCAGAATTTCAGAGGCCAAAATTCAGAAAGCTAGGGCTGAGCATTACCTGGAGGAGAGCCAGGTGTCGCTCCCGGGATTTTCATCCTAGTACAAACGCGAAAGTGGCGCGGAAAAAGTTAGAGTCGCCAGCCAGACATTTTTATCCCGAATGAATGGGAAAGGTAATGTTGCACAAACCTGAGGAAGAAGGAAAGGACAAGGCCTTGCGAACCAAAGATCTGAGTTCGAGAGTCGGTTACGAACTGGGAAGGTATTAGCACCCCAGATCGTCCGTCGTACCCGACGGGATCCACGCTTGCTTGTTTTGTTTCAAAGGGTGAGAAGAATGTAAATGCTGCTGAATAAAACCACTAATTGGAAATTGGAAATGGGAAATGAGAAAGGAACTGAAAAAAGAAAATGGAAAGAAATGGGGAAATGTAGGGAAAATAAAGAATGTGCTCGAACGGGCCCTACCCCGCTGCCTACGTACCTCATCAGGATAATGAGGATCAGAGTCGACGTAGTTCGCCTAACTAAGGCGGGAACTATTTGTTTGTGTTTTTTTACAGCTGGAACTGCGTATGTCTATGCTCAGGTGTTGCAGGCTCGTCTGGTACGAGTGCGTTTACCGTCTTGCATGTGTGACAAGTCGTCGCGAGTTCGTGTTGTGAGTGAATGAGATGAGAAGAGAAGTTCCCGCAGGATAGTCGCTTATTGTTTGTTTTTGTCTTTTAAAAGAAATATTTTGAGTTTATTTATTTTATGAAACAATCCCTTGATGAGACTTGTGCATCATGATAGACAAGCTTACACCACTCCAAGATGGAATGAATGCAAGTGCTTCATGGAATAAGGCTATACACAAAGGATCCTTTCATTTATTTGTTAAGTGTTTTTGGATTTTTGTTTGAAGATAAGAAGAGAATGACTCAAGTTGAAAAAAAGGAAAAATCTAAGGGACTAAGACTCAATCCTAATTTCATTGTGTATTTACAAGAGATCCTAATGTTAATGAGGTATTCTAATCCTAAGAAAGAAAAGGAAAAGAAGAAAAAGAGAATTAGAAACTAACTTACTTCCTAAGGAAGTTAAGTTGTCTCTAAAGAAAGGGAAAGCCTAAAAGCAAAGCACAAGGTGCTAAGGCAAACACAATTAAAATGCATAAAAGATAGGAATGAAGTGAGGCTTACCTCAATCTTCCCCCCTACAAAACAAAGATTAGCATGACAATGCATATTGAAAGTAAAATCGAAGCATGAAAGCGATTAAGTACCATAAACATCCTAGAATGGAACTAGGGTTCAAAATAAGACCTAAGTCTAAAGGTGAAGGTAACTAAAGGTCACATGACTTCTAAAGTCAGTATCTACATGATATAGGTCCCTAAGTATGCTAGGATATCTCACAAGATCAAACTATGTCAAACTATGTACAAAAAGTTCACCTAAGTTCACATAAATGCAAATTAGGACTCATGGATGAAATATGAATGCATATGGCTTACAAAAATGGATTAATGCATAAAATGAACATCAAAGTCAGTAATGAATGCTTATGAAGATGGATGAATGAATATAAAATCATGGATGCAATGGATTAGGCATATGGAGCAATGAGAAGAAGATATGAGAAGAAACGAGCAAAAATCGCATAAGATCGCACATGATGAAAGTTAAGAAAAAATGGCATGTGAATATGCATGAAATGATTATGGTTCAGTAGCATACAAGATATGAGATGCAATTAGAATGCATGAATAGGCATTAATGTTTTCCACATAATTCAAGTTATTATTTAGAGGAGAAGAGAATCTAGTTTAGGTTAAAGTTAATTCACATAAGTATGCACTTTAAAGCACCAAAACAAACCAAATGAGTATGGTTCAAAAAGTGACCTATGACTGGAATTAAAGACATAAAAATGACCTATAATCAACTCCTAAAAGCTACCAAAAACCCCCTCAAGAAAATGGCATGAATGCCTTCTTAACACTTAGGTTATGCGACACATAAACACATGAATCAACCTAGGATCTAGGTGACATGGAAAAATAGAAAAAAGCCTTTAAAAATTATGAAATTAAATTCCTGGAATTATATAGTCATTATCTTACATTGTCCAAAAGGATTATACAAAATTATGCACCAAAGTGCCAAAACAATTCCTTGACTAGCAAGGTAACAAAACATGATCACCAAAAATAACTCCACAAAGTGGATCAAAAAGGGCACTAAAAATTATGAAAAAATTGCCTAATGAGCATCAAAATGTCACAAATTACAGTGATTAATCACACACAAAAAATAGGTTTCACACCTATGGGGAAAAATCGATTTCGGTCCCTTATGCCAAAACCTTCCTTTTTGGGACAGCTTGTGAACTAAAATCCAAATAAAATATTAAAACCACCCAAATCTGGAAATAAAAAATATGACAAATTAATTAAGAGGATGAGGATCACTCATGAATTTTTCCAGAATTTTATCTCACCTAAAACTATTTTTAATAAATGTTACGAAACGGACAAAAAAGTGAATCTTAAGGGGAAGTAAAAGGAAGTCATCCTAACGGTTCTTAACCTAAACCCTAAGTTCTGAAATCGATACATATCATTAATAATCACAAATATAACCAATGCCTCAGGTGGGAGGGCTCAGATGCACCTTAAGTTATATGGTCCTAAGCCGCATACGACTAGAATGATGCTTAAAAATCCGAAAACGTCGAAATTACTTACTTGAATGACGTGCCGATTCTTCACATAAAGGAAATCCGAAAAAACCTTAAGCAAGGTCTTGCAATCTTCATAAGCAAAATAAATGCTTATCTTCCATAATTACTTTATTGAGCTTTGTCATAATCAAAATCGATTCAAGTCGCTCGAAAAAAACAACTCATAAACAAACTAATTCATAATTAGTTCTAAACAAAAATTCTAATTATACATTGCCCAATGGATCAAAATGTTGATCCACAAATATTAATTGATAAGAAAATTAATTAAAAATTTTAACAAGAATATTCTAATTTACAATTTCAAAATTGAGAAATAATGAAAATAGGGGATGCAACAGAAATAACATGGTGCTGCTAACAAAAATAATGGTCTCCAGGCCCAATACCAATTACCAACACGTGTGGGGTATGATAAGTGAATCAGGAGGTCTGAATAATAATCCATGGCTTTGGGAAGCCCAATAACACGCAGGGAGGGTGAAGAAAGAACTTTGGAGGGTCGAAATAGCAAAACCAATGTCTGGCCCAAATCCAAGGATTATAGTGCAGAGGGGGGATGATTTGAATTTGTTGGTGCAGATAGTAGACAATGCGAAAGGCCCAAATCGAAATTCATATGAAACCCTAAGAATTAGGTTATCACAAGACCAACCTTGAACTCGTCTTCTTCTTCCTCAAGACGGCCACGAATCTTCCTCCATCTTCATCGCCGACGGTACTCGCAGGATGGTACCTTCATACGATTGCATCGCCTCCTTCAACCTCTTTGCGAATTCTCCCTTCTCCATCTCTCCGTCGCCGTCTTCATCATCGCAATCGCCCCTCTTCCTCTAACCTTATCACCGTCGGAGAAACATCGCCACCCTCGCCATCAAGAAGCTTACCGTCAAGAAACTCGCGACGCTCTCATCACTGGTCATCTTCTCCAATTGTTGTTCCATTCGACGCGAAGGTGACAAGCAAGAAAGAAGAACTTTGTGGCTTGAATCGCGTCACCTTATCGGCTTTGAGATTCATCATGATGTATCTTGAATCGATTTTCTGAACTGCTATTACATCAAACTCCTCCGCCGATAATTTCGTCGCTACCACTGCGAGCTTGTTTCTCTGGAAATTTGGATTTTTACGGAGAATGTCGACATGGATTCGGTTCTCATTTTTTGTTGGAGATTGATGGCAAGAAACTCTGCGGAGAGATGGTATTGTGAACCGACGCCATGGTCGTGATGCGGTGACTTCTTGCGTACTTCTTTCTCTACTCTTTATTATTGTTTC
This sequence comes from Lathyrus aphaca, assembly GCA_963966055.1. Classification (NCBI taxonomy): domain Eukaryota; kingdom Viridiplantae; phylum Streptophyta; class Magnoliopsida; order Fabales; family Fabaceae; genus Lathyrus; species Lathyrus aphaca. The sequence goes on along the minus strand of OZ014522.1, from coordinate 284,370,787 downwards.
TGGATCTATGATTGTTGTAGATGAATCTTGTTGAACCGTTGTGATTGATGCACGATTCCTGTGTATTTTGCAGGTTATTGAAATCTTGATGAGTTTCGCGATTTGCAAGTATCAAAGGAATTCAGTTTCGGTCGATGATGATTTGCTTTTCTATAGGTTCTGATGGAGATCTTGATGGAGCGCATGATGTTGTTATGCAGGTTATTGTTGAAGATATTGAATGGAGAAGATCACAGAGGTTGCTCAAGATTGGTTGAGAGAAGGAAAGAGTGATGTATGATGATGGGGCTGTGACTTTTTCGGTTATGGAGAAACGGACTGAGACTGATGAAGGTTGAGAGAGCCTCGGAGAGTGCTGCCCAATGATGAAGATCGATGATGAATCTCCTTTTTAGACTTTCTGGTGTTTTTGGTTGAAGATTCATCACAGAAGGGTTGAAGTTGAACGAGTGATGCGAGTTACAGTGGTTGATGAGCAAGGAATATGACTCAGGTATGTTAATGGCTTCGATCTCTATTTCTTCGTTCGATTCTGAGATTGTTGTGGCGTGTTCTGAATATATTGATGATTCTTGTTGTAGGTTTGATTTTCTACAGGTTTTTTGCTTTCGATGATTGATGAAGGTGGAAGATTTCAAGCTTGATGAAGTTATTGTGTTGATGTTAATCTTGCAGGCTGTAATGATGATTGAAGGTAGGTGCTGATTGAAAGATTTGAAGAAAGTTGCAGAGGGATTGAAGATGAATATTTTGGTGAAGGAGGGGATTAAGATTAACAGGGTGATGAGTGTTTTAAAAGAAACTGTGGAAGAAGAAAAAAAACTCAATGGAATAAGAAGCTCATGATTTATAACCGATTCTCACGGAAGGATCCGGAAGCTTCAGGTAAAATCAGCTTCAATTCTATTACCTTTCTGACTTCTTATTGTGATGTTGATTCTGGATTTGTTACTACTCTGCAGGATTTGTAAATATTATTGACTGATTTTTCTTGTGTGATATGCAGGAGATGCAACCAATTCAAAAGGGGAAGTGAATTTAGAGTTGTTTCTTCTTGCAGGGATTACACCATCCTCTGATTTAAAGGCTGCAGCAACTTTTCATAAATAGGAGCAAGACTTTTGCGATGTCCATACCATGGTGCATAGAACTCAACCAAGACAACTTCGTTGAAGCTTTCAAGTGTTAGCACCACTACACTAGATGGAGCTGTAGCCATCTTTACATTAGTTCCTGCTTCTGTATTTATAAACTCGGCAAGTGATTCTGCAGTGCGTGGCCCTTCAAACTTTTTGGGTTTCTCAGTTCTTTCTTTCCTTCTTTCTGTCTCAGTTCTTTCTTTCTTTCGGTTTCTCAACTGATATTCTGTTATGTCAGTTATTGCGACTGTTTTTAGGGAGTTGGATTCATTTGTAAAACTTGACTTTTGTGTGCTTTCAATCTTGTATCAATGAACTGTATTGAGGCCTATAAAACAAATTTTCCTTTTTTATCACTATAAGCAACTGAACTTTTTCCTTATCACTCCCTCTTTCTTCTTTTTATGTGAATGTTACAATTCTGGAGATTGCTCTTGTTGGTGTTACATGTAACTCCTTTTTCCAACTTGTTTGTTGTAATTGCTTGTCCATGTTGGTAGCCTTTTAATAGTTGAACATTCCTGATGAACTGTAATATTATAGATTTCCTTATTGTCCCTTTTCTTTGTAACCATTATTGTGGAATTAATAATTGCTTACGGATTTCCCCCTTGGTGTATGTGTATGTGTAAAAGAATGCAATGAATCTGAGTTTTAAGCAACAACGGATATTGTTTAGAAACAAGGATGTACATAGATAATCGAATAACCGGATGAACAAATGAATTCAAACACAATTCTTGAGAAAAAAGAAAGAAATATTTTGGGAATTGGATAAATGGGCCTAAAAGAAAAAATCAACAAGGACATTAGTCTTTGGGCTTGGGTTAGGAGCAGACCTAAGAAATAGGCTTTGGAGATTTCACAAAAACAAGAAATGGATGATGAAGTATGCTAGTATGGGCCTCAATTCGTAAATCTAAACCAACTCGTATTCAAAGCAAATCAAATCACTTTACATTACCAATGCCCTTACTCCACACTTCGAACAAACACATAAAACTCACGCGAATAACGCATAAATGCGCCCACGAAATAAATAAACTACATAGCTTGACAATTTCATCCTCATGGCTCCTTGATGAACAATGACCTCCACCATGAAATCCTTTGAACAACCTTCATACGGAAAAATCAATGGGTAACACATGATCAGGGAGATAAACCCTGAATCCACACCAATATCCCTTTTAATCCAACATTTCTGATGAAACCTCTAAATATGACAAATGCTAGAACTCGGTAAATCCTCTGACAAGAATATGTTCATGACGATGTGAATTCAGCCTTCACCTTAAACTTGATTGCAATAGCCAAATATGCCACCTATGAATAGGAAAATCCAATATTACAAGGAAATGCTTCGATCACCTGCCTTATGAAACAATGAAATGCACCAATATGTTGTTAATGACTTGATGAGAAATACCGATGAATGCAAAATGATGAGCCAGTAGAGGGAACAAATATGAGGGCAAATTTTGAGGTATTACAGCTGCCCCTATTCAATCATCTGCAGACTTGAATGAATAATTGCAAAAGCCTTTAGACGTTCAAGGTATGGAGTGATTGAATACTCGAATAAAACCTGAAAATTTGCACACTGAGGGTAATGGAAATTCCATCTGCCCATTTATTTATTTATATATTTTTTGATTTTGACCTCTGAATAGGTAACGGGGAACATAAGACTAGGTGGGAATATGCTAGGAAGAATGCCATCCTCGCACGACAACTCAAAAGAAAATAGGACGGGATGAAACGGGATCATTGTACTTAAAGGAAGACTCGGAAAGAATAGGATCGTTGTACTTAAACGAGAGCCCAAGCAAACAGGATCATTGTACTTAAATGATAACCTGAAACGCGACCGTTGTACTGAAACGGAGACGCGAAAGAATGAGACTGTTGTACTGAAACAAGACTCAAATATGAGACCATTGTACTTAAATGGAGACTCGAATGAAATGGGATCGTTGTACTTAAACGAGAGCCCGAGCCAACAGGATCATTGTACTTAAATGATAACCTGAAACGCGACCGTTGTACTGAAACGGAGACGCGAAAAGAAATGAGACTGTTGTACTGAAACAATACTCAACTGGGGATAACAACAAGACTTGGTGGAAGCATCCACCCTGGGAAATGAAGTTGTATTCTGTGGGGAACACTTCAATCTGATTGGAGATGTAACAAGTCTTACGTAATATACCTCAAGACTGGCCCATGCTGGTATGCATATGTTTGGATTTATGGCGTAATGCTCCATAATGATGGAAATGCTACGCCTTGGAGGATGCAAATGTAATGATGATTATGCGAATGACAATGCAGAAGAGATCTCCTGATAAGGAGACTGCAGGTATCCCAGATATCTTGACTGGGGAGAAACGATGATCACTACATCGACCTGGTTGATCTTTGTGAGAAGAAGACAACTCTGCGGGGAAGGCTGTCAATGATATACCAGCTCTGAATTGCCGCCATTGCCAAAAATAAATTGGACTTTGAGATCGGAGTGCCAAGACTCGGCTGGAGATGGACTCTTCTTGGATTCTGGTGGGGAAGTGAGGTCCCCCTGGCTTGGCTGGGGACCAAAGGCATGATACTGCTGAGGAAGCGATTGCTGGGGAGGCAAGACACTCCTTATATTGCCGAGAATTGCCCCTGTCTGAAGGGAAACTCCTGCTTGGGGATGACACCCACCTTCTGTTACCTTGCTGTGAGAAATTTCAACTTACACATTACTAAGGATGACGGGTGATGTCAATGATAAAGCTTCAGGCAGAAGATAAAAGCTCAAGCTGCCACTTACTGGGGATAAGAGATACATCCTCTCATGTTGGGAATGAGAGATGCAAGGCGTATCATGCTGGGGATGAGAGACGATGATACCCTTCTTCTCAAGAAATAACCTCCCATGAGACTTGCTAAGGAATCTTGATCGATGAAGTCCGCAGATGAAACAACTCTTGCAGTACTGTGCCGACACTGGCCTTGCCCCTAGCCCCGGGTTGATAGGTTGTCAACTAATCATGAGTGAACAATGGTTCTTTGAAATCTTCAACTCGCCTTCCACTAGGATATATCAAAAGATAGTGTCTCAAGAGGATTTTACAGAAAACTGGCATACGAGATGCCTCATTGTCTTCAAACTCTTGGAGAGATTCGTCGGATCTCGAAATAACTGCCCCAAACTGCATGGTCTGTGCAAGAATTTGCCTCGCAAGGATTCATGAAGGATCTCAGTATTTTGAACTCTGGATTGACCGTCTTCGGAAGAGAGTGACTTCTCATGCTCTTGGGGTGGCCTGCCCCAGTACGAGCCTTGAGGTGATCACCTATGAATGACTGTGTTTTGAAGAAAACACCCATACCAATTGTTCTTTGAGAAATTGGATCTCGAAGTAATTGCCCCAGTTTGGCTGAAATTTGAATGAATGCCTCAGACTAATGGCTCTTTGAGAGATTTGAATCTCGAAATGATTGCCCCAGCTTGGCTGAACTTTGAAGAGATTGCTCGACATGATTGCCCCGGATTAGTTGGCTCTTACCAGGAATGTTGGGAAAGTCCCTACTCGATGGAGTTTTCTTAAAAAGTGCACCTCGACAGATTGTCCTTCGGAAGTTTCAGACTTCTCAACTTGGCAAGATTAAGCTTCTGGACTGAGATTCCATACGTGAACTCTTATGATGTCAAACAAAAGTATGCAAGCAGAAAATGTTTATTCTAAGAATGAAAATTCTAATGCAACACACATGTTAATCTTGAAGTTTTACTGAAAAAGATGTCGCAAACCTTTGTGAGCGAATCACTGGTTAAGATACGACATTAATTTTTTTTTTTGAATAATAGAAAGCATGCACATGCAACACCAACAAAGATCTTTCAACACCACTCATAGGAGTCAGGAACGCGGTCTCGTGGTAGTACGCTCTCAAAAATAACCCTGTTTCAGTTAGGACTTTTGAGGGTTGTATCGTGGCCTGGTTCACGGTTATAAAAACAAAGGATATAGGCTCGAAATTTATTTGTGCCCACCCATCTTCGTGATGTTCTCCATTCCTATTTTCAGCTAGCTTTCACAAGCGCTCACCTCTCAAAAAGGGTTTTGTGATGATTAAGGAACCAATTACTCTAACAGTTTAAGCACCAATCAGATTGTTGTTTGGAGTCAGTCATCCCTTCGTCTTTCGTGTCTGTATCACACGACTTTGTTCTTGTTCAAGGATCTTTCTTGTGTAATCCTTTTCGTCTTTCGCTTTTGCATTATTTTGCTTATCCCTAACTTTTGCCTGGACTGATTCTTGTGAATCTTTGATTGTGAAGTCCAGCGGGATGCCCTAATTTTTGCCTAAGTCGCTTGTTTTCAAGTTTCGACTTAGCGGCTTTTTCATTCTTTTTTTCCGAACAAATCGTGTGACACTGTTTATCTTGATTGCTTTGAAAGGGTCGTGACTGTCTCACTTCTTGGTTGTTGAGGGATAACCAATGTGGTTTCCAATCTCTGGACCTTTTGCTTGGGATAACCATTGTGGTTTCTGGTCATTGGACCTCTTGATTTAATACAACGAAAGGTAATGGATCCTCAGATTTGCACTCCTTTTTGAAATTTGAATGCTCGGTCAAACTAACTGACGCCTACCCTGCCCCTGGGTTAAATGTAAGGTTTTTCTCATGCGAAAAGAAACTCCTACTTCAAGGCTCAAATGGGTTGGCGAGGGTCTATCTCCCTTATATCTCCGGTGTTTAGGATTTGAAACAATGCCTGTACATCATCAACAGGGTCTTTCTCAAAAGCACACAGTTAGAGATTTTTGCGTTTTCATTTCGTCGTCCTCCCTGATAGAGTTTAACCACAACAGTTGGTATTGCAATGCACATACACAAAATCATGAGTGAATACGAATGGATTACTTCAAGAGAAACATGTGCATTTTATTATGGTTATCATTCAAAAACAAATAAGTTTCATGCATGCATACAAATGTTTAAACAAACAATATAAACTACAAATGAAAATGCAGTAAAGAAGCTGAACATTGCCATCATTGAGGAGACTTGACTCCGTCTGGACTTATTGCTTCTGAAGATGCCTTTGCAAATTGGGAGACCCATTTGATGAGGAGACTTCAATATGTGAGCAGACTTTCTGGCATGATGAACTTCGAGTCGATCAAAATTTGAACCTTGTGCCTGAACACATCACAGTTGTCAAATGGTATGCCTAAATTCCCCTGAGTGGTACTTGCATCTAGCATTTGCATCGTGGTTGCCATTATTGAGGAGGCCTGACTCCGTCTGGATTTATTGCTCTCGGAGACTTTCAGCAGTCAGTAGTCTGGACGTTTACTCAATCAAATTCGTGACCTTGTTTTTACCTTTGTCTCCGAAAGACTTCCAATCTTCAATTAAATGGCCAGGTGCCCCAGAATGGTAGTCAGACTTGGCATTCGGCATTGAAACCCCAAAGGAAGATTTATCGGAGATGATCCTGATGTGACTAGCTCAATCAGTTTGAATCTGAGCAAATAAGGAAACTCGTTGCACGTATGACATCAAAACAGGATCAAACTTCTTCTTATGTTGTTCTGGCCTTTACCCTTATTCTCTGCCCGTAGGAATCTCTTGGGAAGCTCAGGTTGGATGCTGACAAATGATATCTGGAGGGAAGAGGTTGATAAAGTTAATAGATAAGGTTGCTCGGAAAGATCTTGCACGATCTCCTGCCTACGTATCTCCATTGACCAATGGAGAATCAGAGCAGCGTAGTTCCCCTCAATAGGGATGAAAATAGCTTCGTTCCGAACTTCCATAACCAATATCATCTGAGTCTTCATCTGGTTGACTTCCTCTTTCATCAGTTTTTGGTTCTGAAATAAAGCTTATACCTCTGCCCTGAATGGCCTCAGTTGGGTCTTCCTTTCGGTTACCTCCGCCCGGAGTTGCTTCAAATATATACTTTGATGACTGTGATTCAAGTTGTCCATTCTGATGAGAAGTCAAGTCAGGATAAGAATCTGTCTCTGAACACCTGTCAAGAATGCAAGGATGTATGCAAATGCCATGTTCAATTATTTCTGAGGAATCTAACTGCTTTGATTCAAGTTTTGATACAGAAAAATCCAACAACATGATTCAGATATGTGATCCTCGGAAATAAATGAACATGTATGCAGAAATGCTATGATGTCATGTATGCAACAGGCATGTGATCAACGGTCTAATGTCGGTGCCGGTGTTGAATAAAGAGTCAAGTGTCTGAATAGAATCATAATAGTAGCACCATCTCTGTATAGAACCCCATAACTGAGAACCCAATAACTATAGAACTGGATCACATGATTGAACAGTCACTGATGGTGTTGAAGTTGAACAACGAGCCAAATGTCTGTATAGAACCACAATAGCAACACCAGCTCTGTATAGAACCCCATAACTGAGAACACAATAACTGTAGAACTGGATCACATAATTGAACAGTCACTGATGGTGTTGAAGCTGAACAATAAGCCAAGTGCCTGTGGAGAGTCATAATAACAGTCATAATGTCAAGGTCTCAATGGTAATCACAATAACAATTTCTCTGAATAAAACTCCCGAATCACAGAATCAGAGAACCATAGAACACTGAACAATACTGACAAAGTGGGTATGTTGAAGTTTAGGGTTCCTGCAAACCTGTAAACCCCTCCCAATCTCACGGGTGTGCTACTCGGGTCAACATCACGGACTCTCAAAGCCGAATAGCAATAATACGTTCACCATTTCCGAGAAATGGCTCATGACCAAATCAGGGAATCGGTTTGGCATTATGTACTACTCAGGGAGGCCTCAGCTGAGTCCAAGGAAACAAGCATCCCTCATCGGTCCCCAGTTTCAAGCACTGAATCGAGAAACAATAGTACATTCATCCCGAAGGGTACAATACTATCGTCATACGAACAGTTTGCTTTAACTGAATTCCTATGAGAGAACTAGGCCATCCTATGCGAGTTCCCAATGGACCCTCGGATGCGAGTGGGTTTGCCAACAAATGTGGTCTGCCACTGTCATCACTGGAGAGGGTTGTTTCCATTAAGGTTCTCAATGATCGGTCCCCAGCTGCACATAACCATCAAGGTTGTACCCTGAAGTGGGGAAGAACCCCCACACAGAATGGTCCCAAGACAGTCGCAACCTGGGTGTGGAACACATCACCACTCATCATGTAACCATGCGAGCACAATATGTCCACGCTAATCCTATGGTGCACTCAAGCCGGGTATTTGGCTTATCTCACAGTAACTCCCAACCCATAGAAAAAATGAAAACCAGTACAGCCAGACAGTCCAGTATAATATGATGCATGGAAAATAAAATACTGAAAGCGGTAAATAAATGCGATGAAGTAAAGCTGTAAATAAAACTGTAAATGAAAACAGTAAAGCTAAACTAAAGCACACAGCAACAAACATACATATAAACACCCAAAGAAGCAAAACCAAACAGGCGCTAGGATTGACTCTACAAGGGAAACCGGAAGAATCAGGTTAGTCCCCAGCAGAGTCGCCAGCTGTCGCTCCCGGGATTTTCATCCTAGTACAAACGCGAAAGTGGCGCGGAAAAAGTTAGAGTCGCCAGACAGACATTTTTATCCCGAATGAATGGGAAAGGTAATGTTGCACAAACCTGAGGAAGAAGGAAAGGACAAGGCCTTGCGAACCAAAGATCTGAGTTCGAGAGTCGGTTACGAACTGGGAAGGTATTAGCACCCCAGATCGTCCGTCGTACCCGACGGGATCCACGCTTGCTTGTTTTGTTTCAAAGGGTGAGAAGAATGTAAATGCTGCTGAATAAAACCACTAATTGGAAATTGGAAATGGGAAATGAGAAAGGAACTGAAAAAAGAAAATGGAAAGAAATGGGGAAATGTAGGGAAAATAAAGAATGTGCTCGAACGGGCCCTACCCCGCTGCCTACGTACCTCATCAGGATAATGAGGATCAGAGTCGACGTAGTTCGCCTAACTAAGGCGGGAACTATTTGTTTGTGTTTTTTTACAGCTGGAACTGCGTATGTCTATGCTCAGGTGTTGCAGGCTCGTCTGGTACGAGTGCGTTTACCGTCTTGCATGTGTGACAAGTCGTCGCGAGTTCGTGTTGTGAGTGAATGAGATGAGAAGAGAAGTTCCCGCAGGATAGTCGCTTATTGTTTGTTTTTGTCTTTTAAAAGAAATATTTTGAGTTTATTTATTTTATGAAACAATCCCTTGATGAGACTTGTGCATCATGATAGACAAGCTTACACCACTCCAAGATGGAATGAATGCAAGTGCTTCATGGAATAAGGCTATACACAAAGGATCCTTTCATTTATTTGTTAAGTGTTTTTGGATTTTTGTTTGAAGATAAGAAGAGAATGACTCAAGTTGAAAAAAAGGAAAAATCTAAGGGACTAAGACTCAATCCTAATTTCATTGTGTATTTACAAGAGATCCTAATGTTAATGAGGTATTCTAATCCTAAGAAAGAAAAGGAAAAGAAGAAAAAGAGAATTAGAAACTAACTTACTTCCTAAGGAAGTTAAGTTGTCTCTAAAGAAAGGGAAAGCCTAAAAGCAAAGCACAAGGTGCTAAGGCAAACACAATTAAAATGCATAAAAGATAGGAATGAAGTGAGGCTTACCTCAATCTTCCCCCCTACAAAACAAAGATTAGCATGACAATGCATATTGAAAGTAAAATCGAAGCATGAAAGCGATTAAGTACCATAAACATCCTAGAATGGAACTAGGGTTCAAAATAAGACCTAAGTCTAAAGGTGAAGGTAACTAAAGGTCACATGACTTCTAAAGTCAGTATCTACATGATATAGGTCCCTAAGTATGCTAGGATATCTCACAAGATCAAACTATGTCAAACTATGTACAAAAAGTTCACCTAAGTTCACATAAATGCAAATTAGGACTCATGGATGAAATATGAATGCATATGGCTTACAAAAATGGATTAATGCATAAAATGAACATCAAAGTCAGTAATGAATGCTTATGAAGATGGATGAATGAATATAAAATCATGGATGCAATGGATTAGGCATATGGAGCAATGAGAAGAAGATATGAGAAGAAACGAGCAAAAATCGCATAAGATCGCACATGATGAAAGTTAAGAAAAAATGGCATGTGAATATGCATGAAATGATTATGGTTCAGTAGCATACAAGATATGAGATGCAATTAGAATGCATGAATAGGCATTAATGTTTTCCACATAATTCAAGTTATTATTTAGAGGAGAAGAGAATCTAGTTTAGGTTAAAGTTAATTCACATAAGTATGCACTTTAAAGCACCAAAACAAACCAAATGAGTATGGTTCAAAAAGTGACCTATGACTGGAATTAAAGACATAAAAATGACCTATAATCAACTCCTAAAAGCTACCAAAAACCCCCTCAAGAAAATGGCATGAATGCCTTCTTAACACTTAGGTTATGCGACACATAAACACATGAATCAACCTAGGATCTAGGTGACATGGAAAAATAGAAAAAAGCCTTTAAAAATTATGAAATTAAATTCCTGGAATTATATAGTCATTATCTTACATTGTCCAAAAGGATTATACAAAATTATGCACCAAAGTGCCAAAACAATTCCTTGACTAGCAAGGTAACAAAACATGATCACCAAAAATAACTCCACAAAGTGGATCAAAAAGGGCACTAAAAATTATGAAAAAATTGCCTAATGAGCATCAAAATGTCACAAATTACAGTGATTAATCACACACAAAAAATAGGTTTCACACCTATGGGGAAAAATCGATTTCGGTCCCTTATGCCAAAACCTTCCTTTTTGGGACAGCTTGTGAACTAAAATCCAAATAAAATATTAAAACCACCCAAATCTGGAAATAAAAAATATGACAAATTAATTAAGAGGATGAGGATCACTCATGAATTTTTCCAGAATTTTATCTCACCTAAAACTATTTTTAATAAATGTTACGAAACGGACAAAAAAGTGAATCTTAAGGGGAAGTAAAAGGAAGTCATCCTAACGGTTCTTAACCTAAACCCTAAGTTCTGAAATCGATACATATCATTAATAATCACAAATATAACCAATGCCTCAGGTGGGAGGGCTCAGATGCACCTTAAGTTATATGGTCCTAAGCCGCATACGACTAGAATGATGCTTAAAAATCCGAAAACGTCGAAATTACTTACTTGAATGACGTGCCGATTCTTCACATAAAGGAAATCCGAAAAAACCTTAAGCAAGGTCTTGCAATCTTCATAAGCAAAATAAATGCTTATCTTCCATAATTACTTTATTGAGCTTTGTCATAATCAAAATCGATTCAAGTCGCTCGAAAAAAACAACTCATAAACAAACTAATTCATAATTAGTTCTAAACAAAAATTCTAATTATACATTGCCCAATGGATCAAAATGTTGATCCACAAATATTAATTGATAAGAAAATTAATTAAAAATTTTAACAAGAATATTCTAATTTACAATTTCAAAATTGAGAAATAATGAAAATAGGGGATGCAACAGAAATAACATGGTGCTGCTAACAAAAATAATGGTCTCCAGGCCCAATACCAATTACCAACACGTGTGGGGTATGATAAGTGAATCAGGAGGTCTGAATAATAATCCATGGCTTTGGGAAGCCCAATAACACGCAGGGAGGGTGAAGAAAGAACTTTGGAGGGTCGAAATAGCAAAACCAATGTCTGGCCCAAATCCAAGGATTATAGTGCAGAGGGGGGATGATTTGAATTTGTTGGTGCAGATAGTAGACAATGCGAAAGGCCCAAATCGAAATTCATATGAAACCCTAAGAATTAGGTTATCACAAGACCAACCTTGAACTCGTCTTCTTCTTCCTCAAGACGGCCACGAATCTTCCTCCATCTTCATCGCCGACGGTACTCGCAGGATGGTACCTTCATACGATTGCATCGCCTCCTTCAACCTCTTTGCGAATTCTCCCTTCTCCATCTCTCCGTCGCCGTCTTCATCATCGCAATCGCCCCTCTTCCTCTAACCTTATCACCGTCGGAGAAACATCGCCACCCTCGCCATCAAGAAGCTTACCGTCAAGAAACTCGCGACGCTCTCATCACTGGTCATCTTCTCCAATTGTTGTTCCATTCGACGCGAAGGTGACAAGCAAGAAAGAAGAACTTTGTGGCTTGAATCGCGTCACCTTATCGGCTTTGAGATTCATCATGATGTATCTTGAATCGATTTTCTGAACTGCTATTACATCAAACTCCTCCGCCGATAATTTCGTCGCTACCACTGCGAGCTTGTTTCTCTGGAAATTTGGATTTTTACGGAGAATGTCGACATGGATTCGGTTCTCATTTTTTGTTGGAGATTGATGGCAAGAAACTCTGCGGAGAGATGGTATTGTGAACCGACGCCATGGTCGTGATGCGGTGACTTCTTGCGTACTTCTTTCTCTACTCTTTATTATTGTTTCTGGATCTATGATTGTTGTAGATGAATCTTGTTGAACCGTTGTGATTGATGCACGATTCCTGTGTATTTTGCAGGTTATTGAAATCTTGATGAGTTTCGCGATTTGCAAGTATCAAAGGAATTCAGTTTCGGTCGATGATGATTTGCTTTTCTACAGGTTCTGATGGAGATCTTGATGGAGCGCATGATGTTGTTATGCAGGTTATTGTTGAAGATATTGAATGGAGAAGATCACAGAGGTTGCTCAAGATTGGTTGAGAGAAGGAAAGAGTGATGTATGATGATGGGGCTGTGACTTTTTCGGTTATGGAGAAACGGACTGAGACTGATGAAGGTTGAGAGAGCCTCGGAGAGTGCTGCCCAATGATGAAGATCGATGATGAATCTCCTTTTTAGACTTTCTGGTGTTTTTGGTTGAAGATTCATCACAGAAGGGTTGAAGTTGAACGAGTGATGCGAGTTACAGTGGTTGATGAGCAAGGAATATGACTCAGGTATGTTAATGGCTTCGATCTCTATTTCTTCGTTCGATTCTGAGATTGTTGTGGCGTGTTCTGAATATATTGATGATTCTTGTTGTAGGTTTGATTTTCTACAGGTTTTTTGCTTTCGATGATTGATGAAGGTGGAAGATTTCAAGCTTGATGAAGTTATTGTGTTGATGTTAATCTTGCAGGCTGTAATGATGATTGAAGGTAGGTGCTGATTGAAAGATTTGAAGAAAGTTGCAGAGGGATTGAAGATGAATATTTTGGTGAAGGAGGGGATTAAGATTAACAGGGTGATGAGTGTTTTAAAAGAAACTGTGGAAGAAGAAAAAAAACTCAATGGAATAAGAAGCTCATGATTTATAACCGATTCTCACGGAAGGATCCGGAAGCTTCAGGTAAAATCAGCTTCAATTCTATTACCTTTCTGACTTCTTATTGTGATGTTGATTCTGGATTTGTTACTACTCTGCAGGATTTGTAAATATTATTGACTGATTTTTCTTGTGTGATATGCAGGAGATGCAACCAATTCAAAAGGGGAAGTGAATTTAGAGTTGTTTCTTCTTGCAGGGATTACACCATCCTCTGATTTAAAGGCTGCAGCAACTTTTCATAAATAGGAGCAAGACTTTTGCGATGTCCATACCATGGTGCATAGAACTCAACCAAGACAACTTCGTTGAAGCTTTCAAGTGTTAGCACCACTACACTAGATGGAGCTGTAGCCATCTTTACATTAGTTCCTGCTTCTGTATTTATAAACTCGGCAAGTGATTCTGCAGTGCGTGGCCCTTCAAACTTTTTGGGTTTCTCAGTTCTTTCTTTCCTTCTTTCTGTCTCAGTTCTTTCTTTCTTTCGGTTTCTCAACTGATATTCTGTTATGTCAGTTATTGCGACTGTTTTTAGGGAGTTGGATTCATTTGTAAAACTTGACTTTTGTGTGCTTTCAATCTTGTATCAATGAACTGTATTGAGGCCTATAAAACAAATTTTCCTTTTTTATCACTATAAGCAACTGAACTTTTTCCTTATCACTCCCTCTTTCTTCTTTTTATGTGAATGTTACAATTCTGGAGATTGCTCTTGTTGGTGTTACATGTAACTCCTTTTTCCAACTTGTTTGTTGTAATTGCTTGTCCATGTTGGTAGCCTTTTAATAGTTGAACATTCCTGATGAACTGTAATATTATAGATTTCCTTATTGTCCCTTTTCTTTGTAACCATTATTGTGGAATTAATAATTGCTTACGGATTTCCCCCTTGGTGTATGTGTATGTGTAAAAGAATGCAATGAATCTGAGTTTTAAGCAACAACGGATATTGTTTAGAAACAAGGATGTACATAGATAATCGAATAACCGGATGAACAAATGAATTCAAACACAATTCTTGAGAAAAAAGAAAGAAATATTTTGGGAATTGGATAAATGGGCCTAAAAGAAAAAATCAACAAGGACATTAGTCTTTGGGCTTGGGTTAGGAGCAGACCTAAGAAATAGGCTTTGGAGATTTCACAAAAACAAGAAATGGATGATGAAGTATGCTAGTATGGGCCTCAATTCGTAAATCTAAACCAACTCGTATTCAAAGCAAATCAAATCACTTTACATTACCAATGCCCTTACTCCACACTTCGAACAAACACATAAAACTCACGCGAATAACGCATAAATGCGCCCACGAAATAAATAAACTACATAGCTTGACAATTTCATCCTCATGGCTCCTTGATGAACAATGACCTCCACCATGAAATCCTTTGAACAACCTTCATACGGAAAAATCAATGGGTAACACATGATCAGGGAGATAAACCCTGAATCCACACCAATATCCCTTTTAATCCAACATTTCTGATGAAACCTCTAAATATGACAAATGCTAGAACTCGGTAAATCCTCTGACAAGAATATGTTCATGACGATGTGAATTCAGCCTTCACCTTAAACTTGATTGCAATAGCCAAATATGCCACCTATGAATAGGAAAATCCAATATTACAAGGAAATGCTTCGATCACCTGCCTTATGAAACAATGAAATGCACCAATATGTTGTTAATGACTTGATGAGAAATACCGATGAATGCAAAATGATGAGCCAGTAGAGGGAACAAATATGAGGGCAAATTTTGAGGTATTACACCAGGCTAGATGGATCAGGATCACCGAAGCCCGTGAACAAGAAGACCAGAGGACTCAGGCCAAGATTGAGCAGCTGGAGGCCAATGAGAAGAAGCAGCAGGAAGCTTTGTTGGCAGCTCAGAAGGAGATATCAGAATTGAAGCTCCGAGCGGGGTTAAAGAGATCAAAGGATCAGGATAGGCATAATAAGCTGACTAATGCCATTGCTACTATGAACCTTCTCATTAGGACCATTACAGAGCACCCAGCCGGTCCAGTGACTGAGGCCCTCCTGAAGGAAGTCAGGGAAGATGAATTCGGATTGGATGTCTGATTCCTTTTGCTTGTATTTCTTTTCTTTTGATGTACTTTCCCCTTTTGTTGTATTTTTGACCCACCATGGGCATGTATTGTAAACAGACTATGTATTTTCATTATTTGTAATATATCAGTTTGTTTTTATTTTTGTGGGCTTTTTCTCAACATCATCAAGCATTTCCTCGAGGTCTGGAAAGGTCAAAACCAAGAACCAAACCGGATACCTTGGAAAACAAATAGGCATATTGCATTGCATACTAACATTTTCTTTGTTTTGTAGGTTTTTGTTTATTCTTTGTTTCTCACTTTGTTGTGCTTTCAGGAAACATTGCTCGTCGTCGAGTGTTCCCTATCAACCGCACACACCGGTACCCAATGCGTAACAACCTTCCAGGCATTCAGATGGAGCAAGTACAGCAAGATCTGAATGAAGTAAGAAATCAGATGGTAAATGAAAGGGTCGAGATGAGAAACCAAATGTCTCAGTTTATGGCTGTGATGACTGGCTTAACCCAGAGCCAGGAAAGGCTGAGAGAGCTGGTAGAAAGACAGACACCTGAAGAGCCCCACCTTGGAACAGGGGGAACCAACAATAATGAACGAGGGAAACCTCGTATCGACCCACCAGAGTATGGGCCCCATTTGGATCCAGATGTTAATGGCACAAGGAATGTTCAAGGTAATGCTGTTGGGGGCAGAATCCTGCAAAAGGATCCCCAAGAAGAACAATTCACTGTTATTGGGGCTGGAGATGAGGTGTATGACAGAAGATTGGATGAGATTGCCGAAAAGCTGAGGTCTTTGGAATCCCAGAATTCTTTAGTCTTTGACGTAATGGATATGGGGCTGGTAGATAGGGTGAGGATTCCCCACAAATTCAAGCCCCCTTGCTTTGAGAAATATAATGGTACCTCTTGCCCGTGTACTCATCTGTAATCTTTCATAGGAAGACTCAAGGCTTATACCATGGATGAGAAGTTATGGATGTACTATTTTGAGGACAGCCTGACTGGAGCATCAAGAGAATGGCATTCGCATCTAACAAGGGCCACTATAAGGTGTTGGAAAGACTTGGCCGAAGCCTTCATCCGGCAATACTAGTACAATCTGGACATGGCTCCCAATAGAACTCTTCTAATGGGCATGTCTCAGTCTTCAAGGGAGAGCTTTCGGGATTATGCTCAGAGGTCGAGACAGCTTGCTGCTGCTGTCCAGCCACCCATGTCAGAAAGAGAGATGGCTGACATGTTTATGAACACCTTGCAGGGAACTTATATTGACCGACTTGCTGCATTCTCTTCCACTAGTTTCGCTGATGTAGTTATATCTGGTGAGAGAATTGAGAGTCTTTTAAAAATGGGCAAAATCTCTGACAACGGTGCAAGTTCCTCCAGCAACCCCAGAAAACCTTTTGCAGGACCCCGAAGGGCGGGAGAAACAAATGCTATCCATGAAGGCAGGGGCAAACCCCAGTATTCTCACAGATCAGTAGCAGCCGTTACTACCCCAGCTCCGGTTCCACAGCAACCACTTTATCCTCAACAACAACAACATCACTATCAGCAACAATCTCATTTTCCGCAACAAAGAACTTACAGCAATAACAACAACCAACAACAGCGCCCTTTTCAACAGAGGTCATCTCAGGCAAATAGGGTAATTGACCCCATTCCTATGCCTTATGCCGCTTTACTGCCACAACTCCTGAAACTTAACCTGGTTGAGTTAAGGACGTTGGCTCCACCAGATCCCCTCAATCTCCCGAAGAATTATGATGCTAATGCCAGGTGTGCCTTTCATTCCAACGCACCTGGTCACAATACTGAGAAGTGTAGAGCCTTGCAAATGAAGGTTCAAGATCTGGTCGATTCCAAAGCTCTCAATTTCGCACCTCCTCCGAACGTTAACAGAAATCCTATGCCTAATCATGGTGGGCCCATGATTAATGCCATAGAAGAGGATCAACCATCTGCACTGATTGATAATGTTGCACAGATTCAAACACCATTGGCAGAAGTCAAGGATCAACTCTTAAGATGCCAAGTGTTCCCAGGCTGTGAGGCCTGCTGCGAATTGTGCAAGACCGCTATTAATGGTTGTGAGAGGCTAAGGTTTGGCATAGATGGCCTCATCAAAGATGGAATCTTGAAAATTACCACAACAGCTCCTTCAACAACTCTTTTTTCAGCAACAATGGATTCTCCTACAACATCAACAATCCTTTCTGCGGCAACAATAAATCCTCCTACAATAGCAACAACTATCATTCCCACTGATTCATCAACAACTCCAGCAATCACTCCATCCATTATTTCAACAGATCAGAGTTCAACAACATTTACTTCTACAACATCAGCACCCATCTTATCAACAGAAACGCCTATAACACCAGCAAACACTAATGAAGATGTCTCAACGGTCACGATCTATTATGACCCGGCAAATGTTCATCCCAACAACAATTTCCAACAACAAACTGCAACACCTCCTTTCAGATCTCCGGTCACAATCTATTACGACCTGCATACCGTCACAGTTCCTTCCGCTGCAGCAATCAGTCCAGTTACCATCACGGTGCCTGGGCCTGTTCCTTATGAAAGCAGTAATGCCATACCTTAGCATTACGACTCTGATCTCTACTGCGACGGGAAGAAAATCACTCTAGATTCAACAACCTCTTCACCACAAGTTGACAATGTTGGGGGAGGCGGAGGCTTCACCAGAAGCGGATGCCTTTTTGCCTCACAAACACCAAGACCCAATGCTGAAGCAGAAGCTGCTGCTAAGGTAAAAGGGAAGAGTGTGGTGCCCGAAGAGCCAACTGCTAAAGAAAATCCAAAGACGTCTTTTGAGCAAGAAGTAGACGAGTTCATGAGAATAATCAAAAAGAGTGATTACAAAGTGGTGGACCAGCTTCACCAAACACCCTCCAAAATCTCCATATTATCACTATTAATGTGTTCCGAAGCCCATAGGAATGCATTGTTGAAGGTCCTGCATGCAGCATACGTGCCGGAAGAGATTATGGTTAATCAGCTGGAAACGGTGGTTGCTAATGTTAACACCAGTCATGGACTGAGCTTCACAAATGCTGATTTAACGATGGAGGGACGCAACCATAACAAAGCCTTACATATCATCTTAGAATGCAAAGGTGTTGTTCTTTCTCATGTGCTGGTGGACACTGGGTCTTCGCTCAATGTCCTCCCAAAGAAAGCCTTGGTGAATTTGGAGTATGATGGTTTGGCATTGCCTCCAAGTAACTTGGTGGTGAGAGCATTTGATGGCTCTAAGAGATCAGTGCTTGGAGAGATTGATCTACCTGTTTTGATTGGCCCACAGACCTTTAAAACTACCTTCTTCATGATGGACATACAGCCGGCCTACAGCTGCCTGTTGGGTAGACCCTGGATTCACGTCGCTGGCGCTGTTACATCTACCCTTCACTAGAAGTTAAAATTAGAGTGGGAAGGCCAAATTATCACAATCTATGGGGAGGAAGATATCTTTGTTAGCCAGCTGGCTATTTACAAGTATATAGAGATGGATGGGGAGATCCATGAGACTATGGGACAAGGATTTGAGGCCCTTAACATCAATGAAGCAACTGCTGTATCTGGAACTTCCATCACTTCATATCAACAGGCCCGGAAGGTTGTTGAGGAGGGTACCGCTCAGGGCTGGGGCAAGCTGCTGCCAATAGAGATGAAAGAAGACAGATTCGGCTTGGGTTACAGACCAACTCGACAAGATCAACCAGAGGCTGCAATGGAGCCCAAATTTGTCAGCGGGGGAATGCTCACCCCGAATGCTGTGAACAGTCAGGAAGACAAGGAAGAAGACGAATGCAACATGGAAAACTGGATACGTCCAAAGATCCCGGGGAACCAAGTCTCAAACTGGTCTTCCCAGGAAATTATAAGAGTTACTCCTGCAGAGTAATTATTATTTCCTGTCTTTAAGCATGCATCAAGTCTTGCATCTTTCCCAAGATGTCAGGGCTCATTTTGTAATCGGGCCATCTTCTATTTTGTGCAAACGATCAATTAATGAATATCAGGACATCTTTTGCAAATGAGTTTCTTTTTTCCCGCTCATTGTTTTTCATTTTTTCAGTTTTTGTACAAAAATAAAATGGCAATGTTTTTCAAGATAATAAATTTTCACTTTTTTTAAACAAGGTAAAAATGATCACTAAAATGAACCAATCTAAACCCTTGCAAAGAGTACCCTCCAGACTGCACCGACAATGACACTGCTATGACTTTGTACGACTTTGACAATCCGATTAATCAAGCCGATGAAGGGGTTGAAGAAGATTATGATCTAGCTGAAGAACTAGCCAGGTTGTTGAGACAAGAGGAGAAGGTTATCACTCCTCATCAGGAGGAAGTTGAGACAGTTAATCTTGGTACAGAAGAAGACTTGAAAGAAGTGAAGATCGGGGCGCGTTTGCAAGATTCAGTGAAGGAACAACTTATTGACATGCTTCAGGAGTATGTGGATGTGTTTGCTTGGTCTTATCAGGATATGCCAGGTCTGGATACCGACATTGTTATGCACAAGCTACCTCTAAAGGAAGACTGTCCTCTAGTAAAACAGAAGTTGCGCCGTACTCGTCCGGATATGGCCATGAAGATTAAAGAAGAGGTACAAAAACAGTGGGACGCCGGTTTCCTTGCTGTGACTAGTTACCCGCCATGGGTTGCTAACATTGTACCTGTGCCTAAAAAGGATGGCAAATTACGGATGTGCGTGGATTACCAGGATCTGAATAGAGCCAGCCCGAAAGATGACTTCCCATTACCTCACATTGATGTATTGGTCGACAATACGGCTCAGTTCTCGGTGTTCTCCTTCATGGATGGATTTTCAGGATATAATCAGATCAAGATGTCACCTGAAGACATGGAGAAGACAACTTTCATCATACCCTGGGGCACGTTCTGTTATAAGGTAATGCCATTCGGACTGAAGAATGCTTGTGCCACTTATCAACGGGCTATGGTAAGATTATTCCACGACATGATCCACAAAGAAATTGAATGTTATGTGGATGACATGATCGCCAAGTCCCTCACTGAAGAAGACCCCCTGGTAAATCTGTCGAAGCTATTCAAACGTCTGAGGAAGTACCAGTTGAAGTTAAACCCCAACAAATGCACATTCGGGGTGCGTTCCGGTAAACTGCTGGGATTTATTGTAAGTGAAAAGGGAATTGAAGTTGACCCTGACAAAGTCAAAGCCATTCAAGAGATGCTTGCACCGAAGACTGAAAAAGAAGTTTGGGGGTTCTTAGGTAGATTGAACTATATTTCAAGGTCCATATCTCATCTTACAGCAACATGTGAACCCTTGTTCAAATTGCTAAGGAGAGAACAAATGGTCAGGTGGAATGAAGACTGCCAGAGGGCTTTTGATAAAATCAAGGAGTACTTACAAGAACCTCCAATCCTTATGCCTCTAGTTGAAGGAAGACCTCTAATAATGTACTTGACAGTATTAGAAGAGTCAATGGGGTGTGTGTTGGGCCAACATGACGAGTCTGGTCGAAAAGAGTATGCAATATACTACCTAAGAAAAAAGTTTACCGACTGTGAACAACGTTATTCACTGCTCGAGAAAACTTGATGTGCTTTAGCGTGGGCTGCTCGCCGACTAAGGCAGTATATGTTGACCCACACTACTTTATTGATCTCAAAGACGGACCCCGTTAAGTACATATTTGAGAAGCCAGCACTTACCGAACGGGTTGCAAGATGGCAAATGATTCTGACAGAATATGACATTCAGTACACATCTCAAAAGGCCATCAAAGGCAGTGTACTATCTGACTATCTAGCTGAGCAGCCCATTGTTGATTACCAGCAAATGAGGTTTGACTTCCCTGATGAAGACATCATGTTCCTGAAAGCAAAAGATCATGAAGAGCCTATTAACACTGAAGGGCCGGACCCCGAAGAAGAATGGACAATGATGTTTGATGGGGCTGTTAATATGAATGGTCGTGGAGTTGGTGCAGTGCTCATCACACCTAGAGTAGTTCACATGCCTTTCTCGGCAAAACTCACCTTTATTTGCACTAACAACGAAGCTGAATATGAAGCCTGTATCATGGGTCTTAAGGAAGCCATTGACCTCAAGATCAAGACTTTAACTGTATTCGGAGATTCAACTCTGGTAATCAATCAAACCAACGGCAAATGGTACACTCACCAGGAGCATCTGATTCCATACCGGGACTATACGAGGAGATTACTGACTTTCTTCACAACAGTCAAACTTGAGTATATCCCTCGAGATGAGAATCAGTTTGCAGATGCTCTGGCTACCATTTCCTCCATGATCAAAGTTCAAGCTGCCAACTTTGTGCCTCGGATTTCAGTGTCCAGACTTGACAGACCAGCATACGTATTCTCAGTAGACATTGCTAAAGATGATAAGCCTTGGTTCCATGACATCAAATGCTTCTTAGAGGATCAAACATACCCACTTGGGGCATCATCCAATGATAAGAAGACATTAAGAAGGCTAGCTGGTAGTTTCTTCCTGAATGTTGATGGCTCCTTGTACAAGAGAAACTTTGATATGGTACTTCTCAGATGTGTTGATAAGGCAGAAGCAGACTTGTTGATGCACGAGGTGCATGAAGGATCTTTTGGTACCCATGTTGGAGGACATGCAATGGCTAAGAAATTATTACGATCAGGCTACTACTGGATCACAATGGATGTAGACTGTTGTGCTTATGCCAGAAAATGCCACAAATGCCAGATTTATGCGGACAAAGTGCATGTGCCTCCGAATCCTTTGAACGTAATGTCTTCACCATGGCCCTTTGCCATGTGGGGCATTGATATGATTGGGAAGATTGAACTGACTGCTTCAAATGGCCACAGATTCTTCCTGGTAGCCATTGACTACATCACCAAGTGGGTTGAAGCAGCTTCGTATGCAAATGTCACCAGGCAAGTGGTAGCCCGATTCCTGAAGAGAGACATCATCTGTCGGTATGGAGTGCCCGAGCGAATCATTACTGATAATGGTTCCAATTTGAACAACAAGACGATGGCAGAACTATGTCGGGACTTCAAGATCCAACATCACAACTCTTCTCCTTACAGGCCAAAGTTGAATGGCGTTGTTGAGGTAGCTAATAAGAATATCAAGAAGATTGTGCAAAAGATGGTGGTCACCTACAAAGACTGGCATGAGATGCTACCATTTTCCTTGCATGGGTACCGTACCTCAATCAGAACATCCACTAGGGCAACACCGTATCAACTTGTGTATGGTATGGAGGCAGTCCTACCTGTTGAAGTTGAATTACCCTCCTTGTGGGTACTGATGGATGTCAAGCTGAATGAAGCAGAATGGGTCCGTTCCCGGTATAATCAATTGAATCTGATCGAAGAAAAGAGATTAGCTGCAATTTTTCATGGGCAGTTGTATCAGAAGAGAATAAAGAAAGCCTTCGATCAGAAAGTCAGGCTTCGGGAATACCAAGTAGGAGATCTTGTGCTGAAAAGACTCCTTCCTCCTCATACAGACCACAGGGGCAAGTGGACTCCGAATTATGATGGTCCATTCATAGTAAAGAAAGTTTTCTCTGGTGGAGCACTGATGCTCACCACTATGGATGGTGAAGATTTCCAGTCCCCTGTGAATTCGGATGCAGTTAAAAAATACTTCGCATAAAATGACCCGCTGGACATAAAAACAGAATGTAAGTCCATACAAAAATAGGGCATCCCGGCGAGTCAAAAATAGAATAAAAGACTCGGGAAAAAATAAGGGAAAAATAAAAAAAATGTACACCCACTGAGTTGAAAAGCCACATTGGACAGCTCAGGCAAAAATGGGTATCCCGGTGGATTGAAAACCCGAAAGGGTGATCCACACAAAATAAGGGAATAAGCGAACAACTGCATTCTGAATTCGTTTGTATCACCCACAACATGGCAAGCTTCGAAAGGTTAAGGCATCGGTCAGAATCAGCCTTCTTCAGAAAGCAAGATGAGAAGAACGTCAAGGTCATACGGGTCATAGCAAAGGGAAGCACTAAAGCATCGTCAACATTGCCAGCACCTTTTTGTTTCTCAATTTTGTAACAATCTCCTCATTTCAGGGGATCTGTTTCTTTGACTGTATTTGCCAATTCAGGGCATCCAAACTAATAAAATCAGAGTTTTCAATCACATCTCGTCTTGTACATTTTTATCTCGTTTGCAAAAATGTCCGATATCCCTGATATAATGTTTTCATAAAAAAACAGATGTGCTTTTCTAATCACATGCTTGTAGGAAATATATCTTACTCCCGGGAGTGTCTAAACTCCTATGATGGAATCCAGTAAAGGATACCTCGGGGAACTTGTGCGTTTCTTTGGCATAACAGGATTGCAGGTACTTAGAGCGCAACATGGGGCATGAAAGGTTTTCCCCAGCAAAGTTACCAAATCATTATTTCCTCAGCACATCCTCCAAACAGCACCGGAAATGCTTCCTCCCTATCAGAGTTGTCGGGCATCACTTCTCCAGCACATCTTTCAGAGTAGTATCAGAAAATGCTCATATCCCCAACCGAGCTGTCAGATATCATCACCCTCAGCAGGATCCCCACAGAAATCTCTAGGAAGACTGTTCAGTGGTCATTCCTCCCAAACAGAGTACTTTACAGGGAACCATCTCCCCACAGAGCTCCAGCCTCTCCCAGATGAGCAATGCCAGAATTTCCCGCACAACAAAGTGACGAAAGCTCCCTCATCCCCAGTTGGGCTCCTCACTACCAAGATAGGACTATCAGTGATTTATTTCCCCAAGCAGAGCCATATATCAGATCTACCAATGATCTCATTCCCAACTGGGATATCCTTCAAGCAGATCAGCCAGAGATCTTCACAGCAGCAGAATCCGAGTCCCGGATCGGTATCTTTGCATAATCATAACATTCACATTATTTATCCCTCAGAGCGTAGCATTCCGTCTAATACGGAGCATTACGGCAAAAATCAAACATATTGCATAATCACAAGTCAGGTTTTGAATCAGGCACTTGTAAATACCAACATTCCCTCAGCAATGTGTATAAAGACTCACAGTCCCCGCAGAAAGCCAAAGCGTCCCTTTGCACTTCTAAAAGTACAGATACATACTCCTTTTGGCACTCGTCCGTGTCATTTTTCCCCAGAAAGTCACCAGAACACTCTCTACAAACAGATACTTATACATAACTTGTTCTTCCCGACACTCGTCCGTGTCATCTCATATCTCCCCAGCAGAAAGCCAAAGCGTCCCCTTTGCACTCTCTAACACAAATACATGTTTATATAAACTCACTCGACACTCGTCCGTGTCATATTCATTCCCCTGCAGATATAAACCACAAACAGATATCTATATACTCTCCTGACACCCGTCCGTGTCACCATTCCCCAGCACAGTTAACCAAACACTTGTTTATAGCATACTTCTTTCGAAACTCGTCCGTGTCATCTTATCCCCACAGATTTCCAGAATATCTTTTACAATTATAAGTTCATAATCTATACATTTTCTCTTTGACACCCGTCCGTGTCACACTCTCCCCAACAAGTTGAACACTCGTTTGTGTCCTGCTCATACTTCACAATACTTGTTTTTTGCTCATACAGATACTCGTCTGTATCTTGTATACACCACTTATCTCCCCTCAGATTCGACAGTCATCCGTGTTCTTTGTTAACCAGTTGGTACTCGTCCGTACCATCATCTCTGAACATGCGTCAGCGTTTGTTTCTAACGATACTCGTCTGTATCATAGTCTTAAGGATGCTCGTCCGCATCTTAATCTATACACAGTGTCAAACACTTATACCTTTCATTTCTTGGATGTAAACACTCGTCTGTGTTTACTATTCCCCAGCAAATCCCTAGTAAAAAGCAAAATTTCTTTTCTATCTGACATTCGTCCTATGTCATGATACTTTCGGCAGCCGTACCCTGCTAGGTGATCGTCCTTCACCTTTTGATGACCTTCCCTCATCATTCCCCCAGTGGAGTCTCCATTATTGGAACCCCTTTCTATCTGACATTCATCCTATGTCGTGATATTTTAGCAGCCGTCCCCTGCTAGGTGATTGTCCTTCACCTCCTTGATGATCGTCCTTCATCATTTTATCCGATGGTCGTCCCCATCGTTGATTTTGTTATCTGACATTCGTCCTATGTCATGATAAACCCCGAGAGCAGCCGTACCCTGCTAGGTGATCGTCCTTCACCTCTTGATAATCGTCCTTCTTCATGCTTATCCGATGGTCGTCCCCATCGTCGACCTTTTCTATCCGGCATTCGTCCTATGTCGTGATATTTTCGGCAGCCGTACCCTACCAGGTGATCGTCCTTCACCTTGGATGACCGTCCCTCATCCTTATCCCCAACAGAGCAGTCGTCCCCTGCTAGGTGATCGTCCTTCACCTTTGATGACCGTCACTCATCATTTATTTCATTAACCCGATGGCCGTCCCCATCATTGTTTACCCTTTATTTCTTCAAACCTGATGGCCGCCCCCATCATTGCCTTTACCTTAATCCCCAGAGTACTTTGTTACTTTATTTGATGGTCGTTCCCATCATGATCTCTTTATTTCCCCAGCATGTCCGTCGTCCCCGTCATTGCTTTATCCCCAGCAGTCGTCCCCTACTCGATGGTCGTCCTCCATCGCCCGCACTTTATAATCATACTTTACTTTCATCTTACAATCTATATCCCTTTTCTTCTTCTCCTCAGTGAGTGCAAATTTTGGACTGTCTTTGGTATTCAACCACAAGTTATCTAGTTTGTATGTTAAGCCCGTCGCTTACATCCTGCACAGCTAACTCATGTTTGAATATGGGCAGCTGATACACCCCAAATTTGCCCTCACTAAGTTCACACCATGGCTTGTGCTCTTTCATCTTTGCATTAGTTTAATCATATCATTTCATGTTGCATTTTTGCTTCACTGCATTGGTTCAAGTTCATCTGCATCTAGGGTTTGTGATCTGAGCAATCCAAGATCCTTCGGAGCCACTCAAAAGGTCTTAAATCATCTCAAGAGGGTACATGTATGTTCAATCATCATATTATATCCTCCAAAGATCAAGGAAGCCAAAGAATCACAAGAACTGGCAAGGCATGGAAGCAGAGATAGGGTTTAACTACACAGATGACATGAAATTAGGGTTTTGGTTTCAGAGGCCATAACTCCAAATTTTTTGGTCATTCTTGTTTTTATTGATCTTAATATGATATAAGAATCATACATACCAAGTTTGATGAAGAAATTCATTGTGGAAGTCATTTGATCACTGGGTAACTTCCTGAGCAAGTCAGAGCAAAATCAGGGCATCTGAGGCCCCCCAACATGGAACTAAAGTGGATTTTTCATCAAATTGAAGTTATATGGTCTTTATTTGATCATTGAAGTGCTTATAAGTTCACAAATTTGAAGAAAAATGAGCAAAACCAAAAGTTGCCAAAAATGGAAATTACTTGTAATGTAAACTTTCCATTTTGGGAAAGTTTTTCAACCTCCTCTTTCTCAACCAAAAATGCTTCAAATGAAAAATTGTTGGTCATGAAAGTTGTAGATTGGATCATTCCCTTTTCAAAAAGTACAAGAACAAGATCTAATTCATTTTGGAACTCAAGTTATGGCTTGTCAAAGTTGGCAAAAATCACATAATTTTCAAGAATGCACCAAAGAGGGATTTTTGCAAAACCTCTTGCCAAGCTATTTTGTGACTTCAAACACACTTCTACACATCATAACATCATAGTGCATTGCCTAAAACTCAGAATTGGCCCAAGAATCTCACATTTTCATAACTTGCACATCAAGAAATCCAAAAGGGGCCAAAGTTTCTTGAAATTGCAAAACCTCCCATAACTTATTCCCCACATGCTGAATTGCCTCTAAATGAATTCCATGGCCATCCTTGATCCTTGCTGCACCAGACACCCCATTGTACCAAGCCTGAACCAGCCCATACCTTAAAGTACAACCAACCTTGACTTTTTGTATTTTCACCCATACCAATCAGCATAGCCCACACCAACTCCACAGACCTATCACAACTTGATATGTGGACTTTATGCAAGCCATAACACATAAGAACCAAGCCTGAACCCTCAGCATTGCCCTAGTTCACAAAATCATCCCACTTGCATTTTCTTTCGAAACTCTCAGCACACTCAACAAAACTTCAAACTTCTTCCACTATTCTTCTCCAAATCAATCACTGATCACAAACCACCCCTCAAAACAGCCAAGAACACATCACAGACAAAACACGATTTTCTGACCAGTTGAACACAAACTCACAAATCAACCTTCCTCAAAGCTCTCCAAGAATCAAAGCTTCTTCAGGGAGGTCATTGGAGGCATTTTGCACCAAGAAAGCAGCCAGAAAGCTCAAGGGTTGAAAGCTCCATCTCAGGTAGCCATCCCAAACTTTTTTTTCCAGAAATCTCTTTTTAGGTTATAGAATTGTTCTTCTTGATGTGATGATCATGCTGAACTTTTTATTTTTGAAAATGGTTGTGATTTGAGGATTTTATGAACTTCTGAAAGATTCACCATTCTTGTTCATGGCTTCGAATCTTGAGATTGAGTGAAAAGAAATTGTTTTTTAGGCTGGATTTGATCTTAGGGGAATGAAAGGAATGAATCTGGAGTTTTAGAGCTCCAGAAATGGCCTAGGGGGTGATTTGGAAATTTTCAGGGGAGGAGTTGGCGGAGAAGATGACCGGAGGTCTTCTCCGGCCACCTGAGAGTGATTAATGGCTAATTAGGGTTAGGGTTTCATGTTTGAATCTGGGCCCTTAGATTTGTTCTCCCGCGCGTGATTGAAGGGTTAGGATTTGGTCATTAGCATTTAATCTGGATTAATTAATAATATAATTAGGATTAATAGAATTTGAATTTGGGCCGTAGGATAGTGCGCAGAGTCGACAGATCCAAACCCAGAATCCATCCAAACCATCCATTCAGCATACTTTTGTTTATTTCATATTTTAATTCATTTTTCTTATTTATTTTGCACGTTTTATTTAAAATACATAGAAAATCCAAAAAAATATTTTCTTTCTGCATTTCCATTCCAAATAATTTTCTCAACCCAAAAATATTTATATTTTTATTTTTTGCATTTAAAAATTATTTTTTAGACATTTAAATTTTTATTTTAATTAATTAATGAAAATTAATTAATTAAAATATCATTTAAGTTCCTAAAAAATCCCAAAAAATTCACATTGCATCTTTAAACATTTAGAGACATTGTCATACCATCCACACAAATTTATTTTTGGTTTTGAATCATTTTGACATATTTTCTTTGAATTTAGGGTTCATAAAATCCCATTTTTGAACCCTAATTTCAAGAATTATTTTCTGCCTAACCAAGAATGGTATGACCATGGTTCTTTTTGCATTGATCTTCACTTGAAATTCATTTTCTAGCATATTTTTGTCATGAATTTCTTCTGCCTTTTTGATTTGATTGGAATTTTTCCCCTTTAGGTACCTTAAAACCCTAGAAACTTAGGAAATTCATAACTCCTTCTAGGTTTAGCTTCTGACCTCCCCCTTTGGATGGTAACCTAGTATGGTTTTAGGGTTCCTTTGAGTGCATTTTCAATTTTTTATCTTGTCATTTGCTTCTGTTTTTAAGTTTTGCATCTCATCCTTTCATAAAACCCTAATTTCTCATCTTCATTTGCATACATCTTGCATATGCTTGCATTCATGAATTTGCCATGACATTTTATGCATCCACATGACATATAAGACATATTAGGACACATTAGAATCATGTTTGAGCATTGCATCATCCATTTTCCATGTTATGCTTTCATTTCATTTCATGTGCATTCATGAACATTCATGCTTCATTTGCATTCTCATCCTTTGTATGATCATCCATAGCATTTGGTATGCCTTTGCATCATCTCTTAGCATCATTTGCATTGAATGTGCTTCCGGTTTTGGTTTGCATCCTTGAATTCATTTCATTTTCATTTCATTTCCTTTCACTAACTTTTCAGGTGGTAAGTTACTTTGAGAAGTGAATTTGCCTTCACTTCTCATAATCTCTTCTCATCTCTTTTATGCATCCATTTTTGCATTTTTTATTTGTATTAGAGTGAGCTTGCTCATTCATGTTCCTTCTCCACTTTATTTCTTTAAGCAACTTATCTTCTTAAGTGAAGTAAGTTGACTTGCTTCTTTCTGCTTCTCCTCCTTCCATCTCTCTTCTTCCTTGGTGGCTTTTCCTGAAGATCTCTTGCAAGCCTCATAAACCCTAGGAACACCCAAGCATGATCACAATTAGGGTTGATTAGTCCCTCCATTGGTTTTACCTTTGTGTCATCTTTTGTGTCTTCTCTTCTCATCTCATAATCAAGGACTAAACCTTAAAGGTTTTAAGGCTTTGTGATTAAGGTTATGCATGCATCCTTCTCTTAGGATGGAGTGTATAACTTTAATCCTAAGTGTTAAACCCTTAATGTGTTTAAATCTCTTAATCAATTCATCTAATAATCACTAAGACATCAAGCTTGTAACTTGGGCCTTGCATTAGGGTTCTAATTCTTCCTTAATTGGTTAAGAAGGACTAACCCTAGTGTTAATGGACAAGTCCTCCTCAAGTTGTCTTACAAACCATAAAATTCACTTCTTAATATTACCATTAACTTAAAAACACTTTAATAAAGGCTTTGTTTTGTCATGAGGTTAATCCCTAATCATGGATTAAGTTGAGGAGCCTTCCTCAGCTCAAATGTTCTCATCTATTATCCTTCTATTAGGATGGTGTAATGGGTCCATTAAATCCTTGATTATGGCTTAAACTCATTACTTAACACTAAACAAAAACTCCAAAAAAACATCTAAATAAATGCAAGTAGGTTAATGATCTTAATCCTACATCATGGTGATTAAGTGTGAGGTGCTTACTTCATACTTAAGGTATTCTCATTACCCCTAATCAGAGGGAGGATGTGATGAATTTATTAACCCTTGGTTTAGGCTTAAGCTCATTTTCCTATGACAAACTCCAAAAGCAATAAAAGATTGAAAATCCCAAAAACAAACAATAATCGTCTCCTCCGGGATTCTTTTCTCACCTCATTCACTCATAAACGAGAACTTGCTTCTTCCGTCTAATGAAAGACAGTTAGCACCTGAGCCAGACAGGTCAAACACTTGAGCATAGACAAGCAAGCAGTTCATCAGTCAATTTATCTTTCAGTCTCTTTGAGTCGAACTACGGTGTTCTGACTTCCTCATTGCACGAGAGGATACGTAGGCATAACTTAATTGTTATTGAACAAAAGTCTTTGTATATTTCCCCCTCTTCCAGCTTTATTCTTTTAAGCCTCATAGTCTTGAGCTTTGCATTCTTTCCTTGCACTGACACTCCTTTATTTCACTTCACATTTCTTTTGCACTGACACTTGCATTCTTTTCCATCTTTTGCACACAAAATAGCACTGACACTACCCCCTTTAAACACAAACTTTCAAGCGTGGATCCCGTCGAGTACGACGGAAAATCTGGGTGCTAATACCTTCCCAGGTTGTAACCAACCCCGTTTCTCAGTTTCTCTGGTTCGCAACCGTCTTATCCATCTTTTCTTAGGTTTATGCAGCATTACCTTTCCTTCGGGATAAAAATGCCTAGCTGGCGACTCTTTTCAGTTCATCTTCATGTTCTCTCTCTCGTCGACCGTTCGCGTCTGTACCCCTTCTAGCCCTGTGTCATCAGGTGGGAGCGACATTAGGGCCAATGATATATTAAAATACAAGTTGGTTTCGATTTCATTAAATCGGAAAACTCGATTAATATGAGGCCAAATTAGTTTAGTTTTTATTATTACTTTATTTCAATTTTCTTTTTTGACAATTTATTTAGTTTATACTATTTAATCATTTATTTATTTATTATTTTTATGGTCGATGAACATCGAATTAATCTTGAGATTTGTCGCGAGCCGAATCGACATCTCGATTAATGATGAGACCATCCAATTTAAATTCAATTCATTTATTTATTTCCGCATTTCAATAATATCGCTCGACTCCTCATAGAATGATTCCAACTTTGAATCGATTCTAAGGTAGTTAACGAACTAAATTTCGACGCGTCCGAATAAAAAGGTCAAACGCCTTCGAATAGTTATTTCCGAATAAAAAGGCCGAACGGCTTCGAACAGTTCAAAAACACTACAAACACGCTTTCTCTTGGGCGAATTACAACGAGACCCCTTTATTTCTCGCAATCCCCTGTAATTTACTTTGTATCCCTCCCCCATTTTATGTACGTATTTTATTTTTCGTATTCTATTTCATTCGCGAACCCTTGCTCCAACGCCAAGTGGTTGCACTCGCACACTCGCACTTTATTTTTCAGTTATCGTTCATTAGGATCCACTTCACCTTGTGAGCCGAGCGCATTGTGCCTCGCTAGCAAACCACAAAATAAAACTCCATTTGCATTCACCCTCTAACCTCAAAACACCAAAATGATTCTTTTAGATCCAAACCCTTGATCTAACGTCAAGCGGTCATTAGGAAATAAAACACTTTAATAAAAACGAGAAGAACTGTAAGCAACGAGCCTTAAGCGGTAGAAAGGAGGATAACGAGCTCTCGTTACTCGCTCCGATTATTTCGACGAAAGAAGCTCGTCTTGTTGGACGGAATAAACTATCTATAGTCTTTAGTGCATTTAAACTCCTAAACCCTTTCATCGAAGAAAGGTAATAAAATCAACTACCACCAACTGTAGTAGGCCGAACTACGAGGCTCTGACTTTCCCATTGCACGCGGGAGTACATAGGCATAATGATCTCATTCCTTTCCGAGCACCTAGGATCAATCTAACTTATAATTTAAACTCTTTTCCCTCTAGCAAGTAATTCGTTAAAGCATAGACATCCTTTCGTGCGTGATAACTTAGATGGTTCCCATCGAGTACGATGGATGTAGGGGATGCTAATACCTTCCCCTGCATAACCGACTTCCGAACCCAGGAAATGGTTCCGTTGAACTTTTTCCTCATCCTTTCTTCCCGGGTTTTATCTATATCTTCCCTTTCCCTCTTCGGGAATAAATAGAATTAGGTGGCGACTCTTCAGTCTGTCCAGCGCGCGGCTCCCGTCTTTTCGGATCGCGTGAGGTCGTATTTTTCGGGGTGCGACAGCCGGCGACTCTGCTGGGGACTGGTTCACCCCTATGCGAGTCAAGCCTAGTCTAAGTTTCCACGTTTGTTTGGATGTTTGCTTTTATGCCTTGCTTGTTTATTTTTATCGCTTTCTTTATCGTATTCCATCTTATATATCTTGTGGCTCCTTGGTACTATAATTTGGATCGATACTTAGATTGCAAAAGAAACTTGAGCGTAAGGCTCTATACCTGGGCTTGCGAGTACAAAAATAAGTTAGCGAGGTTATGTAGTATGGGCTCCAGAGGGAACCACTCTCGTGGGTTGTCGATACAAAAACCTCACTTGGAGTAGATTCTAATGAGAATACTGACAACCGTCAAGTTCTTGGCGCGTGTGCTCAGTTGCTTTCATTAGGGTCATCGACTCTGAGGACCTTTAGAACCTTTTGGTTAAAGCATCGATTGATGGTCGCGTAATATTGGCTCCCGAGAAATTTGCTCTCGTGGGTTGTCAATACGAAGACCTCACTCAGAATAGACATTCTCAATGGAGTTAATTGACTGTCAAGAGCTGACATGTGCATCAAACATTTGAGCAAAGTCCATAACTCTGAGGCCTTTGTTTGAACCTCGTGTCGATGATCGCGTAGTATGGGCTCCCGAGAGAATTTGCTCTCGTGGGTTGTCGATACGAAGATCTCACCCAAAATAGATTCATATGGGGGAGTCAATCAACTGTCATGCTCATGGCGTGTGTGATGAACAACCATATGAATTGAAACCTTTCGGGTCCCTATAACCTTAGAGTCTATCCAGTGAGTTCCTGATCAGAGTATCCTCCATCCGTATCTTGGACTCATGAGACCTTGATCTTGTGATCCTGGATTCTGACATTGCATATCATCTCATTTGCATTATTTGTTCATTCTTGCATTTCATTCCAAAATTCGAAAACTCATTTCATGTTCCTCCATCTTCAGTAAATCAAGCTGGTTTCCCGACGCCCATATCGTGCTAGTCGCCCGTACCTAACTCGAGCCAACACTAGAAGACTAATGGACGTGATTCAAGAAGAGCAAGTTGCTATGAGGGAAGAGATTGATTCGGTCAAGAACAAGATTGACCAGATTTATGAGACCATACAAGCTCTGGCTAGGATGGAAGAACGTCGCGAAGCTGCTGCCGCAATGAACAATGCTCTAGTGCAAGGATCTGCCCCGCGAGCAATGCCTTCAGTTCCAGTTCCAAATCCTTTGGTCTATGGTTTGCCTCCATCCTTCACTCCTGCTGTTGAAGAGGTCACTTCCCAACCAATACCTACCTCTGGTGTTACTGTCGATGCTATTCCTCAAGCTCAACCTATTCCAACTCAAGTCCAGTTTCCTCATGCTGAAGAGGATCATCAAGTTGAGTACGAGATGCATACTGTTGTTCCAATCATCAACCCCCATGCTGTTCAGGAATCCGAAGCTATGAAGATGTGTCGCGAGTTAGCTGAAAAACTCCGAATCATGGAAGGACGCAACTCAACTTCTCTGAGTGCCTCAAACATGTGCCTAGTTCCGGATGTTGTGATCCCTGCTAAGTTCAAACTGCCAGAATTCGAAAAATACAAAGGCCTCAGCTGTCCTGAACTCCATTTGAGGATGTATTGTAGAAAAATGGCCGCTCATGCCAAAGATGACAGACTCATGATCCATTGCTTCCAAGACAGCCTGTCTGGAGCATCTCCACAAAATAAAACTCCATTTGCATTCACCCTCTAACCTCAAAAAACCAAAATGATTCTTTTAGATCCAAACCCTTGATCCAACATCAAGCGGTCATTAGGAAATAAAACACTTTAATAAAAACGAGAAGAACTGTACGCCACGAGCCTTAAGCGGTAGAAAGGAGGATAACGAGCTCTCGTTACTCGCTCCGATTATTTCGACGCAAGACGCCCGTCTTGTTGGACGGAATAAACTATCCATAGTCTTTAGTGCATTTTAACTCCTAAACCCTTTCATCGAAGAAAGGTAATAAAATCAACAACCACCAACCGTAGTAGGCCGAACTACGAGGCTCTGACTTTCCCATTGCACGCGGGAGTACGTAGGCACAAGGATCTCAATCCTTGTCGAGCACCTAGGATCAATCTAACTTATAATTTAAACTCTTTTCCCTCTAGCAAGTAATTCGTTAAAGCATAGACATCCTTTCGTGCGTGATAACTTAGATGGTTCCCATCGAGTACGATGGATGTAGGGGGTGCTAATACCTTCCCCTGCATAACCGACTTCCGAACCCAGGCAATGGTTCCGTTGACCTTTGTCCTCATCCTTTCTTCCCGGGTTTTATCTATATCTTCCCTTTCCCTCTTCGGGAATAAATAGAATTAGGTGGCGACTCTTCAGTCTGTCCAGCGTGCGACTCCCGTCTTTTCGGATCGCGTGAGGTCGTATTTTTCGGGGTACGATAGGGACCATCTTTGATAACCTTCCATATCTTTCTATCAACATAGTTGATATGAATAAACATAAAATCCTTCCAGTGACTATAGTTTTCTCCGGAGAAAACAGATGCTCTTTTATACGCCCCCGTTGGATCGTTATCCATTTTCTAAAAAGTTATATGTGAAGCACTAGATGAACTAGTGCTTTTGATACCACTTGTTAGACGATGACGCGGATCTATAAGGGGTGTTGAATAGATCCCTTTTAAAAATTAGAGTTAATAGTCATTTACCCCCTGCAATATAGGCGTGTTTTGATTTACCCCCCTTTAAAAAATAAATTTTGGACTACCCCCCTGAAATTTTTAAATTCTAAGTCTTTTGTCCCCCTAGGAGGGAAAAGTACCCCCCTGTGAAATATATTTTTTAAAATTTACCCCCCTAGTTTTTACACGCTTAGGAGGGTACCCAAAAATTTTAGGGGGGTAATCCAAAATATATTTCTTAAAGGGGGGAAAATCAAAACTCGCTTATATTCCAGGGGGTAAATGACTATTAACCCTAAAAATTATTCCAACTTTCAAAATTTTAATTGAAAAATGGTTTGTAGAAGCTCCCTAGAAAAATAACGTCTAGATTTTATTAAGTCACCGATGATCGGATATGCGATATAAAATCAAAGGAGATGCTAACAATGAATGAATCAAATGACACACTACTTAATCACTTAAATCTTTCACAATTGATATAACTACTTCCAATAATGTAGAGAGAGGATAAAATAGTACAATGGCAATGAATTAGTGTGTTTTTGAATTTTATCAAACACTTGGTGGGCACACCATACCAAGTGTGTTTTTCAAATATTTGTAGTGCATATTTTTTCTAAAATTAATATCAAATTTGATAGCAACAATTTCACAAACACTTGGAGTACACCAAAATTTCCAAAAAATAATTTTCAATGTTAAACTATTTCAAGTTGTGCTAAAAATATAACGAAAGAGAAAAGCGAAGAACACACGGATTTGTTTAGGCAGTTCCCCTACCTTCCTCGCTAAGGATACCTCTGTCCCTAATTCAAAAACCGAATTGGGATATGTATTAAAATTGAAATGTTCTTACAAATAGAAATTAGAAACGATAAACCAATCCTAATTGTTGTTGTAGCTATGTTTCTCTTTGTCCCTTGATTCAAGATGAATCAAATCCTTCACGCGTGTCAAACAAACCTCCGATTGTTGCTCCCTTCTTGCGAGAATATTTGATTCTTCAAACTTCAAGAACAACCATTTTGAATCGATACGAGTGAAACCGCACCTTTCTTCATAATCCTCCGATTATCATTGTAAACACCCCAAATTTTCCCTCATCTTTTTCTCACACCATGGCTTGTGATTTTTCATATAGCATTGCATAAGCATTACATCTCACACTGCATAGTTTATTTCATCTGCATGACTGCATAGCTAGGGTTTGTGATCTGAGCAATCCAAGAAGTGATTTGAGCTATCCCAATGGTCTTGAAGCATGCCAATAGGGTCCATGAGTGGTCTATAATCTTATTACATCCCCAAGAAGTCTTTGAAGTCACAAAATCACAAAGGATTGCACAGAGGTCCAGGCAGACTGAAGATTTCCTGCACAAATGACCTAAAATTAGGGTTTTGGGTTTGAGGCCCTTAATCTCAATTTTTTGGTCATTCTTTATTCTAATGGTCTTAATATGTTATAAGGAGCATGTGTACCAAATTTGATGAAGAAATTCACTGTGGAAGTCATCTGATCAACTGGTAACTTGTTATGCAAGAAAAGTCAGAATCAGGGCATCTGAGGCCCACAACAATGGAACCAAAGGATCATTTTCATCAAATTTAGGTTATGTGATCTTTATTTGATCTTATAAGTGATTAGAAGTTCACAATATTGAAGAATTTCAAGCCATTTGCAAACTTTCCATTTTTGGACATGACTTGTAATGGAAACTTTCCATTTTGGGAAAGATTTTCAACCTCCTCTTTCTTGATCAAAAATGCTTCAAATGAAAAATCCTAAAACATGAAAGTTGTAGATTGGATCTTCCCATTTTCAAAAAGTATAAGAACTCCTCTTGATTCATCTTAGAACTCAAGATATGATGTTTCAAAGTTGGGAAAAATCTTGTAAGTTTCAAGTATGTGCCTAAGAGGGATTTTTGCAAAATCAACTTTCAAGACTTCTAATAACCTCTAATCCACTTATAAGCTTCATTACATGATAATTCAACATTGAAAAACCAAAATCATGCCTTGGATCAGAAGTTTCTATGAGCAATCTTAACAAAATTTCTAAAGGGGCCAAATTGCAAAACACATGTTATCTCTTGCATCAAGCCATCCAGATGATCACAAGTAATCCCATGGATCTCCTTGAAGTTGGCTGAGGCAAGACACCCCTTGAAACAACCTCTGACCCGTGCCATGCCTCATAGTACACAACATTGACTTTTTTGCAACATGGCCCATACCAATCAAACTATGCCACTACCAACTTTTTGACCAATCACATTGCATTATACAAGCATTATGGACCTCATTTCACATAACCTTGGAGCCTGAAACCTCACCACAATCAGATTGCAAGAAAATCACTCAAAACTTCTCATTTTCGATTCTCTCAAACCAGCCACTAAAACAAAAATTCTTCCACTAATCATCTCAAAATCATCCATAGAACAAAACCCAACCATTAAAATGGCCTGAATCACCACACACACAAACCTCCATTTCTGCTAAACCAGAACCACACACCTCAAAATAGCCCATATAAACTTGTTCTAAGCATCACAATATCCCCAGGGGGGCATTAGAGTTGGTTTGCACAAGAAGGAAGGTCAGAAAGCTCAAAATTGCAAAGCTTCAGTTCAGGTAGCTTCTTCAAACTTTTTTTCCAGAAAGCCTATTTCAAGTTATAATATGAATCTACATGTTTCCCTGGTTGCCATGATGTGTTTATTTTTAAAAATGAGTGAGAGATGAGTGTGTATCGTGCTTCTGAAAGTTTAACCCTAAAACATGTTCTTCTTTGATTCTCCCTTTTGATGTAAGATAAACTGTTTTTGAGGCTGGATTCTTGTTTAGTTTTGTTTGGGGATGAATTCTGGAGCTTTAGAGGGCTTGGGGTAGCTTATAGAGAGATATAGGGAAGAAGAGTGGTCGGAGAAGACGACCAGAACACTGTTCCGGTCACCTGAGAGTGATTTTCCCTAATCCCACTTACTTAAGCCAGTTTGAATTTGGGCCTTTGGATCTTGTGTTTGCCGCACATATGAAGGGTTCAGATTAGTCCATTAGCCCTAATCATAATTAATTAGGTTAATTAATTCAAATTAACTCAGATGCCATCCTGACCATCCAAACACGCGCCAGTCAACCAGCCTTTGAATCTGAGCCATGAATCATGCTTACTTTCATTTTTTATTTCATTTTATTTTCATTTTATTGCATTTGTTTCCATATTTATTTTAAAATAGCAAAAACACTTTAAAAAATCTCATTTTCTTCATTTTCACTTCAAATATTTTTATTAACTCAAAAACATTTTTTATTTTAATTTTTGCATTAAAAAAGTATTATTAAAACATTTGAATGTTTTATTTAATTAATTAATTGATTTTAATTAATTAAAAATACATTTAGGTTTCTAAAAATCACCAAAAAATTCATGATGCATTCTCACACATTTAGAATCATTTACAACCTCACCATACAAATTTCTTTTTAGGTTTGATCACATTTTCACAATTATCTTTGAATTAGGGTTCATAAATTTCACATTTTTAACCCTAACTTGAAAAAATCATTTCTGATCAACCATGATGATTTTGAACTTCATTCTTTTTGCATTGTTTCACATATTGCATCTAGTATCTAGGTTATTTATCTCATGATTTTGCATTGAATTTTAAATTTGATATGCATTTTTCCTGTAGAACCATCCAAAAACCCTAGTTAACTTAGGAAATTCACATCTTGTATGTGTTTAGGGTTTGTTTGATTTCATTTTCAATTTTTTATCATGATGTATGCTTTTGTTTTGGTCATATGCATCTCATACATTCATAAAACCCTAATTTCACATATTCATTTGCATTCATCTTTGCATATTTCAATCATATGAGCTTGCCATGACATTCCATGATCTTGTATAACATCTTATACATCCTAGGACATGCTTGAACATTTCTTGATCATTTCTTCATTCATTTGGTATGTTTTGCATTCATTGCATTCCATGTTCATCCATGTGTTTTCAAGCTTCTAACATGCCATCCTTGCATCTCATCTCTTGTGTGAACATCCATAAGCATTATGTATGACTTTGAATCATCTCATAACACATTTTCATCATGTTTACACTTATGGTTTTGGTCATTGCTCCTTCATTTGCTTTATTTATCTTTGCTTTGCGTCTTATGCATCTCATACTAACATTTCAGGGGCTTATGGTATGTTGTTTGGGATGTGGATTTTCCTTTACATCCCCCCTAGCTTTTTACCTTTGAGTCTCCTTGAGTCTATATTCTCATATCAATAATCAGAGGCTAAACACTTAAAGCTTTAGGACTTTGAATTAGGGTTATGCCTGCATCCTTATCTTAGGATGGAGTGTATAACTTTAATCCTTAGTGTTAAACCTTTAATTTGCTTACACCTCTTAATCAAAACACATAATAATGGTCAAGACTTAAGCTTGTAACTTGGGCCTTACATTAGGGTTCCATCTCTTCCTTTTGGTTAAGAGGGACTAACTCTAGTGTTTAATGGACAAGTCCCCATCAAGTTGTCTTACAAATTTAAAATTCACTTCTTAATCTCAACCCTTAATTAAAATCCACTTAATAAAGGCTTGTTATATATTGAATTTAATCCCTAAAAATGGATTAAGTTGAGGTATCTTCCTCAGCTTAAGTGTTCTCATCTATTATCCTTCTCTTAGGATGGTGTAATGAGTTCACTAATCCCTAATTAGAGATTAAACTTATTACTTAACACTAAATAAAAACCCAAAAACACTTAATAATCACAAGTAGGTTAATGATCTTAATCCTATATCATCATGGTAATTAAGTTGATATGCTTATCTCATACTTAAGTAGGCTCATTATCCCTAATCATGGAGGATATAATAAGTATACAAACCCTTGATTTAGGCTTAAGCTCATTATCTTATGCAAAACACAAAAAACAATAAAAAACTGAAAACACAAAAACAAACAATAAACGTCTCCTCCGGGATTCTTTTCTCATCATATTCACTCTGAAAACGAGAACTCGCTTCTTCCGTCTAATGCAAGACAGCTAGCACTCGAGCCAGACGAGTCATACACTTGAGCATAGACAAGCAAGCAGTTCACAAAAAAAACATCCCAGACTCTTTGAGTCGAACTACGGTGTTCTAACTTCCTCATTACACGAGAGGATACGTAGGAATAACTTAACAATTATTGAACAAAAGTCTCTTTGTCTTCCCCATCTTTCAGTTTTCTTTTCTAAGCCCCAGTCTTGAGCATTTCACCCTCTCTTTTTGCACTGACACACTCTACATTCATTCCTAGCTTTTCATACAGAGTCAGCATATACACTATACCCCTTTTAAACACAATCTTGTAAGCGTGTATCCCGTCGAGTACGACGGACAATTTGGGTGCTAATACCTTCACAGGTCATAACCAACCCCCTTTTTCAGTTTCTCTGGTTCGCAACCGTCTTATCCATACCATTTCCAGGTTTATGCAGCATTACCTTTCCTTCGGGATAAAAATGCCTAGCTGGCGACTCTATTCAATCTCAACCTCCAACATCGCCGACAGTCTGCATCTGCACTGGGACGTAAAAGTCTTTCGGGAGCGACAACTTGGCGACTCTGTTGGGGAATTATCTTTGCAACCAGGGTCTCTGGTTCTCTTGTGGGTTTCTCCTAGCGCTTTTTTGATTTTGTTTATTGGGGGTGTTATGTGCTATGTGTACTTTTGTTGTTTTTGCTTTATTTATTGCTTTTTGTACAACTTTATTTACTGCATTTACTTTATCGCTTTCATTTACTGCTTTATGCATTTCATTTTATTATCATATCATGTGCTGGTTTGTTGGTTTGCCTTGGTGGGAAGGGTATTCTAGTGAGAAAGGTCCTACACAAAGGCCTGAGTGACAGACATAGGATTAGAGTGGCTTCATATTCTTTCCCATTCCATTTCGGTCTGGTGTGGGAATATGAAACACGGTTCAGACATGGGTTTCTTCTTGAGAACTCTGTGCTACGGATTTCCTGTAGTGCTAGGGCTATCTGGGAAGCCTGCTAAGTCTGGATGACCTTTTTAGATGACCTTCAACATCTGAGGTGAATTAGAGGAGGATCCTTTATGATTAATGTAAACATTGTACCTCCGGGTTATAAGTGTTTACACTTCTCATAATTGATCTGAACCTGAGGATCCTTGTTCTAGAACAATACCTGTGAGTGGGTAGGGATGTTTACAGGTTTGCAGGAACCATTGGCCTCAACATACCCTGTTAGTAGATTTTGTTTTAAGGTTGTACTGATTATGGACTGATTTTAAGAAACCCTGGACTTGTGACTCTTTATTTGAGTCCCCCACCTGGTTACCGGTTCTCAAGCCTTCATCCAGATTTATGAACACTCATGGACCTTATCAAAGCAATTGATAATCCAGCACATGATCACAAACCCTTGCATATTATTTAGCATACCTCATACTGCATCATTTTAACATCTTGTTTATTTGTTTTACAGGGTATCCACATCTTCTTTGGTTTGGTTTTGACCGTTCTTCTGCTTCAACCATCTTCATCAGATGTCTTCTTCAGCTGTTATCTTCTCCAGTTATCTTCATCAGCACCCATTGTCAGTATGGATTCAACCAGGAAGAGCAACATCACATACCATTTCTTTGAGTACCCTCTGATAGGCATCAGGCAGATGCAGACTCTCATCACTCCTGATCTTGTCCCTTTATTCAGAGAACATTATGGCGGTATCCTGGACATGATCATGGACTTAGATGCATCACAGAGGAGTATGATTCACACTTGCCTTCAGTTCTATGACCCTCCTTTCCGTTGCTTCACTTTCCCATATTTTCAGATAGGTCCTTTGTTGGAAGAGTTTTCCATGTTGTTGGGTGTCCCTATCAGAAGAGGAATTCCTTTCAACCCCGAGATGACTGCTCCAAAGAATGAAGAGATAACTAAGGCTCTATATATGGAAGCGACTATCATTGATGAGCACATGACCACCAAGGTTGGAATCCCAGGCCTTCATTTGGACTTCTTAATCACTCAGGCTACCAGTCATGCTGCATTAGGGAAGTGGGAAACTGTTTGTGCCCTCCTGGCTCTTAGTATATATGGTATCATCTTTTTTGCGGACGAGCCTAAGTTTGTAAGCAAGAATGTTATTCATATCTTCATGCTCAGGAATCCAGTTCCCACCTTGCTATGAGATTTCTATTACTCAGTGCACCAAAGGAATGAGAAACAGAGGGGAAGACTAGTCCGGTGTTGTGCACCTCTCTTCTACACTTGGTTGATGAGACATATGCCAAAGACGGAAGCTTTCTTGAATCCTCATCAGACAAAAAACTGGGCTAAGAGGATGATTGCCCTTACTTTTGAAGACATCAGGTGGTGTACACAGAACACCAAGGGCAGGGACATAATTACAAGCTGTGGACAATATCCTAATGTGCCTCTTATGGGAGTGAAGCGTTGCATCAACTACAATCCTTTGTTTTTCAAAAGACAGTTAGGGTATGCATTGATACATCCACCTAGAGAATAAGACTTAGCAGAGTCTCTTTACTGTGTTGTTCAGAACAATCATGCCACCGTACAACAAGTAACCTGGGCTTGGAACCACATACAGACTAAGGGAATTTCTATTCTGGGTAAGTGTAACAACATAGCTTCAGCTCAGTACATTGAATGGTCTCACATCAGAGGACATATTACTCGCATGCCATTCACCCTGGAAGATGTTCCAGGACCATCAGCAGTAGAGCCCATAGCCACAGTCAGTTTAGAGGAATTTGAGAAGTTGAAAGAAAGAAATGCCCAGCTTTCTGAAGCTCTGAAGAAGACCCATTGGGAAAGGAATGATGGTCGTCTGGACATTGAGAGATTAGAGAAGCTCCGCATCGAGCATATAACCAAGATAGAAAAGACATGGGACTTCATTAGAAAA
This sequence comes from Lathyrus aphaca, assembly GCA_963966055.1. Taxonomy (NCBI): domain Eukaryota; kingdom Viridiplantae; phylum Streptophyta; class Magnoliopsida; order Fabales; family Fabaceae; genus Lathyrus; species Lathyrus aphaca. The sequence goes on along the minus strand of OZ014522.1, from coordinate 284,327,368 downwards.
GCCCGAGCGGGGTTGAAGAGATCAAAAGACCAAGCCAAGTATCAGAAGTTAAAAAGTGCCATTGCAACTAGGAACCTTCTTATCAGGACCATCACGGAGCATCCAGTTGGACCAGTGATTGATGCTCTCCTGAAAGAAGTCAAGGAGGATGAATTTGGGTTGGATGTTTGATTTCTCTTTTGCTTGTATTTTATTTTGGTTGTACTTTAATTCTCCATGGTGATTTTGTTTGTATTCTTGACTTGATTGTATTTTAACCCACCATGGGAACTTGTTGTAATCATAAACTATGTATTTTGGAATTTGTAATGTATGGTTTATGTATTACTTGGATTTACTGATGAGCTTTGGTTACTTCAACATCTTCGTCATTCCCAGAGGTCTGGAAGGTCAAAACCAAAGAACCAAATTGGATACCTGCTGAAGACAAATAGACATACTGCATTGCATGATAACCTAATTCTTTGTTTTATAGGTGTTTTGTTGTTATTTTCTCACATTGCTGCTTGTTTCAGGAAATATTGCTCGTAGGAGAGTCTTTCTCATCAACCGCATCCACCGGTATCCGACCAGAAACAACCTTCCGAGCTTACAGAGGGATCAACTTCAGCAAGAATTGACAGATGTAAGGACACAGATGACTGATGTGAGGACAGAAGTGAGGACTCAGATGAATCAGTTCATGGTTGTGATGACTAGGCTAGCACAGACCCAAGAAAGATTGTGGGAGTTAGTCGAGCGGCAAACTCCTGAAGAGAACCATGTTGGTACTGGAGGTACAAGTAACAACGTGTGCGACCAGCCGTAAGCAAATCCACCATAGTTTGGACCCCACATCAACCCTGAGGTTATTGTCATTGGCAATACTCAGAGAAACACTAGAGATCATGTCCTACAAGAAGACCCCCAGGATGAACAGTTTACAGTATTGGGTGTTGAGGCTGATGAAGTTTATAATTGTCGTCTGGACGAGATATCTGAGAAGCTGAGATCCTTGGAATCCCAAAACTCTTTGGGATTTGATGTAATGGATATTGGATTGGTTGAAGGGGTGAGGATTTCTCACAAGTTCAAACCTCCTTGCTTTGAGAAGTACAATGGTACCTCCTGTCCTCGTACCCACCTTCAATCTTTTTTGGTAAGACTGGAAGCTTACACCATGGATGAGAAGCTGTGGATGTTTTATTTTGAAGATAGCTTGACCGGGGCATCCCGTGAGTGGTATTCTCACCTATCAAGGGCTACTGTCAGAAACTGGAAGGACTTAGCTGAAGCTTTCATACGCCAATATCAGTACAACCTGGATATGGATCCCAATAGGACCCTCCTGATGGGTATGTCTCAGTCCTCGAGAGAAAGTTTCAGGGAATATGCCCAAAGGTGGAGACAACTTGCTGCTGCTGTCCAGCCACCTATGTTTGAAAGAGAAATGGCCGACATGTTTATGAACACCTTGCAAGGAACTTACATTGACCGGCTTGCTGCTTTCTCTTCTACCAGTTTTGCTGATGTGGTTGTAGCTGGTGAAATAATTGAAAGTCTCTTAAAGATGGGTAAGATTTCTAACAATGATGCTAGCTCCAGCAATACCAGGAAACCTTTCTCAGGACCTCGTAGGACAGGTGAAACCAACTCAGTACATATGGGCAGGGGTAGGCCTCAGTACATGCAAAGATCAGTAGTTGTTGTCATCATTTCTGCTCCAGCACCTCAACAACAATATCCTTAACAACAACAGTTTCCTCAGCAACAGAGATCTTACAACAACAACAATCAGCAACAACATCCATTTCAGCAAAGGGCTTCACAAATCAACAGGGTTATCAATCTCATCTCGATGCCTTATGCATCTCTACTTCCATAGTTATTGAAGCTCAATTTGATCGAATTAAGGACTCTGGCTCCACCAGATCCCCAGAACCTTCCAAGAAAATATGATGTCAACGCTAGATGTGCCTTCCACTCTAATGCACCTGGCCATACAACAGGGAAATGCAGAGCCTTGCACATGAAAGTTCAGGACTTAGTTGATTCTAAGGCTTTGAATTTTGCACCTCCTCCAAATGTCACAAAGAATCCAACACCGAATCACGGTGGACTGAGGATTAATGCCATTGAAGAGGACCAACCATATGTTTTTATCGACAACGTTGCAAGTATTCAAACACCACTGGCCGGAGTTAAAGCTCAGCTATTGAAGTGCCAAGTGTTCCCGGGTTGTGAGGCCCATTGTGAAGCTTGCAAGATTTCTGCCAATGGTTGTGCAGATTTGAAGATTGGTATCAGTGGTCTTATCAGAGAGGCATCCTACAAATCACTTCAATAATTCCGTCTCCTATAACATTAACAGACATCCCTCCTACAACTTCAACAACAATCATTCCAACAGATTCTTCTACAACATCAACAAACTTTCCTTCTGCAACTTCAACAGACATCAGTTCAATAGCATCTTCTACAACAACAACAACTATTAACAATGACGTCTCCATAGTTACCATTTATTATGACCCAGCAACAATCCATGTTCCGGAATCTCTCAACAACAACTTTCAGCAACATCAACATCAATAACTCCCTGCAACTGCACCATCTCCAATCAGACCTCCTGTCACAATCTATTATGATCCTCAGACTGTTACGACTCCTTCTTCCACAACAATCAGTCCGGTTACCATCACGGTACCAGGACCAGTTCCGTATGACAGCAGAAGTGTTGTGCCTTGGCACTACGGCTCAGATCTTTATTGCAACGGAAAGAAAGTCATTCTTGATTCTTCTTTAACTACACCACAAATTGATAATGTGGGGGGAGGCGGAGGCTTTACTCGAAGCGGACGTCACTTCGCGTCACTATTTCCCAGAGTTAATGTTGAAGTAGAGGCTGCTACCAAAGCAAAAGGCAAGAGTGTGGTGCCTGAAGAACCAATTGCCAAGGAAACTCAGAAGACATCCTTTGATCAGGATGTAGACGAGTTCATGAGAATTATCAAGAAGAGTGACTACAAAGTTGTGGAGCAGCTTCACTAGACACCCTCCAAAATCTCTATTCTATCACTACTAATGTGTTACGAAGCTCACGGGAATGCATTGCTCAAAGTCCTGCACGCAGCTTACGTGCCTGAGGAGATTACAGTTAATCAGCTAGAAACGGTGGTTTCAAATGTCAACACTAGTCATGGACTACTGTTCACCGATGCTGATCTGACTACGGAGGGCCGTAACCACAACAAGGCTTTACATATCACCTTAGAGTGTAAAGAGGTTGTACTTTCTCATGTCTGGGTTGACACTGGGTCATCTCTCAATGTTCTTCCAAAGAAAGCCTTGGTCAAGATGGAATATGATGGTCTTGCACTCCGCCCAAGTAACCTAGTTGTGAGAGACTTCAATGGTTCTAAGAGATCGGTTCTCGGAGAAATAGAGCTGCATGTGGTGATTGGCCCACAGATTTTCAAAACTATCTTCTATGTAATGAACATTCAGCCTGCTTACAGCTGTTTGTTGGGTCGACCCTGGATTCATGCCGCTGGCTCCGCAACATCGACCCTTCACAGGAAGTTAAAATATGAGTGGGAGGGCCAAGTTATCACCATCTGTGGAGAGGAGGACATCTTCGACAGTCATCTAGCTACCTACAAGTACATTGAGATGGATGGGGAGATCCATGAGACAATGAGTCAGGGTTTTGAAGCACTCAATGTCAATGAAGCAACAACAGAAGTGTCTGGTACTTCAGTCTCTTCTTACAAACAAGCTCGGAAGGTTGTTGAAGATGGGAATGCCCAAGGCCGGGGCAAGCTGCTACAAGTTCAGATAAAGGAAGAAAAATTCGGTTTGGGTTACAGACCATCCTGACAGGTCCAAGAGGAGGCTGCTAAAGCTCTCAAGTTTATCAGTGGGGGAATGTTGACCCCGGATGCTATCAACAATGTGTAAGACGAGGCTTAAAGCGACTACAACCTGGAAAGTTGGATCCGTCCAAGAGTCCCAAGACAATAAGTCCTCAACTGGTCTTCCCAGGAAATTATAAGAATTACTGTTGCATAGTAATTATTATTTCCTGTTTAAGCATGCATCAAGTCCTGCATCTTGCCCAAGGTGTCAGGACTCATTTTGTAATAGGACCATATATGTATTTTGTGCAAATGGAATATTAATGAACAATGGACATCTTTTGCAAACAATATTTCTTTTCGCTCATTGTCTTTCATTTTTGTTATTTTCGCACAAAACAATAAATGGCAATGTTTTTCTTAATAAACTTTTTCCACTTTTTTTTTAAATAAGATAATATCAATCACTAAAATGAACAAATTTTAACCCTTGCAGAGATAGCCTTCCAGAATGCACCGACAACGACACTGCTATGACCTCGTATGACTTCGACAATCCGATTAATCAAGAAGATGAAGGGGTTGATGAAGACTATGATTTGCCTGAAGAGTTAGCCAGGTTGGTCAGACAAGAGGAAAAGGTGATTGCTCCTCATCAGGAGGAGGTTGAGACCATCAATCTTGGTACCAAGGAAGATGTGAAAGAAGTGAAGATCGGGGCCAGTCTGCAGGCTCCAGTGAAAGAACAACTCATCAGTATGCTTCGGGAATATGTCGATGTCTTTGCTTGGTCTTATCAAGATATACCGGGTTTGGATACGGATATTGTCATGCACAGGCTTCCATTGAAAGAAGATTGTCCTCCAGTTAAACAGAAGTTGCGCCGTACTCATCCAGATATGGCCATGAAAATCAAAGAAGAAGTACAAAAGTAGTGGGACGCCGGTTTTCTTGTTGTAACTAGTTACCCGTTGTGGGTTGCTAACATTGTACTTGTACCTAAGAAGGATGACAAGGTGAGAATGTGTGTCGATTATCGGGATCTGAATAGAGCTAGCCCGAAAGATGACTTCCCATTACCTTACATTGATGTATTGGTGGACAACACACCTCAGTTCTCGGTATTTTCTTTCATGGACGGATTTTCTGGATACAATTAGATTAAAATGTCACCTGAAGACATAGAGAAGACAACTTTCATCACACCCTGGGGCACATTCTACTACAAAGTAATATCGTTCGATCTGAAGAACGCTGGTGCAACATATCAACAAGCTATGGTAACATTATTCCACGATATGATCCATAAAGAACTCGAGTGTTATGTAGATGATATGATTGCTAAGTCCCAAATAGAAGAAGATCATTTGCTAAACCTTTTGAAATTGATCAAGCATATGAGGAAGTATCAGTTAAGGTTGAACCCCAACAAATGAACATTCGGGGTACGTTCTGGTAAGCTGCTGGGTTTTATTGCAAGCGAAAAAGGAATTGAGGTTGATCCCGACAAAGTCAAAGCGATTCAGGAAATGCCTGCACCTAAGACTGAGAAAGAAGTTCGAGGGTTCTTAGGTATATTGAACTACATCTCAAGGTTCATATCTTATTTCACTGCAACCTGCGAACCCTTGTTCAAGCTGTTAAGAAAAGAGCAAATGGTCAGGTGGAACAATGACTATCAGAGAGCTTTTGACAAGATCAAAAAGTATTTACAAGAACCTCTAATTCTCATGCCTCCAGTCGAAGAAAGACCTTTAATCATGTACCTGACAGTATTAGAAGAGTCAATGGGGTGTGTGTTGGGCCAGCATGACGAGTTTGGTCGAAAAGAGTATGCAATATACTACCTAAGCAAAAAGTTTACCGACTGTGAACAACGTTATTCACTGCTCGAGAAAACTTGATGTGCTTTAGCGTGGGCTGCTCGACGACTAAGACAGTATATGTTGACTCACACTACCTTGTTGATCTCAAAGATGGATTCGGTCAAGTACATATTTGAGAAGCCAGCACTTACCAGAAGGGTGGCAAGGTGGAAAATGATTTTAACAGAGTATGACATTCAATACACCTCTCAGAAAGCCATCAAGGGCAGTGTATTGTCTGACTATCTGGCTGAGCAACCCATTGATGATTACCATCCTATGAGATTTGACTTCCCTTATGAAGACATCATGTTCTTAAAAACAAAAGAATGTAAAGAGCCTATTCACACTGAAGGGCCTGACCCAGAAGAAGCATGGACTATGATGTTTGACGGAGCAGTTAATTGCAACGGTCGGGGAGTTGGTGCAGTGCTTATTACACCTAAAGGGGTTCATATGCCTTTCTCAACAAAGCTCACCTTTGCCTGCACTAACAACAAAGCAGAGTATGAAGCTTGTATCATAGGTCTTGAGGAAGCAATTGACCTCAGGATCAAAACTTTGAATGTATTCGGAGATTCAGCTTTGGTAATCAACCAGACCAACGGCAAGTGGTACACTCATCAGGAGCATTTGATTCCCTACCGTGACTATACGAGGAGATTATTGACCTTCTTCCCAACAGTTAAGCTTGAATACATCCCTCGAGATGAGAACCATTTTATAGACGTTTTGTCTACCATTTTGTCCATGATCAAAGTACAAGCTGCTAATTATGTACCTCAGATTTTAGTATCCAAACTGGACCGACCAACATATGTATTCTCGGTGGACACTGTCACTGATAACAAGCCTTGGTATCATGACAACAAATGCTTCTTGGAAACTCATACATACCCACCCGGGGCATCGTCAAACGATAAGAAGACATTAAGAAGGCTAGCCGGCAGTTTCTTCCTCAATACTGATGGTTCTTTGTACAAGCGAAACTTCGACATGGTCTTGCTTAGATGTGTTGATAGGAAGGAAGCAGATCTATTGATGCACGAAGTACATGAAGGTTCTTTCGGTACCTATGCCGGAGGACATGCAATGGCAAAGAAGTTATTAAGATCAGGTTACTATTGGATCACAATGGATGCAGACTGTTGTGCCTATGCCAGAAAATGCCACAAATACCAGATCTATGCAGATAAAGTACATGTGCCTCCGAATCCTCTAAATGTAATGTCTTCACCTTGGCCCTTCGCCATGTGGAGCATTGATATGATTGGAAAGATTGAACCGACTGCTTCCAATGGTCACAGATTCATCCTGGTAGCCATTGATTACTTCACCAAATGGGTTGAAGCAGCTTCATATGCAAATGTCACCAGGCAAGTGGTAGCTCGATTTTTGAAAAGGGATATCATCTGTCGATATGGAGTTCCCGAGCAAATCATTACTGATAATGGTTCCAATTTGAACAACAAGATGATGGATGAGTTATGTCGGGACTTCAAAATTCAACATCACAACTCTTCTCCTTACATGCCAAAGATGAATGACGTTGTTGAGGCCGCTAACAAGAACATCAAGAAGATTGTGGAAAAGATGGTAGTCACCTACAAAGACTGGCACGAAATGCTACCATTTGCCTTGCATGGGTACCGAACCTCTATCAGAACATCTACTGGGGAAACACCTTATCCGCTTGTGTATGGTATGGAAGCATTCCTACCTGTTGAAGTTGAATTACCCTCATTGCGGGTAATGATGGATGTAAAACTGGATGAAGCATAATGGGTCCGATCTCGATATAATCGACTGAGTCTGATTGAAGAAAAAAGATTAGCAGCTATCTGTCATGGGTAGTTATATCAAAAGCGAATGAAGAAAGCCTTCGATCATAATGTCAGACCTCGGGAATACCAAGTGGGAGAGCTTGTTCTTAAAAGACTTCTTCCTTCTCATACAGACCATAGGGGCAAATGGACGCCAAACTACAAAGGCCCATTCATATTAAAGAAAGTCTTCTCTGGTGGGGCACTAATGCTCGCTACTATGGATGGCGAGGATTTCTTATCTCCTGTGAATTCAAATGCAGTTAAAAAATACTTCGCATAAATGACCCACTGGACATGAAAACATAATGTAAGTCCAGGAAAAAATAGGGAATCCCGGCGAGTCAAAAACAGAATAAAAGACTCGAGCAAAAATAAGGGAAAATAAAAAAAAAGTACACCCGCTGAGTTGAAAAGCCACATCGGTCAGCTCAGGAAAAAATGGGTATCTCGGTGGATTGAAAACCCGAAAGGGCGATCCACGCAAAATCAGGGAATAAGCGAACAACTGCATTATGAATTCGTCTGTATCACTCACAACATCGCAAGCCTCGAAAGGATAAAGCATCGTTCAGAATCAACCCTCTTCAGAAAGCAAGATAAAGAAGAATGTCAAGGTCATACAGGTCATAGCAAAGGAAGCTCACTGGAGCGTCGACTTCAACATTGCCAACACTTTTATTTTCTCAATTTACAACAATCTTCTCCTTTCAGGGATTCGCTTCTTCACTGTACTTGCCTATTCAGGGCACACACATCAATAAAATAAGAATTTTCAGTCACACTTTGTTTTGTACATTGTTTCGTTTGCAAAATGTCCAAAGTTCATAATACAACACTTGCATGAAAACATATAAGTCGTTTTAATAAATTCTTGCAGGAAATAGGTTGCACTCTTGAGCAAATCTAACTCCTATGACGGAATCCGGTTAAGGATACCTCAGGACACATGTGTGTTTCCTTTTGACAGGTTGCATGTACTCAAGGCAGATAATCTCTCACATCATGAGGCATATCAAGCTTTATATCCCCATCCAAGTCAGCAATCACCTCATCAGCAAGATTACTTGACAGGAGTATTCCCCGCGAAGCCGTTCTCCCCTCAGAGGATCCTTCGAGAAACTCATTGAATCCCCCAGCATGTCGCTTGGACGATGAAATTACAACATATTACTTCCCATAAATTCTCTTCTCCCCAAGCAGGATCTCTCGAGAAATGCCTGAACTGCTCTTCCCCATCAGAGTTACCAGGATTTTCTCATCCTCAGCAGAGTCGACAGAATCACTTTCCCGCAAAGTTGCTAGTTTCTCCCCAGTAGAGCTACCAGAGTTTTCTGTTCCCTAGCGGAGTTTCCGAGGCCTCCTCATCCCCAGCATGAGTCTCTTCAACAGATTTCTTCCCCTAGCCGGGATCCCCACATAGCTTCCTATGAAGATCGTTCGATGATTCTCCCTCCCCACAGATCGGCCAATGATCTCTTTCCCCATCGGAGTTCTCCTTTCAGACAGATCGCCCTGAGATCTTTCTCCCCGCAGGATCCGGATCTCGGATCGGTTCTCTCATTTGCATAATTATAGCATTCACACCATATTCACCAAACTAAGCGTAGCATTTCGTCTAATATGGAGCATTACGACAAAAAAATCAAACATATGCATGATCATAAGCCAGGTTCGAGCCAATCACCAGGAAATATCATCATTACTTCACCGGAAATATACAAAACTTATCCCTTGGAGACAAAGCCTGAATACCTTTTGCACTCTCAATACAGACACTTGTCCGTGTCCAGCAAGTCAAAACACTCGTCTGTGTCCCTTACTCAATCTTTTTGACACTCGTCCGTGTCTTGCACATATCTCCCCAACAGGTCAAACACTTGCGCATACTTATACAAAATCCTTTTGATACTCGTCTGTATCTTGCATATATCACCTCCCCGGCAGATAAACACTCGTATGTGTTCCTTACTTATCTCATTGATACTCTTCCGTATCATCATCCTTAAACACGTGTCAGCATTTGTTTCTATCGATACTCGTCTGTATCGTGTTCCTAAGGATGCTCGTCCGCATCTTTAGTCTATACACTCTTTCAAACACTTATACCTTTTATTTCAAATTTTAAGCACTCGTCCGTGTTTACCATTCCCCAGTAAGTCACCAACAAAACATCTTTTATATCCGACATTCGTCCTATGTCGTGATATTTTCGGCAGCCGTCCCCTGCCAGGTGATCGTCCTTCACCTTTTGATGACCGTCCCTCATCATTTATCTGATGGCCATCCCCATCGTTGATCCTTTTATCCGGCATTCGTCCTATGTCGAGATAATCCCCAAGAGCAGTCGTCCCCTGCTAGGTGATCGTCTTTCACCTCTTGATGATCGTACTTCATCATGCTTATCCGATGGCCGTCCCCATCGTTGATCTTTCTATCCGACATTCGTCCTATGTCGTGATACTTTCGGAAGCCATCCCCTGCCATGTGATCGTCCTTCACCTTTGGATGACTGTCCCTCATCCTTTCCCCAGTGGAATCCCCATTGTTGGAACTCTTATCCGGCATTCCTCCTATGTCGCGATATCTTTTTAGCAATCGTCCCCTGCTAGGTGATCGTCCTTCACCTCTTGATGATCGTCCTTCATCATTTATCTGATGGTCGTCCCCATTGTCGACCTTTGTTATCCGACATTCGTCCTATGTCGCGATAATCCCCCAAGAGCAGTTGTACCCTTCTAGGTGATCGTCCTTCACCTCTTGATGATCGTCCTTCATCATGCGTATCCGATGGTCGTCCCCATTGTTGATCTTTTCTATCCGGCATTCGTCCTATGTCGTGATATTTTCAGCAGCCGTCCCCTGCTAGGTGATCATCCTTCACCTTTTGATAACCGTCCCTCATCATTATTTCATTTATTCTTTTACCCGATGGTTGTCCCCGTCAGTGCTTTCCTCATTTCTTTAATCCCTAGAGAGTTTTATATCCTTACCCGATGGTTGTCTCCGTCGTGGTCTCTTTATTTCCCATCATGATGGTCGTCCCCGTCATTGCTTTACTTACCGTTTTTTATCCCCAGCAGTCATCCTCTGCTCGATGGTCGTCCTCCATCACTTTCATTTGATTCTCATATTGTACTATCTATTACAATTTATATCCATTTTCTTCTTCTCCCCAGTGAGAGCAAATTTTGGTCTGTCTTTGGTATTCAACCACAAGTTATCTTGTTTTTCTGTTAAGCTAGGCGCTTACACCCTGCACAGCTAACTCATGCTTGAATAGCGGCAGCTGTAAACACCCCAAATTTTCCCTCACCTTTTTCTCACACCATGGCTTGTGATTTTTCATATAGCATTGCATAAGCATTACATCTCACACTGCATAGTTTATTTCATCTGCATGACTGCATACCTAGGGTTTGTGATCTGAGCAATCCAAGAAGTGATGTGAGCTATCCCAATGGTCTTGAAGCATGCCAATAGGGTCCATGAGTGTTCTATGATCTTATTACATCCCCAAGAAGTCTTTGAAGTCACAAAATCACAAAGGATTGCACAGAGGTCCAAGCAGACTGAAGATTTCCTGCACAAATGACCTAAAATTAGGGTTTTGGGTTTGAGGCCCTTAATCTCAATTTTTGTTCATTCTTGATTCTAATGGTCTTAATATGTTACAAGGAGCATGTGTACCAAATTTTATGAAGAAATTCACTATGGAAGTCATCTGATCAACTATTTACTTGTTGTGCAAGAAAAGTCAGAATCAGGGCATCTGAGGCCCCCAACAATGGAACCAAAGGATCATTTTCATCAAATTTAGGTTCTATGATCTTTATTTGATCTTATAAGTGATTAGAAGTTCCCAAGATTGAAGAATTTCAAGCCATTTGCAAACTTTCCATTTTTGGACATGACTTGTAATAGAAACTTTCCATTTTGGGAAAGAATTTCAACCTCCTTTTTCTTGATCAAAAATGCTTCAAATGAAAAATCCTTAAACATGAAAATTGTAGATTGGATCTTCCCATTTTCAAAAAGTTCAATAATTCCTCTTGATTCATCCTATAACTCAAGATATGATGTTTCAAAGTTGGGAAAAATCTTGTAATTTTCAAGTATGTGCCAAAGAGGGATTTTTGCAAAATCAAGTTTCAAGACTTCTAATGACCTCTAATCCACTTCTAAGCTTCATTACATGATAATGAAACATTGAAAGACCAAAATCATGCCTTGGATCACAAGTTTCTATGAGCAATCTTCACAAAATTTCCAAAGGGGCCAAATTGTAAAACACATGCTATCTCTTGCATCAAGCCATCCAGATCATCACAAGTAATCCCATGGCTCTCCTTGAAGTTGGCTGAGGCAAGACACCCCTTGAAACAACCTATGACCCGTGCCATGCCTCATAGTACACAACATTGACTTTTTTTTCAACTTGGCCCATACCAATCAAACTATGCCACTACCAACTTTCTGACCAATCAAATTGCCTTATGCAAGCATTATGAACCTCATTTCACATAACCTTGGAGCCTGAAACTTCACCACAATCAGATTGCAAGAAAATCACTCAAAACTTCTCATTTTCGATTCTCTTAAACCAGCCACTAAAACTAAAAATTTCTTCCACCAATCATCTCAAAATCATCCATAGAACAAATCCCAACCATTAAAATGGCCTGAATCACCACACACACAAACCTCCATTTCTGCTAAACCAGAACCACACACCTCAAAATAGCCCATATAAACTTGTTCTAAGCATCAAAATATCCTCAAGGGGCCATTGAAGTTGGTTTTCACAAGAAGGATGGCCAGAAAGCTCAAAATTGCAAAGCTTCAGTTCAGGTAGCTTCTTCATACTTTTTTTCCAGAACTCCTATTTCAAGTTATAATATGAATCTACATGTTTCCCTGTTGTCATAATGTGTTTATTTTTGAAAATGAGTGAGAGATGATTGTGTATCGTGCTTCTGAAAGTTTAACCCTAAAACATGTTCTTCTTCGATTCTCCCTTTTGATGCAAGATAAATTGTTTTTGAGGATGGATTCTTGTTTAGTGTTGTTTGGGGATGAATTCTGGAGCTTTTGGGGTAGCTTATAAAGAGAGATAGGGAAGAAGAGTGGTCGGAGAAGACGACTGGAACACTGTTCCGGTCGCCTGAGAGTGATTTGCCCTAATGTCACTTAATTAAGCCAGTTTGAATTTGGGCCTTTGGATCTTGTGTTTGTCGCGCATATGAAGGGTTCAGATTAGTCCATTAGCCATAATCATAATTAATTAGGTTAATTAATTCAAATTAACTCAGATGCCATCCTGACCATCCAAACACGCGCCAGTCAACCAACCTTTGAATCTGAGCCATGGATCATGCTTACTTTCATTTTATTTTCATTTTATTGCATTTGTTTCCATATTTATTTTAAAATAGCAAAAACACTTTAAAAGATCTCATTTTCTGCATTTTCACTTCAAATATTTTTCTTAACTCAAAAACATTTTTTATTTTAATTTTTGCATTAAAAAGGTATTTTTAAAACATTTGAATGTTTTATTTAATTAATTAATTGATTTTAATTAATTAAAAATACATTTAGGTTTCTAAAAATCACCAAAAAAAATCATGATGCATTCTCACAAATTTAGAATCATTTACAAACTCACCATACAAATTTCTTTTTAGGTTTGATCACATTTTCACAATTATCTTTGAATTAGGGTTCATAAATTTCACATTTTTTAACCCTAACTTGAAAAAATCATTTTTGATCAACCATGATGAGTTTGAACTTGATTCTTTTTGCACTGTTTCACATATTGCATCTAGTATCTAGGTTATTTATCTCATGATTTTGCATTGAATTTTAAATTTGATATGCATTTTTCCTGTAGAACCATCCAAAAACCGTAGTTAACTTAGGAAATTCATAACTTCCATTAGGTTTAGCTTCTGACCTCCACCTTTGGAGAGTGATCTTGTATGTGTTTAGGGTTTGTTTGATTTCATTTTCAATTTTTTATCATGATGTATGCTTCTATTTTGGTCATATGCATCTCATACATTCATAAAACCCTAATTTCTCATATGTTTTGCATTCATTGCATTCCATGTTCATCCATGTGTTTTCAAGCTTCTAACATGCCATCCTTGCATCTCATCTCTTGTGTGAACATCCATAAGCATTATTTATGACTTTGCATCATCTCATAACACATTTTCATCATGTTTACACTTCTGATTTTGGTCATTGCTCCTTCATTTGCTTTATTTCTCTTTGGTTTGCATCTTATGCATCTCATACTAACATTTCAGGGGCTTATGATAAGTTGTTTAGGATGTGGATTTGCCTTCACATCACACCTCTTCTCCTCTCTTCATTTGCATATTTTTTTGTCTTTGAAGTGAACTTTCTTCACTTAGGCTCTCTCTTTCTTACTTTCTTTCTCTTAGGTTACTTATCTTCTTCAGGAAGTAAGTAACCTATTCTCGTTCTCCTTCTCTTTTCATCTGCTTCTCCTCCTTGGTGGCTTCCTGAAGATTCTTTCTTTAAGCCTCACAAACCATAGGATATCCAAGCATGATAATTTTTAAGGTTGTACAAACAAGATTCAGAAAATCACTCTTCATTATCCAAGCATCATCAAAACATAGAATAAAGACCTGCAATCGGAAATCAGTAAAGGATTCACTTTCCAAACTCTTCAATCAACATCAACCCCTTCAATCTACTGCAACCTTCCTCCTCAATTCATCATTAATCCTTCAGCCAACCTTCCATCACCATCTATAAATCTTCAATCCTGCAAAATCAAATCCAAAAACCTGGTTTAATCTTCGAATTCACATCAATAAGGATATATATCAACAAAAATCGTAGATCCAGAATCAACAAGAAATCAGTTCAAGAATCTGTGATACAAACTTGCGGAGAAAATCATTCGATATCAGAAGAAGAATAGGTGAAACCGAAACTCATACCTGAACAACCTCTCATCAATCTCTGAACGCAGCAATTAACATCAACTCTTCACCGATCACTCTTCACCTTCAATCTTCCAAAGAAGCATTCATCAGCTTCATACACATCTGCATAATCTTCAACCTTCACCCCTCTTAGTTCTTCTTCAACCCCTTCAATGACTTTCTTCATCCTCATCAATCTTCAGAAAAAGTGAAATCGGCAGAATCACTTTCAACCATCTTGAAGGCATATCTTCAATCAAAAATTTTGCGGTTCGCATCTAACCCCAAATCTCTTTATCAGCGTCAACAACAGGGACACTCCACATCTTCAATCTTCATCACGGAGGCTTCATCATCTTCATCAAATCGATCGAGATCCTGCTAAATAAAAGTAAACTCAGTACCGATTTATGCTTCAAGAACATAGGTTCACAATGGCTCAGAGTCATACAAAAGAAAGAGAAGAATAAAAATCGCGCAACAAGAATTCGTGAAGTAATTCACATCAATCTCAGAATTCCACAACGATAGCTGAATCGCAAACACAGAGCCGTGATTATGAAGGCGTGATAACTTCATTCTGGCCTTTTGTCGTCTCCAACGTCGCTTTGAAGAATCTCGCCGAAATAGTCATGAGAGCGACCTGAGTTTCAGAAGCGTTGTCTGCGGTTTCCAGATCGCAATCTCGAGCCTAATAATCACTCAGATTGTTGCTTTGGCTTGTGTCGAAGAAGGAAGTAGAGGTGTTGAGATTGCAACAAGTGAGTCGCGAAGGAGACGAAAGGGTGAGATCGAAGATGGTGAGCAAAATGTTGAGGGAGACAATGGGGGATTCGCGGCGGAGCATCTAAAGACGGAGAAATCGTTGAGTCTCGATGGTGAAGTTTTGTACGCAGGAGATGAAAAGCAGCATCAGATTTGTTTATGCCCAGAGTTGGTTGCTCGGTGAAGACGGAGTGATTTCGCGAGACGGCGAGGGCTTCTCGAAGGATGACGGATGGCGATGCCGGCGGATTGATTTCGAATGGTGACCTTCAATGGAGATGAGAGCTCCGCCGTAGGGTTAAACAATGAAGAAGAAGAGCACACTGTTTTTGAAGAAGGAGAAAGGTGAGAGCGGCGGAAATGCAGAAAGAGGAATGAATTTAGGGTTTGTCTTCAACCCTTTTGTTATTTTCTATTGTTTATAACGTTAATTATTATAAGGTTAGTCAATTATGATTAATTAAGTAAATATCTCATGTTTAATAAGTAATTAATTGAATTAATTCTGCTTAACTCCCCATAATGAACCGTTAGAGGATTTGGAAAGGATAAGATTAGAGCTTTTAGGATCCCCAACCATACCGGCGGTGACACTTGTCACCGTCTGGTAGGCTATTATTTCTTCTGCTATTTCCACCCCCGCGTTAGGCCCATAGAGAAAAACAAGCCAAAAATATTTCCCCCTACAGCCCCTGAATTCCTGCGAATCTGGGCTTTCCTATTTTTGCTATCCTCACCTCCCATTTTAAGCCCATAGAGAAAACAACTGAAAATAACTTCTTTCTGCACTCCCCTTTAAATCCTACGGAACTGGGCCCAGAAGTGCTATCTGCACTCCTTTCTTTTAAGCCCATTGATGAAAACACTAAAAAACATGTTGAATCCACCCCCATATTATTTGTTTAGAATTTAATTTTTTAGTTTTGCATAGTTAGAAAATAATGCATTAATGTTTAAGAAAAATTCTATAAAAAATCAAGTAGGCTTTTAATTCATTTTAGAAATGTTTAGAATTTTATTTTTCTGAATTTGCTTTATTTTTGAATTAATTTGGATTTTTTCATGTAAGTGTTTTTTAATGAATTTCCTTTAAATGTACATAAATTTGTAGATTTTATTTCTTAGTCTTCCAGTAACTTTTTGGCCCATTCTTTTTACCATAGTTAGAGGACTCACAGTAGTACTTAGTGTAATTTTAGTAGATTTTTTAGGACATTTTATCTTAGGTTTTAGTGGCTTAATCCTTAGAAAATAATGACTAATTCTTAGGTAGAAATAAATAATTTTTAGGCATAGCAAAATTCTGATTTTTTAGGTTTCCTTTTAACACAATGTTATAGGTAGTTTTAGGACCCCATAGAATAAATCTCATAATTCTTCCAGAGCTTTTACTATTTTTTAGGATATTAATTCTTAGGCTTTATGCATGTAAATTCCCATTAGTTTAGGCTAGGATATTAAGGTTCATAAAAAATAGTTTTAATTAGATTTAATCTTAGGATTTAATATGGACTTAGACTAGTTTAGATTCTGATTTTTTAGAAAGAAAATATTAGGTAATACCCTTAGTTTAGATCTTAGGCTTAGAATTCATACTAATTAAACTTAGAATAAATTTAGGATTATTTTAGGTTTATGCCTTTAATCGTTTTGCTTTGAATTTTATTTCTTACATTCAATTAATGCTTTGTATATTGATTGATATTTCACTTGTATAGGTTCCCCTTGGCTTTAGAATCAACTTATCTTCCTTAGGAAGTAAGTTGCATTCTAGTAGTTCTAAGTGCCTTTTTCCATTAGGTTTAGAAACTTCATTAACAATAGGACCTCATTTGCAAATAAACAGAGATTAGGGTTGTGTCTTAGTCCCCATTAGATTTTCCCTTCTGCAATTTGAGTCATTCTTTCCCATCTCATAAAGAAAAGCAATAAAACATATAATGAAAAACCAAACATTCTTGTGCGACACGAGACTTTGTTGCAGAGTGTTTATACGCGTCCTGTTTCGGGGCGAGGTGTAAATGCTTCCCGCGATGAATAGGTCTTAGTACGAGACCGTTCACAAACAAATTCAAAATACTTCTCTTAAAAGACAAAAACAAATAACAAGCGACTATCCTGCGCGAACTTCTCTTCTCATCTCATTCACCCACAACGCGAACTTGCGACAACTTGTCTCGCATGCAAGACGGTAAACGCACTCGTACCAGACGAGCCTGCAACACCTGAGCATAGACATACGCAGTTCCAGCCATAAAAAACACAAACAAATAGTTCCCTCCTTAGTTAGGCGAACTACGTCGACTCTGATCCTCATTATCCCGATGAGGTACGTAGGCAACGGGGTAGGGGCCGTTCGAGCACATTCTTTATTTTCCCTACATTTCCCCCTTCCTTTCCATTTTCTTTTCTTATTCCTTTCTCATTGCAATTTCATTCCAGTTAGCAGTTTTATTCATCAGCACTCTATTTTCTCACCCATTGAAGCAAACAAACAAGCGTGGATCCCGTTGGGTATGGCGGACGGTCAGGGGTGCTAATACCTTCCCAGGTCGTAACCGACTCCCGAACCCAGATCTTTGGTTCGCAGGACCTTGTCCTTTCCCTCTGTTGCACCCCAAAATTTGCCCTCACAATACAAGGCTTTGTGTACTAAGAGGTTCACAAGACCTTTCATGAGGTTCATGAAGTTTACAAGACACTTTATGAGGTTCACAAGGTTCACAAGACATTTCATGAGGTTCACAAGACATCTTATGAGGTTCACAAGGTTCACAAAGTTCATCATGGGTCAGAAGATTTGACAAATCCCTCAGGCAAGGCATTCTCCTAAGCAGTGCATCCAAAACTAGGGTTTTGACTTTAATCAGGCTAAATGGATTTCCAAGACTTCAAGTGAGCTTCATAACATCTTATATGTGTCTAAGAATCCCCATGACAAGTTTCAAGACTTTTCTCAAAGGTTTGCTCAGTCAAATGATCAGATAAGTCAAAATCAGTCAAAGCAGTTCAAAAGTCAAACTGAGGTCAACTGTGGTCAAACCAAAGTCAAACTTCATGATTTTTTGTCAAAATCAAGTATATGAAGTAAAATTCATCATTTGATCGAGGGTTGATCATGATTCATCAAGGAGATTTCAGATCATCAAGAATCAAAGGTTTCTAAATTAGGGTTTTCTTAGGAAAAGTCAACTGAACTTTGACCAGCCATAACTTTCACATGCTTCATCACATTTTTCCCATCCAAAGCTCATTTTGAAGGAAATTGAATTCTCTACAACTTTGTGTCTCACAAGCCAAGCCCAAAAATGCTTCATTTGGAAGGTATGAGCTAAGACATTATAGGTCCTTTTGAAAGTCAACAAAAAGTCAACAACTTCAAAAGGGCATAACTTGAGAATGGTAAATGATATGGACATGAAACCAATGGGTTTGGTTATAAGACTCTTCAAGCTTTCTAAAATGACCAAGAACACCATCATAGCATTAAAATTGAATGATGTGTGCCCTTGCAAAGTTGGGAAATTTTTGGGTGGTTTATGAAGAAAATAGGATCTTAAAACCAAATTTCTCCAAATGGGCCAAACTTTTTGTGACCCAAGGTGTTCCATGACATCATGCACGAAATTTATTTAATATTTTCATAATTTTATTTTATTTAATTTATTTATTATGATTTTTATATTAAAAAATCATTTTAAATTTAAATAAAATATCAAAGGTGAAAATTTAAAATATATTTCTATTCTAGAAAGTCATAAAGATGATTTGGATTGGATTGATTCACACTTGATGAAGATTGGCTTGAAATAGAAAGGTTGAATTCACAAATATTTGAAATTTAAGACTTAATCTTTTTCAATCTCAAAAAGTCAAAAGATCCACACAATGATCCATTATTTTTGACCTAATTCAGTCTACTATAAGTATACAACATAACCCAATGCAAAGGCCACGAATTCCTGACCTCAAAGAGTAAGTTTGCACTTCACAAAAATCCTCAAAAACTTCAATTCGGTTTCCTCCCTACAAGAGCTTTTAAGTTATTTTTAAGACATGGAAGGGTTCCTTGGACATCACTAAACCAATCCCAGCCATCAAAAGCATCAAAAACAAGCTCATATGCATAAACTGATTCATCATATTCATGAAATTTTTTATTTTCGATTCTGAATATTGATTGGTTTTTAATGAATTTTGATTAATGTTTCTTGTTTGTGATAAGTTATAGATTGATTCTGGACAGGTTTTGTGAAGTTTCATCACCTAGAATGAAATCCACCATTTTTAGGGTTTCGGTTGAGGTTTAGGGCTTTATGATTCATCAAGTATAAACGAATTCTAAAACCATAGATCAATTCGAATCAACCTCTGGACCTTGTTTGCGCTTTTAATTTGATGTAATTTTACTGTTTTGATGATAGTTGAGATTCGTAGGTTTTGCTACCAACTGGAATTCGCAGGAAATTGCCCAGGAATATTCGCAGCAATATTCCCAGGTCTGGAGGAAGAAGAAGATGATCAGTGGCGCCAAATTTTGATTTAAAATTTAGTTTTAATATTTTATTGATTCGGTTTGATATTATTTCACAACTGCAGCGTTGGCCTAGTGGTGAGAGATGTATATGTGATGCTTGAAGGCTTGTGTTCGAATCCTGGCTGCAGCAATTTTTCTTGTTTTTCTATTTTAATTGTTAGACTTAAAATATAATGAATTGTGTTGGTTGTACTACCAGTTGCGCCCTCCCGGCTGGATGGTAAGTGTGTTTGTGTATTGCGTGAAGGTCCTGGGTTCGAATCCCCCCCCCCCAGGCCTTTTGTGTTATTTGCTTTGTTTTTTTTTCATGATTGTTCAGGATAAACAACAAAACCTGATGGTGTCTATTCTCTATCACACGCGCGCGCATGGCCCAGTGGTGAAAGTGTTGGTCCTGAAGGTTGGAAGCTTAGGGATTGGGTTCAAATCCCAGCCCAGGCAGGTTTTGGTTTTCTTTCATTCTTTTTTCTGATTTTTGTTATTTAATTAATTTCTATTTAAACAAATTCAAATAATAAAATAAATAGGATGTTTATATTATTTTTGAACTCATCTTTTGTTTTTTTAATTTAAATCTTATAAGAAAAATCATTTATGCTTTTTTTAATTATTAATATTGTAAAATTTTGTATAGTTATTAATTAATTCTAATTCATTTTTCTAAAATATATATATAAACCCTAAGTTTCTAAAACCATAAAATATTTTGTAAAAATCTAATTAATTTTTATAAACCCTAATAATTTTCACAAACCCTAATTTTCTTTTATCTAGAATTTAATTCTATTGTAACTTTTAATTTATTATTTATAAACCTTAATCATGTATATATATTCTATAATTTGTTTATAATTTAATTCTTGTATATAAATATGCTTAAAATAATTAAAATTCTTAATTTAATTTTGTAAATATCACTTATTTTTATAATATGTTTGTAATTAACCTAATTTTTATAACTTGTAAATAATTTAAAACTTTATGATAATTAATATATAATTGATTAATCTTAAAATAGTAATTGTTTATAAAAAAATTGAATTTTTAATTATTATGGTAATATTTTTGTTTATATTATTAATTATGTTTATTTTCATATGATATTTATTTTATTATTACTAACCCCATTTATATTGTGATTTATTATTATTATTTTTACTAACCCAATTATATTATTATTATTTATTTTTGCTTATTTATTTAATTTGCTTTAATTATTATTATTATGTAATTGTTCCCTTTATGTAATATTTTAATAGTAATATTTATTTTTAAATGCTATGGTTAGTAAACTAGGGAGTGAAATATGTTTGTATTTTAAAATTAATTTAGCTCATTAAATTTAAAGATAAATATTTAAATTGTACACTCACACACGTAAGTCGATCCTGGATCGCCATCTCACTTCTTAAGGATACCTCTCATGTTGCCTAAAACAAAAGGTCAAGTAGGGTGTATAAAGCAAAGTCCCTCAATTTCACATCATCTAGTCCCTTAACAGATAAAAAGATCAAGTCCCTTTCGAATGTTGCCTTCGTAATGATCTTGTCCCTTCCGAATAAAGATGATAAGTCCCTTCGAATTGCTTATACACCCCACAGTTGCCTAAATAACAGATGTCCCTTCAGTTGTCCCTCACATCCAAGGTAATGACTACCTATTCCTTAATAATAGGGCTAGTCTTACTATTTAAAAGATTCAAGAACAGAAAAGACTTAAACTTAGGGTAGGTTCCTCTTAGATACTTGCTCACTCTTCAAAATATTTCAAATACTTCACACATTTCAAACAATTTTCAAAACAAAGGTTTTATACGCATCCGTACATGGATCATTATAAAACACTTAAGAAAATTTCTATTCACACACTTCACATTTCAAAAACATTTTAAAGTGAGCTAAGTAACTAAGAGCCCATGGATAACCATGGATGTAAAGGGTGCTAACACCTTCCCTTTACATAACCTACCCCCCGGACCCAAAAATCTTTTAAAAGGTCTTTCCTGTTCTTTTATGCCTTTCCTTTGGATAAAATAAAAGTCGGTGGCGACTCTTGCTATCCGCAACATAACTAAAGTCAGTTCTCCCACCGTGTTACAGAACTGGCGACTCTGCTGGGGATTATATAAAAGAGGGGTACCCTTAGGAATTAGATCACTTTAAATTGTTTGCTTTGTTTGCTTTACTTTACTTGTTGGGTGCTCTTATGTGTGAAAGATCCTAACCCGGATCTAGTGTACCTTAGGTAAATGGCAATAGACCAAGGAAACTGTACGGCGTATACCGATATGGTTGATCTGGTGGCCATAGTTAGTGTGACTTCTAGGTTTGTGTCGCTCCCACCAAAATGACAACCAAGGTCAGAAGGGGTACAGACGCGAACGGTCGGCGAAAGGAGAATGAGAACACACAGGGGTGAACTCAAGAGAAAAGAAAAGAGTCGCCAGCTAGGCATTTTTATCCCGGAGGAAAGGTAATGCTGCATAAACCTAGAAAAAGATGGATAAGACGGTTGCGAACCAGAGAGACTGAGAAAGGGGGTTGGTTACAACCTGGGAAGGTATTAGCACCCAGATTGTCCGCCGTACTCGACGGGATCCACGCTTAAAAGATTTGTGTTTTAAAGGGGTAGTGTCTGTGCTATCTGTGTATCAAAGCTGGAAAGAATGCAAGTGTCAGTGTAAAAGAAGTGTGAAGTGTATAAATGAAGTGTCAGTGTAAGAATAAGAATGAAATGCTCATGACTATGAGGCTCAAAGAATAATGCTGGAAGAGGGGGAATATACAGAGACTTTTGTTCGATAACTGTTAAGTTATGCCTACGTATCCTCTCGTGCAATGAGGAAGTCAGAACGCCGTAGTTCGACTCAAAGAGACTGAAGGATGAATTGACTGATGAACTGCTTGCTTGCCTATGCTCAAGTGTATGACCTGTCTGGCTCAGGTGCAAACTGTCTTGCATTAGACGGAAGAAGCGAGTTCTCGTTTGTGAGTGAATGAGATGAGAAAAGAATCCCGGAGGAGACGATTATTGTTTGTTTTTGTATTTTCAGTCTTTTATTGCTTTTTGAAGTTTGTCATAAGTTAATGAGCTTAAGCCTAAACCAATGGGTCAGTAAACTCATCACATCCTCCCTCTGATTAGGGGTAATGAGAATACCTTAAGTGTGAAGTCAGTATCTCACACTTAATCACCATGATGTAGGATTAAGATCATTAACCTACTTGTGATTATTTAGATGTTTTTGTTGTTTTTGTTTAGTGTTAAGTAATGAGCTTAAGCCATAATCAGGGATTAAACAGACTCATTACACCATCCTAATAGAAGGATAATAGATGAGAATGTTTAAGCTGAGGAAAGCTCCTCAACTTAATCCATGATTAGGGATTAACCTCATGTCAAAACAAAGCCTTTATTAAATGGATTTTAGTTAATGATAAGATGAAGAAATGATTTTTATGGTTTGTAAGACAACTTGAGGGGGACTTGTCCATTAACACTAGGGTTAGTCCTTCTTGACCAATTAAGGAAGAATTAGAACCCTAATGCAAGGCCCAAGTTACAAGCTGGATGTCTTGATGATTATTAAGTGGATTGATTAAAGGATTTAAACACATTAAGGGTTTAACACTTAGGATTAAAGTTATACACTCCATCCTAATAGAAGGATGCAGGCATAAGCTTAATCACAAAGCCTTAAAACCTTTAGGGTTTAGTCCCTGATTATGAGATGAGAAGAGAAGACTCAAAGAGACACAAAGGTAAAAGCTAAATGGGGGACTAATCAAAACCTAATTTTTGTCATGCTTGGTCATTCCTAGGGTTTGTGAGGTTTGCAAGAGAAATCTTCAAAGAACCACCAAGGAGAGAAGCAGATGAAAGGAGCAAAGAGAAGCAAAACGACTTGCTTCACTTAAGAAGTCAAATTGCTTGAAGAAAGAAAGTGAGATAAACAAGAATGAGCAAGCTCAATCCAAAGCACAAGATAAAATGCAGCAATGATGCATAAGAGAGATGAAAAGAGATTGTGAGAAGTGAAGGCAAATCCACTTCTCAAAACAACTTACCACCTGAAAAGTCAACAAAAGAAATGAAATGCAATGCAAATGAGGTGAAATGTGATGATGCAAACCAAAACCAGAAGCATGAGTATGATGTTAATGATGCTAAGAGATGATGCAATCATGAGGCAAAGCATTAGAATGATCATACAAACATATGGATGCAAGAGAAGCATGCTTTGAACCATGAATGTTCATGAAAAGTTATGGAATGCAAAAGACATATAACATGGCAAATGAAAGATTCAATGATCAAACATGATTCTAATATGTCCTAAGATGTGTTATGAATCAAATGGATGCACAAAATGTCATGGCAAGTCATGGTATGCAAGCAAATGGAAGATGGATGCAAAGGAAGGCATAAATTAGGGTTTATGATCAACACACAAAGCAAAATCCAAAACCAGAAGCAAATGACATGATAAAAATTTTAAAATGCAATCAAAGGAACCTTAGGCCTATACAAACTCACTGCCCAAAGGAGGGGACCTAACTCTTAACCTAGTGCAAGTTATGATTTTCTCAAGTCAATTAGGGTTTTAAGGTACCTCATCATGAAAAATGCAAAACAAATTAAAAATCCAAGATCAATTCAAGCCAATTTTATCCTATAAACTACATGTTATGCAAGATGCAATGCAAAAAGAATCATTATCCAACTCTCATAGGTTAGGCAGAAATGAATTTTTGAAGTTTGAAACAAAATATTGCCTTGAAATGAAATTAAATCCAAAGAAAATTATCAAAAGGCATCAAGAACAAAAAAGAAATTTGGTTTGAGAGTTGGAAAATGTTTCTAAATGTTTCTAAATGCTATATGAATTTTTTTGTGATTTTTAAATACCTAAAAGTATTTTTAATTAATTAATTTTCATTAACTAATTAAAAATAAACTTTTAAATGATTTAAAAATAATTTTTAATGCAAAAAATAAAAATAAAAATATTTTTGTGTTCTGAAAAATAATGAAAATCTTGACAAAAATTTTCATAATTTTTAAACATTTTTTGCTATTTTAAAATAAATGTGCAAAACAAATGAAATAAAATGAAATAAAAATACAAATAAAGAGAAAGTCAGCGCATCCTGAGGCTGAGATTCAAACTGGGAATGGAGGGAAAGACTGGCGCGCTATCCTACGGCTCTCATTCAAACTGGCCAGATTAAAATAAAACTCAATTAATTATATTAATGACGTGGATTAGGGCTTTAATGACAGATCCAAGCCATTGAAACGCGCAGGGAATTGACTTAGTCAACCAGATCAAGGGTCCATATTCAAACCTGGCTAACCCTAATTAATTAACCCTAATTATTTTCAGGTCACCGGAGACGAGCTCCGGTCGTCTTCTCCGGTGACCTCCTTCCCTGAAAATCTCAAAAACACTCCCTAGGTCAAATCAAACCCCCCAAATCTCCAGAAATGATCCCCAAACCCCCTAGAACAAGAATCCAGCATCAAATTTCATTTATTCATCATCAACAACAAGATTCGAACAAAAACTTAAAACTGAACAAAATTTCAGAACATCCATACAACCTCAAAACTCAATCATTTTCAAAAATAAAAGGTTCAGTGTGATCAGGAGAGCATGCTTTATCATTTAGAAACAAGAAATAAGAGTTCTGGAAAAATGAATTTCCATGGCTACCTGAATCGAAGCTTTCAACCCAAGAGCTTCTGGACCAGTTCCTTGCCTCCAATCAACTCCACTGACCTTCCTCAAGTGTTTGCAAAGCTTATCTGGAGTTTATTTGGGCTAGTTTGAGAGATTGCTTGAGTTCTGTTCAAAGAGGGGAAGAAATCGTATTTGGTTTATGTGAGGTTTTGGGTTGTTTCAATGGTTGGTTTGTGATCAGTGGAACATGCTGAGATGTTCTATGAAGTTTGTTTTTGTGTTTGAAGGTTGTGTTGTGTGATTTGAAGCAAAATGCATAAGAGGTTAGTTTCTTGAACTATGGCTTGGGGAGAGCTTCAGCATGAGTTGTGTGTTGTGTTGTGATGTATTTGGTCCACTTATCAATCTTGGGTAGGTCAGAAGAGTGGTTGTGCCCTATTGTGATTGGTATGGGTATTTTGCAAAAAAGTCAAGCTTTGTGTAAGAGAGGTATGGGCTCATGGCTAGCCAAGGACAAGAGGGGTGTCCTGCGCAGCAAGAAGTGAGTAGGACCATAGGATCAGTTTTGAAGCCAGCCAACAAGTGGATTAGGGTTTGAAGGATGTTTTGCAACTTTGTTCCACTTTGCCCCTTTTAAATTTCTTGATCCACAAGTCATAAAAATGAGCAAACTCTTGATGCAATCTGACTTTTAGACATTGGTTCATGTTTGTGTGAAGATTAGAAGTCCATTTGATAGCACAATTTGTCTTGGCAAGTGGTTTTGCAACTTTGCCTCTTGGGTAGAAAACTTGAAATTATGTGATTTTTCCCAACTTTGACAAGCCATAACTTTTGATCCAAAATGAATTAGGACAAGTTCTTGTACTTTTTGAAAATGGAATGATCCATTCTACAACTTTCATGACCAAAGTTTTCTCATTTGAAGCATTTTTGAATCAAAAAGCAAGGGTTGAAAAAGTTTCCCAAAATGGCAAGTTTCCATTATAAGTCATTTTCCCAAAAAGTCAACTTTGCAAATGGCTTGAAATTATTCAATTTTGTGAACTTCCAACATCTTCTATGATCAAATAAAGATCATACATAATCAAAATGATGATGAACACCCTTTGGTTGGGTCATTGGGGGCCTCAGATGCCCTGATTTTGCACTGCCTTGCTCAAAAAGTCAACTCTTGATTAGATGCCTTCCCCATTGAATTTCTTCATGAAAATTGGTATGCATGATCCCTATACCATATAGAGACCAATAGAAACAAGAATGACCAAACAATTTGGAGTTATGGCCTTTGAAACCAAAACCCTAATTCTAGGTCATCTGTGCAGTCAAACCTGGCTCTGCTTCCATGCCAATCTCAGTTCTTGTGATTTTTTGACATTCTTGACTTTGTGAGGATACAATATGATGTTTGAACATACATGGACCCCTTGGAAGTGATTGATGACCTTTGGAGTGGCTCAAGAAGCTCTTGGATTGCTCAGATCACAAACCCTAGATGCAGATGACCTAGAAGCAATGCAGTGAATCAAAAATGTAATATGAGATGCTATGATTGAACTTATGCATATGAAAAGATCACAAGCCAGGGTGTGAATGGGTGAGGGCAAATTTGGGGTGTTTACAGCTGCGCCTATTCAAGCATGAGTTAGCTGTGCAGGATGTAAGCAACGGCTTAACAGACAAACAAGATAACTTGTGGTTGAATACCGAAGACAGTCCAAAATTTGCACTCACAGAATGAAGAAGAAAAGGGATATAGATTGTGAAGGAAAATAAGGTATAGTATAAAGTGCGGGCGACGGAGGACGACCGCCGAGCAGAGGACGACTGCTGGGGATGAAGCAATGACGGAGACGGCTGACATACTGGGAAAAGAGCAATGACGGGGACGAGCGACATGCTGGGGAAAGAGCAATGACGGGGACGATCGACATGCTGGGGAAGATGCGGGGGATGAAGCTATGACAGGGACGGCCGAAAAGCTGGGGATATAAGAGATTATGATGGGGACGACCATCAGGTAAAGCTGTAAGATTCTCTGGGGATTATAGGTAAATGAAATAAATGATGAGGTACGGTCATCAAAGGTGAAGGACGATCACCTAGCAGGGGACGGCTGCTCTGTTGGGGATAAGATGAGGGACGGTCATCTAAGGTGAAGGACGATCACCGGGCAAGGTACGGTTGCCAAAAGTATCACGACATAGGACGAATGTCGGATAAAAGGTCGACGATGGGGACGGCCATCAGATAAGCCTGATGAAGGACGATCATCAGGAGGTGAAGGACGATCACCTAGCAGGGTACAGCTGCTCTCGGGGTTTATCATGACATAGGACGAATGTCAGATAACAAGATCAACAACGGGGACGGCCATCGGATAAAATGATGAAGGACGATCATCAGGAGGTGAAGGACGATCACCTAGCAGGGGACGGCTGCTAAAAGTATCACGACATAGGACGAATGTCGGATAGAAAAGGGGTTCTAATGAAATAGAGACTCCGCTAGGGAAAGGATGAGGGACGGTCATCCGAAAGGTGAGGGACGATCACCTGGTAGGGTACGGCTGCCGGAAAGGTATCATGACATAGGACGAATGTCAGATAGAAAGGAAATAGTTTGACAAGTTTTGCTGGGGATTTGCTGGGGAAAAGTAAACACGGACGAGTGTCTATATCCAAGGAATGAGAGGTATGAGTGTTTGGGTATTGTGTATAGACTAAAGATGCGGACGAGCATCCTTAAGACTATGATACGGACGGGTACCAGGTAGAAACAAATGCTGACACATGTTCAAAGATGATGATACGGACGAGTATCAACTAGTTAACAAAGAACATGAACGAGTGTTGATTCTGCGGGGACTCTTCTGGGGAATAGTAGACACAGACGAGTGTCTAAATTCAAGAAGACATAAGTGTTTGACACGTGTATGGATTAAAGATGCGGACGAGCATCCTTAAGACTGTGATACGGACGAGTATCAGGTAGAAACAAACGCTTGACGCATGTTCTGAGATGATGATACGGACGAGCATCAACTGGTTAACAAAGAACACGGACGAGTGTTGAATCTGCAGAGGTATGAGTGGTGTATACAAGATACGGACGAGTATCTGTATGAGTGAAACAGGAGTAACAAGTATTAGTGGTGTACGGATGAGTGTCAAAAGAGAAAAGTGTAATATAAACAAGTGTATGATTTACAAAGTGTTCAGGTAACTCTGTTGGGGAAAGTGACACGGACGGGTGTCAGGGAATTATATATATGTATCTGTGAGTGCAAAGGGGATGCTTTAGCTTTCTACTGGGGATATGATACAGACGGATGTCAAGAAGTATCTGTAATATAAGCGGCCTGTTTGTAAAGAGAGCTCGGGCGGCTTTACTGGGGAATGATGACACGGACGAGTGCCAAAAGAAGTGTGTATTTGTATTTGTGAGTGTAAGGCCAGTGCTTTGGCTCTCTGGTGGGGAATTTGGAGAGTTTCTCTGTATATCCTCGACGGATTGTCAGTATTTACAAGTGTTTGATTCAGAACATGGCTTATGATTATGCAATATGTTTGATTTTTGTCGTAATGCTCTGTATTAGACAGAATGCTACACTCTGTGGGGAGAATAATGATGCGAATGATATGATTATGCAAGAGGTAACTATCCAGGATTCGGATCCCATTGCTGCGAAGATCTCTGGTTGACCTACTTGAAGTGGACATCCCAGCTGGGGGTGAGATCATTGGTAGATCTAGCATATATATGACTTTGCTTGGGGAAATAGGTCACTGCTAGACCTATCTTGGTAATGAGGGACCCAGCTGGGGGTTTGTAGAAGCTTTCTTCACTCTGTTGTGAGATCTTCAGGCGTTGCTCTTCTGGATAGAGGCTGAAACTCTGTGGGGAGATGATTTCCTGGCTTTTGTACTTGGCTGAGGAGGAATGATGACAGACAACTCAGTTGGGGAGAAAGCACCTCCGGTGCTAGGACTGAGTTGATAATGATTTGCCAGCTTGCTGGGATGAAGCTTTCATGCCCCATGATGTGCTTTGAATGCCTGCAATCCTAAAAAGATAGAGAAGCGCACAAGTAATCCCGAGGTATCCTTTACTGGATTCCATCATAAGAGCTTAGGCACTCCTGGGAGTGAGTATATTTCCTGCAAGCACGTATTTTAAGAAGAACATCTGTATTTATGCACTCAGTATCTTAAAGACATCGGACATTTTTCTCAAATGACACATAAAATGTAAGAGACGAAAACATGACTGGAAATCTGATTTTATTAATTCATGTGCCCTGAATTGGCAAGATACAGTCAAAGAAACAGATCCCCTGGAATGAGGAGATTGTTACAAATTGAGAAATAAAAGGTATTGGCAATGTTGATGACGCTTCAAGGAGCTTCCCCTTTGCTACGACTCGTATGACTTTTGACGTCCATCTCGTCTTGCTTTCTGAAGAAGGCTGATTCTGACCGGCGCTTGAACCTTTCGAAGCTTACCAAGTTGTAAGTAATACAGATGAATCCAGAGTACAGTCATTCGCTTATTCCCTTATTTTGCATGGATCGCCCTTTCGGGTTTTCAATCCATCGGGATACCCTTTTTTGCCTGAGTTGTCCGATGTGGCTTTTCAACTCAGCGGGTGTACATTTTTTGTTCATTTTCCCTTATTTTTGCCCGAGTCTCTTATTCTGTTTTTGACTCGCCGGGATGCCCTATTTTTGCCTGGACTTACATTCTGTTTTTATGTCCAGCAGGTCATTTTCATGCGAAGTATTTTTTAACTGCATCTGAATTCATAGGGGACGAGAAGTCTTCACCATCCATAGTACTGAGCATGAGTGCTCCACCGGAGAAAACTTTCTTCACTACGAATGGCCCTTCATAGTTCGGAGTCCACTTGCCCCTGTGGTCTGTATGAGGAGGGAGGAGTCTTTTCAGCACAAGATCTCCTACTTGGAATTCTCGGAGCCTGACTTTCTGGTCGAAGGCTTTCTTCATTCTTTTCTGATACAGCTGCCCATGACAAACTGCAGCTAACCTCTTTTCTTCAATCTGACTCAGTTGTTCATATCGGGACCGGACCCACTCTGCTTCGTTCAGCTTAACATCCATTAATACCCGTAGGGAGGGTAACTCAACTTCAACAGGTAGGACTGCTTCCTTACCATACACAAGTTGATACGGTGTTGCCCCAGTGGATGTTCTGATTGACGTACGGTACCCATGCAAGGCAAACGGTAGCATTTCATGCAAGTCCTTGTAAGTAACCACCATCTTTTGCACAATCTTCTTGATATTCTTATTAGCTGCCTCGACAGCGCCATTCATCTTTGGCCTGTAACGAGAAGAATTGTGGTGTTGGATCTTGAAGTCCCGACACAGTTCTTCCATCATTTTGTTGTTCAAGTTGGAACCATTATCAGAAAT
This sequence comes from Lathyrus aphaca, assembly GCA_963966055.1. NCBI lineage: Eukaryota > Viridiplantae > Streptophyta > Magnoliopsida > Fabales > Fabaceae > Lathyrus > Lathyrus aphaca. The sequence continues at coordinate 284,296,455 of OZ014522.1, read as the reverse complement.
GATTCGCTCGGGAATTCCATACCGACAAATGATGTCTCTCTTTAGAAATCGGGCTACCACTTGCCTTGTAACATTTGCATATGAAGCTGCTTCAACCCACTTGGTGAAATAGTCAATGGCAACCAGGATGAACCTGTGGCCATTTGAAGCAATCGGTTCAATCTTGCCAATCATATCAATGCCCCACATGGCAAAGGGCCAGGGTGAAGACATCACATTCAAAGGATTGGGAGGCACATGCACTTTATCCGCATAAATCTGGCATTTATGGCATTTTCTGACGTAGGAACAACAGTCGGCATCCATTGTGATCCAGTAATAACCTGATCTTAGCAACTTCTTTGCCATGGCATGCCCTCCGGCATGGGTACCAAAGGATCCTTCATGCACCTCGTGCATCAACAAGTCTGCTTCTGTTCTATCAACGCATCTGAGGAGTACCATATCAAAGTTTCTCTTGTACAGGGAACCATCGGTATTCAGGAAGAAACTACCAGCTAGCCTTCTTAATGTCTTCTTATCATTGGAAGATGCCCCAGGTGGGTATGTCTGATCCTCCAAGAAGCACATAATATCATGGAACCAAGGCTTATCATCCTTAACAACATCTGCTGAGAATACATATGCTGGTCTGTCAAGTCTGGACACTGAAATTCTAGGCACAAAGTTGGCAGCTTGAACTTTGATCATGGATGAAATGGTGGCAAGAGCATCCGCAAACTGATTCTCGTCCCGAGGGATATACTCAAGCTTGACCGTTGTAAAGAAAGTCAATAACCTCCTTGTATAATCCCTGTAAGGTATCAGATGATCCTGGTGGGTGTACCATTTGCCATTGGTTTGATTGATTACCAGAGCTGAATCTCCGAATACCGTTAAAGTCTTGATCCTGAGGTCAATGGCTTCCTCAAGACCCATAATACAAGCTTCGTATTCAGCTTCGTTGTTAGTGCAGTTAAAGGTGAGCTTTGCCGAGAAAGGCATGTGAACTCCTTTAGGTGTAATGAGTAAGGCACCAACACCACGACCGTTCATGTTAACAGCCCCATCAAACATCATAGTCCATTCTTCCTCCGGGTCAGGCCCTTCAGTGTGAACAGGCTCTTCATGGTCTTTTGCTTTTATGAACATGATGTCTTCATCAGGGAAGTCAAATCTCATAGGCTGGTAATCGTCAATGGGTTGCTCAGCAAGATAATCAGACAATACACTGCCCTTGATGGCTTTCTGAGATGTGTACTGAATGTCATATTCTGTGAGGATCATTTGCCATCTTGCAACCCGTCCGGTAAGTGCTGGCTTCTCGAAAAAGTACTTAACTGGGTCCATCTTGGATATCAACAAAGTAGTGTGGGTCAACATATACTGCCTTAGTCGGCGAGCAGCCCACGCTAAAGCACAGCAAGTTTTCTCGAGCAGTGAATAACGTTGTTCACAGTCGGTAAACTTTTTTTCTTAGGTAGTATATTGCATACTCTTTTCGACCAGACTCGTCATGCTGGCCCAACACACACCCCATCGACTCTTCTAATACTGTCAAGTACATGATTAGAGGTCTTCCTTCGACTGGAGGCATAAGGATTGGAGGCTCTTGTAAATATTCCTTGATCTTGTCAAAAGCCTTCTGGCAGTCTTCATTCCACCTGACCGTTTGTTCTTTTCTCAACAACTTGAACAAGGGCTCACAGGTTGCTGTAAGGTGAGATATGAACCTTGAAATGTAGTTCAATCTACCTAGAAACCCCCGAACTTCTTTTTCAGTTTTTGGTGCAGGCATTTCTTGAATGGCTTTGACTTTATCAGGGTCAACTTCAATCCCTTTCTCACTTACGATAAATCCCAGCAGCTTACCAGAACGTGTCGCTCCCACCAAATGAAGCCGGGTCAAATGGGGTACAGACGCGAACGGTCGGCGAAAGAAATGAGAACACACAGGAGTGAACTCAGAAAGACAAGAGTCGCCAGCTAGGCATTTTTATCCCGGAGGAAAGGTAATGCTGCATAGACCTAGAAAGAAATGGATAAGACGGTTGCGAACCAGAGAGACTGAGAAAGGGGGTTGGTTACGACCTAGGAAGGTATTAGCACCCAGATTGTCCGCCGTACTCGACGGGATCCACGCTTAAAAGATTTGTGTTTTAAAGGGGTAGTGTCAGTGCAATTTGTGTATACAAGAGCTGGAAAAGGATGTACAGGTGTCAGTGTAAGAGAAGTGAAGTGTGTAAATGAAGTGTCAGTGTAAGAACAAAGATGAAATGCTCAAGATAATGAGGCTAAAAGAATGAAGCTGGAAGAGGGGGAATATACAGAGACTTTTGTTCGATAACTGTTAAGTTATGCCTACGTATCCTCTCATGCAATGAGGAAGTCAGAACACCGTAGTTCGACCCAAAGAGACTGAAAGGAAAATTGACTTGTGAACTGCTTACTTGTCTATGCTCAAGTGTATGACCTGTCTGGCTCAGGTGCAAACTGTTTTGCATTAGACGGAAGAAGCAAGTTCTCGTTTATGAGCGAGTGAGATGAGAAAAGAATCCCGGAGGAGACGATTATTGTTTGTTTTTGGGTTTTCAGTCTTTTATTGCTTTTGAAGGTTTGTCATAAGTTAATGAGCTTAAGCCTAAACCAATGGGTTAGTAAACTCATCACATCTTCCCTCTAATTAGGGGTAATGAGAATACCTTAAGTGTGAAGTCAGATTCTCACACTTAATCACCTTTGGTGTAGGATTAAGATCATTAACCTACTTGTGATTATTTATATGTTTTTGGTGTTTTTGTTTAGTGTTAAGTAATGAGATTAAGCCATAATCAGGGATTAAACAGACTCATTACACCATCCTAATAGAAGGATAATAGATGAGAGTGTTTAAGCTGAGGAAGACTCCTCAACTTAATCCATGATTAGGGATTAAACTCATGACAAAACAAAGCCTTTGATTAAGTGGATTTTATTTAATGGTGAGATGATGAAGTGATTTTTAGGGTTTATAAGACAACTTGAGGGGGACTTGTCCATTAACACTAGGGTTAGTCCTTCTTAACCAATTAAGGAAGAATTAGAACCCTAATGCAAGGCCCAAGTTACAAGTGATGTCTTGATGGTTATTAGATGAATTGATTAGAGGAGTTAAACACATTAAGGGTTTAACACTTAGGATTAAAGTTATACACTCCATCCTAATAGAAGGATGCAGGCATAAGCTTAATCACAAAGCCTTAAAGCCTTTAGGGTTTAGTCCCTGATTATGAGATGAGAAGAGAAGACTCAATGAGACACAAAGGTAAAATCTAAATGGGGGACTAATCAAAACCCTAATCATTGTCATGCTTGGTTGATCCTAAGGTTTGTGAGGTTACAAGAGAAATCTTTAATGGAACCACCAGGAAGCAGATGAAAGGATCAGGAGAAGCAAAGTAACTTGCTTCATTGAAGAAGACAAGTCACTTGAGGAAAGAAAGTAAGGAAAAGAAGAATGAGCAAGCTTAATCTCAAACACATAACAAAATGCAGCATGGATGCATAAAAGAGATGAAAAGAAGTTGTGAGAAGTGAAGGCAAATTCACTTCTTAAAGATAACTTACCACGTGAAAGGTTAGTGAAAGAAATGCAATGCAATGCAAAATGAAATGAAATGGCATGATGAAAATCAAAACCAGAAGCACATTCATGATGATAATGATGCTATGGGATGGTGAAAACATGAACCAAGGCATGGTGATGATCATACAAGTTTATGGATGCAGATGAAGCAAGTTGGAACCATGATCATACATGACAAGTTATGAAATGCATATGGCATACAACATGGCAAATGCAAGATGCAATGATCAAACATGCTTTCAATATGTCTTAAGATGTCAAATGAATCAAATGGATGCACAAAATACTATGGCAAGTCATGTTATGCAAGCAAATGTAAGATGGATGCATATGGAAGCCCAAATTAGGGTTTATGATCAATGCAACAAACAAAAACCAAAATCAGAAGCAAACATCAAGATAAAAAATTGAAAATGCACTCAAAGGATCCCTAATCCTATACTAACTCACTGCCCAAAGGAGAAGTTCCAACTCTTAACCTAATTCAAGTTATGATTTTCCTAAGTTTTCTAGGGTTTTAGGGTTCCTTAACAAGAAAAATGTCAAACAAATGGAAAATGAAAGATCAAATCATGCCCATTTAATCTCACATGCTACATGCTAAACACAATGCAATGCAAAAAGAATCAAGGTCCAACTCTTAATGGTTAGGCAGAAATGATTTTTGGAAGTTTGGATCAAAATAATGCCTTGAAATGATTTTAATTCCATGAAAAACTCTCAAAATGCATCAAGATCAAAAAAGAAATTTGGTTTGAGGGTTGGACAATGTTTCTAAATGTTTTTAAATGTTTCATGAATTTTTTGGTGATTTTTAAATACCTAAAAGTATTTTTAATTAATTAATTCTCATTAATTAATTAAAAATAAACTTTTAAATATTTAAAAATATTTTTTGAATGCAAAAAATAAAAATAAAAATATTTTTGGCTTCTGAAATTAAATAAAAGTGTGTATAAAAAATTTCAGAATTTTTGAAATTGTTTTACTATTTTAAAATAAATGAACAAAAGAAATATAAAAGAAATGAAATAAAATTAATAAAAATGAAAAGTAATCTGATCCAACGCATCAGATTCAAAGTTGGGGGTCAGCTGTTGACTTGGCGCGTGAATCAAGGGTCAGGATGGACTCTGACTTAATTATATTAATTAAACTTAATTAATTTAATAAAGATGGATTAGGGCTAAATGAACGAATCTGGGCCGTGTATGACTTAACCTAATCACCATCCAAGGGCTGTGAATTAAACTGGGAAATTAATTAGGGATTAGGGTTAATAACTTTCAGGTGACCGGAGGGAAGCTCCGGTCATCTTCTCCGGCGGGTTGAAAACCCTAGATCATGATTTAGGCCACCATTCACCAAATTGAAAGCAGGGAAATGTTCCTCTACCCAAACCCCATTCAAATCACCCCTCAAACTAAATTTATCATGCACAATCAGAGAGAATCGAAGCCAACAAGATTCACGGGTGAAATTTCAGAGCATCAGTAAATCCTCATTTTTCACTCATTTTCAATTCTAAGCACATCATTATGATCAGTACAACATACACTTTCAATTTATAACATAAAATGCAAGCTCTGTGAGAAAAAAGTTCATGGCCATACCTGAGCTGGAAAGCTTCAATGGTGAGCTTCCAGAGTCTCCCACGTGTGCAAATGAACTTCTTTGACCCTCTTGAACTCAATGAGATGCTTCAAAGTTCTTGTGGATGGCTAATTTGAGAAGAAGTGTTCTGGTGCAGCAGATTCCACAGTCAGAATTTGTGAAGTTTCAAGCTACTTCAATGGTGGATTTTGGTTCTCTTGAGTGTGTGTGATTCATTGGTGAAGAGAAATTGGGTGTTTGATGGTTGGAGAGGGAGATTCGAAGAAGAGAAGTTCTTTGACAGTTTTTGTGAAGGCTGTGTTCTGGCTTGTTTCAATGGCCAATGTCTTGCTATAACACTCCCACAATGTATGAGTAGCCTGTGGAGCAGGTCAGTAGAGGTGGCTGCTCACTGTTCCAAGAGTATGGGGGTTTTGGCCAAAAAGTCAATGTGATTTGTACTTGCAGCATGGGCTATGGCAGCAGCAGTTTTAGGGCATGTCTTGCTTCAGCTTGGGTCAAGGATGACCCTTAGATTGCTTGTGAATGTCTGCAGCATGTGGATCATGAGCTATGCTAGATCTTGCAACTTGCCCACTTGTGTTTTCTTGTGATTTTGTGCTATGTACATGAGATGAATCTTGCTGAATTTTGATGCTTGGAACTTCATTTAGTCATGGCAATGCATAGAAATCAACTAGTGATCACATAACTCATGGGAAGATGATTTTGCCAAGAATCCCTCTTTGCACTCTTATGGAAAATACCTTATGGAAATGTGAAATTCAAGGCAAATGAATGAGAATCCCCTTGGGCCAATTCTGATTTTAGGGCATGTGTGATGTTTGTGTAAAGGTTTGACATCAATTAGAAGTCACAAATTGCCTTGGTACAAGAATTTGCAAGTTTTCCATTTGGTGCATAACTTGAAATTTAGTGATTTTTGCCAACTTTGATGAGCCATAACTTTTGGTCCAAAATGAATTAGGTCATGTTCTTGTACTTTTTGAAAAGGGAAAGATCTATTCTACAACTTTCATGACCAAAGTTTTTCCATTTGAAGCTTTCTTAAATCAAAAAGTGAGGGTTGAAAAAGTTACATAAAATGACATTTTCATCAAAAGTCAAACTTGCCCAAAAAGTCAACTTTGCAAAAGACTTGAAATTTCTCAATTTTGTGAACTTCCAACATCTTCCATGATCAAATAAAGATCATATACAATCAAAATGATGAAGAATACCCTTTGGTTGGGTCATTGGGGGCCTCAGATGCCCTGATTTTGCACTGACTTGCCTGAAAAGTCAACTCTTGATCAGATGACTTCCCCATGGAATTTCTTCATGAAAATTGATATGCATACTCCCTATACCATATAGAGACCAATAGAAACAAGAATGACCAAAAAATTTGGGGTTATGGCCTTTGAAACCAAAACCCTAATTCTAGGTCAACTGTGCAGTCTAGCCTGGCTCTGCTTCCACACCATTCTCAGTTCTTGTGATTTTTTTGGCATTCTTGACTTTGAGAGGATATAATATGATACTTGAACACACATGGACCCCTTTGAAGTGATTGATGGCCTTTGGAGTAGCTCAAGAAGCTCTTGGATTGCCCAGATCACAAACCCTAGATGCAGATGACTTAGAAACAATGCAGTGGATCAAAAATGGGATATGAGATGATATGATTGAGATTATGTATATGAAATGATCACAAACCATGGTGTGAATGGGTGAGGGAAAATTTGGGGTGTTCACAGCTGCCCCTATTCAAACATGAGTTAGCTGTGCAGGATGTAAGCAATGGCTTAACAGACAAACAAGATAACTTGTGGTTGAATACCAAAGACAGTCCAAAATTTGCACTCACAGAATGAAGAAGAAAAGGGATATAGATTGTAAAAGGAAAATAAAGTATATTGTAAAGTATGGGCGACGGAGGACGACCGTCGAGCAGAGGCAGAGGATGACTGCTGCGTAAAGAGCAATGACGGGGACGACCGACATGCTGGGAAAAGTGCGGGAAATAAAGCAATGACGGGGATGGCCGACATGCTGGGGATAAAAGGAATTATGATGGGGACGGCCATCAAGTAAAGCTACAAGATTCTCTGGGGATTAATGAAAAATGATGGGGACGGCCATCAAGTTCATAAAGCAAAGTAACCAACGATGGGGACGGCCATCGGGCTAAAAAGAAAAGGGACCACGACGGGGACGGCCATCGGGTTAAAGAATAAATGAAATAAACAGATGATGAGGTATGGTCATCAAATGTGAAGGACAATCACCTAGCAGGGGACGGCTGCTCTGTAAGGGTTAAGATGAGGGACGGTCATCTAAGGTGGAGGACGACCACCAGGCAGGGTACGGCTGCCGAAAATATCGCGACATAGGACGAATGTCGGATAAAAGGTCAACGATGGGGACGGCCATCGGATGAGCATGATGGAGGACGACCATCAAGAGGTGGAGGACGACCACCTAGCAGGGGACGGCTGCTAAATATCACGACATAGGACGAATGTCGGATAGAGAAAAGTCAACGATGGGGACGGCCATCGGACGAGCATGATGGAGGACGACCATCAAGAGGTGGAGGACGACCACCTAGCAGGGGACGGCTGCTCTCAAGGTTTATCATGACGTAGGACGAATGCCAGATAACCAAAATCAACAATGGGGACGGCCATTGGATAAAATGATGAAGGAAAATCATCAAGAGGTGGAGGACGACCACCTAGCAGGGGACGACTGCTAAATATCACGACATAGGACGAATGTCGGATAGAGAAAGTCAACGATGGGGACGGCCATCGGACGAGCATGACGGAGGACGACCATCAAGAGGTGGAGGATGACCACCTAGCAGGGGACGGCTGCTCTCACGGTTTATCATGACGTAGGACGAACGTCAGATAAAAAAAAAGAAAATGCTTTACTGGGGAAAAGTAAACACGGACGAGTGTTTACATCCAAGAAATAAAAGGTATAGGTATTGTGTATAGATTAAAGATGCGGACGAGCATCCTTAAGACTATGATACGGACGAGTATCAGGTAGAAACAAGTACTGACACGTGTTCAGAGATGATGATACGGACGAGTATCAACTGGTTAACAGAGAACACGGACGAGTGTTGTATCTGAAAGAATTCTTCTGGGGAATAGTAGACACAGACGAGTATCTATATTCAAGAAGACACAAGTGTTTGACGCAGTGTATGGATTAAAGATGCGGACGAGCATCCTTAAGACTATGATACGGACGAGTATCATGTAGAAACAAACGCTTGACGCATGTTCTGAGATGATGATACGGACGAGTATCAATCGGTTAACAAAGAACACGGACGAGTGTCGAATCTGCGGGGATGTAAATGATGTATACAAGATACGGACGAGTATCTGTATAAGTATGAGTAGAAAGTATGAATGATATATAGATGAGTGTTCAATCTGCTGGGGAGAGTGTGACACGGACGAGTGTCAAAAGGAGAAGAGTATAGTATAAACAAGTATCTGGTATACAAAGCGTTTACATTACTGTACTGGGGAAAGTGACATGGACGGATGTCAAGAAAATTATATATATACAAGTATCTGTGAGTGCAAAGGGAATATCTTTGGCTTTCTGCTGGAGATATGACACGGACAGGTGCCACAAGGGGTGTGTATTTGTATTGGTGAATGTGGGGCAACTGCTTTTGCTGGGGAATCTGGGGAGTATCCTGTATATTGTTGATGGATTACTATTCACAAGTGTTTGATTCGGACCATGACTTATGATTACGCAACATGTTTGATTTTTGCCGTAATGCTCCGCATTAAGACGGAATGCTACGCTTTGTGGGGTGAATATGATGCTAATGCTATGATTATGCAAAAGAAAACAGATCCGGGATTCGGATCCCGTTGCTGCGAAGATCTCTGGCTGATCTGTTGGAGTGAACATCCCAGCTGGGGATAAGATCGTTGGTAGATCTGATGAAATGATTCTGCTTGGGGAAATGGGTCAATGATAGACCTATTCCTGTAAACGAGGGACCCAGCTGGGATTTGTAGAAGCTTTCGTCACTCTGTTGTGATTCCTTCGTGCGTTGCTCTTCTGGATAGAGGCTGAAACTCTGTGGGGAGACGGTTCCCTGGCTTTTGTATTTGACTAAGGAAGAATGATTGGCAACTCGGTTGGGAGAAGAAGCAAGTGGCAACTCAGCTGGGGAGAAAACACCTTGAGTGCTAAGACTGAGTGAGTGTTGACTTGCCAGCTTGCGGGGATGAAGCTTTTATGCCCCATGTTGCGCTTTGGGTACCTGCAATCCTACAAAGACAAGAGACGCACAAGTAATCCCGAGGTATCCCTTACCGGATTCCGTCATAGGAGTTAGATACTCCTGAAAGTAGGTATATTCCCTGCAAGCACGTGTTTTATTTTTTTTGTTTTTAAAGATAAACATTTGTATTCATGCAACCAGTTTCCTTTAAGATATCAGACATTTTTGCAAATAAAAATATACGAGACATTGTGTGACTGAAAAATCTGTTTTTATTGATTTATGTGCCCTGAATTGGCAAGATACAGTCAAAGAAACATATCTCCTGAAATGAGGAGATTGTTACAAATTGAGAAACAAAATGCTGGCAATGTTGACGACGCTTTGAAGGAGCTTCCTCTTGCTATGACTCGTATGACTTTTGACGTTCTTCTCGTCTTGCTTTCTGAAGAAGGCTGATTCTGACGGAAGCTTGATCCTTTCGAGGCTTACCAAGCTGCAAGTGATACAGACGAATTCAGAATGCAATTGTTCGCTTATTCCCTTATTTTGCATGGATCGCCCTTTCGGGTTTTCAATCCATCGGGATACCCATTTTTGCCTGAGTTGTCCAATGCGGCTTTTCAACTCAGCGGGTGTACATTTTTTTTGTTTATTTTCCCTTATTTTTGCCCGAGTCTTTTATTCTGTTTTTGACTCGCCGGGATGCCCTATTTTTGCCTGGACTTACATTCTGTTTTTATGTCCAGCGGGTCGTTTTTATGCGAAGTATTTTTTAACTGCATCTGAATTCACAGGGGACGGGAAATCTTCACCATCCATGGTGCTGAGCATCAGTGCTCCACCAGAGAAGACTTTCTTTACCACGAATGGTCCTTCATAGTTTGGAGTCCATTTGCCCCTGTGGTCTGTATGAGGGGGGAGGATCCTTTTCAGCACAAGATCTCCCACTTGGTACTCTCGGTGCCTGACTTTCGGATCGAAGGCTCTTTTCATCCTTTTCTGATACAACTGCCCATGACAGATTGCATCCAATCTTTTCTCTTCAATCAGACTCAGTTGTTCGTATCGGGACCGAACCCATTCTGCTTCGTTCAGCTTAACATCCATCAATACCCGTAGAGAGGGTAATTCGACTTCAACAGGTAGGACTGCCTCCATACCATACACAAGCTGATACGGTGTTGCCCCAGTGGATGTCCTGATTGACGTGCGGTACCCATGCAAGGCAAATGGTAGCATTTCATGCCAGTCTTTGTAGGTGACTACCATCTTCTGCACAATCTTCTTGATATTCTTATTAGCTGCCTCAACAGCGCCGTTCATCTTTGGCCTGTAAGGAGAAGAATTGTGGTGTTGGATCTTGAAGTCCCGGCATAGTTCAGCCATCATTTTGTTGTTTAAGTTGGAACCATTATCAGTAATGATTCGCTCGGGAACTCCGTATCGACAGATGATATCTCTCTTCAGAAATCTGGCTACCACTTGCCTTGTAACATTGGCATAGGAAGCTGCTTCAACCCACTTGGTAAAATAGTCAATGGCGACCAGGATGGATCTGTGGCCGTTTGAAGCAGTTGGCTCAATCTTGCCAATCATATCAATGCCCCACATGGCAAAGGGCCAGGGTGAAGACATTATATTCAAAGGATTGGGAGGTATATGTACTTTATCCGCATAGATCTGACATTTATGGCATTTTCTGGCGTAGGCACAACAGTCTGCATCCATTGTGATCCAGTAATAACCTGATCTTAGCAATTTCTTAGCCATGGCATGCCCTCCAGCATGGGTACCAAAGGATCCTTCGTGCACTTCATGCATCAACAAGTCTGCTTCTGTTCTGTCAACGCACCTGAGGAGTACCATATCAAAGTTTCTCTTGTATAGGGAACCATCAGTGTTCAGAAAGAAACTACCAGCAAGCCTTCTCAAAGTCTTCTTATCATTGGAGGATGCCCCAGGTGGGTATGTTTGATCCTCCAAGAAGCACTTAATGTCATGGAACCAAGGCTTATCATCCTTGACAACGTCTGCTGCAAATACATATGCTGGTCTATCAAGTCTGGACACTGAAATCTGAGGTACAAAGTTGGCCGCTTGAACTTTGATCATGGATGAAATGGTAGCCAGAGCATCTGCAAACTGATTCTCGTCCCGAGGGATATACTCAAGCTTGACTGTTGTGAAGAAAGTCAATAATCTTCTTGTATAATCCCTGTAAGGTATCAGATGATCCTGATGGATGTACCATTTGCCGTTGGTTTGATTAACTACCAGAGCTGAATCTCCGAATACGGTCAATGTCTTGATCCTGAGGTCAATAGCTTCCTCAAGACCCATAATGCAAGCTTCGTATTCAGCTTCGTTGTTAGTGCAGTTGAAGGTGAGTTTTGCCGAGAAAGGCATGTGAACTCCCTTAGGTGTAATGAGCACTGCACCAACACCACGACCATTCATGTTAACAGCCCCATCAAACATCATAGTCTATTCTTCTTCTGGGTCAGGCCCTTCAGTGTGAATAGGCTCTTCACGGTCTTTCGCTTTTACGAACATGATGTCTTCATCAGGGAAGTCAAACCTCATAGGCTGGTAGTCATCAATAGGTTGCTCAGTAAGATATTCAGATAGTACACTGCCCTTGATGGCTTTCTGGGAGGTGTACTGGATGTCATATTCTGTGAGAATCATCTGCCATCTTGCAACCCGTCCGGTAAGAGCTGGCTTCTCGAAAATGTACTTGACTGGGTCCATTTTGGATATCAATAAAGTAGTGTGGGTCAACATATACTGTCTCAGTCGGCGAGCAGCCCACGCTAAAGCACAACAAGTTTTCTCGAGCAGTGAATAACGTTGTTCACAGTCGGTAAACTTTTTGCTCAGGTAGTATATTGCATACTCTTTTCGACCAGACTCGTCATGCTGGCCCAACACACACCCCATTGACTCTTCTAATACTGTCAAGTACATTATCAGAGGTCTTCCTTCAACTGGAGGCATAAGGATTGGCGGTTCTTGCAGGTATTCTTTGATCTTGTTAAAAGCCCTCTGGCAGTCTTCATTCCACCTGACCGTCTGTTCTTTTCTTAACTGTTTGAACAAGGGTTCACAGGTTGCAGTAAGGTGAGATATGAACCTTGAGATGTAGTTCAATCTACCTAGAAACCCTCGAACTTCTTTTTCACACTTTGGTGCAGGCATTTCCTGAATGGCTTTGACTTTATCAGGGTCCACTTCAATCCCTTTCTCGCTCACAATAAAACCCAGCAGCTTACCAGATCTTACCCCGAATGTGCATTTGTTGGGGTTTAGCTTCAGTTGGTACTTCCTCAGACGCTTGAATAGCTTCAGCAGATTTACCAGGTGGTCTTCCTCTGTAAGGGACTTGGCAATCATGTCATCCACATAACACTCGATTTCTTTATGGATCATATCGTGGAATAATGTTACCATAGCCCGTTGATATGTCGCACCAGCATTCTTCAATCCGAATGGCATCACCTTGTAACAGAACGTGCCCCAGGGTGTGATGAAGGTTGTCTTCTACATGTCTTCAGGTGACATTTTGATCTGATTGTATCCTGAAAATCCGTCCATGAAGGAGAATACCGAGAACTGAGCCGTATTATCAACCAATACGTCAATGTGAGGTAATGGGAAATCATCTTTCGGGCTGGCTCTGTTCAGGTCCCGGTAGTCAACACACATCCTTACTTTGCCGTCTTTCTTAGGCACAGGTACTATATTAGCAACCCACGGCGGATAGCTAGTTACAGCCAGGAATCCGGCGTCCCACTGCTTTTGTACCTCTTCTTTGATTTTCATTGCCATGTCTGGGCGAGTCCGGCGTAGTTTCTGTTTGACCGGTGGGCATTCTTCCCTCAAGGGCAGCTTGTGCATAAAAATGTCGGTGTCCAACCCTGGCATATCTTGATAAGACCAAGCAAACACATCCACATATTCCGGAAGTAGGTCGATCAGCTGTTTCTTCACTGAGTCTTGTAAGCAGGCCCCGATCTTAACCTCTTTCACATCTTCATCTGTACCAAGATTAATCGTTTCCACCTCCTCTTGATGAGGAGTGATAACCTTCTCCTCTTGTCTCAACAATCTGGCTAGCTCTTCAGGAAGCTCATAATCTTTTTCAACCCCTTCATCAGCTTGATTGATTGGATTGCCAAAGTCATACGAAGTCATAGCCGTGATGTTGTCGGTGCGGTCTGGAAGGCACTCTCTGCAAGGGTTCAGTTTGTTCATTTTAGTGATTGATTTTAGTCTTGTTTAGAAAAGTGAAATAAAGTTGTCATTTTGAAAACATTGCCATTTATTTTTTGTACAAAAAGAAAAATGGAAAAACAGTGAGCGGAAAAGAAAAAGACTTGTTTGCAAAAGATGTCTGATATTTCATTGATTAATCTTGTTGCACAAAAATTACAGATGGCCCGATTACAAAATGAGTCTTGTCATCTTGGGCAAGATGAAAGACTTGATGCATGCTTAAAATATACAGGAAATAATAATTACTCTGCAGGAGTAACCCTTATAATTTCCTGGGAAGACCAGTTTGAGATACTGCTCCCTGAGACCTTTGGACGAATCCAGCTTTCCAGGTTGCGTTCATCTTCCGACTCATCTTCCAAGTTGTTGACAGCATCGGGGGTGAGCATCCCCCCACTAACAAAGTTGGGCTTCTTAGCAGCCTCTGTTTGATCTTCTTGAGTTGGTTTGTAACCCAACCCAAATCTATCTTCTTTCTTCTCCACAGGCAACAATTTGCCCCAGCCTTGAGCGTTTCCTTCTTCCACCACCTTCCGGGCCTGCTGGTAGGATGTCATGGAAGTCCCAAGTACAGCAGAGGTTTCATTAATATTCAGGGCCTCAAACCCTTGGCTCATGGTCTCGTGGATTTCCCCATCCATCTCAATGTATTTGTATGTAGCCAGATGGCTAACAAAAATATCCTCCTCTCCGCAGATAGTAACGACTTGGCCCTCCCACTCGAATTTTAACTTCTGGTGAAGGGTAGACGTAACTTAGCCAGCGGCATGAATCCATGGTCTACCCAACAAACAGCTGTAGGCAGGCTGAATGTCCATCACGTAGAAGGTCGTTTTGAAAGTTTGTGGGCCAATCGTTATAGGAAACTCAATTTCTCCCAGAACTGATCTCTTAGAACCGTCAAAGGTTCTTACTACTAAGTTGCTGGGACGTAATGCCAATCCTTCATATTCCAGCTTCACAAGGGCCTTTTTAGGTAAGACATTGAGGGATGATCCTGTGTCTACCAGCACATGGGAAAGAACTGCACCCTTACACTCCAGGGTGATGTGCAAAGCCTTGTTATGGTTGCGGCCTTCTGTAGTCAAATCAGTGTTGGTAAATCCTAGTCCATTACTAGCATTAACATTTCCAACCACAGCTTCCAACTGATTGACGGTGATCTCTTCTGGCACATAAGCTGCATGCAAGACTTTTAGTAGTGCATTCCGATGAGCCTCGGAGCACATAAGCAATGATAGAATAGAGATCTTGGAAGGCGTCTGGTGAAGCTGGTCCACTATCTTGTAATCACTTTTCTTGATGATTCTCATGAATTCATCAACTTCTTGATCAAAAGGTGTTTTCAAAGCTTCTTTAACAATTTGCTCTTCTTGCACCATGCTCTTCCCTTTTGCCTTGGCAGCAGCTTCTGCTTAAGCAGTGGGTCTTTGAATTTGCGGGGCAAAGAGACGTCCGCTTCGAGTGAAGCCTCCGCCTCCCCCCACATTGTCTATTTGTGGTGAAGAAGTTGATGATTCGAGAGTGATTTTCTGTCCTTCGCAGTATAGATCAGAGCCGTAATGCCAAGGGATGGCATTACTGCTTTCATAAGGTACTGACCCAGGCACTGTGATAGTGACTGGACTGATGGCAGCTGCAGAAGGGACCATGATAGTCTGTGGATCATAGTATATTGTGACTGGTGCTCTGGTAGGAGTGGCATTTTGTGAGTTGTAAGCGGAATCATTTGCAGGATCATAATAAATTGTAACTGTTGAGACACTTGCATTGCTTGCTGCTGATGTTGTAGGAGACATTGTTGGAAGGATGGGTGTTGTTGTTGTAGGAGACTCTGAATGAAAGGGTGCTGAAGTTGTAGAAGGGATGTTTGCTGATATTTGGTCCGTTGAAGTAATAGATGAAGCATTTGTTGATGAAACTGAAAAGTTGTTTGGAACAATGGTTGTTGCAGTTGTAGCAGATTCTGGAACGGTGGTTAAGGAGATTGCTGGATTGGTAGGTATTGATGTCGTGATTTGAAGCAGGCCATTCTGGATGAGACCATCTATGCCATCCCTCAAGTTATCACAGCCATTCACTGAAATGTTGCAATAAGCACACCCTAACTCACATCCCGGGAACATTTGACATTCAAGGAGTTGGGCTTTAATCTCCACCAAAGGTGTCCGAATCTGACCCACACTGGTTATCAAGTAAGACGACTTGTCTTCTTCAATAGCATTGATTCTGGGACCACCATGGTGTGGCATAGGGTTCTTGTTAACATTTGGTGGTGGTGCAAAGTTCAGAGCTTTGGAGTCTACCAAGTCTTGTACCTTCATGTGCAAGGCTCTGCACTTCTCCGTACTATGGCCAGGTGCATTTGAGTGAAAAGCACATCTGGCGCCGGCGTCATAATTTCTGGGTAGACTGGCAGGATCTGGAGGTGCCAATGTCCTTAGCTCAACTAGGTTGAGTTTCAGGAGTTGTGGCAGTAATGTGGCATAGGGCATAGGGATCGGATCGATCACCCTATTGGCCTGAGAGGGTCTCTGTTGAAATGGTCTTTGCTGGTTGTTGCTGTTGGTGTTGTTGTTGTTATAATTTCTGTGAGGAGGATACTGAGTTTGTTGCTGGTAACTCTGTTGTTGAGGTTGATAAGCTGGTTGTGGATGAATTGGAGCGGGAATGGTGACTGCTGCCACAGACCTATGAACATATTGGGGTCTGCCCCTGCTGGTATGGATAGCATTGGTTTCACCAGTTCTTCTTGGGCCCACAAAAGGCTTTCTTGGGTTGCTGGATGAGCTAGCACCGTTGTCAGAAATCTTACCCCTTTTTAATAGGCTCTCAATTCTTTCCCCGGCTATGACTACATCAGCAAAGCTAGTGGAAGAAAAGGCAGCCAGCCTGTCAATGTATGTTCCCTGGAGGGTGTTCATAAACATATCAGCCATCTCCCTCTCTGACATGGGTGGCTGGACAGCAGCAGCAAGCTGTCTCCACCTTTGAGCGTACTCCCGGAAGCTTTCCCTGGATGATTGTGACATTCCCATCAGGAGGGTCCTGTTGGGAGCCATATCCAAGTTGTACTGATACTGTCTGATAAAGGCCTCTGCCAGGTCCTTCCAGCATCTAATGGTTGCTCTAGTCAGATGAGAGTACCATTCCCTTGAAGCCCCTGTTAAGCTATCCTCAAAATAAAACATCCATAGCTTTTCGTCCATGGTATAGGCCTTCAGCCTCCCCAGAAAGGATTGTAAATGGGTCCGTGGGTAGGAAGTCCCGTTATACTTCTCAAAGCATGGTGGTTTAAATTTGTGGGGAATCCTGACCCCGTCCACTAGGCCCATGTCCATAACATCAAAACCCAAAGAATTCTGGGACTCCAGGGACCTCAGTTTCTCAGCAATCTCATCTAGCCTTCTGTCATAGGCTTCCTCCCCAGCTCCCATCACTGTGAACTGATCTTCCTGGGGGTCTTCTTGCAGTACTCTACCTGCAGTGGCAGTCCCTTGCACATTAGCAGGGATGTTGATCTCTGGATGCAGGTGGGGTCCAAAGACTGGGGGATTAACATGAGGCTGGACTCTCTCATTGTTGCTTGTCCCAGCAGTCCCTGGATGATGGTCTTCCTGATTCCTCCCCTCTACCAGTGCTCTTAACCTTTCTTGGCTTGAGCCATATTATTCATCACCTCCATAAACTGTGTCATCTGATTCCTCATTTCCAACCTCTCGTTGGCCATTTGAGTCCTGACCTCTGTAAGGTCCTGCTGTACTTGGTCCATTTGTATGCCTGGAAGATTGTTGCGGGTGGGATATCTGTGTGGACGGTTGAGTGGAAACCCTCGACGTCGAGCAATAGTTCCTGGGATCACAACAGAGTTAGTAACAATAAAACAAAACCTACAAAACAAAACAAAAGGTTAGTATGCAATGCAGTATGCTTATTTGTATCCAAGGTATCCGGCTTGGCACTTGGTTTTGACCTTTCCAGACCCCTGAGAAAGATGCTTGTGATGTTTCTTTGGAAGAATTCAGATAAACAAATCCACACATATATTACAAAAAGTAAATGATACATAGTTTGTTTTTTACAATACATGCCCTCTGAGGGGTCAAAACTACAACATAAAGAAAAGTACATAAAATGAAAGCAACAACAAGCAAAAGTCAAACACCAAGACCAAACTCATCCTCCTAAACTTCCTTGAGAAGTGCTTCAGTCACAGGATCAGCTGGACGCTCTGTAAGATTCCTGATGAGGAGATTCCTGGTAGTAACAGCTGCAGTTAGCTTCTTGTGTCGACTCTGGTCCTTTGACCTCTTCACACCAGCTCTGATCTTCAACTCTGAGATCTCCCTCTGGGCTGCTGCCAGGGCTTCCTGTTGTTCTTTTGCACTAGCTTCCATATGTTCAATCTTATCCTGAGTCCTTTTGTCCTCCTGAGTACGGGCTTCGGTGATCCTGACCCACCTAGCCTGACTCTCCTTCAGATACAAATCAGTCCTAGCTCTCTGGAATTGGGCCTCTTTGCAGGCATTCTTCAAGATCTGTTCTCCAGCCCTAGACTTCTTAATGTAATCCTCTGACTTCTCAATTTTGGCTAGATGCTCCACCTTTAGCTTTTCTAGCCTTTCAATGTCCAAGCGACCGTCACTCCTCTCCCAGAGGGTCTTCTGTAAAGCCTGAGTCAGATTCTCATTTCTCTCTTTCAATTTCTCAAACTCCTCTAAGCTGACAGTTGCTGGGGGTGGTGCTGTGGAAGGTCCAGGCACATCTTCAACAGTGAAAGGCATTCCAGTAATTTGAGCTCTGGCACGAGACCACTCATAGTACTGAGCTGAGGCCACATTATTGCATCTTCCAAGAATGGTTACCCCTTTAGTCTGCACATTGTCCTAGGCCCAGGATGCTTGCCTGACAATAGCCAGATTAGGCTTGATCTCACAATAAAGGGTCTCAGTCAGATCCTGTGCTCTAGGGGGATGGACTAATGCATAGCCCAGTTGTCTTTTGAATAGCAGAGGGTTGTAGTTGATGCAACCCTTCACTCCTATCAGGGGTACATTAGGGAACTGCCCACAACTAGTAATGATGTCTCTGCCCTTAGTGCTCTGAGTGCACCACCTGATGTCATCTGAGGTTAGAGCAACAAGCCTCCTAGCCCAGTTCTTCTGCTGGTGGGGGTTCAAGAATGCATCAGTCTTTGGCAAATGCTTGAGCAGCCAAGTATGGAACAAAGGAGCACATCATCTCACTAATCTTCCCCTTTGCTTTTCATTCCTTTGATGAACAGAGTAGTAAAGATCCCCCAGTAAGGTGGGCACTGGGTTTCTCAGGATGAAAAGATGGATTGCATTCTTGCTAACAAACCTAGGCTCATCTGTAAAAAGTATGACCCTATATATGCTAAGGGCCAACAGAGCACAGACTGCCTTCCACTCCCCCAAGGAGGCCTTCAGAATAGCCTGAGAAGTCAAGAAATCCATATGAAAACCAGAGACTCCAGCTTTAGCTGTCAAATTCTGCCCAATCAGAACTGGCTCCAGATATAATGCCTTTGCTATCTCCTCATTACTGGAGAAAGCCATCTCAGGGTTGAAGGGGATTCCACCCCTGATAGGTACACCAATCAGTGATGAATACTCTTCCAACAAGGGTCCCAACTGAAAATTCTGGAAGGTGAAGCACCTCAGAGGGGGATCATAGAACTGCAAGCAAGTATGAATCAAGCTCCTCTGTGAAGGGTCCAAATCCATAACCACATCAAGGATTCCTCCATAATGTTCTCTGAAAAGTGGTATATGGTCTGGAGTAATCAGGGTCTGAATCTTCCTGATGCTAGCCAACTCAGGCTCGAAGAAATGATAGGAAATGTTACTCTTCTTAGGTGCCATGCTGCTGAAAGAGAACTGAGACAGGTGCTGAGAATAACACTGAAGATAGGCCTCTGACAGGCTGAGACTGGTGATGCAAGTGACTGAAGTAGGTAGCTGATGAGGAATAGCTGAAGCAGATACTGATAAAGATAGGTCTATGCAGATGAAGGGGTCAAAACCAAGCCAAAATACAGTATGGATACCCTGAAAAACAAATAAGCAAATGTTAAATGATGCAAATGATGAGTATGCAAATGATATGCAAGGGTTTGTGATCAAGCCGGATCTGATTAACTACCTTGATATAGGTCCATGTATGTTCAAGAAATCCAAATGGAGGTTCATAAGTCCAGTAACCAAGGTGGGGGACTCAAATAAAGAGTCACATGTCCAGGGTTAAAAATCACAAGAACTGTTCCAAAATGGAGTAATCTTAATCAAAACAAAGTAACAGGGTATGTTGAGGTTAATGGTACCTGCAAACCTGTAAACAGCCCAACCCCCTCACGGGTGATGTTCTAAAACAAGGATCCTCAGACTTGGATCAGTTATGAGAAGTGTAAACACTTCTAACCCGGAGGTACAGTGTTTACAATAACCATAAAAGATCCCCCTCTAATTCACCTCAGTTTCTGAAGGTCAATACTAAAGGTCATCCAGACTTAGCAGGCTTCCCAGATAGCCCTAGCACTACAGGAAATCTGCAGCACAGAGTTCTCAAGAAGAAACCCATATTTGAACCGTGTTTCATATTCCCGCACCAGACCGAAATGGAATGGGAAAGAACATGAACCACTCTAGCCTAGGTGTCACTCAGGTCCCAGGTATAGGACCTCAACTCTCAGTAGAACACCCACCCACCAAAACAACAAAACAGATCCAGCCAGCACAGTATGATAGTATGATATATGTAAAGCTATAAAGAAAGCAATAAAACAACTGTATATAAAGCAAAAAAATAAATACAAATACAAGCACAAATAGCACATAACACCCCAGTAAACACAAATCAATC
Source organism: Lathyrus aphaca (assembly GCA_963966055.1). Lineage (NCBI taxonomy): Eukaryota > Viridiplantae > Streptophyta > Magnoliopsida > Fabales > Fabaceae > Lathyrus > Lathyrus aphaca. The sequence goes on along the minus strand of OZ014522.1, from coordinate 284,275,825 downwards.
AAGCGCTAGGAGGAACCCACAAAAAGGAACCGGAAGCCCTGGTTACAGTATAAAGGGTCCCCAGCAGAGTCGCCAAGCTGTCGCTCCCACCAAATGAAGCCGGGTCAAATGGGGTACAGACGCGAACGGTCGGCGAAAGAAATGAGAACACACAGGAGTGAACTCAGAAAGACAAGAGTCGCCAGCTAGGCATTTTTCTCCCGGAGGAAAGGTAATGCTGCATAGACCTAGAAAGAAATGGATAAGACGGTTGCGAACCAGAGAGACTGAGAAAGGGGGTTGGTTACAACCTGGGAAGGTATTAGCACCCAGATTGTCCGCCGTACTCGACGGGATCCACGCTTAAAAGATTTGTGTTTTAAAGGGGTAGTGTCAGTGCAATTTGTGTATACAAGAGCTGGAAAAGGATGTACAGGTGTCAGTGTAAGAGAAGTGAAGTGTGTAAATGAAGTGTCAGTGTAAGAACAAAGATGAAATGCTCAAGATAATGAGGCTAAAAGAATGAAGCTGGAAGAGGGGGAATATACAGAGACTTTTGTTCGATAACTGTTAAGTTATGCCTACGTATCCTCTCGTGCAATGAGGAAGTCAGAACACCGTAGTTCGACCCAAAGAGACTGAAAGGAAAATTGACTTGTGAACTGCTTACTTGTCTATGCTCAAGTGTATGACCTGTCTGGCTCAGGTGCAAACTGTTTTGCATTAGACGGAAGAAGCAAGTTCTCGTTTATGAGCGAGTGAGATGAGAAAAGAATCCCGGAGGAGACGATTATTGTTTGTTTTTGGGTTTTCAGTCTTTTATTGCTTTTGAAGGTTTGTCATAAGTTAATGAGCTTAAGCCTAAACCAATGGGTTAGTAAACTCATCACATCTTCCCTCTGATTAGGGGTAATGAGAATACCTTAAGTGTGAAGTCAGATTCTCACACTTAATCACCTTTGGTGTAGGATTAAGATCATTAACCTACTTGTGATTATTTATATGTTTTTGGTGTTTTTGTTTAGTGTTAAGTAATGAGATTAAGCCATAATCAGGGATTAAACAGACTCATTACACCATCCTAATAGAAGGATAATAGATGAGAGTGTTTAAGCTGAGGAAGACTCCTCAACTTAATCCATGATTAGGGATTAAACTCATGACAAAACAAAGCCTTTGATTAAGTGGATTTTATTTAATGGTGAGATGATGAAGTGATTTTTAGGGTTTATAAGACAACTTGAGGGGGACTTGTCCATTAACACTAGGGTTAGTCCTTCTTAACCAATTAAGGAAGAATTAGAACCCTAATGCAAGGCCCAAGTTACAAGTGATGTCTTGATGGTTATTAGATGAATTGATTAGAGGAGTTAAACACATTAAGGGTTTAACACTTAGGATTAAAGTTATACACTCCATCCTAATAGAAGGATGCAGGCATAAGCTTAATCACAAAGCCTTAAAGCCTTTAGGGTTTAGTCCCTGATTATGAGATGAGAAGAGAAGACTCAATGAGACACAAAGGTAAAATCTAAATGGGGGACTAATCAAAACCCTAATCATTGTCATGCTTGGTTGATCCTAAGGTTTGTGAGGTTACAAGAGAAATCTTTAATGGAACCACCAGGAAGCAGATGAAAGGATCAGGAGAAGCAAAGTAACTTGCTTCATTGAAGAAGACAAGTCACTTGAGGAAAGAAAGTAAGGAAAAGAAGAATGAGCAAGCTTAATCTCAAACACATAACAAAATGCAACATGGATGCATAAAAGAGATGAAAAGAAGTTGTGAGAAGTGAAGGCAAATTCACTTCTTAAAGATAACTTACCACGTGAAAGGTTAGTGAAAGAAATGCAATGCAATGCAAAATGAAATGAAATGGCATGATGAAAATCAAAACCAGAAGCACATTCATGATGATAATGATGCTATGGGATGGTGAAAACATGAACCAAGGCATGGTGATGATCATACAAGTTTATGGATGCAGATGAAGCAAGTTGGAACCATGATCATACATGACAAGTTATGAAATGCATATGGCATACAACATGGCAAATGCAAGATGCAATGATCAAACATGCTTTCAATATGTCTTAAGATGTCAAATGAATCAAATGGATGCACAAAATACTATGGCAAGTCATGTTATGCAAGCAAATGTAAGATGGATGCATATGGAAGCCCAAATTAGGGTTTATGATCAATGCAACAAACAAAAACCAAAATCAGAAGCAAACATCAAGATAAAAAATTGAAAATGCACTCAAAGGATCCCTAATCCTATACTAACTCACTGCCCAAAGGAGAAGTTCCAACTCTTAACCTAATTCAAGTTATGATTTTCCTAAGTTTTCTAGGGTTTTAGGGTTCCTTAACAAGAAAAATGTCAAACAAATGGAAAATGAAAGATCAAATCATGCCCATTTAATCTCACATGCTACATGCTAAACACAATGCAATGCAAAAAGAATCAAGGTCCAACTCTTAATGGTTAGGCAGAAATGATTTTTGGAAGTTTGGATCAAAATAATGCCTTGAAATGATTTTAATTCCATGAAAAACTCTCAAAATGCATCAAGATCAAAAAAGAAATTTGGTTTGAGGGTTGGACAATGTTTCTAAATGTTTTTAAATGTTTCATGAATTTTTTGGTGATTTTTAAATACCTAAAAGTATTTTTAATTAATTAATTCTCATTAATTAATTAAAAATAAACTTTTAAATATTTAAAAATATTTTTTGAATGCAAAAAATAAAAATAAAAATATTTTTGGCTTCTGAAATTAAATAAAAGTGTGTATAAAAAATTTCAGAATTTTTGAAATTGTTTTACTATTTTAAAATAAATGAACAAAAGAAATATAAAAGAAATGAAATAAAATTAATAAAAATGAAAAGTAATCTGATCCAACGCATCAGATTCAAAGTTGGGGGTCAGCTGTTGACTTGACGCGTGAATCAAGGGTCAGGATGGACTCTGACTTAATTATATTAATTAAACTTAATTAATTTAATAAAGATGGATTAGGGCTAAATGAACGAATCTGGGCCGTGTATGACTTAACCTAATCACCATCCAAGGGCTGTGAATTAAACTGGGAAATTAATTAGGGATTAGGGTTAATAACTTTCAGGTGACCGGAGGGAAGCTCCGGTCATCTTCTCCGGCGGGTTGAAAACCCTAGATCATGATTTAGGCCACCATTCACCAAATTGAAAGCAGGGAAATGTTCCTCTACCCAAACCCCATTCAAATCACCCCTCAAACTAAATTTATCATGCACAATCAGAGAGAATCGAAGCCAACAAGATTCACGGGTGAAATTTCAGAGCATCAGTAAATCCTCATTTTTCACTCATTTTCAATTCTAAGCACATCATTATGATCAGTACAACATACACTTTCAATTTATAACATAAAATGCAAGCTCTGTGAGAAAAAAGTTCATGGCCATACCTGAGCTGGAAAGCTTCAATGGTGAGCTTCCAGAGTCTCCCACGTGTGCAAATGAACTTCTTTGACCCTCTTGAACTCAATGAGATGCTTCAAAGTTCTTGTGGATGGCTAATTTGAGAAGAAGTGTTCTGGTGCAGCAGATTCCACAGTCAGAATTTGTGAAGTTTCAAGCTACTTCAATGGTGGATTTTGGTTCTCTTGAGTGTGTGTGATTCATTGGTGAAGAGAAATTGGGTGTTTGATGGTTGGAGAGGGAGATTCGAAGAAGAGAAGTTCTTTGACAGTTTTTGTGAAGGCTGTGTTCTGGCTTGTTTCAATGGCCAATGTCTTGCTATAACACTCCCACAATGTATGAGTAGCCTGTGGAGCAGGTCAGTAGAGGTGGCTGCTCACTGTTCCAAGAGTATGGGGGTTTTGGCCAAAAAGTCAATGTGATTTGTACTTGCAGCATGGGCTATGGCAGCAGCAGTTTTAGGGCATGTCTTGCTTCAGCTTGGGTCAAGGATGACCCTTAGATTGCTTGTGAATGTCTGCAGCATGTGGATCATGAGCTATGCTAGATCTTGCAACTTGCCCACTTGTGTTTTCTTGTGATTTTGTGCTATGTACATGAGATGAATCTTGCTGAATTTTGATGCTTGGAACTTCATTTAGTCATGGCAATGCATAGAAATCAACTAGTGATCACATAACTCATGGGAAGATGATTTTGCCAAGAATCCCTCTTTGCACTCTTATGGAAAATACCTTATGGAAATGTGAAATTCAAGGCAAATGAATGAGAATCCCCTTGGGCCAATTCTGATTTTAGGGCATGTGTGATGTTTGTGTAAAGGTTTGACATCAATTAGAAGTCACAAATTGCCTTGGTACAAGAATTTGCAAGTTTTCCATTTGGTGCATAACTTGAAATTTAGTGATTTTTGCCAACTTTGATGAGCCATAACTTTTGGTCCAAAATGAATTAGGTCATGTTCTTGTACTTTTTGAAAAGGGAAAGATCTATTCTACAACTTTCATGACCAAAGTTTTTCCATTTGAAGCTTTCTTAAATCAAAAAGTGAGGGTTGAAAAAGTTACATAAAATGACATTTTCATCAAAAGTCAAACTTGCCCAAAAAGTCAACTTTGCAAAAGACTTGAAATTTCTCAATTTTGTGAACTTCCAACATCTTCCATGATCAAATAAAGATCATATACAATCAAAATGATGAAGAATACCCTTTGGTTGGGTCATTGGGGGCCTCAGATGCCCTGATTTTGCACTGACTTGCCTGAAAAGTCAACTCTTGATCAGATGACTTCCCCATGGAATTTCTTCATGAAAATTGATATGCATACTACCTATACCATATAGAGACCAATAGAAACAAGAATGACCAAAAAATTTGGGGTTATGGCCTTTGAAACCAAAACCCTAATTCTAGGTCAACTGTGCAGTCTAGCCTGGCTCTGCTTCCACACCATTCTCAGTTCTTGTGATTATTTTGGCATTCTTGACTTTGAGAGGATATAATATGATACTTGAACACACATGGACCCCTTTGAAGTGATTGATGGCCTTTGGAGTAGCTCAAGAAGCTCTTGGATTGCCCAGATCACAAACCCTAGATGCAGATGACTTAGAAACAATGCAGTGGATCAAAAATGGGATATGAGATGATATGATTGAGATTATGTATATGAAATGATCACAAGCCATGGTGTGAATGGGTGAGGGAAAATTTGGGGTGTTCACAGCTGCCCCTATTCAAACATGAGTTAGCTGTGCAGGATGTAAGCAATGGCTTAACAGACAAACAAGATAACTTGTGGTTGAATACCAAAGACAGTCCAAAATTTGCACTCACAGAATGAAGAAGAAAAGGGATATAGATTGTAAAAGGAAAATAAAGTATATTGTAAAGTATGGGCGACGGAGGACGACCGTCGAGCAGAGGCAGAGGATGACTGCTGCGTAAAGAGCAATGACGGGGACGACCGACATGCTGGGAAAAGTGCGGGAAATAAAGCAATGACGGGGATGGCCGACATGCTGGGGATAAAAGGAATTATGATGGGGACGGCCATCAAGTAAAGCTACAAGATTCTCTGGGGATTAATGAAAAATGATGGGGACGGCCATCAAGTTCATAAAGCAAAGTAACCAACGATGGGGACGGCCATCGGGCTAAAAAGAAAAGGGACCACGACGGGGACGGCCATCGGGTTAAAGAATAAATGAAATAAACAGATGATGAGGTACGGCCATCAAAGGTGAAGGACGATCACCTAGCAGGGGACGGCTGCTCTGTAAGGGTTAAGATGAGGGACGGTCATCTAAGGTGGAGGACGACCACCAGGCAGGGTACGGCTGCCGAAAATATCGCGACATAGGACGAATGCCGGATAAAAGGTCAACGATGGGGACGGCCATCGGATGAGCATGATGGAGGACGACCATCAAGAGGTGGAGGACGACCACCTAGCAGGGGACGGCTGCTAAATATCACGACATAGGACGAATGTCGGATAGAGAAAAGTCAACGATGGGGACGGCCATCGGACGAGCATGATGGAGGACGACCATCAAGAGGTGGAGGACGACCACCTAGCAGGGGACGGCTGCTCTCAAGGTTTATCATGACGTAGGACGAACGCCAGATAACCAAAATCAACAATGGGGACGGCCATTGGATAAAATGATGAAGGAAAATCATCAAGAGGTGGAGGACGACCACCTAGCAGGGGACGACTGCTAAATATCACGACATAGGACGAATGTCGGATAGAGAAAGTCAACGATGGGGACAGCCATCGGACGAGCATAACGGAGGACGACCATCAAGAGGTGGAGGATGACCACCTAGCAGGGGACGGCTGCTCTCACGGTTTATCATGACGTAGGACGAACGTCAGATAAAAAAAAAGAAAATGCTTTACTGGGGAAAAGTAAACACGGACGAGTGTTTACATCCAAGAAATAAAAGGTATAGGTATTGTGTATAGATTAAAGATGCGGACGAGCATCCTTAAGACTATGATACGGACGAGTATCAGGTAGAAACAAGTACTGACACGTGTTCAGAGATGATGATACGGACGAGTATCAACTGGTTAACAGAGAACACGGACGAGTGTTGTATCTGAAAGAATTCTTCTGGGGAATAGTAGACACAGACGAGTATCTATATTCAAGAAGACACAAGTGTTTGACGCAGTGTATGGATTAAAGATGCGGACGAGCATCCTTAAGACTATGATACGGACGAGTATCATGTAGAAACAAACGCTTGACGCATGTTCTGAGATGATGATACGGACGAGTATCAATCGGTTAACAAAGAACACGGACGAGTGTCGAATCTGCGGGGATGTAAATGATGTATACAAGATACGGACGAGTATCTGTATAAGTATGAGTAGAAAGTATGAATGATATATAGATGAGTGTTCAATCTGCTGGGGAGAGTGTGACACGGACGAGTGTCAAAAGGAGAAGAGTATAGTATAAACAAGTATCTGGTATACAAAGCGTTTACATTACTGTACTGGGGAAAGTGACATGGACGGATGTCAAGAAAATTATATATATACAAGTATCTGTGAGTGCAAAGGGAATATCTTTGGCTTTCTGCTGGAGATATGACACGGACAGGTGCCACAAGGGGTGTGTATTTGTATTGGTGAATGTGGGGCAACTGCTTTTGCTGGGGAATCTGGGGAGTATCCTGTATATTGTTGATGGATTACTATTCACAAGTGTTTGATTCGGACCATGACTTATGATTACGCAACATGTTTGATTTTTGCCGTAATGCTCCGCATTAAGACGGAATGCTACACTTTGTGGGGTGAATATGATGCTAATGCTATGATTATGCAAAAGAAAACAGATCCGGGATTCGGATCCCGTTGCTGCGAAGATCTCTGGCTGATCTGTTGGAGTGAACATCCCAGCTGGGGATAAGATCGTTGGTAGATCTGATGAAATGATTCTGCTTGGGGAAATGGGTCAATGATAGACCTATTCCTGTAAACGAGGGACCCAGCTGGGATTTGTAGAAGCTTTCGTCACTCTGTTGTGATTCCTTCGTGCGTTGCTCTTCTGGATAGAGGCTGAAACTCTGTGGGGAGACGGTTCCCTGGCTTTTGTATTTGACTAAGGAAGAATGATTGGCAACTCGGTTGGGAGAAGAAGCAAGTGGCAACTCAGCTGGGGAGAAAACACCTTGAGTGCTAAGACTGAGTGAGTGTTGACTTGCCAGCTTGCGGGGATGAAGCTTTTATGCCCCATGTTGCGCTTTGGGTACCTGCAATCCTACAAAGACAAGAGACGCACAAGTAATCCCGAGGTATCCCTTACCGGATTCCGTCATAGGAGTTAGATACTCCTGAAAGTAGGTATATTCCCTGCAAGCACGTGTTTTATTTTTTTTGTTTTTAAAGATAAACATTTGTATTCATGCAACCAGTTTCCTTTAAGATATCAGACATTTTTGCAAATAAAAATATACGAGACATTGTGTGACTGAAAAATCTGTTTTTATTGATTTATGTGCCCTGAATTGGCAAGATACAGTCAAAGAAACATATCTCCTGAAATGAGGAGATTGTTACAAATTGAGAAACAAAATGCTGGCAATGTTGACGACGCTTTGAAGGAGCTTCCTCTTGCTATGACTCGTATGACTTTTGACGTTCTTCTCGTCTTGCTTTCTGAAGAAGGCTGATTCTGACGGAAGCTTGATCCTTTCGAGGCTTACCAAGCTGCAAGTGATACAGACGAATTCAGAATGCAATTGTTCGCTTATTCCCTTATTTTGCATGGATCGCCCTTTCGGGTTTTCAATCCATCGGGATACCCATTTTTGCCTGAGTTGTCCAATGCGGCTTTTCAACTCAGCGGGTGTACATTTTTTTTGTTTATTTTCCCTTATTTTTGCCCGAGTCTTTTATTCTGTTTTTGACTCGCCGGGATGCCCTATTTTTGCCTGGACTTACATTCTGTTTTTATGTCCAGCGGGTCGTTTTTATGCGAAGTATTTTTTAACTGCATCTGAATTCACAGGGGACGGGAAATCTTCACCATCCATGGTGCTGAGCATCAGTGCTCCACCAGAGAAGACTTTCTTTACCATGAATGGTCCTTCATAGTTTGGAGTCCATTTGCCCCTGTGGTCTGTATGAGGGGGGAGGATCCTTTTCAGCACAAGATCTCCCACTTGGTACTCTCGGTGCCTGACTTTCGGATCGAAGGCTCTTTTCATCCTTTTCTGATACAACTGCCCATGACAGATTACATCCAATCTTTTCTCTTCAATCAGACTCAGTTGTTCGTATCGGGACCGAACCCATTCTGCTTCGTTCAGCTTAACATCCATCAATACCCGTAGAGAGGGTAATTCGACTTCAACAGGTAGGACTGCCTCCATACCATACACAAGCTGATACGGTGTTGCCCCAGTGGATGTCCTGATTGACGTGCGGTACCCATGCAAGGCAAATGGTAGCATTTCATGCCAGTCTTTGTAGGTGACTACCATCTTCTGCACAATCTTCTTGATATTCTTATTAGCTGCCTCAACAGCGCCGTTCATCTTTGGCCTGTAAGGAGAAGAATTGTGGTGTTGGATCTTGAAGTCCCGGCATAGTTCAGCCATCATTTTGTTGTTTAAGTTGGAACCATTATCAGTAATGATTCGCTCGGGAACTCCGTATCGACAGATGATATCTCTCTTCAGAAATCTGGCTACCACTTGCCTTGTAACATTGGCATAGGAAGCTGCTTCAACCCACTTGGTAAAATAGTCAATGGCGACCAGGATGGATCTGTGGCCGTTTGAAGCAGTTGGCTCAATCTTGCCAATCATATCAATGCCCCACATGGCAAAGGGCCAGGGTGAAGACATTATATTCAAAGGATTGGGAGGTATATGTACTTTATCCGCATAGATCTGACATTTATGGCATTTTCTGGCGTAGGCACAACAGTCTGCATCCATTGTGATCCAGTAATAACCTGATCTTAGCAATTTCTTAGCCATGGCATGCCCTCCAGCATGGGTACCAAAGGATCCTTCGTGCACTTCATGCATCAACAAGTCTGCTTCTGTTCTGTCAACGCACCTGAGGAGTACCATATCAAAGTTTCTCTTGTATAGGGAACCATCAGTGTTCAGAAAGAAACTACCAGCAAGCCTTCTCAAAGTCTTCTTATCATTGGAGGATGCCCCAGGTGGGTATGTTTGATCCTCCAAGAAGCACTTAATGTCATGGAACCAAGGCTTATCATCCTTGACAACGTCTGCTGCAAATACATATGCTGGTCTATCAAGTCTGGACACTGAAATCTGAGGTACAAAGTTGGCCGCTTGAACTTTGATCATGGATGAAATGGTAGCCAGAGCATCTGCAAACTGATTCTCGTCCCGAGGGATATACTCAAGCTTGACTGTTGTGAAGAAAGTCAATAATCTTCTTGTATAATCCCTGTAAGGTATCAGATGATCCTGATGGATGTACCATTTGCCGTTGGTTTGATTAACTACCAGAGCTGAATCTCCGAATACGGTCAATGTCTTGATCCTGAGGTCAATAGCTTCCTCAAGACCCATAATGCAAGCTTCGTATTCAGCTTCGTTGTTAGTGCAGTTGAAGGTGAGTTTTGCCGAGAAAGGCATGTGAACTCCCTTAGGTGTAATGAGCACTGCACCAACACCACGACCATTCATGTTAACAGCCCCATCAAACATCATAGTCTATTCTTCTTCTGGGTCAGGCCCTTCAGTGTGAATAGGCTCTTCACGGTCTTTCGCTTTTACGAACATGATGTCTTCATCAGGGAAGTCAAACCTCATAGGCTGGTAGTCATCAATAGGTTGCTCAGTAAGATATTCAGATAGTACACTGCCCTTGATGGCTTTCTGGGAGGTGTACTGGATGTCATATTCTGTGAGAATCATCTGCCATCTTGCAACCCGTCCGGTAAGAGCTGGCTTCTCGAAAATGTACTTGACTGGGTCCATTTTGGATATCAATAAAGTAGTGTGGGTCAACATATACTGTCTCAGTCGGCGAGCAGCCCACGCTAAAGCACAACAAGTTTTCTCGAGCAGTGAATAACGTTGTTCACAGTCGGTAAACTTTTTGCTCAGGTAGTATATTGCATACTCTTTTCAACCAGACTCGTCATGCTGGCACAACACACACCCCATTGACTCTTCTAATAATGTCAAGTACATTATCAGAGGTCTTCCTTCAACTGGAGGCATAAGGATTGGCGGTTCTTGCAGGTATTCTTTGATCTTGTTAAAAGCCCTCTGGCAGTCTTCATTCCACCTGACCGTCTGTTCTTTTCTTAACTGTTTGAACAAGGGTTCACAGGTTGCAGTAAGGTGAGATATGAACCTTGAGATGTAGTTCAATCTACCTAGAAACCCTCGAACTTCTTTTTCACACTTTGGTGCAGGCATTTCCTGAATGGCTTTGACTTTATCAGGGTCCACTTCAATCCCTTTCTCGCTCACAATAAAACCCAGCAGCTTACCAGATCTTACCCCGAATGTGCATTTGTTGGGGTTTAGCTTCAGTTGGTACTTCCTCAGACGCTTGAATAGCTTCAGCAGATTTACCAGGTGGTCTTCCTCTGTAAGGGACTTGGCAATCATGTCATCCACATAACACTCGATTTCTTTATGGATCATATCGTGGAATAATGTTACCATAGCCCGTTGATATGTCGCACCAGCATTCTTCAATCCGAATGGCATCACCTTGTAACAGAACGTGCCCCAGGGTGTGATGAAGGTTGTCTTCTCCATGTCTTCAGGTGACATTTTGATCTGATTGTATCCTGAAAATCCGTCCATGAAGGAGAATACCGAGAACTGAGCCGTATTATCAACCAATACGTCAAAGTGAGGTAATGGGAAATCATCTTTCGGGCTGGCTCTGTTCAGGTCCCGGTAGTCAACACACATCCTTACTTTGCCGTCTTTCTTAGGCACAGGTACTATATTAGCAACCCACGGCGGATAGCTAGTTACAGCCAGGAATCCGGCGTCCCACTGCTTTTGTACCTCTTCTTTGATTTTCATTGCCATGTCTGGGCGAGTCCGGCGTAGTTTCTGTTTGACCGGTGGGCATTCTTCCCTCAAGGGCAGCTTGTGCATAAAAATGTCGGTGTCCAACCCTGGCATATCTTGATAAGACCAAGCAAACACATCCACATATTCCGGAAGTAGGTCGATCAGCTGTTTCTTCACTGAGTCTTGTAAGCAGGCCCCGATCTTAACCTCTTTCACATCTTCATCTGTACCAAGATTAATCGTTTCCACCTCCTCTTGATGAGGAGTGATAACCTTCTCCTCTTGTCTCAACAATCTGGCTAGCTCTTCAGGAAGCTCATAATCTTTTTCAACCCCTTCATCAGCTTGATTGATTGGATTGTCAAAGTCATACGAAGTCATAGCCGTGATGTTGTCGGTGCGGTCTGGAAGGCACTCTCTGCAAGGGTTCAGTTTGTTCATTTTAGTGATTGATTTTAGTCTTGTTTAGAAAAGTGAAATAAAGTTGTCATTTTGAAAACATTGCCATTTATTTTTTGTACAAAAAGAAAAATGGAAAAACAGTGAGCGGAAAAGAAAAAGACTTGTTTGCAAAAGATGTCTGATATTTCATTGATTAATCTTGTTGCACAAAAATTACAGATGGCCCGATTACAAAATGAGTCTTGTCATCTTGGGCAAGATGAAAGACTTGATGCATGCTTAAAATATACAGGAAATAATAATTACTCTGCAGGAGTAACCCTTATAATTTCCTGGGAAGACCAGTTTGAGATACTGCTCCCTGAGACCTTTGGACGAATCCAGCTTTCCAGGTTGCGTTCATCTTCCGACTCATCTTCCAAGTTGTTGACAGCATCGGGGGTGAGCATCCCCCCACTAACAAAGTTGGGCTTCTTAGCAGCCTCTGTTTGATCTTCTTGAGTTGGTTTGTAACCCAACCCAAATCTATCTTCTTTCTTCTCCACAGGAAACAATTTGCCCCAGCCTTGAGCGTTTCCTTCTTCCACCACCTTCCGGGCCTGCTGGTAGGATGTCATGGAAGTCCCAAGTACAGCAGAGGTTTCATTAATATTCAGGGCCTCAAACCCTTGGCTCATGGTCTCGTGGATTTCCCCATCCATCTCAATGTATTTGTATGTAGCCAGATGGCTAACAAAAATATCCTCCTCTCCGCAGATAGTAACGACTTGGCCCTCCCACTCGAATTTTAACTTCTGGTGAAGGGTAGACGTAACTGTGCCAGCGGCATGAATCCATGGTCTACCCAACAAACAGCTGTAGGCAGGCTGAATGTCCATCACGTAGAAGGTCGTTTTGAAAGTTTGTGGGCCAATCGTTATAGGAAACTCAATTTCTCCCAGAACTGATCTCTTAGAACCGTCAAAGGTTCTTACTACTAAGTTGCTGGGACGTAATGCCAATCCTTCATATTCCAGCTTCACAAGGGCCTTTTTAGGTAAGACATTGAGGGATGATCCTGTGTCTACCAGCACATGGGAAAGAACTGCACCCTTACACTCCAGGGTGATGTGCAAAGCCTTGTTATGGTTGCGGCCTTCTGTAGTCAAATCAGTGTTGGTAAATCCTAGTCCATTACTAGCATTAACATTTCCAACCACAGCTTCCAACTGATTGACGGTGATCTCTTCTGGCACATAAGCTGCGTGCAAGACTTTTAGTAGTGCATTCCGATGAGCCTCGGAGCACATAAGCAATGATAGAATAGAGATCTTGGAAGGCGTCTGGTGAAGCTGGTCCACTATCTTGTAATCACTTTTCTTGATGATTCTCATGAATTCATCAACTTCTTGATCAAAAGGTGTTTTCAAAGCTTCTTTAACAATTTGCTCTTCTTGCACCATGCTCTTCCCTTTTGCCTTGGCAGCAGCTTCTGCTTAAGCAGTGGGTCTTTGAATTTGCGGGGCAAAGAGACGTCCGCTTCGAGTGAAGCCTCCGCCTCCCCCCACATTGTCTATTTGTGGTGAAGAAGTTGATGATTCGAGAGTGATTTTCTGTCCTTCGCAGTATAGATCAGAGCCGTAATGCCAAGGGATGGCATTACTGCTTTCATAAGGTACTGACCCAGGCACTGTGATAGTGACTGGACTGATGGCAGCTGCAGAAGGGACCATGATAGTCTGTGGATCATAGTATATTGTGACTGGTGCTCTGGTAGGAGTGGCATTTTGTGAGTTGTAAGCGGAATCATTTGCAGGATCATAATAAATTGTAACTGTTGAGACACTTGCATTGCTTGCTGCTGATGTTGTAGGAGACATTGTTGGAAGGATGGGTGTTGTTGTTGTAGGAGACTCTGAATGAAAGGATGCTGAAGTTGTAGAAGGGATGTTTGCTGATATTTGGTCCGTTGAAGTAATAGATGAAGCATTTGTTGATGAAACTGAAAAGTTGTTTGGAACAATGGTTGTTGCAGTTGTAGCAGATTCTGGAACGGTGGTTAAGGAGATTGCTGGATTGGTAGGTATTGATGTCGTGATTTGAAGCAGGCCATTCTGGATGAGACCATCTATGCCATCCCTCAAGTTATCACAGCCATTCACTGAAATGTTGCAATAAGCACACCCTAACTCACATCCCGGGAACATTTGACATTCAAGGAGTTGGGCTTTAATCTCCACCAAAGGTGTCCGAATCTGACCCACACTGGTTATCAAGTAAGACGACTTGTCTTCTTCAATAGCATTGATTCTGGGACCACCATGGTGTGGCATAGGGTTCTTGTTAACATTTGGTGGTGGTGCAAAGTTCAGAGCTTTGGAGTCTACCAAGTCTTGTACCTTCATGTGCAAGGCTCTGCACTTCTCCGTACTATGGCCAGGTGCATTTGAGTGAAAAGCACATCTGGCGCCGGCGTCATAATTTCTGGGTAGACTGGCAGGATCTGGAGGTGCCAATGTCCTTAGCTCAACCAGGTTGAGTTTCAGGAGTTGTGGCAGTAATGTGGCATAGGGCATAGGGATCGGATCGATCACCCTATTGGCCTGAGAGGGTCTCTGTTGAAATGGTCTTTACTGGTTGTTGCTGTTGGTGTTGTTGTTGTTATAATTTCTCTGAGGAGGATACTGAGTTTGTTGCTGGTAACTCTGTTGTTGAGGTTGATAAGCTGGTTGTGGATGAATTGGAGCGGGAATGGTGACTGCTGCCACAGACCTATGAACATATTGGGGTCTGCCCCTGCTGGTATGGATAGCATTGGTTTCACCAGTTCTTCTTGGGCCCACAAAAGGCTTTCTTGGGTTGCTGGATGAGCTAGCACCGTTGTCAGAAATCTTACCCCTTTTTAATAGGCTCTCAATTCTTTCCCCGGCTATGACTACATCAGCAAAGCTAGTGGAAGAAAAGGCAGCCAGCCTGTCAATGTATGTTCCCTGGAGGGTGTTCATAAACATATCAGCCATCTCCCTCTCTGACATGGGTGGCCGGACAGCAGCAGCAAGCTGTCTCCACCTTTGAGCGTACTCCCGGAAGCTTTCCCTGGATGATTGTGACATTCCCATCAGGAGGGTCCTGTTGGGAGCCATATCCACGTTGTACTGATACTGTCTGATAAAGGCCTCTGCCAGGTCCTTCCAGCATCTAATGGTTGCTCTAGTCAGATGAGAGTACCATTCCCTTGAAGCCCCTGTTAAGCTATCCTCAAAATAAAACATCCATAGCTTTTCGTCCATGGTATAGGCCTTCAGCCTCCCCAGAAAGGATTGTAAATGGGTCCGTGGGTAGGAAGTCCCGTTATACTTCTCAAAGCATGGTGGTTTAAATTTGTGGGGAATCCTGACCCCGTCCACTAGGCCCATGTCCATAACATCAAAACCCAAAGAATTCTGGGACTCCAGGGACCTCAGTTTCTCAGCAATCTCATCTAGCCTTCTGTCATAGGCTTCCTCCCCAGCTCCCATCACTGTGAACTGATCTTCCTGGGGGTCTTCTTGCAGTACTCTACCTGCAGTGGCAGTCCCTTGCACATTAGCAGGGATGTTGATCTCTGGATGCAGGTGGGGTCCAAAGACTGGGGGATTAACATGAGGCTGGACTCTCTCATTGTTGCTCTTCCCAGCAGTCCCTGGATGATGGTCTTCCTGATTCCTCCCCTCTACCAGTGCTCTTAACCTTTCTTGGCTTTGAACCATATTATTCATCACCTCCATAAACTGTGTCATCTGATTCCTCATTTCCAACCTCTCGTTGGCCATTTGAGTCCTGACCTCTGTAAGGTCCTGCTGTACTTGGTCCATTTGTATGCCTGGAAGATTGTTGCGGGTGGGATATCTGTGTGGACGGTTGAGTGGAAACCCTCGACGTCGAGCAATAGTTCCTGGGATCACAACAGAGTTAGTAACAATAAAACAAAACCTACAAAACAAAACAAAAGGTTAGTATGCAATGCAGTATGCTTATTTGTATCCAAGGTATCCGGCTTGGCACTTGGTTTTGACCTTTCCATACCCCTGAGAAAGATGCTTGTGATGTTGCTTTGGAAGAATTCAGATAAACAAATCCACACATATATTACAAAAAGTAAATGATACATAGTTTGTTTTTTACAATACATGCCCTCTGAGGGGTCAAAACTACAACATAAAGAAAAGTACATAAAATGAAAGCAACAACAAGCAAAAGTCAAACACCAAGACCAAACTCATCCTCCTAAACTTCCTTGAGAAGTGCTTCAGTCACAGGATCAGCTGGACGCTCTGTAAGATTCCTGATGAGGAGATTCCTGGTAGTAACAGCTGCAGTTAGCTTCTTGTGTCGACTCTGGTCCTTTGACCTCTTCACACCAGCTCTGATCTTCAACTCTGAGATCTCCCTCTGGGCTGCTGCCAGGGCTTCCTGTTGTTCTTTTGCACTAGCTTCCATATGTTCAATCTTATCCTGAGTCCTTTTGTCCTCCTGAGTACGGGCTTCGGTGATCCTGACCCACCTAGCCTGACTCTCCTTCAGATACAAATCAGTCCTAGCTCTCTGGAATTGGGCCTCTTTGCAGGCATTCTTCAAGATCTATTCTCCAGCCCTAGACTTCTTAATGTAATCCTCCGACTTCTCAATTTTGGCTAGATGCTCCACCTTTAGCTTTTCTAGCCTTTCAATGTCCAAGCGACTGTCACTCCTCTCCCAGAGGGTCTTCTGTAAAGCCTGAGTCAGATTCTCATTTCTCTCTTTCAATTTCTCAAACTCCTCTAAGCTGACAGTTGCTGGGGGTGGTGCTGTGGAAGGTCCAGGCACATCTTCAACAGTGAAAGGCATTCGAGTAATTTGAGCTCTGGCACGAGACCACTCATAGTACTGAGCTGAGGCCACATTATTGCATCTTCCAAGAATGGTTACCCCTTTAGTCTGCACATTGTCCCAGGCCCAGGATGCTTGCCTGACAATAGCCAGATTAGGCTTGATCTCACAATAAAGGGTCTCAGTCAGATCCTGTGCTCTAGGGGGATGGACTAATGCATAGCCCAGTTGTCTTTTGAATAGCAGAGGGTTGTAGTTGATGCAACCCTTCACTCCTATCAGGGGTACATTAGGGAACTGCCCACAACTAGTAATGATGTCTCTGCCCTTAGTGCTCTGAGTGCACCACCTGATGTCATCTGAGGTTAGAGCAACAAGCCTCCTAGCCCAGTTCTTCTGCTGGTGGGGGTTCAAGAATGCATCAGTCTTTGGCAAATGCTTGAGCAGCCAAGTATGGAACAAAGGAGCACATCATCTCACTAATCTTCCCCTTTGCTTTTCATTCCTTTGATGAACAGAGTAGTAAAGATCCCCCAGTAAGGTGGGCACTGGGTTTCTCAGGATGAAAAGATGGATTGCATTCTTGCTAACAAACCTAGGCTCATCTGTAAAAAGTATGACCCTATATATGCTAAGGACCAACAGAGCACAGACTGCCTTCCACTCCCCCAAGGAGGCCTTCAGAATAGCCTGAGAAGTCAAGAAATCCATATGAAAACCAGAGACTCCAGCTTTAGCTGTCAAATTCTGCCCAATCAGAACTGGCTCCAGATATAATGCCTTTGCTATCTCCTCATTATTGGAGAAAGCCATCTCAGGGTTGAAGGGGATTCCACCCCTGATAGGTACACCAATCAGTGATGAATACTCTTCCAACAAGGGTCCCAACTGAAAATTCTGGAAGGTGAAGCACCTCAGAGGGGGATCATAGAACTGCAAGCAAGTATGAATCAAGCTCCTCTGTGAAGGGTCCAAATCCATAACCACATCAAGGATTCCTCCATAATGTTCTCTGAAAAGTGGTATATGGTCTGGAGTAATCAGGGTCTGAATCTTCCTGATGCTAGCCAACTCAGGCTCGAAGAAATGATAGGAAATGTTACTCTTCTTAGGTGCCATGCTGCTGAAAGAGAACTGAGACAGGTGCTGAGAATAACACTGAAGATAGGCCTCTGACAGGCTGAGACTGGTGATGCAAGTGACTGAAGTAGGTAGCTGATGAGGAATAGCTGAAGCAGATACTGATAAAGATAGGTCTATGCAGATGAAGGGGTCAAAACCAAGCCAAAATACAGTATGGATACCCTGAAAAACAAATAAGCAAATGTTAAATGATGCAAATGATGAGTATGCAAATGATATGCAAGGGTTTGTGATCAAGCCGGATCTGATTAACTGCCTTGATATAGGTCCATGTATGTTCAAGAAATCCAAATGGAGGTTCATAAGTCCAGTAACCAAGGTGGGGGACTCAAATAAAGAGTCACATGTCCAGGGTTAAAAATCACAAGAACTGTTCCAAAATGGAGTAATCTTAATCAAAACAAAGTAACAGGGTATGTTGAGGTTAATGGTACCTGCAAACCTGTAAACAGCCCAACCCCCTCACGGGTGATGTTCTAAAACAAGGATCCTCAGACTTGGATCAGTTATGAGAAGTGTAAACACTTCTAACCCGGAGGTACAGTGTTTACAATAACCATAAAAGATCCCCCTCTAATTCACCTCAGTTTCTGAAGGTCAATACTAAAGGTCATCCAGACTTAGCAGGCTTCCCAGATAGCCCTAGCACTACAGGAAATCTGCAGCACAGAGTTCTCAAGAAGAAACCCATATTTGAACCGTGTTTCATATTCCCGCACCAGACCGAAATGGAATGGGAAAGAACATGAACCACTCTAGCCTAGGTGTCACTCAGGTCCCAGGTATAGGACCTCAACTCTCAGTAGAACACCCACCCACCAAAACAACAAAACAGATCCAGCCAGCACAGTATGATAGTATGATATATGTAAAGCTATAAAGAAAGCAATAAAACAACTGTATATAAAGCAAAAAAATAAATACAAATACAAGCACAAATAGCACATAACACCCCAGTAAACACAAATCAATCAAGCGCTAGGAGGAACCCACAAAAAGGAACCGGAAGCCCTGGTTACAGTATAAAGGGTCCCCAGCAGAGTCGCCAAGCTGTCGCTCCCACCAAATGAAGCCGGGTCAAATGGGGTACAGACGCGAACGGTCGGCGAAAGAAATGAGAACACACAGGAGTGAACTCAGAAAGACAAGAGTCGCCAGCTAGGCATTTTTCTCCCGGAGGAAAGGTAATGCTGCATAGACCTAGAAAGAAATGGATAAGACGGTTGCGAACCAGAGAGACTGAGAAAGGGGGTTGGTTACAACCTGGGAAGGTATTAGCACCCAGATTGTCCGCCGTACTCGACGGGATCCACGCTTAAAAGATTTGTGTTTTAAAGGGGTAGTGTCAGTGCAATTTGTGTATACAAGAGCTGGAAAAGGATGTACAGGTGTCAGTGTAAGAGAAGTGAAGTGTGTAAATGAAGTGTCAGTGTAAGAACAAAGATGAAATGCTCAAGATAATGAGGCTAAAAGAATGAAGCTGGAAGAGGGGGAATATACAGAGACTTTTGTTCGATAACTGTTAAGTTATGCCTACGTATCCTCTCGTGCAATGAGGAAGTCAGAACACCGTAGTTCGACCCAAAGAGACTGAAAGGAAAATTGACTTGTGAACTGCTTACTTGTCTATGCTCAAGTGTATGACCTGTCTGGCTCAGGTGCAAACTGTTTTGCATTAGACGGAAGAAGCAAGTTCTCGTTTATGAGCGAGTGAGATGAGAAAAGAATCCCGGAGGAGACGATTATTGTTTGTTTTTGGGTTTTCAGTCTTTTATTGCTTTTGAAGGTTTGTCATAAGTTAATGAGCTTAAGCCTAAACCAATGGGTTAGTAAACTCATCACATCTTCCCTCTGATTAGGGGTAATGAGAATACCTTAAGTGTGAAGTCAGATTCTCACACTTAATCACCTTTGGTGTAGGATTAAGATCATTAACCTACTTGTGATTATTTATATGTTTTTGGTGTTTTTGTTTAGTGTTAAGTAATGAGATTAAGCCATAATCAGGGATTAAACAGACTCATTACACCATCCTAATAGAAGGATAATAGATGAGAGTGTTTAAGCTGAGGAAGACTCCTCAACTTAATCCATGATTAGGGATTAAACTCATGACAAAACAAAGCCTTTGATTAAGTGGATTTTATTTAATGGTGAGATGATGAAGTGATTTTTAGGGTTTATAAGACAACTTGAGGGGGACTTGTCCATTAACACTAGGGTTAGTCCTTCTTAACCAATTAAGGAAGAATTAGAACCCTAATGCAAGGCCCAAGTTACAAGTGATGTCTTGATGGTTATTAGATGAATTGATTAGAGGAGTTAAACACATTAAGGGTTTAACACTTAGGATTAAAGTTATACACTCCATCCTAATAGAAGGATGCAGGCATAAGCTTAATCACAAAGCCTTAAAGCCTTTAGGGTTTAGTCCCTGATTATGAGATGAGAAGAGAAGACTCAATGAGACACAAAGGTAAAATCTAAATGGGGGACTAATCAAAACCCTAATCATTGTCATGCTTGGTTGATCCTAAGGTTTGTGAGGTTACAAGAGAAATCTTCAATGGAACCACCAGGAAGCAGATGAAAGGATCAGGAGAAGCAAAGTAACTTGCTTCATTGAAGAAGACAAGTCACTTGAGGAAAGAAAGTAAGGAAAAGAAGAATGAGCAAGCTTAATCTCAAACACATAACAAAATGCAGCATGGATGCATAAAAGAGATGAAAAGAAGTTGTGAGAAGTGAAGACAAATTCACTTCTTAAAGATAACTTACCACCTGAAAGGTTAGTGAAAGAAATGCAATGCAATGCAAAATGAAATGAAATGGCATGATGAAAATCAAAACCAGAAGCACATTCATGATGATAATGATGCTATGGGATGGTGCAAACATGAACCAAGGCATGGTGATGATCATACAAGTTTATGGATGCAGATGAAGCAAGTTGGAACCATGATCATACATGACAAGTTATGAAATGCATATGGCATACAACATGGAAAATGCAAGATGCAATGATCAAACATGCTTTCAATATGTCTTAAGATGTCAAATGAATCAAATGGATGCACAAAATACTATGGCAAGTCATGTTATGCAAGCAAATGTAAGATGGATGCATATGGAAGCCCAAATTAGGGTTTATGATCAATGCAACAAACAAAAACCAAAATCAGAAGCAAACATCAAGATAAAAAATTGAAAATGCACTCAAAGGATCCCTAATCCTATACTAACTCACTGCCCAAAGGAGAAGTTCCAACTCTTAACCTAATTCAAGTTATGATTTTCCTAAGTTTTCTAGGGTTTTAGGGTTCCTTAACAAGAAAAATGTCAAACAAATGGAAAATGAAAGATCAAATCATGCCCATTTAATCTCACATGCTACATGCTAAACACAATGCAATGCAAAAAGAATCAAGGTCCAACTCTTAATGGTTAGGCAGAAATGATTTTTGGAAGTTTGGATCAAAATAATGCCTTGAAATGATTTTAATTCCATGAAAAACTCTCAAAATGCATCAAGATCAAAAAAGAAATTTGGTTTGAGGGTTGGACAATGTTTCTAAATGTTTTTAAATGTTTCATGAATTTTTTGGTGATTTTTAAATACCTAAAAGTATTTTTAATTAATTAATTCTCATTAATTAATTAAAAATAAACTTTTAAATATTTAAAAATATTTTTTGAATGCAAAAAATAAAAATAAAAATATTTTTGGCTTCTGAAATTAAATAAAAGTGTGTATAAAAAATTTCAGAATTTTTGAAATTGTTTTACTATTTTAAAATAAATGAACAAAAGAAATATAAAAGAAATGAAATAAAATTAATAAAAATGAAAAGTAATCTGATCCAACGCATCAGATTCAAAGTTGGGGGTCAGCTGTTGACTTGGCGCGTGAATCAAGGGTCAGGATGGACTCTGACTTAATTATATTAATTAAACTTAATTAATTTAATAAAGATGGATTAGGGCTAAATGAACGAATCTGGGCCGTGTAAGACTTAACCTAATCACCATCCAAGGGCTGTGAATCAAACTGGGAAATTAATTAGGGATTAGGGTTAATAACTTTCAGGTGACCGGAGGGAAGCTCCGGTCATCTTCTCCGGCGGGTTGAAAACCCTAGATCATGATTTAGGCCACCATTCACCAAATTGAAAGCAGGGAAATGTTCCTCTACCCAAACCCCATTCAAATCACCCCTCAAACTAAATTTATCATGCACAATCAGAGAGAATCGAAGCCAACAAGATTCACGGGTGAAATTTCAGAGCATCAGTAAATCCTCATTTTTCACTCATTTTCAATTCTAAGCACATCATTATGATCAGTACAACATACACTTTCAATTTATAACATAAAATGCAAGCTCTGTGAGAAAAAAGTTCATGGCCATACCTGAGCTGGAAAGCTTCAATGGTGAGCTTCCAGAGTCTCCCACGTGTGCAAATGAACTTCTTTGACCCTCTTGAACTCAATGAGATGCTTCAAAGTTCTTGTGGATGGCTGATTTGAGAAGAAGTGTTCTGGTGCAGCAGATTCCACAGTCAGGATTTGTGAAGTTTCAAGCTACTTCAATGGTGGATTTTGGTTCTCTTGAGTGTGTGTGATTCATTGGTGAAGAGAAATTGGGTGTTTGATGGCTGGAGAGGGAGATTCTAAGAAGAGAAGTTCTTTGACAGTTTTTTTGAAGGCTGTGTTCTGGCTTGTTTCAATGGCCAATGTCTTGCTATAACACTCCCACAATGTATGAGTAGCCTGTGGAGCAGGTCAGTAGAGGTGGCTGCTCACTGTTCCAAGAGTATGGGGGTTTTGGCCAAAAAGTCAATGTGATTTGTACTTGCAGCATGGGCTATGGCAGCAGCAGTTTTAGGGCATGTCTTGCTTCAGCTTGGGTCAAGGATGACCCTTAGATTGCTTGTGAATGTCTGCAGCATGTGGATCATGAGCTATGCTAGATCTTGCAACTTGCCCACTTGTGTTTTCTTGTGATTTTGTGCTATGTACATGAGATGAATCTTGCTGAATTTTGATGCTTGGAACTTCATTTAGTCATGGCAATGCATAGAAATCAACTAGTGATCACATAACTCATGGGAAGATGATTTTGCCAAGAATCCCTCTTTGCACTCTTATGGAAAATACCTTATGGAAATGTGAAATTCAAGGCAAATGAATGAGAATCCCCTTGGGCCAATTCTGATTTTAGGGCATGTGTGATGTTTGTGTAAAGGTTTGACATCAATTAGAAGTCACAAATTGCCTTGGTACAAGAATTTGCAAGTTTTCCATTTGGTGCATAACTTGAAATTTAGTGATTTTTGCCAACTTTGATGAGCCATAACTTTTGGTCCAAAATGAATTAGGTCATGTTCTTGTACTTTTTGAAAGGGGAAAGATATATTCTACAACTTTCATGACCAAAGTTTTTCCATTTGAAGCTTTCTTAAATCAAAAAGTGAGGGTTGAAAAAGTTACATAAAATGACATTTTCATCAAAAGTCAAACTTGCCCAAAAAGTCAACTTTGCAAAAGACTTGAAATTTCTCAATTTTGTGAACTTCCAACATCTTACATGATCAAATAAAGATCATATACAATCAAAATGATGAAGAATACCCTTTGGTTGGGTCATTGGGGGCCTCAGATGCCCTGATTTTGCACTGACTTGCCTGAAAAGTCAACTCTTGATCAGATGACTTCCCCATGGAATTTCTTCATGAAAATTGATATGCATACTCCCTATACCATATAGAGACCAATATAAACAAGAATGACCAAAAAATTTGGGGTTATGGCCTTTGAAACCAAAACCCTAATTCTAGGTCAACTGTGCAGTCTAGCCTGGCTCTGCTTCCACACCATTTTCAGTTCTTGTGATTTTTTTGGCATTCTTGACTTTGAGAGGATATAATATGATACTTGAACACACATGGACCCCTTTGAAGTGATTGATGGCCTTTGGAGTAGCTCAAGAAGCTCTTGGATTGCCCAGATCACAAACCCTAGATGCAGATGACTTAGAAACAATGCAGTGGATCAAAAATGGGATATGAGATGATATGATTGAGATTATGTATATGAAATGATCACAAGCCATGGTGTGAATGGGTGAGGGCAAATTTGGGGTGTTCACAGAACGCACCCCGAATGTGCACTTGTTGGGGTTTAACTTCAGTTGGTACTTCCTCAGACGCTTGAATAACTTCAGCAGATTTACCAGGTGGTCTTCTTCTGTGAGGGACTTGGCAATCATGTCATCCACATAACATTCAATTTCTTTATGGATCATGTCATGGAATAATGTTACCATAGCCCGTTGATATGTTGCACCAGCATTCTTCAGTCCGAATGGCATCACCTTGTAACAGAACGTACCCCAGGGTGTGATGAAAGTGGTCTTCTCCATGTCTTCAGGTGACATCTTGATCTGATTGTATCCTGAAAATCCGTCCATGAAGGAGAACACCGCGAACTGAGCCGTATTATCGACCAATACATCAATGTGAGGTAAAGGGAAATCATCTTTAGGGCTGGCTCTGTTCAGATCCCGGTAATCCACACACATCCTCACCTTGCCGTCTTTCTTAGGCACAGGTACAATATTAGCTACCCACGGCGGATAGCTAGTTACAGCAAGGAAACCGGCATCCCACTGTTTTTGTACCTCTTCTTTAATTTTCATTGCCATATCTAGGCGAGTACGACGCAGTTTCTGTTTTACTGGCGGGCAGTCTTCTTTTAAAGGCAGCTTGTGCATGACAATATCGGTGTCCAACCCTGGCATATCCTGATAAGACCAAGCAAAGACATCTACATACTCCCGAAGCATATCAATCAGTTGCTTTTTTACTGAATCTTGCAGGCAGGCCCCGATCTTAACTTCTTTCACATCTTCTTTCGTACTAAGATTAATCGTTTCAACCTCCTCCTGATGAGGAGTGATAACCTTCTCCTCTTGCCTTAACAACCTGGCTAGCTCTTCAGGAAGCTCATAATCTTCTTCAACCCCTTCATCAGCTTGATTGATTGGATTGTCAAAGTCATACGAAGCTATAGCTGTGTTGTTGTCGGTGCAGTCTGAAAGGCACTCTCTGCAAGGGTTTAGATTGTTCGTTTTAGTGATCGATTTTAATCTTGTTTAGAAAAAAGTGAAATGAAGTTATCATTTTGAAAACATTGCCATTTTACTTTTGTACAAAAAGAAAAAATGAAAAAACAGTGAGCGGGAAAGGAAAAGACTCATTTGCAAAAGATGTCCAATATTCATTGATTGATCTGTTTGCACAAAATTACAAGATGGCCCGATTACAAAATGAGTCTTGTCATCTTGGGCAAGATGCAAGACTTGATGCATGCTTAAAAATACAGGAAATAATAATTACTCTGCAGGAGTAACCCTTATAATTTCCTGGGAAGACCAGTTTGAGGCGCGGCTCCCCGGGATCCTTGGACGTATCCAGCTCTCCAGGTTGCGTTCATCTTCCGACTCATCTTCCAAGTTGTTCAATGCATCCGGGGTGAGCATTCCCCCACTGACAAAAATGGGCTTCCTGGCAGCCTCTGATTGATCTTGTTGAGTTGGTTTGTAACCCAACCCAAATCTGTCCTCCTTCTTCTCCACAGGCAACAGCTTGCCCCAGCCTTGGGCAGTACCCTCTTCAACAACCTTCCTGGCTTGCTGATAAGACGTCATGGAGGTTCCCAGTACAACAGATGCTTCATTAATGTTCAGGGCCTCAAACCCCTGGCTCATGGTTTCATGGATCTCTCCGTCCATCTCAATGTACTTGTACGTAGCCAGATGGCTAACGAAGATATCTTTTTCACCACAGATGGTGATGATCTGGCCTTCCCACTCGAATTTCAGCTTCTGGTGAAGGGTAGACGTAACAGCGCCAGCGGCATGGATCCAAGGTCTACCCAACAAACAGCTGTAGGCCGGCTGAATGTCCATCACATAGAAGGTAATCTTAAAAGTCTGCGGGCCAATCATCACAGGCAGATCAATCTCCCCTAGCACTGATCTTTTAGAGCCATCAAATGCTCTCACCACCAAATTACTTGGACGCAATGCCAAGCCATCATATTCCAGCTTCACTAAGGCTTTCTTTGGTAGGACATTGAGTGATGACCCAATATCCACCAGTACATGAGATAGAACAGCACCCTTGCATTCCAGAGTGATGTGTAAAGCCTTGTTGTGGTTACGTCCCTCAGTTATTAAGTCAGCATTGGTAAAGCCCAGCCCATGACTGGTGTTGACATTTGCTACCAAGGTTTCTAGCTGATTAACGGTGATCTCTTCTGGCACGTATGCTGCGTGCAAGACTTTCAGTAATGCATTCCTGTGAGCTTCAGAACACATCAGCAGGGATAATATGGAGATCTTTGAGGGAGTTTTGTGAAGCTGATCCACCACCTTGTAATCACTTCTCTTTATAATCCTCATAAACTCATCTACATCTTGCTCAAAGGATGTCTTCTGAGTTTCTTTGATGATTGGTTCTTCAAATACCACACTCTTTCCCTTTGCTTTGGCGGCAGCTTCTGCTTCGGCATTAGGTCTTTGAGTTTGTGAGGCAAAAAGGCGTCCGCTTCTGGTGAAGCCTCCGCCTCCCCCAACATTATCAATCTGTGGAGAAGAGGTTGAAGAATCCAAAGTTATTTTCTCCCCGTTGCAGTAGAGGTCAGAGCCATAATGCCAAGGTATGGCATTACTGCTTTCATATGGAACGGGTCCAGGCACCATGATGGTAACTGGGCTGACTGCTGCAGAGGAGGGTACTGAAATGGTGTGCGGATCGTAGTAAATGGTGACTGGTGACCTGGCAGGAGATGCCACTTTTTGTTGTTGAAAGTTGTTGTTTGGAGGAACATTTGATGGATCATAATAAATGGTGACTACTGAGATATATGTTGGCGTTGTAGAAGATTCTGTTGAATAAATGGGTGCTGATGTTGTAGAAGAAATGGTTGTTGACATCTGGTTTGTTGAAGTGATAGATGAAGCCATTGTTGATGTTATTGATGAATTGGTTGGAATGATTGTTGTTGCAGTTGTAGAAGAGTCGGGAATTGTTGTCAAAGGGATTGTTGAATTTGTAGGCGCCGTTGTTGTGATCTCAAGTATACCACTTCTGATAAGACTATCTATGCCGCTTCTCAAGTTATCACACCCGTTGACCGAAATGTTGCAATACCCACAACCGAGCTCACACCCGGGGAACATCTGGCACTCTAAAAGCTGAGCTTTAATTTCGACCAGGGGTGTTCGAATCTGTCCAACACTGGTGATCAAGAAAGATGGCTTGTCTTCCTCAATGGCATTAGTTCTTGGTCCTCCATGATTGGGCATGGGATTCTTGGTGACACTTGGAGGGGGTGCAAAGTTGAGGGCTTTAGAATCTACCAAATCTTGCACTTTCATTTGTAAAGCCCTGCATTTCTCAGTATTGTGGCCAGGTGCATTGGAGTGGAAAGCAAATCTGGCGTTGACATCGTAGTTTCTTGGCAGATTGGAAGGATCTGGTGGTGCCAATGTCCTTAACTCAACTAGGTTGAGCTTCAGGAGTAGTGGCAATAAAGCGGCATAAGGCATAGGGATAGGGTCAATCACCCTATTTTCCTGTGATGGTCTTTGCTGAAAGGGTCTTTGCTGTTGATTGTTGTTGTTGTTGTAGGTTCTCTGTGGCGGATACTGAACTTGTTGTTGGTAATGTGGTTGTTGTGATGGTTGATATGCTGGTTGCTGAGGAATCGGAGCTGGAATAGTGACAGCTGCCACTGATATATGAACATGCTGAGGTCTGCCCCTGTTGGCATAAATGGCATTTGTCTCACCGGTCCTTCGAGGTCCCACAAAAGGCTTCCTGGGATTACTTGACGAACTTGCACCATTATTAGAAATTTTACCCATCTTCAGAAGGCTTTCAATTCTTTCTCCAGCTATGACTACGTCAGCGAAGCTGGTGGAAGAAAAGGCAGCTAGCCTATCAATGTATGTTCCTTGCAGGGTATTCATAAACATGTCGGCCATTTCTCTTTCCGACATGGGTGGCTGGACAGCAGCAGCAAGCTGTCTCCACCTCTGGGCATATTCCCTGAAGCTTTCTCTGGAGGATTGAGACATTCCCATCAGAAGGGTTCTGTTAGGAGCCATGTCCAGATTGTATTGGTACTGCCTGATGAAGGCTTCAGCTAGGTCTTTCCAGCACCTGATAGTAGCTCTGGTCAAGTGAGAGTACCACTCCCTTGAAGCCCCAGTCAAACTGTCTTCAAAATAGAACATCCACAGTTTTTCATCCATGGTGTATGCCTTGAGTCTCCCCAGAAAAGACTGCAAGTGAGTTCGTGGACAGGAAGTTCCATTGTATTTCTCGAAACACGGGGGTTTAAACTTGTGGGGAATTCTTACTCCGTCCACTAACCCCATATCCATAACATCAAAGCCCAGGGAATTTTGAGATTCCAGAGATCTCAACTTCTCAGCAATTTCATCAAACCTTCTATCATAAACCTCATCCCCAGCTCCCATCACTGTAAACTGCTCTTCCTGGGGGTCTTCCTGCAAGATCCTGCCTGCAGTAGTATTCCCTTGCACATTACCCGGGATGTTGACTTCCGGATGTAGATGAGGCCCATATACTGGTGGGTTAACATGAGGCTGACCCCTTTCATTGTTACTTGTTCCTCCAGTCCCCAGAGGAGGTTCTTCCGGGGTTTGCCTTTCTACCAATGCCCTCAACCTTTCTTGACTTTGGGCCAAGCCATTCATTACTTCCATGAATTGGGTCATTTGGTTTCTCATCTCCAGCCTTTCATTAGCCATCTGAGTCCTGACCTCTGTCAGATCTTGCTGTACTTGATCCATCTGGATACCAGGAAGGTTGTTGCGAGTAGGATATCTGTGCGGACGGTTGAGAGGGAACACTCGACGGCGAGCAATAATTCCTGAACCACAACAGAGTTAGTAATAAACGAAACAAAAAACCTACAAAACAAAACAATAGTTAGTATGCAATGCAGTATGCTTATTTGTTTCCAAGGTATCCGGCTTGGTGCTTGGCTTTGACCTTTCCAGACCCTGGGGAAGATGCTTTGGTGTTGCTTGAGAAAGAGAACTCAATGAAACAAACTGACAAATATATTACAAAAGGTGGATCATACATAGTTTGTTTTTACAACATATGCCCCTGAGGGGTCAAAATACAACATGAAAAGAAAAGTACATGAAATGGAAATAACAACAAGCAAAGTAGTCAAACATCTAAGCCAAACTCATCCTCCTTAACCTCCTTCAAAAGTGCTTCAGTTATAGGACCAGCCGGATGCTCTGTAATGTTTCTGATGAGAAGGTTTCTGGTGGCAATAGCAGTGGTCAGCTTCTTGTGTCTGTCCTGGTCCTTTGACCTCTTCAAACCAGCCCTAAGCTTCAACTCTGAAATTTCCTTCTGGGCTGCCAATAAAGCCTCCTGTTGCTTCTTCTCATTGGCCTCCAACTGCTCAATCCTATCTTGAGTTCTCTTATCTTCTTGAGTACGAGCTTCAGTGATCCTGACCCACCTAGCTTGACTTTCTTTTAGATAGAGATCAGTCCTAGCCTTCTGAAACTGGGCCTCTTTACAGGCATTCTTCAAAATTTGCTCTCCTGCTTTTGATTTCTTGATGTAGTCCTCTGATTTCTCAATCCTGGCTAGATGCTCCACCTTAAGCTTCTCCAACCTCTCAATGTCTAGACGACCATCACTCCTCTCCCAGAGGGTCTTCTTCAGAGCTTGAGACAGATTCTCATTCCTTTCTCTCAGCTTCTCAAATTCTTCCAGGCTGACAGTGGCTGGAGGTGGTGGTGTGGATGGTCCAGGTGCATCCTTAATAGTGAAAGGCATCCCGGAAAGCTGAGCCCTAGCATGAGACCATTCATAATACTGAGCTGAAGCCACATTGTTGCACCTCCCAAGGATGGCCATCCCTTTGGTCTGGATGTTGTCCCAAGCCCAGGATGCTTGTCTGACAACAGCTAGATTAGGCTTTATCTCACAATAAAAGGTTTCAGCCAAGTCTTGCACTCTAGGAGGGTGAACCAAAGCATAGCCTAACTGTCTCTTAAACAGCAAAGGGTTGTAATTGATGCAACCATTCACTCCTATCAGAGGTACATTGGGGAACTGTCCACAGCTAGTAATTATGTCCTTGCCTTTGGTGCTTTGGGTACACCATCTGATGTCATCTGAAGTTAAAGCAATAAGTCTCCTAGCCCAATTCTTCTGTTGGTGAGGGTTCAAGAAAGCATCAGTCTTGGGTAAGTGTTTAAGCAGCCAAGTATGAAACAAAGGAGCACAACATCTCACCAACCTCCCTCTCTGCTTCTCATTCCTTTGGTGAACAGAATAATAGAAATCTCCCAGCAAGATGGGTACTGGGTTCCTCGAAAGGAAGAGATGAATAGCATTCTTGCTGATAAACTTGGGCTCATCTGCAAAAAGTATAACCCCATATATACTGAGGGCTAACAATGCACAAACTGCATTCCATTCTCCCAAGGAGGCCTTCAGGATGGCCTAAGAAGTCAAGAAATCCAAGTGTAGGCCAGGAATTCCAGCCTTTGTTGACATGTTCTGCTCAATCAAAATAGGTTCCAAATACAGTGCCTTTGCCACTTCTTCATTGCTGGGAGAAGCCATCTCTGGGTTGAAGGGGATACCACCCCTGACAGGTACTCCAATCAAAGATGAGAACTCCTCCAGCAAAGGTCCTAGCTGAAAGTTCTGGAAAGTGAAGCATCTCAAAGGAGGGTCATAAAACTGTAGGCAAGTGTGAATCAAACTCCTCTGAGAAGGGTCCAAGTCCATAACCATATCAAGGATGCCTCCATAATGCTCTCTGAATAATGGGATATGGTCTGGAGTAATGAGTGCCTGGACCTTCCTGATGCCAGCCAGCACAGGCTCAAAGAAGTGGTATGAAATGTTGCTCTTCTTGGGTACCATAACTGCTGATGAAGAGCTGAAACAGATACTGATGATGAAGACTGATACTGGAGATGAGCCACTGATAGGCTGAGGATGATGATGGAGGTAGCTGAAGCAGGCAACTGATAAAGATAACTGAAGTAGATAGCTGATGAACAAAGGTCTATGCAGATGAAGGGGTCAAAACCAAGCCAGATGTAAAGTGGATACCCTGAAAAACAAATAAGCAAATGTTAAAATGATGCAAATGATGAGTATGAAAATGATATGCAAGGGTTTGTGATCAAGCTGGATCTGATTACTGCCTTGATATAAGTCCATGTATGTTCAGGAAGTCCAGATGGAGGTTCAAAAGTCCAGTAACCAAGGTGGGGGACTCAAATAAAGAGTCACATATCCAGGGTTAAATCACAAGAACTGTCCAAAGTGAAGCATTCTTAATCAAAACAAGTATCAGGGTATGATGGGGCCAATGGTACCTGCAAACCTGTAAACAGCCCAACCCCCTCACAGGTGATGTTCTAAAACAAGGATCCTCAGACTTGGATCAGTTATGAGAAGTGTAAACACTTCTAACCTGGAGGTACAGTGTTTACAATAACCATAAAAGATCCTTCTCTAATTCACCTCAGTTTCTGAAGGTCATAGTAAAGGTCATCCAGACTTAGCAGGCTTCCCAGATAGCCCTAGCACTACAGGAGATCTGTAGCACAGAGTTCTCAAGAAGAAACCCATATCTGAACCGTGTTTCATATTCCCGCACCAGACCGAAATGGAATGGGAAAGAACATGAACCACTCTAGCCTAGGTGTCACTCAGGTCCCAGGTATAGGACCTTATCTCTCAATGAAACCCCACCCACCAAAACAAAAACCAGATCCAGCAAGATGACAGTATGACAGTATGATGTATAAAGCTGTAAAGAAAGCAATAAATAACTGTACATAAAGCAGTAAATAAAGCAAATATATAAACACAATTAGCACATAACACCCCAGTAAACACAAATCAAACAAGCGCTAGGAGGAACACACAGGGGTGAACTCAAGAGAAAATAAAAGAGTCGCCAGCTAGGCATTTTTATCCCGGAGGAAAGGTAATGCTGCATAAACCTAGAAAAAGATGGATAAGACGGTTGCGAACCAGAGAGACTGAGAAAGGGGGTTGGTTACAACCTGGGAAGGTATTAGCACCCAGATTGTCCGCCGTACTCGACGGGATCCACGCTTAAAAGATTTGTGTTTTAAAGGGGTAGTGTCTGTGCTATTTGTGTATCAAAGCTGGAAAGAATGCAAGTGTCAATGTAAAAGAAGCGTGAAGTGTATAAATGAAGTGTCAGTGTAAGAATAAGAATGAAATGCTCATGACTATGAGGCTCAAAGAATAATGCTGGAAGAGGGGGAATATACAGAGACTTTTGTTCGATAACTGTTAAGTTATGCCTACGTATCCTCTCGTGCAATGAGGAAGTCAGAACGCCGTAGTTCGACTCAAAGAGACTGAAGGATGAATTGACTGATGCACTGCTTGCTTGCCTATGCTCAAGTGTATGACCTGTCTAACTCAGGTGCAAACTGTCTTGCATTAGACGGAAGAAGCGAGTTCTCGTTTGTGAGTGAATGAGATGAGAAAAGAATCCCGGAGGAGACGATTATTGTTTGTTTTTGTATTTTCAGTCTTTTATTGCTTTTTGAAGTTTGTCATAAGTTAATGAGCTTAAGCCTAAACCAATGGGTCAGTAAACTCATCACATCCTCCCTCTGATTAGGGGTAATGAGAATACCTTAAGTGTGAAGTCAGTATCTCACACTTAATCACCATGATGTAGGATTAAGATCATTAACCTACTTGTGATTATTTAGATGTTTTTTTTGTTTTTGTTTAGTGTTAAGTAATGAGCTTAAGCCATAATCAGGGATTAAACAGACTCATTACACCATCCTAATAGAAGGATATTAGATGAGAATGTTTAAGCTGAGGAAAGCTCCTCAACTTAATCCATGATTAGGGATTAACCTCATGACAAAACAAAGCCTTTATTAAATGGATTTTAGTTAATGATAAGATGAAGAAATGATTTTTATGGTTTGTAAGACAACTTGAGGGGGACTTGTCCATTAACACTAGGGTTAGTCCTTCTTGACCAATTAAGGAAGAATTAGAACCCTAATGCAAGGCCCAATTTACAAGCTGGATGTCTTGATGATTATTAAGTGGATTGATTAAAGGATTTAAACACATTAAGGGTTTAACACTTAGGATTAAAGTTATACACTCCATCCTAATAGAAGGATGCAGGCATAAGCTTAATCACAAAGCCTTAAAACCTTTAGGGTTTAGTACCTGATTATGAGATGAGAAGAGAAGACTCAAAGAGACACAAAGGTAAAAGCTAAATGGGGGACTAATCAAAACCTAATTGTTGTCATGCTTGGTCATTCCTAGGGTTTGTGAGGTTTGCAAGAGAAATCTTCAAAGAACCACCAAGGAGTGAAGCAGATGAAAGGAGCAAAGAGAAGCAAAACAACTTGCTTCACTTAAGAAGTCAAGTTGCTTGAAGAAAGAAAGTGAGATGAACAAGAATGAGCAAGCTCAATCCAAATCACAAGATAAAATGCAACAATGATGCATAAGAGAGATGAAAAGAGATTGTGAGAAGTGAAGGCAAATCCACTTCTCAAAACAACTTACCACCTGAAAAGTCAACAAAAGAAATGAAATGCAATGCAAATGAGGTGAAATGCGATGATGCAAACCAAAACCAGAAGCATGAGTATGATGTTAATGATGCTAAGAGATGATGCAATCATGAGGCAAAGCATTAGAATGATCATACAAACATATGGATGCAAGAGAAGCATGCTTTGAACCATGAATGTTCATGAAATTTATGGAATGCAAAAGACATATAACATGGTAAATGAAAGATGCAATGATCAAACATGATTCTAATATGTCCTAAGATGTGTTATGAATCAAATGGATGCACAAAATGTCATGGAAAGTCATGGTATGCAAGCAAATGGAAGATGGATGCAAAGGAAGGCATAAATTAGGGTTTATGATCAACACACAAATCAAAATCCAAAACCAGAAGCAAATGACATGATAAAAATTTGAAAATGCAATCAAAGGAACCTTAGACCTATACAAACTCACTGCCCAAAGGAGGGGACCTAACTCTTAACCTAGTGCAAGTTATGATTTTCTCAAGTCAATTAGGGTTTTAAGGTACCTCATCATGAAAAATGCAAAACAAATTGAAAATGCAAGATCAATTCAAGCCAATTTTATCCTATAAACTACATGTTATGCAAGATGCAATGCAAAAAGAATCATTATCCAACTCTCATAGGTTAGGCAGAAATGAATTTTTGAAGTTTGAAACAAAATATTGCCATGAAATGAAATTAAATCCAAAGAAAATTATCAAAAGGTATCAAGAACAAAAAAGAAATTTGGTTTGAGAGTTGGACAATGTTTCTAAATGTTTCTAAATTCTATATGAATTTTTTTGTGATTTTTAAATACCTAAAAGTATTTTTAATTAATTAATTTTCATTAACTAATTAAAAATAAACTTTTAAATGATTTAAAAATAATTTTTAATGCAAAAAATAAAAATAAAACTATTTTTGTGTTCTGAAAAATAATGAAAATCTTGACAAAAATTTTCATAATTTTAAAACATTGTTTGCTATTTTAAAATAAATGTGCAAAACAAATGAAATAAAATGAAATAAAAATACAAATAAAGAGAAAGTCAGCGCATCCTGAGGCTGAGATTCAAACTGGGAATGGAGGGAAAGACTGGCGCGCTATCCTACGGCTCTCATTCAAACTGGCCAGATTAAAATAAAACTCAATTAATTATATTAATGACGTGGATTAGGGCTTTAATGACAGATCCAAGCCATTGAAACGCGCGGGGAATTGACTTAGTCAACCAGATCAAGGGTCCACATTCAAACCTGGCTAACCCTAATTAATTAACCCTAATTATTTTCAGGTCACCGGAGACGAGCTCCGGTCGTCTTCTCCGGTGACCTCCTTCCCTGAAAATCTCAAAAACACTCCCTAGGTCAAATCAAACCCCCCAAATCTCCAGAAATGATCCCCAAACCCCCTAGAACAAGAATCCAGCATCAAATTTCATTTATTCATCATCAACAACAAGATTCGAACAAAAACTTAAAACTGAACAAAATTTCAGAACATCCATACAACCTCAAAACTCAATCATTTTCAAAAATAAAAGGTTCAGTGTGATCAGGAGAGCATGCTTTATCATTTAGAAACAAGAAATAAGAGTTCTGGAAAAATGAATTTCCATGGCTACCTGAATCGAAGCTTTCAACCCAAGAGCTTCTGGACCAGTTCCTTGCCTCCAATCAACTCCACTGACCTCCCTCAAGTGTTTGCAAAGCTTATCTGGAGTTTATTTGGGCTAGTTTGAGAGATTGCTTGAGTTCTGTTCAAAGAGGGGAAGAAATCGTATTTGGTTTATGTGAGGTTTTGGGCTGTTTCAATGGTTGGTTTGTGATCAGTGGAACATGCTGAGATGTTCTATGAAGTTTGTTTTTGTGTTTGAAGGCTGTGTTGTGTGATTCGAAGCAAAATGCATAAGAGGTGAGTTTCTTGAACTATGGCTTGGGGAGAGCTTCAGCATGAGTTGTGTGTTGTGTTGTGATGTATTTGGTCCACTTATCAATCTTGGGTAGGTCCTAAGAGTGGTTGTGACCTATTGTGATTGGTATGGGTCTTTTGCAGAAAATTCAAGCTTTGTGTAAGAGAGGTATGGGCTCATGGCTAGCCAAGGACAAGAGGGGTGTCCTGCGCAGCAAGAAGTGAGGAGGACCATAGGATCAGTTTTGAAGCCAGCCAGCAAGTGGATTAGGGTTTGAAGGATGTTTTGCAACTTTGTTCCACTTTGCCCCTTTTGAAATTTCTTGATCCACAAGTCATAAAAATGAGCAAACTCTTGATGCAATCTGCCTTTTAGACATTGGTTCATGTTTGTGTGAAGATTAGAAGTCCATTTGATAGCACAATTTGTCTTGGCAAGTGGTTTTGCAACTTTGCCTCTTGGGTAGAAAACTTGAAATTATGTGATTTTTCCCAACTTTGACAAGCCATAACTTTTGATCCAAAATGAATTAGGACAAGTTCTTGTACTTTTTGAAAAGGGAATGATCCATTATACAACTTTCATGACCAAAGTTTTCTCATTTGAAGCATTTTTGAATCAAAAAGCAAGGGTTGAAAAAGTTTCCCAAAATTGCAAGTTTCCATTATAAGTCATTTTCCCAAAAAGTCAACTTTGCAAATGGCTTGAAATTCTTCAATTTTGTGAACTTCCAACATCTTCTATGATCAAATAAAGATAATACATAATCAAAATGATGATGAACACCCTTTGGTTGGGTCATTGGGGGCCTCAGATGCCCTGATTTTGCACTGCCTTGCTCAAAAAGTCAACTCTTGATTAGATGCCTTCCCCATTGAATTTCTTCATGAAAATTGATATGCATGATCCCTATACCATATAGAGACCAATAGAAACAAGAATGACCAAAAAATTTGGAGTTATGGCCTTTGAAACCAAAACCCTAATTCTAGGTCATCTGTGCAGTCAAACCTGGCTCTGCTTCCATGCCAATCTCAGTTCTTGTGATTTTTTGACATTCTTGACTTTGTGAGGATACAATATGATGTTTGAACATACATGGACCCCTTGGAAGTGATTGATGACCTTTGGAGTGGCTCAAGAAGCTCTTGGATTGCTCAGATCACAAACCCTAGATGCAGATGACCTAGAAGCAATGCAGTGAATCAAAAATGTAATATGAGATGCTATGATTGAACTTATGCATATGAAAAGATCACAAGCCAGGGTGTGAATGGGTGAGGGCAAATTTGGGGTGTTTACAGTTGGTGCTTATGTTCCTTAAGTCAAGTTTAGGATAATATGAGGCTGCCATATGTTGTCAATACACTAACTGACTTTTAGAACCCTAGTTATCCCATCTTGGCCTTTAGAAAGTAGTGAGATAATCGGCTTTGGTGAAGACTGAAGTTGGTTGATACTCGATACTACGCTCATTGAGATTATAAACTTGGAGGGTTTTGGTTGGCAAGTAAGTTGCCTACTGAACAACCACCCTTGTGAAGGATCAATGATATTGAGATCCCTTAGAACCTGGTTACTTTGTAGGAAGGATGAACCAACTAACTTCAGGGGAGGGTACTTACCTTTGAACCTCATGCAAGCCTTTAAGCCTAGGGCTTTGGTGTGACTTGTTTGTGTGTGCCACATGTTTTTGATTGAGCATAACATCATGACATCATCATGCATCATAAGTATAGCATTTTCACTAACCATTTCAAGGACCAAAGGATTTATCTTTGTTCTTTGTTGCAGGTCATGGCTTCTGCTCGTAGAAACACTATCAGGATCAACTTTGTAGGATACCTCCTAAGCTTAAGGAATTGGTTTCTCAAGTGTCTGAAAACTCTTATTTCATCAAGAGACATGGTCACCTATTGGATCTAGTCACCTCAGGGTT
This sequence comes from Lathyrus aphaca, assembly GCA_963966055.1. Taxonomy (NCBI): domain Eukaryota; kingdom Viridiplantae; phylum Streptophyta; class Magnoliopsida; order Fabales; family Fabaceae; genus Lathyrus; species Lathyrus aphaca. The sequence continues at coordinate 284,238,398 of OZ014522.1, read as the reverse complement.
CAATGAAGACATGATGAGTGTTCTGTTTCAGTTCTTTGATCCTAAGCACCATTGCTTCACATTCCCCGACTAGCAGCTGGTTCCTACAATGGAAGAGTTCTATAAACTTCTGGGTATACCTGTACTTGATCAGAAACCATTCACAGGCTTGGAAAAAGAGCCTAAACCTGAGGTTATTGCTGCAGCTCTACATCTGAAGAAGTCTGACATTGTTCTAGAAACGAGAAGCGGAGTTAAGGGTATTCTTGCTAAGGTTTTGATAGAAAGGGCTCAAGTGTTCTTGAAGGCTATGAGCTATGATGCTTTTGAGGAGATCTTAGCCTTGCTGATCTATGGCTTAGTGTTATTCCCCAATCATGATCAGTTCATAGATGTTCATGCCATCAAAATATTCCTGAGTCACAATCCAGTGCCTACATTGCTTGGAGACATTCTGCACTCTCTTCATACTCGTACTACAAGGGCAAGAGGAACTTTGATGTGTTGCATACCTTTGCTATCTAGGTGGTTTATTTCTCACCTTCCTCGCTCAGTAATGAAGAATGAGCAAGGGTTCAGGTGGTCCAAAAGGATCATGTCACTCTCGCATTCAGATATTCATTGGTGCTCCAGATCTATGGAGAATGTCACTATCATTGACCGTTGTGGGGAGTTTCCTAATGTGCCAATTCTAGGCATAAGAGGAGGCATTACTTACAACCCTTCCTTAGCTTTACGACAGTTTGGTTACGCTCAGAGTGATTGTCCACATGACATGTTGATTCAGGGCATTGTGTTTGATTACGACAACGATCTGCAAGGTTACCGTCAGAGGTTCATACGAGCATGGGGAAAAGTGAACAAGGTTGACAGCAAGACACTGGAGCCAAAATACACTATTCCTATGGAGGCTTATCTCAGATGGGTGCGATCTCGTGCTCAGACTCTCATGATGCCATATCCTGCTATCCTGCCAGTTATCATGGAACCTGTTGCTGAAGGAGATACTTCTTATACCATCCTTCACCCAGACATACCTACTGACATGGAAGATTTACAGAGGTCCTGGATCCAGTTGAAGGAGCAAAGGGATACCTTCGAGGCTCATTACAAAGCAAGCCGAGAAAGAATCCTGGAGTTAACAAAGCAACTTCATGAGGAGCGAAATCTCAACTCATACCTCAACACAAATAGGAAATGTCCATGGGAGACTTAAAACCCCATCTTTTGTATTTATTTCATTTCATTTTGTAAGCCCAAGAGGCAAAACAAATTTATTACTAATAAAAGTTTACCTTCTTGTCTGTTTAAGCAAATTTAAATCCTGCGGTCCTTGAAAACATTGCATACACATTCACATATCATATCATTGCATCACAGGTTTATTGTGCACAGGTTTCTTATCTTCTCGCTGTTTATTTCAGCAATGGCTCTTGAACAAACAGTTAAGGATCTCCAGGCACAAAATGCACAGTTCTAAGAGCTGATCCTGAACTTGTCCAAGGGGCAGGATGAATTGAAGACACTGCTGGCCAAGAAGACCAAGAAGACTAGAAGGTCAGGAGGCCTAATCAACATGGGAAGAAGGTTCAGAGGTCCTGTCAAGACCAAAGAACAGGTTGAAGATTATGAGTCTGAAGAGTTTGAGAAAGAGGGAGGCAGTCTCCACAATACAATGGGGGACTCTGATTCTGAAGCCAATTACTATCACGAGCCTAATGAAGACAAGTTCAAGATGCTGGTGGATAGAATGGATGCTATGGAATTACAGAAGTCTTCTGGGCTGGATTTTGAAGACCTGAGTTTGATATTTGGGGTGGTTATACCCATTGGTTTCAAGGTTCCTACTTTCGTTGTTTATGATGGTGTCTCTTGTCCCAAGTTGCATCTGAGGTCTTATGTCCTGAGAATCCAACCCCATACTGTTGATAAGAAGTTGTGGATCCATTTCTTCCAAGAGAGCTTATCTGGAGCTCAATTGGAATGGTACTATCAGTTGGAGAGTGTCAATATCCGTGATTGGAATGATCTTGCCGAAGCCTTCTATAAGCAATACCAATACAATGCTGATTTAGCCCCCACTCGCATGCAGCTGCAAAACATGTCTATGGGTGTTAAAGAAAGCTTCAAGGAGTATGCTCAGAAGTGGAGAGATTTGGCTGGAAGAGTGCAACCCCCTCTAACTGACAGGGAGTTAGTTGATATATTCATGTGTACGTTGAATGGTCCTTTTTACAGTCATCTCATTGGAAGCTCATCATCTGGCTTCACTGAGTTGATAATGACAGGAGAGCGCGTAGAAAGTGGTATAAGGAGTGGCAAGATCCAAGTGGGTGCTTCTTCATCAGGTACTGCAAAGAAGCCTCCCAGTGGGAAGAAAGAGTCAAATGCTGTTTATGGTCAACCTGATCGTAATAGAAGGCATCAGTCTGTGAGTGCAGTTCATATCTCCAATCCAACTCCTACAACACCAGAACAGCGATAGGGCAACCAACAGAGGGCTAGAAGGCAGTTCACTAAGATCAACATGTCAATGGCCCAAGCCTTGCAACACTTGTTGAAGGCTGAACTTATCACTCTGAAAGATGCTCCTCAGAATCCTATTGTTACCTCTCCCAGGTATAATCCTAATGCACGATGTGCATATCATTCGAATTGTCAGGGACATGATACCAATAGTTGCTGGGTATTGAAGAACAAAATTCAAGATATGATTGAGGACGAAGAGATTGAGTTTGACCCTCCGGGTACTCCAAATGTGATTACTGCTCCCATGCCAAATCATGAAAAGACTGTCAATGCCATTGAAGAAGATTCACATATCTCCTCAGTTGCAGATCTGACTACACCATTGTCTGTCATTAAGAAGAAGCTAGTACAAGCTGGGTTCTTTCCAGGTTGTCGTGAAGATTGTTTGTATTGTACCTATAAGCCGGATAGCTGCTGGAGGTTGAGAGATGGAATTCAACGTCTCATGAATAATTACACCATAGTGTTTGAGAGGACTCCACCTTCTGTGGAAAGTATGGTTGATCATATAACTAGACGTGCGAAGGTTGAAGAGGTGGATATGGTTGATAAAGTGCCGGTGAGGATTACTTCTAAAGGTCCTGTCAAAATCACTCATAAGGGTCCAATTAAGATTACTGCTGAAGGCCCTGTGAAGATTGTTGCTGAAGCTAGAGTGGCTCCTATGGTCATTACCACTCCTGGTCCTATTCCGTATACTTCTGATAAAGCTGTGCCTTGGCATTATGGGTCTGATGTTTATATCCATGGTGTTAAGCAGGAACCCTTAGCTGATATGCCTGCTGATGTTGATAATATTGTTGGATCTAGTAAGATCACACGAAGCGGAAGAGTCTTCTCTCCTCCAATTACCTCCAAGAATGCAGTTACTCCAGCTGCTACCTCCACCACTGATGCTCGGGGCAAAGGTCCTGTTATTGAACCTATACCTACTGATGTGCCAGCTGCTGATGATCTCTCTAAGCAGATGGAAGAAGTATTGAAAATCATTCTCAAGAGTGATTATGACATTGTTGATCAGTTGGGGCATACTCCCTCCAAGATTCTATGCTGTCTTTATTGTTGTGTTCTGAGGCTCATGCCAAAGCTTTGATCAAGTTTCTGAAAACTGCTCATGTACCAAATGAAATTTCTGTTGACCAGTTTGAAAATTGTGTTGCACACTTGACCTATGATAATGGGTTAGGTTTCTCCGATGCTGATTTGACTCCTGCCAAGAGGGATCATAACAGGGCTCTGCATATCTCAATTGAATGCAGGGGCACTACCCTGTCACACGTATTGATAGACAATGGTTCCTCTCTGAATGTATTGCCCAAAGAAGTTCTGAATAAGCTGAGTCCTGAAGATGCTATGCTGAAGCCCAGTAGTATAGTGGTGAAGGCTTTTGATGGTTCGAGAAGAGTGGTGCATGGAGAAATTGATCTCCCAATCAAAGTTGGTTCTTAGGTCTATAATGCTACCTTTTATGTCATGGATATTCGTCCATCATATTCTTGTTTGCTTGGGCGTCCCTGGATCCATGGGGCAGGTGCTGTAACATCTACATTACATCAAAAGCTGAGGTATCCAGTAGAGGGGAAGGTTGTTACTGTCTATGGAGAGGAAGGGTATATGATTAGCCATGTGAACACCTTTAAGTACCTTGAAGTGGAAGGTGAATATGTTGAAACTCCGTGTCAGACATTTGAAGTGGTTCCTTGGATTGTTAATGATTATGAAGCTCCTCCTGTTGTCAAGAAAGTTCCTGTGGTCACCAGAGTACCTCCAACAATGGCCTCCCTTAAAGATGCTAGAGCTGTGGTGGATGAAGGTGGTTGTACTATTTGGGGTCAGCTTCCTGATATTCCATACAAGTCTGACAAATTTGGTTTGGGTTTCACTGTAGAGTCTCAGAAGGCTGTTCATCGTGCTCGTGCTGTTCGTATCACCAATCAGGGGATTATGAAGACTCAGATCAATGATGTGGGTGACTATGATGAAGACTACAACTTGGATGCTTGGATTTTTCCTACTGTGGGTGCTGGGCTCAATAACTGGAAGGCTGAAGATGTTATTCCTATCTCCTTTAGTCAGGAGTAAATACTATTACTGTGTTGTTACTTTTAAAGTTTGTAATTTCTTGAACAATTGAACTCTTAAGCCTTGTGCCTTACCCGGGGCACAATGGTGTGCTTGTTACGGGATATCATTTCATTTGCATACTTCATTCAATAAAAATCATTGGACGTTTCGTTTTCGTAAATATTGTGTTCCTTGTCTTTCTTTTATTTTTGTTTTATCAGCTATGTGTTCTTACAAACACCCACATCACTAAAATGCAGATCCTTATCCACTCTGGATCCTGTTGATAACAGTTCTACTATTGCCAATTATAATTTCGAGAATCCGATCTATCCAGCTGAAGACGGAAATGAGGACGATTGTGAAGTACCTGTAGAGCTTGCTAGGTTGTTACAACAAGAAGAGAAAGTTATACAGCCACATGAAGAGCCAGTCGAAGTTGTGAATCTGGGAACTGAAGAAATAAGGAAAGAGGTCAAGATAGGGGCTGATTTAGAGGATAGTGTCAAGAGCAGACTGATTCAGATGCTACGTGACTATGTGGAGATCTTTGCTTGGTCCTACGAAGACATGCCAGGGTTGGATACAGATATTGTGGTTCACCGTTTACTAGTAAAAGAAGATTGTCGTCCAAAGAAGCAGAAGGTTCGTTGCATGCGTCCTGAAATGTCAGAGAAAATTAAGGCAGGGGTAATGAAACAGTTTGATGCAGGGTTCTTAGCTATGACTTCTTATCCTCAGTGGGTTGCAAATGTGGTACCGGTACCTAAGAAAGATGGCAAGGTACGTATGTGTGTAGACTACAGAGATTTGAACAAGGCCAGCCCCAAAGATGACTTTCCACTTCCTCATATTGATGTTCTGGTAGACAATACTGTTCAGCATAAGGTATTCTCTTTTATGGATGGTTTCTCTGGTTACAATCAAATCAAGATGGCACCTGAAGATATGGAGAAGACAACATTTGTTACACAGTGGGGCACCTTTTTGCTATAAGGTGATGCCATTTGGTTTAAAGAATGCAGGGGCAACATATCAGCGTGCTATGGTGGCTTTGTTTCATGATATGATTCATCATGAGATAGAGGTGTATGTGGATGATATGATAGCCAGGTCCCAGAATGAAGAACAACATCTTGATCATTTGCATAAATTGTTTGAGAGGTTTAAGAAATACAAGTTCAGATTGAACCCAAACAAGTGTACTTTTGGAGTTAGATCTGGAAAGCTCTTGGGTTTCATTGTCAGTGGAAAAGGTATTGAAGTGGATCCTGCAAAAGTGAAAGCTATACGAGAGATGCCAGCTCCCCGTACTGAGAAGGAAGTCAGAGGTTTCTTAGGACGATTGAATTACATTGCAAGATTTATTTCCCAATTAACAGCTACCTGTGAGCCAATCTTCAAGTTGTTGAAGAAAGATCAGGTAATGGAATGGAATGATGAATGCCAGACAGCCTTTGATGAAATCAAGAAGTATCTGCTAGAACCACCAATTTTGATGCCACCAGTTGATGGAAGACCCTTGATTATGTACTTAACAGTGTTAGACAATTCAATGGGGTGTGTCTTGGGGCAACATGACGAGTCTGGTCGAAAAGAGCAGGCAATATACTACCTTAGAAAAAAGTTTACCGACTGTGAAACAAGATACTCACTGCTCGAGAAAACTTGCTGCGCTTTGGCATGGGCTGCTCGCCGACTAAGACAGTATATGTTGACCCATACCACCTTGTTGATTTCGAAGATGGATCCAATCAAGTACATATTCGAGAAACCTGCTCTCTCCGGAAGAATTGCAAGATGGCAAATGATCTTGACAGAATATGACATACAGTATACCACTCAGAAGGCCATTAAAGGGAGTGTTGTAGCTGATCATTTGGCCCATCAAGCAGTGGATGATTACCAGTCAATGAGTTTTGAGTTCCCTGATGAAGACATTATGATTATTACCAAAGAACCTGGACAATATGACGGACCTGAACAAGGATCCCGATGGACTATGGTTTTTGATGGAGCATCTAATGCACTTGGTAATGGTGTTGGTGTTGTGATCAGTTCCCCTGAAGGTTGTCATACCCCAATCACTGCCAGACTTTGTTTCTATTGTACCAATAACATGGCTGAGTATGAGGCATGTATCCTGGGTATTAAAGCTGCTATTGATATGAAGATTCAGTTCCTTGACGTGTATGGAGATTCAGCCCTGGTAGTAAGTCAGATCAAAGGAGATTGGGATACCAAGCATGATAACCTCATTCCTTACAGAGAGCATGTATTGTCCTTGATCCCACATTTCAAGGAAATTACCTTTGGACATATTCCACGAAGAGAGAATCAGTTGGCAGATGCCTTGGCCACCATGGCATCCATGTTTGAGATCAGTTGGGATGATGAAGCTCCCAAGATTACTATTGATAGATTTGAAAAACCTGCATACTGCAATGAGATTGGCACAGAAGAAGCAGAGGAAAAACCTTGGTTTTATGAAGTGAAAAGATATCTTGAAGCTCAGGAGTTCCCTGAAGGGGCATCTGTCAAAGATAGGAAGTTTCTGAGGAGGTTTTCTGCTAAGTTCTTTTTGAGTAATGGGAATTTGTACAAGCGCAATCATGATTCAACTATGCTTCGCTGTGTGGATAAGAAGGAAGCAACAGAGATTATGGAAGATATGCATGATGGGATCTTTGGCACTCATTCTAGTGGTCATACCATGGAATGTGTTGACTGCTATCAACACTCCGGAACATGTCACAAGTGTCAAATTTATGCTGATAAAGTACATATACCTCCATCACCATTGAATGTGTTGACTGCTCCTTGGCCTTTTGCCATGTGGGGCATTGATATGATTGGTGAAATCAAGCCTACTTCTTCTAATGGGCATCGTTTCATCCTGGTTGCTATTGATTACTTTACGAAGTGGGTAGAGGCAGCTTCATTTGCATCTGTTACCAAGAATGTTGTGGCTCGATTCATTAAGAATAATCTCATATGTAGGTATGGCATTCCTGAAAGGATTATTACTGACAATGGCTCTAATCTGAACAACACTATGATTACTGACCTCTGCACGCAGTTCAAGATTAAGCATCACAACTCTTCTCCGTACCGTCCAAAGATGAATGGGGCAGTTGAAGCTGCTAATAAGAACATTAAGAAGATTGTACAAAAGATGACTGTTACTTACAAGGATTGGCATGAGATGTTACCGTTTGCTCTTCATGGTTATCGTACCCCAATACGTACTTCAACAGGGGCAACCCCATTCTCCTTAGTCTATGGTATGGAAGCAGTTTTGCCCATTGAAGTTCAGATTCCCTCCTTAAGAATTATAAAGGATGCAGGCTTGGATGAAGATGAGTGGATTCAGACCCGACTTGACCAGATAAATTTGATTGATGAGAAGAGGCTAGCAGCAGTTTGTCATGGCCAGATGTACCAGAAACGAATGATCAAAGCTTTTAACAAGAAGGTTAAGCCAAAGGTATATCAGGCTGGTGACTTGGTAATCAAGCGTATCATATTACCACAGGGTGATCCTAGGGGCAAATGGACTCCTACATATGAAGGACCATTTGTAGTCAAGACAGTATTCTCAGGAGGTGCTATGATACTTACTACTATGGATGGTGAAGACTTCCCACAACCTGTAAACGCAGACATAGTTAAAAAATACTACGCATAAAAAGAGACCCGCTAGGTTGACTGGCCTAGGCAAAAATAAGGGCATCCCGGCGAACCAAAAGGGTTTGGGCAAAAATTAGGGATATATATATAAAAAATGTACACCCGGCAAGTCGAAAACCTGAAAGGGCGGCTTGGGCAAAAATGGGTATCCCGGTGGATTGAAAACCTGAAAGGGCAATCCAGGCAAAAGTTAGGGATTAAAGCGTGTGACTATGTCTCGTTTGGATCACCCATGGAACTACAACCAGTTGTACTACTTACTCAAGTTCGAACAGATAAGGCTCGATCCAATCGTCTCCGTCTCAACAGCAGAAGATGAGATACTTGAAGATAATGGCAATAGTAGAATTGAAACTCAATAGGATTATTTCCCACATAGCTGATTTTCTTTATTTTGTAAAAAAATTTACGACGAATTCCTCTTACTAGGATTTCTGTCTCCTTGTACAAACCTACCTATGTATAGGTCACTTTTTGATATAAATAAAATTCCATCTTTGAATCTAGATTTACTTTTACCCTATTTACATAAGCGAAACGTCCATTGGTTGTGTTTGAATGTATGTATGCTTTTGAATATGATTGATGTTTACCAGAAATGCGTGTATGCTTAATATGATTGATGTTTACCAGAAATGCATGAAAATGCAGTAATAGTATTTACTAAGGACGAACGAAGGAAGAATTTCAACGACGCTTCGTCGGTTCATCCTCACCAGACAGCTACAAGTCCCCCAGTAGGGCAAATCCATCTTCATAAATACTTCGAGTCACATCTCCCCGGGAATTTATATCCATCTCTTTTATCCTCATACGGATAGTCGGGAATTTATTTTTCCAATAGAGTACGACGAACGAAGACAAGAGGTTATGGATACCTTACTATCAAACGAAGACAGGAGGTTATGGATACCTTACTATCGAACGAAGACGGGAGGTTATGGATACCTTACTATCAAACGAAGACGGGAGGTTATGTATACTATATTATCAAACAAGACGGGAACAAGTTCCTCATATTCTTCAGCAACAAATCGGGATTTATTTTCCCTGGCCAGTAGTTGTTATATGAAGATATCCAAGACGCTTCAGGCTGCATGATGCATACATACATCATTTACATCATAACATACATATACATAGATACATGATACATTACTTAAGTGCATCATATTATACATGCATACATAATGCATAAACTAATATTATTATACAGAATGTTATAATCTTGTTTTTCAGATTAATTCTCCAGCAGACAAACTTCATCAACAACTCATTCCCTCAGGACGTTGTTTATCCTCCTGAAAGCATATCATTACCTTGGGCCGTTGTTTACCTTCCCAAAGGTTATATCACTTCCTCAGGACGTTGTTTATCTTCCTGAAAGTTATCATCATACCTCAGGACGTTGTTTATCCTCCTGAAAGCATATCATTACCTTGGGTCGTTGTTTATCTTCCCAAAGGTTATATCACTTCCTCAGGACGTTGTTTATCCTCCTGAAAGCATATCATGACTTTGGGCCGTTGTTTATCTTCCCAAAAGTTATACTTATACCTCAGGACGTTGTTTATCCTCCTGAAAGCATATCATTACCTTGGGCCGTTGTTTATCTTCCCAAAGGTTATATCACTTCCTCAGGACGTTGTTTATCTTCCTGAAAGCTATCATCATACCTCAGGATGTTGTTTATCCTCCTGAATGCATATCATTACCTTGGGCCGTTGCTTATCTTCCCAAAGGTTATATCACTTCCTCAGGACGTTGTTTATCTTCCTGAAAGCTATCATTCCCTCAGGACGTTGTTTATCCTCCTAAAAGCATATCATTACCTTGGGCCGTTGTTTATCTTCCCAAAGGTTATATCATTTCCTCAGGACGTTGTTTATCTTCCTGAAAGCTATCATCATACCTCAGGACATTGTTTATCCTCCTGAAAGCATATCATGACTTTGGGCCGTTGTTTATCTTCCCAAAAGTTATACTTATACCTCAGGACGTTGTTTATCCTCCTGAAAGCTATCATTATATCTTCATATTTAGGACTGCTTCGTCCTCCAAGAGACATATTTGAAGAACTTTTCTCCAAGTGGCATCTTTAAGCCCTGAAATTCTGTGATCAGGTATGAGATGTCGAATGAGATGTTCCAACACTTGACAAATTTAACCAAAACTTAAAGTGCAAGAAAATTAAACAACACAGTAGTTTGTTAACCCAGTTCAGTGTATAACCACACTTACATCTGGAGGCTACCAAGCCAGGAGGAAATCCACTATAAGTAATATTAATTCTAGACTTAAACAACCCAGTTTAATCTTTCACTTAATATCTACCCAATGCAATTTCTACCTAAGACACAACTTAGATATGAGTACCAACTCACTCCCCCTCAATCACACAGTGATCTTGTTTACAAGTTTAATAAAATTGAAGTCATACTTCAAACAAAACAGCTTGATCTTACTTCACAGTTTCAATCAAGACACAAATACACTTTTGCTTAAAAGCTCATAAAGTGGTACAATAAAAACAACCTGCTATTAAAACACAAAACACCCTATTTGGTCTTCTTAAATTCGTACTCAATTCTGAGATATTCTGTTGCTTAAATAGGTGTATGGATTTTGGGCTTTTTGTAGGTTAATCCAGTCCTAAAACGCATGCAGCTTCCACCTTGAATTAGGGTTTGTTATTTCCTAGATTCTAGGTGATTTAGTTCTTCTGATTATGCTGAAGTCTCATAACAACACTCCCTACAGATGCGCCTTATTCTGTTTTTGTCCATCCATAATTAATTCCAGATAACTTTCCTTAAATTACTCAGATCAGTTAGTCATTAATTAAATCTGGTAGTAGGTTTGAGATGTCACAACATCTGTTGGGACATCCTGAAAAACTGAACTTAAATCATTTACACAATGTCCCAACTTCTGGTGTAACATCCTGAATTAAGTTCTTATACTCTGTTTGATAATGTCCCAACATCTGATAGGACATTCTGAACTGAATTCAACAATTCTTGTTGGTCAAAAATTCTGCCAATTCTAAACATCTACAAACTCCCCCTTTGGCTAATTTTTGGCTAACATATTTTTCTGGTTATCAGAGTGCAGTAGAAGTTCTTTTATCAGAGTATAGCAGTTCTTTTCTGTTGAGTCATGTGTGAGTTTTCTCCCCCTCAAACATACATGTATTCAGACTTGTTGCAACAGAAATTTTCATTAACATCACTGATTCAGTTCAGAAGCAAACAAAAATTTTTCATTAATAACTAAACAGCATCATACATTGTTGTTGTTGTTCTCCCCCTTGTTAGACATAAATTTGGGGCCAAAGATACTAACTCAAAATTACAATGCAGCAGTCATTACATTTTTCCTCACATACAGTTTTTTCACTCAGACTCCTCATAGTCAGTTTCTTCATCTTCCTCAGTCTCCTCATCAGAAGTAGCAGCTTTCTGAGCACTTTCTTCAATCTCCAGCCTTTGGATAATCTCCTCAAGCTTCTGCTTCCTTGCATCCAGTTCTTTGCAAGTGCTCTTCAGTTCAGCAATCAATGCAGCTTTGGAGATTGGAGACTTTGCCTTTGAAGGACCAGCAGATGTCCCAGAGGGTGCTTCAACATCAGCTGCATGATGACTCAGGAACAGCTTGTAGTGGAAGGCCAGAGGGCTTTCTCTTTTGCAAATAGTGTCCTTCTCAGTGAGGATACCAGGGTACTGACTCAGCACTATTCCACACAGCAAGGAAGGGAAGGCAATTGGCAGCTTTGTTGCAGATGATCCAGCATGCTTCAATGTCTGATCAAATATATAAGCTCCATAATCCAGCTTTGTTTGGGTGCCCACAGCAAATATGAACCTGCCCAATCCAGTAGATATTGAGGATGTATGGTTGGTAGGGACCCAGTTTGCTGTGCCAATCCTGTTCAGCATGGCATATTTCCTTGTCAGCATGCTAACTGAGAGCTTCCCTTTAACTGGCCAAGCCTTGACCTGATTAGCAGTGATAACCTTGCAAACCTGGTTATCATTCTTCCCTAACTCATTTGGGCCATCAGATTCTCTTCCAAGGTATTGATTGATAACCCTAGGAGAGAATTCTACACACCTGCCTCTTACATATACTTTTCTAAAGTCAGCAGACTTACCATTGGCACAATCTTCTTGGAGGTTGACTATGAATTCCTTGACAAGCAGCTCATAGCAAGGAGAGAAGTTGGAGACAGTTTTGAAAAGGCCAGCAGAAGAAATGAGATCAATTAACTCTGTGCACTCAAGTGCATTACTGCTCAGCTCTCTTTCAAGTGCTACCCTTCTTTGATAAACAAACTTCCATCTATTCACACTTGAAACATGATGAAAGGAGATGTTGTCCAAGGGAGATTCTGGAACAGCAGTTGATGACCTTGAGAGTGCTGGTTTCTTCTTTGGAGGAGATGTTGGGACATCTTCTTCAACATCTGAATCTGGAGGAGTGACAGCTTTCTTCTTTTGTGTTTGGACTTTGCTCCATTGTTTTGTAGGACCAAAGACAACTTTAGCTTTGTCCTTCTTTGGTGTAGCTTGCTTCTTCTCAGGAATTGCATGTCCTGCATGCATCTTTTCTTTCCTAGTCCTAAGCCTCTTGGCTATGCTAGGGTTTACAGAAGCAATGATTTATGTATCAGAATCATGCTCTAGGTTCACAACAGGAGGAGGTTGAGCAGTCTCCTCTTCAACTGGTGGTTCAACAGAGATTTGATCTTCAGTGGAGGTCTTGTGCTGGTCCTCAGATATTTCTTCATCACTATCAGTGGAGGCCTTTTTCTGGTCCTCAGATGATTCAACAGCAGCATCAGATGAGACCTTTTGCTGGTCCTCAGATGTTTCAACATCTATTGGGACATCCTGTTGAGCAGGTGTGTCCTTTTCAGCCTGAGTTTGTTGATCTTCTTGTGGAGCTAGCATGGTGTTCAGAGGGATAGATATGCCACTTACCACTCTTTGCTCAGATAGGATCTTGGTTACCAACTCCTTTATGGAATCATCCACGTATTCAGAAGCTTTTGGAGTGTTGTATAATGGTGAAGGTATGCCTTTGGTCTTGCTGAAAACTTGATCTTTTGTTCTTTTTGGAGTTCTTGGCTTTTGAGAAAGATGAACACTTCCTCTGATTTCGTCCATTGGAGTTGAATCCATGGGTACCACAGAAATGGGGGTTGCATGCACCACATCTTCCTTGTTGAGGATTTCTTCAGAAATGTTAGGGTTTTGAGACATTTTCGAAGGAGGTGGATGAAGAGTTTTAGGTTTGATGAGTTCTGAAAAACAGTTAGAGAATGCAATTCGTTTTTGGGAGTATGATGAGAATATGGATAGCTGAAAGCAAGCTGATATTATATAAGTAGCCGTTACTTGGAGAATTTTTAGAAATGGAATACCCAAGGTGCTTGACCAGACTGGTGTTGCCATCTGGTGCTTATGCCACACAATGTCATATGACATGTTGGCACATCTCCATAACTGCTAAATCTCACATAAGCAGATTCCCAATTTGCCCCTTAAGTTTTCAAATTGAGTAGCATCCAAGGCTTTGGTAAATATATCAGCCAATTGCAGATTTGTAGCTACATGTTCCAATGAAATCACTTTCTCTTCTACAAGATCTCTGATGAAATGATGTCTGATATCAATATGCTTGGTCCTGCTATGTTGGATAGGATTCTTTGATATGTTAATTGCACTTAAGTTATCACAGTACAATGTCATGACATCTTGTGGGACATTGTACTCAGTGAGCATTTGCTTCATCCAAACCAACTGTGAACAACTTCTTCCATCTGCTATATATTCAACTTCAACAGTAGATAAGGATACACAATTTTGTTTCTTACTGAACCAAGAAATCAAATTGTTTCCTAGAAAGAAGCATCCTCCTGAAGTGCTTTTTCTGTCACCAGCACTTCCAGCCCAATCAGCATCACAGAAGCCAGTGAGAATTGGTTTGCATCCATGAAAGTACATTATGCCATAGTCACAAGTACCATTAACATATTTCAGAATTCTCTTGACTTGGTTAAGATGACTAACTTTTGGATCAGCTTGATATCTTGCACATACACCTACTGCAAATGCTATGTCTGGTCTGCTAGCAGTTAGATATAACAAGCTTCCAATCATGCTTCTGTATAGGCTTTGATCTACATTCTCACCCTTGTCATCTTTAGTCAGCTTTAAATGTGTGGGGGCAGGAGTTCTCTTATGAGTAGCACTGTCCATCCCAAATTTCTTGACTATGTTCTTAGCATACTTGCTTTGGGAAATGAACATGGAGTCCTCCATTTGCTTTATTTGCAGTCCAAGAAAGTAGGTTAATTCTCCTACTAGACTCATTTCAAATTCAGATTCCATCTGATTGACAAAATGTTTCACCATCCTTTCTGACATCCCACCAAAAACAATGTCATCTACATATATTTGAGCAATCATGACATTTCCTTCTTCATCTTTAACAAATAAGGTTTTGTCAATTCCACCTTTCCTGTATCCTTGCTTGATAAGAAAAGTAGTTAGCCTTTCATACCATGCTCTTGGAGCTTGCTTCAAACCATAAAGAGCCTTCTTTAGTTTGTATACATGATTTGGAAAGCTTGGATCAACAAATCCTTTAGGATGTTCTACATATACCTCTTCATTAAGATATCCATTTAAAAAGGCACTTTTCACATCCATTTGAAATAGCTTGAACTTTAAGATACAAGCAATTCCCAAAAGTAGTCTGATTGATTCAAGCCTTGCTACTGGTGCAAAGGTTTCATCAAAGTCTACTCCTTCAATTTGTGTGTATCCTTGAGCTACAAGTCTAGCTTTGTTCTTTGTAACAACTCCTTGTTCATTTGACTTGTTCTTATACACCCATTTAGTTCCAATCACATTTATGTCATCAGGTCTAAGAACAAGATTCCACACTTCATTCCTTGTGAATTGACCTAATTCCTCTTGCATAGCACAAATCCAATATTCATCAGTAAGAGCTTCCTTGATGTTTTTAGGTTCTATTTTTGAAACAAAGCAGGAACCTGAAATCACTTCTTTTGATCTAGTGCTTACAGCTCTGTTGGGATCACCAATTATCAAATCTTTGGGATGATCTTTCTGGATTCTGATGGAGGGAGGTTTGCTGGATTGTTCTGTCCTTGCATCAGTTTGAGTGAAGTCAGAATTATCACTCTTTTCTTCAGCTTCAGTTTTGATATCAGCAGATGTTCCAACATCTTCTGGAACATCTGTAGGAGCATCATCAATTATCACATTTATGGACTCCATGATAACCTTGGTTCTAGAATTAAATACTCTATATGCTCTGCTGTTTATAGAGTATCCAAGAAAAATCCCTTCATCACTTTTAGGATCCATTTTTCTTCTTTGCTCCCTATCTGCCAGAATATAACAGTTACTTCCAAACACATGAAAGTACTTAATTGTGGGTTTTCTGCCCTTCCAGACTTCATAGATTGTGGACAAAGTTCCTTTCCTTAGAGTAACTCTATTATGGATGTAACAAGCTGTGTTCATAGCTTCAGCCCAGAAGTACAAAGGTACCTGTTTAGCATGGATCATAGCTCTTGCTGATTCTTGAATAGTTCTATTCTTCCTCTCAACAATCCTATTCTGTTGAGGAGTGATTGGTGAAGAGTATTCATGATTGATTCCTTCTGAAGAGCAGAATTCTAAGAATTTTTGGTTCTCAAATTCTTTTCCATGATCACTTCTTATTCTGATCACACAGCTGGCTTTTTCCCTTTGTATTCTTTGGCATAAGTCTTTGAATACATCAAATACATCAGACTTTTCTTTGATGAAATTTATCCGTGTATACCTAGAAAAGTCATCAACCACCACATAGGCATACCTCTTACCACCAAGGCTCTCAACCTGCATAGGTCCCATAAGATCCATATGCAATAATTCCAAAACTTTGGAAGTTGTCAGATGTTGGAGCTTTGGATGGGACATCTTGGTTTGCTTGCCTATTTGACATTCACCACATATTTTGCCATCATCAATCTTCAGTTTAGGAATACCTCTCACAGCATCCATAGATATGATTTTCTTTATGCCTCTGAAATGAAGATGACCTAGTCTTTGGTGCCATAGCTTCACTTCTTCTTCTTTAGCTAAAGAGCAAGTTGAAGTGAGACTGAAGTCTTGAGGTTCCCACATGTAACAGTTGTCTTTAGATCTGGCTCCTTTCATGACAACCTTATGTTTTTTATTTGACACTATGCATTCAGTTTTGGTAAAGTTTACACTGTAACCTTGATCACATAATTGACTTATGCTGATCAAGTTAGCAGTCAATCCTTTTACTAGCAGCACATCATCCAGTCTTGGTACATCTGGACAGTCCAAGGTCCCAACACCCTTGATTTCTCATTTAGCTCCATCTCCAAATGTTACATATCTGGATGAATATGACTTTAAGTCTACTAGCAGATTCTTCAATCCAGTCATGTGTCTTGAACATCCACTGTCAAAGTACCAGTCTTCTTTAGCTGATACTCTTAGAGATGTATGAGCTATATACGCCACATTCTTCTTTGACCATTTGTGTTGAGATTTCTTTTGATACCTCTGCCCTGTGTATTATTTATCAGTAGAGCTCCAAGGTTGTTTGTTGATCTTGTTCTTGGGCATGTAACTTTGATCAGCATGAAGACTAGCTTTTGGTACCCATACTTTCTTGATGACCTCTGTCTTCTGCTTAGGGGGTTGCTGATCTCTTTGATTTGGGTATCCATGCAACTTGTAGAAATGAGGTTTGATATGTCCAAATCTTCCACAATGATGACATCTCCATCTTTGATACTTCTTCTTCATTATGTTCTTTTCATGATGTTGAGACATCTGTTGGGACATCTTGTTTGACTGTATGGAATTTGAAGTAGTTTTGCTGGTGCTAGCTTCAGCCTTATAAGCTTTGTTAAATCCCAGTCCACTTTTATCCCCTGAATGCTTATTGTTGTTGAGAATAACATCCAGTGTGCTTGAGCTACTGTTCAGCATTCTAACAGATTTGGACATATGTTCCAACTTGGAGTTGAGCAGACTTACTTCACTTTTCAAGGTGTCAATGATCTCTAGATCACTTGCTTTTTCATCCTTTAGTGCCTCAATCTGCTTCTTTAGCTTTATACTCTCCCTGCATATTTTAGTGCTTCTTTTGACTAGTTCTCTGAATGATTGCTCAAGTTCTTCAAAAGTAAGCTCCCCATCACTGGATTCACTTTCAGATTCACATAATCCAGCTAGAGCAGTGATATGCTTAGCTGATTCTTCTTCTGAATCACCTCCTGAGTCTTCATCAGACCAGGTTACAGAGAGACCTTTCTTTTGCCTTTTTAAATAGGTAGGACATTCATTCCTGATGTGTCCATATCCTTCACATCCATGGCATTTAATCCCTTTTTCTTGACTGGTCTTTTCATCATAAGTTGACCTTCTATCATAAGGTCTTTTGTTCTCAGAAGAGTTTGTGTATCTTCCACTTGGTCTGGACTTGTTTTCCATATTTCTGAGAATCTTTTTGAATTGTCTTCCAAGCATAGCAATGTTTTCTGATAAGTTTTCATCAGTTTCTGATTCATCATTTTCTTCTTCTATATCAGTATTTGACATCAACGCTATGCTTTTGTTCTTCTTTACAATTGTGTCATTCATTCCCATCTCAAATGTTTGAAGGGAACCAATGAGCTCTTCAACTTTCATTTTGCATATGTCTTGAGCTTCTTCTATTGCTGTGACTTTCATGTCAAATCTTTTTGGCAAAGATCTGAGAATCTTTCTTACAAGTTTTTCATCAGTCATCTTTTCTCCCAAGGCTCCAGAAGTATTGGCTATTTCTAAGATGTTCATGTAGAATTCATGAATTGTCTCATCTTCCTTCATTCTCAAGTTTTCAAACTTGGTGGTGAGAAGTTGAAGTCTTGACATCTTTACCTTTGATGTTCCTTCATGAGTTGTTTTGAGAGTGTCCCAAACATCTTTGGCCAGCTCACAGTGATGAACAAGTCTAAAGATGTTCCTATCAATGCCATTGAATAAAGCATTTAAGGCCTTGGAGTTGCCAAGTGCTGAATCTTCTTCCTCCTTACTCCATTCTTCTTCAGGTTTCAACACTTTTGCTCCATCTTTGGTGTCTTGGACAGGATGTTCCCATCCATTGTTGACTGCTTTCCAGGCCCTATTGTCAAGTGATCTTAAGAATGCAATCATTCTTGGCTTCCAGTAGTCATAATTAGATCCATCCAGTATAGGTGGTCTATTTACTGATCCTATATCTCTGTCCATGTTTCCAGAATTTGTATTCCCTAGATCTCACCTAGTATAAACAGGTAGGGTGCCTGCTCTAATGCCAATTGAAATTCTGTGATCAGGTATGAGATGTCGAATGAGATGTTCCAACACTTGACAAATTTAACCAAAACTTAAAGTGCAAGAAAATTAAACAACACAGTAGTTTGTTAACCCAGTTCAGTGTATAACCACACTTACATCTGGAGGCTACCAAGCCAGGAGGAAATCCACTATAAGTAATATTAATTCTAGACTTAAACAACCCAGTTTAATCTTTCACTTAATATCTACCCAATGCAATTTCTACCTAAGACACAACTTAGATATGAGTACCAACTCACTCCCCCTCAATCACACAGTGATCTTGTTTACAAGTTTAATAAAATTGAAGTCATACTTCAAACAAAACAGCTTGATCTTACTTCACAGTTTCAATCAAGACACAAATACACTTTTGCTTAAAAGCTCATAAAGTGGTACAATAAAAACAACCTGCTATTAAAACACAAAACACCCTATTTGGTCTTCTTAAATTCGTACTCAATTCTGAGATATTCTGTTGCTTAAATAGGTGTATGGATTTTGGGCTTTCTGTAGGTTAATCCAGTCCTAAAACGCATGCAGCTTCCACCTTGAATTAGGGTTTGTTACTTCCTAGATTCTAGGTGATTTAGTTCTTCTGATTATGCTGAAGTCTCATAACAACACTCCCTACAGATGCGCCTTATTCTGTTTTTGTCCATCCATAATTAATTCCAGATAACTTTCCTTAAATTACTCAGATCAGTTAGTCATTAATTAAATCTGGTAGCAGGTTTGAGATGTCACAACATCTGTTGGGACATCCTGAAAAACTGAACTTAAATCATTTACACAATGTCCCAACATCTGGTGTAACATCCTGAATTAAGTTCTTATACTCTGTTTGATAATGTCCCAACATCTGATAGGACATTCTGAACTGAATTCAACAATTCTTGTTGGTCAAAAATTCTGCCAATTCTAAACATCTACAAGCCCACTCAAGCATATACAACTAGTCATCAGTATCACTCTACGCACCAGTGAGTGCAAATTTTTGGGTTTTTGTGTTCAATCCCCTTAAACCTTCCAGGTCACGACTGGCACATATACCAATCTAACCCCTCAGGTTTCAGAAAATTGAACAGGGGCAGCTGTTGCACCCCAAAATTTGCCCTCACAATACAAGGCTTTGTGTACTAAGAGGTTCACAAGGTTCACAAGACCTTTCATGAGGTTCATGAAGTTTACAAGACACTTTATGAGGTTCACAAGGTTCACAAGACCTTTCATGAGGTTCATGAAGTTTACAAGACACTTTATGAGGTTCACAAGGTTCACAAGACATTTCATGAGGTTCACAAGACATCTTATGAGGTTCACAAGGTTCACAAAGTTCATCATGGGTCAGAAGATTTGACAAATCCCTCAGGCAAGGCATTCTCCTAAGCAGTGCATCCAAAACTAGGGTTTTGACTTTAATCAGGCTAAATGGATTTACAAGACTTCAAGTGAGCTTCATAACATCTTATATGTGTCTAAGAATCCCCATGACAAGTTTCAAGACTTTTCTCAAAGGTTTGCTCAGTCAAATGATCAGATAAGTCAAAATCAGTCAAAGCAGTTCAAAAGTCAAACTGAGGTCAACTGTGGTCAAACCAAAGTCAAACTTCATGATTTTTTGTCAACATCAAGTATATGAAGTAAAATTCATCATTTGATCGAGGGTTGATCATGATTCATCAAGGAGATTTCAGATCATCAAGAATCAAAGGTTTCTAAATTAGGGTTTTCTTAGGAAAAGTCAACTGAACTTTGAACAGCCATAACTTTCACATGCTTCATCACATTTTTCCCATCGAAAGCTCATTTTGAAGGAAATTGAATTCTCTACAACTTTGTGTCTCACAAGCCAAGCCCAAAAATGCTTCATTTGGAAGGTATGAGCTAAGACATTATAGGTCCTTTTGAAAGTCAACAAAAAGTCAACAACTTCAAAAGGGCATAACTTGAGAATGGTAAATGATATGGACATGAAACCAATGGGGTTGGTTAGAAGACTCTTCAAGCTTTCTAAAATGACCAAGAACACCCTCATAGCATTAAAATTGAAGGATGTGTGCCCTTGCAAAGTTGGGAAATTTTTGGGTGGTTTATGAAGAAAATAGGATCTTAAAACCAAATTTCTCCAAATGGGCCAAACTTTTTGTGACCCAAGGTGTTCCATGACATCATGCACGAAATTTATTTAATATTTTCATAATTTTATTTTATTTAATTTATTTATTATGATTTTTATATTAAAAAATCATTTTAAATTTAAATAAAATATCAAAGGTGAAAATTTAAAATATATTTCTATTCTAGAAAGTCATAAAGATGATTTGGATTGGATTGATTCACACTTGATGAAGATTGGCTTGAAATAGAAAGGTTGAATTCACAAATATTTGAAATTTAAGACTTAATCTTTTTCAATCTCAAAAAGTCAAAAGATCCACACAATGATCCATTATTTTTGACCTAATTCAGTCTACTATAAGTATACAACATAACCCAATGCAAAGGCCACGAATTCCTGACCACAAAGAGTAAGTTTGCACTTCACAAAAATCCTCAAAAACTTCAATTCGGTTTCCTCCCTACAAGAGCTTTTAAGGTATTTTTAAGACATGGAATGGTTCCTTGGACATCACTAAACCAATCGCAGCCATCAAAAGCATCAAAAACAAGCTCATATGCATAAACCGATTCATCATATTCATGAAATTTTTTATTTTCGATTCTGAATATTGATTGGTTTTTAATGAATTTTGATTAATGTTTCTTGTATGTGATAAGTTATAGATTGATTCTGGACAGGTTTTGTGAAGTTTCATCACCTAGAATGAAATCCACCATTTTTAGGGTTTCGGTTGAGGTTTAGGGCTTTATGATTCATAAAGTATAAATGAATTCTAAAACCATAGATCAATTCGAATCAACCTCTGGACCTTGTTTGCGCTTTTAATTTGATGTAATTTTACTGTTTTGATGATAGTTGAGATTCGTAGGTTTTGCTACCAACTGGAATTCGCAGGAAATTGCCCAGGAATATTCGTAGCAATATTCCCAGGTCTGGAGGAAGAAGAAAATGATCAGTGGCGCCAAATTTTGATTTAAAATTTAGTTTTAATATTTTATTGATTCGGTTTGATATTATTTCACAACTGCAGCGTTGGCCTAGTGGTGAGAGATGTATATGTGATGCTTGAAGGCTTGTGTTCGAATCCTGGCTGCAACAATTTTTCTTGTTTTTCTATTTTAATTGTTAGACTTAAAATATAATGAATTGTGTTGGTTGTACTACCAGTTGCGCCCTCCCAGCTGGATGGTAAGTGTGTTTGTGTATTGCGTGAAGGTCCTGGGTTCGAATCCCCCCCAGGCCTTTTGTGTTATTTGCTTTGTTTTCTTTCAGGATTGTTCAGGATAAACAACAAAACCTGATGGTGTCTATTCTCTATCACACGCGCGCGCATGGCATAGTGGTGAAAGTGCTGGTCCTGAAGGTTGGAAGCTTAGGGACTGGGTTCAAATCGCAGCCCAGGCAGGTTTTGGTTTTCTTTCATTCTTTTTTCTGATTTTTGTTATTTAATTAATTTCTATTTAAACAAATTCAAATAATAAAATAAATAGGATGTTTATATTATTTTTGAACTCGTCTTTTGTTTTTTTAATTTAAATCTTATAAGAAAAATCATTTATGTTTTTTTTAATTATTAATATTGTAAAATTTTGTATAGTTATAAATTAATTCTAATTCATTTATCTAAAATATATATATAAACCCTAAGTTTCTAAAACCATAAAATATTTTGTAAAAATCTAATTAATTTTTATAAACCCTAATAATTTTCACAAACCCTAATTTTCTTTTATCTAAAATTTAATTCTATTGTAACTTTTAATTTATTATTTATAAACCTTAATCATGTATATATATTCTATAATTTGTTTATAATTTAATTCTTGTATATAAATATGCTTAAAATAATTAAAATTATTAATTTAATTTTGTAAATATTATTTATTTTTATAATATGTTTGTAATTAACCTAATTTTTATAACTTGTAAATAATTTAAAACTTTATGATAATTAATATATAATTGTTTAATCTTAAAATAGTAATTGTTTATAAAAAAATTGAATTTTTAATTATTAAGCTAATATTTTTGTTTATATTATTAATTATGTTTATTTTCATATGATATTTATTTTATTATTACTAACCCCATTTATATTGTGATTTATTATTATTATTTTTACTAACCCAATTATATTATTATTATTTATTTTTGCTTATTTATTTAATTTGCTTTAATTATTATTATTATGTAATTGTTCCCTTTATGTAATATTTTAATAGTAATATTTATTTTTAAATGCTATGGTTAGTAAACTAGGGAGTGAAATATGTTTGTATTTTAAAATTAATTTAGCTCATTAAATTTAAAGATAAATATTTAAATTGTACACTCACACACGTAAGTCGATCCTGGATCGCCATCTCACTTCTTAAGGATACCTCTCATGTTGCCTAAAACAAAAGGTCAAGTAGGGTGTATAAAGCAAAGTCCCTCAATTTCACATCATCTAGTCCCTTAACAGATAAAAAGATCAAGTCGCTTTCGAATGTTGCCTTCGTAATGATCTTGTCCCTTCCGAATAAAGATGATAAGTCCCTTCGAATTGCTTATACACCCCACAGTTGCCTAAATAACAGATGTCCCTTCAGTTGTCCCTCACATCCAAGGTAATGACTACCTATTCCTTAATAATAGGGCTAGTCTTACCATTTAAAGGATTCAAGAACAGAAAAGACTTAAACTTAGGGTAGGTTCCTCTTAGATACTTGCTCACTCTTCAAAATATTTCAAATACTTCACACATTTCAAACAATTTTCAAAACAAAGGTTTTATACGCATCCGTACATGGATCATTATAAAACACTTAAGAAAATTTCTATTCACACACTTCACATTTCAAAAACATTTTAAAGTGAGCTAAGTAACTAAGAGCCCATGGATAACCATGGATGTAAAGGGTGCTAACACCTTCCCTTTACATAACCTACCCCCCGGACCCAAAAATCTTTTAAAAGGTCTTTCCTGTTCTTTTATGCCTTTCCTTTGGATAAAATAAAAGTCGGTGGCGACTCTTGCTATCCGCAACATAACTAAAGTCAGTTCTCCCACCGTGTTACACCCTCTTCCTCAGGTTTGTGCAACATTACCTTTCCCATTCTTTTGGGATAAAAATGTCTGGCTGGCGACTCTACCTTTTCCGCGCCACTTTCGCGTTTGTACTAGGATGAAAATCCCGGGAGCGACACATGTCAAAGAGGGAAATGTGCAAAAGTGAATTTCAGGCCTCTACGTGACTTCTAATCCACTCAAATACCTCATGACATGATCAAACAACATCTCAAAGTCAGAATTGAGCCTTTAACCAAAGGATTCCATGACTTGTTTCTCAAGAAATCACAAAGTTGCAAAATTGCAAAAAAAACTATGCAAGCTCTTGATCCAAGCCATACAGATCACAACATTTGATCCTAGGGTTCTCCTCGATGCCAGTTGAGGCAGCTCAAGCCCTCAAATCAACTCTGCCATGGTCCATACCTCAAGTACACAACTTTTGACTTTATGGCCAATTGAGCCATGCCATTCCCACAGTGGATATCTACTCTTCTGACTCATTCCAATTGTTTATGAATTGCCTAAAGATCATAAAACATAACACACAAGAGCTCAGAAGACACACACACTCAGATTGCACAAAAATTCCCAAAAACTTCCTCTCTTCGATTCTCCCAATCCAACCATCAAACTTCAAAAATTCCTTCACCAATCAATCACACATCACCCATAGAACAAATCCCACCCCTCACAATGGCCTGAAACACAACACACAAGAACCTCATTTTCTGCCATATCAGAACTGAACCTCTCAAACTAGCCACTTTCAACTCCATTCAAGCATTCCATTAGCCTCAGGAGGTTCAAAGGAGGTCATTTGCACAAGAGGGAGGCTCTGAAAGCTCACTTTCGAAGGTCCCCAGCTCAGGTATAACTCAAGAACTTTTTTCTCAAAAATTCATCTTCTTGTTACAAAATGAATCTTCATGTTGCACTGATCATCTAGATGTGTTTAGAATTGAAAATGAGCAAGAAATGACAATTTCATGTTGTTCTGAAAGTTTTCCCGTGTTTTGATTTTTACTTCGATTTGCTTGATTCATGTATTATAAATGTTGTTTGATGATTGATTTGTGTTCCATGATGTGTGGGGAGTGTTTCTGGGCAGGTTAGAGGTCTTGGGATGGCCTGGGGAAGAAGATAGGGTTTTGGCTGGCCGGAGAAGATGACCGGAGCACTGTTCTGGTCATTTGAAAGTGATTAGGGTTAGGGTGCCCAGATTGAACGTGAGCCCTTAGATCCTGATTAGGTTAGGGAGTGGACGATTCAGATTAGTCATTAACCCTAATTATAATTAATTAAATTAAAACCTAATTAATTAAATCAGATTGAATACTGGCCTTTGGATTGCGCGTGTTTTATAAGTTTAAACTTGGACCCTTGGATTTTCATACCTTCAGTCAAGCTGACTTGAGATCTCAACCCTTGATTTGGCTTCCACGCAATCAGAGCCCTCCGTTTCAATTACTTTTCATTTTATTTTTATTTATTTCATTTTGTTTTCCTTTATTTATTAAAAATAGCAAAACATTTTCAAAACTTCTGATTTTTTACACTTTCATTCTAATTAATATTAAAAACCCAAAAACATTTTATTTTTATTTTTTGCATTATAAAATTATATTTAAATCATTTAAATGTATTATTTAATTAATTCATTAATTTTAATTAATTAAAAATACTTTTAGGTCTTTAAAAATCACCAAAAAAATCAGAGAGCCTATTTGAACATTAAGATCAATTTATAAACTCATTTCACAAATTTATTTTAGGGTTTGATCATGTTTTGAC
This sequence comes from Lathyrus aphaca, assembly GCA_963966055.1. Classification (NCBI taxonomy): domain Eukaryota; kingdom Viridiplantae; phylum Streptophyta; class Magnoliopsida; order Fabales; family Fabaceae; genus Lathyrus; species Lathyrus aphaca. Next base: position 284,212,744 of record OZ014522.1, on the reverse strand, counting down.
AATTAAACTTGAATTAGGGTTTTGAAAATCCCCTTTTTCATAACCCTAATTCAAAAATTCATTTTTGCCTAACCAAAATGAGTTTGTACTTGGTTCATTTTGCATTCTTTTACATGTTGCATCTAGTATCTAGGATATTTAAATCATATTTTTGCATTGCATTTTCAATTTGTTTTGACTTTTTCTTTGCAAAGTGTCCAAAACCCTAGCCAAACTTAGGAAAACCATAACTTGACTTTGGTTTAGCTTTAGACCTCCATCTTTGGAGGGTGTTCTTATGTAGGTTTGGGGATTGTTTGGATGCAATTTCAATTTTTTATCATGTGATTTGCTTCTTATTTTTATCATGGACTTTGTATATATGTACATACTAACTTTTCAGGTGCAAAATGGTAAGTTAATCAGGATGTGGATGTGCATCCACATCCAATCTCTTCTCTCACTCTTATTTATTTGTGTTTGAAGTGAATTTGATTCACTTATGTTTGTTTCTCTCCCACTCCTAGGTTACTTAACTTCTTCATGAAGTAAGTAACCTATCTTTCTCTCTCTTTCTCTTTCATTTGCTTCTTCCTTGGTGGCCATCTGAAGACTTCTCTTTAAGCCTCATAAACCATAGGAACATCCAAACATGATAACTTTAGGATTATGAATAGTCTCCCTTAGTTTTTACCTTTTGAGTCTCCTTGAGTCTCTGCTTCTCATCTCAATAACAAAGGCTAAACAGTTAAAGTTTTGGGGCTCTGTATTAGGTTTATGCATGTATCCTTATCTTAGGATGGAGTGTATAACTTTGATACTTAGTGTTAAACCTTTAAGTTATTTTCACCTCTTAATCAAAACACCTAATAATTATCAAGACTTAAGCTTGTAACTTGGGCCTTATATTAGGGTTACATATCTTCCTTTGGGTCAGAGGGACTAACCCTAGTGTTTAATGGACAAGTCCCCCTCAGGTTTAGTCTTACAAACATAAAATTCACTTTTTAATGTCACTTCTAATCAAAATCCACTTTAATAAAGGCTTGTTATATAATGATTTTAATCCCTGACCATGGATTAAGTTAAGGTATCTTCCTCATCTTAAGTGTCCTCATCTATCATCCTTCTCTTAGGATGGTGTAATGAGTTCACTAATCCCTGATTAGAGATTAAACTCATTACTTAACACAAAACAAAAATCCAAAAACACTTAATAATTACAAGTAGGTTAATGATCTTAATCCTGTATCATTAGGGTAATTAAGTTGGGATATCCATCTCATACTTAAGTATGCTCATTATCCCTAATCAGGGATGATATAATGAGTTTGCAAACCCTTGATTAAGGCTTAACCTCATTATCCCATGCAAAACACCAAAAATAATAAAAAACTGGAAACACAAAAACAAACAATAAATGTCTCCTCCGGGATTCTTTTCTCATCACACTCACTCTGAAAACGAGAACTCGCTTCTTCCGTCTAATGCAAGACAGTCTGCACTCGAGCCAGACGAGTCATACACTTGAGCATAGACAAGCAAGCAGTTCACACCAAAACATCCAAGTCTCTTTGAGTCGAACTACGGTGTTCTGACTTCCTCATTGCACGAGAGGATACGTAGGCATAACTTAATGGTTATCGAAACAAAGTCCCCAGGTCTCCCCCCTCTCCTCTTTCTAGCTTTCTTTTATTAGCCTCTGTTTTGAGCTCCCATTATTTGTATACCATCACCCTGCACATCCATATCTTTTATACACAACTAGCACATACACTTCCCCCATTTTCTAAACACAGTCAGGTAAGCGTGGATCCCGTCGAGTACGACGGACAATCTGGGTGCTAAAACCTTCTCAGGTCGTAATCAACCCCCTTACCCAGGCTCTTTGGTTCGCAACCATCTTATCCATATCTTTCTAGGTTTATGCAGCATTACCTTTCCTTCGGGATTAAAATACCTAGCTGGCGACTCTATTCAACCTCAACCTTCAACATCGCCGACACCAGTTCGCGTTTGCACCAGGATGAAAATCCGGGGAGCGACAGGAGGCTTGGTGAAGCTGGAGACCTGGGTTCGAACCCAAGCTCCCCCATTCTTTTTTGGCCCTTTTTCTTTGTCATATTTGTTGTTTTCTTTTTTTTCTAATTAATTTTTTTTAATTAATTAATTATAATTAACTAACTAATTAACTTACTAACCATTTTAATTTCTAAACAATTTCATAAAACCTTTTTAATCATTTTCTTTAAATAATATATTAAATTTATTTTTCATAAATAAAAATTTAGTCTTTTAGGTTATTTTATTAGTTTTGTAATTAATTTATAATTAACTTAATAACTAGGGTTAAATTGATTTTAACTTTAATTTTGATTTTTCTAACCCTAATTTTTAACATAACCCTAAAATGATTAATATTTGGATTTAAATTTATTTTCTTAAATAAAATTTTAATTAATCAATTTCTTTATTTGTCTTATTAATTTTAGAAAATTGTTTAATTAATTCATGTAAATTTATTTTCTCGCATTTTCTTTAATTATGTAACTGCCAAAGCCTTGTAATAGTTTTAGTTTTATTCTCTGCACTTTACATTTTCTGCCATGGTTTTTTTATTTATGTATCTCTCCTAAAGCCATATAATAGTTTAAATTAGGGTTTTACTTTCTGCTTTTTAATTTCCGTTAAATATACACTGCGTGGTTAGTAAACTTAGGGTGTGAAAATAATGTATTCAAAAATAATTGGACCTAGCCCACTAACTTTTAAGATAAATATCTGAAATTAATATTCACACACGTAAGTCGGTCATTATACGATCGCTATCAGCACCCCAGGGTTTCTCCTCTTGGTTTCCTTATAATATGGTCAAGTCCCTCGAACATGGGGGTATCTTAGTAAAGTTGCCTGAATTTAAAATCATCAAGTCCCTTCAGATAAAAGATCATAGTCCCTAGTTGTCCCTTTAAGTCCCTACGAAAATGATGATAGTCCCTTCGAATTACTAAGATACCCCTACAAGGTTGCCTTCTATGACCCTATGCCTATACCTTTTAACATCCAAGGTTAAGACTACTTATTAACTAATAGTAAGGACAGACCTACCCTTAAAGGAAAGAAATAATAAGAAAGTCCTTACAAACTTAGGGTAAGTAGTTCTTAAGTGCTTGCTCACTCCTTTTTCAAAATACTCTTTACACTCCACATTTTCAAATACTTTCAAACTAAACACTTTGTATACATTCATATGAGAATCATTACAAAGTTAAATTATTTATGAAAATACTTTCTAATCACACACTACACTATTTTTTTCAAGCAAAAGTAAAGTGAGCTAAGCAGTTAAGAGACCATGGATAACCATGGATACAAAGGGTGCTAACACCTTCCCTTTGTATAACTTACCCCTCGAACTCAAATATTTTCAAAGGTCTTTCCTGTTCTTTTATTCCTTTGTTTTTTTGGATAAAATAAAATTCGGTGGCGACTCTTGCTATCCGCAACATAGTTTTTATAAACAAAAACGCCCAAGTCAGTTCTCCCACTGTGTTACAGACTTACTAATCAACACCTCCAACTTTGCTACTAACACAACAAATAAGCCCACTTAAATAAAACACTCTCTTATAATTCCTTAATATTATTTCTTATATTAATTCTCCCAACTAAATCGACTAATTACCGACTATTGAATAAATTGTCCAAACAACCCAAATCAACATATTCAACCATAAACAGAAAATTTTCAATATTATTTTCCACAACTTAAAGCAACTTATTTAATTAATTCAACTCGAACCAACTTAGAAACAATAACATAATATTCTGATATTTCGGAAATCAACTCAAATAAACAAATCAACACAACATAATACAATTATATTTAATTAAATAATTAATTAAATAAACGGGCGTTACAACTCTCCCCTACTTAGAATATTTTCGTCCTCGAAAATTTATTCGATACAACTACTCCAACTATGTTATTCCATCTGACTAATTAACTCTCATCCTCGAATGGCAACCCCACGTAGAATACACATAACAATTCATAACCTCAACGATGACAACAACCCGAATACTACTCAAAGAGTAACCAACTCAAGAATTCACCGATTATAGAACTAGAACACAACAACACAAGAACACAACACTTAAACACAACATCAACGTAACCAACTACTAACATCGTTGTTATTCACATATGAACAACTACATTACACCATGCATTCGCTGCGCACTCTGATTACTTGCAAAATATCGAATCTACCAAGTTTACTTCCAACTCATAATCACCAAAACCGACATAACGAAAGACTTCGAATTACCTCTTTGGAAATTCCATTCCAACAGGTATTATATGCTCTCGTAGTTATCGAATACTTCAACTTTGATTTGTAAGACATCACCTCTGAACATTCAACATAATTACAATTGCGACTACTTCCAAATCTTGGATAAAATATTCATATACTTCCATGAATTCCCAATTATCATCAACATAGACTACAACTTTCCCATCTTTCATTAACACGTCCTCTAAAATCATCTTAAGCGTATAACATCATTACAACAACATATAACATCTGAGTTCACTTAGCTTCAACAAGATAAATCATTTTTTCGCTTCCAACTAATCCAACAACCAAATCATCGATTCCTACTTATATTGACAACATGCTTCATAGATTCTTATTCGAGTCAACACAACCAAGTAACTCATCTCTTTCCACCCAAAAATCACACTTTAATAAACCAACTTATAATTTCACTTCTTCTAATACTTGCAACTCAACTTTATCCAACATTCTTGTCAAATCATGGTCTTACATTTCCATCTAATTTCCCCTCGAATCATCTCAAGAAAACTTCAAGTCTCACGCCATTTAATTCATCACAAAACAACACTCAAATTATCCAGAACTCAAATGTGAGTTTCCATACTACTCGTCAATCCAAACGCAACCTCTTGCTACGTTCGCAAACCCAACCAATATTCTTACATGAATCTTCATCGACAAAATAAACAATACTCAAGCGCTCGGCTTGACATCAACCAATTTAACATACATACTATACTAGTTGGCACGACACATATATCCATCAATTATGATTACGTCTACTATCAACAAGAGATTAAGGGTGATCAATTCCTTAATTTGTCAATAGACAGCTGGAAACCATTACAGTGCCATAAATCATCATTACCCAACACAATAGCGTACTTCATCTTATGCCCAAAGTTCGTAAGTATAATGCTCCGTCAACTCTCTAAGGCTTACCAACGTCTTCTTAGTTTCCTTAATTCCGACTTCGGCATTGACACCAAAAAAACATTCACAATCCAATAAGCATTCTTATACACGTTCGTAGTACAACACAACCTTACATATCTTTTTAATAACGGAATCGCTTCTACATCAAGCACAATCCAAATTAGTTTGCTCCAATTACAACTCTTATCCAAGTTAAAATTTTAATAACACTAACCAAGCATTCGTATTTCTCTCAACATTACCATCACATAACATCATTTCTTTAATCCTACTCATTCAGTATAAATTGTATCTCTATGCATTCTCTGATACTGTCACATCCTCTCTCATACCAACATTTTATTCCTTATCAATATTTCACACTCGACTTCATCTTTCTCAATTTTCAGCAATAGTCGCTCAACTTCGAACACATCTATCTCTTCTAATACAGACCTACCAAACATAAAATTATATTTCAAAATGAAGATAATTTTGTGCAGATTTCAAAACTTCAAGAATCGCTTGAATCCGAATTACAAGTAAAACGTTATCCTCCTTATAATGGAACTGGTTCAGAATTTCTGTATGCAGAATTTTCCAAAAATCAGCATAACACCCAAATATTAAAATGCACTTTTCTCCTTCTTCACAAACTTTCTGAAGTCAAATATTATATACAAACTATAAGGAATTTTGTAAGATTTCCAAAAAGTCCATAATCGCTTTAATTAGAATCATGAGAAAAACGTTACGCCTCTTTTACTGACAGTTGCTCCAAAATTACAAAAATCCGAATTCGAGATTGATGAACGTAAGTTCCATCTCTCTCTCTCTCAACATCCTTTCTTTTCATCCAACTCTATCGACTTTAATCTAACTATACTCAAGGCATATTAATCTACCGACTTGACCCATCAACTTATCATTTTCCTTTGGAATAATTCCTTAATCTCAATCATTTCCTCATACATGTGTGTAACACCCCAAATTTACCCACTTCTTTTTAGCATTATCATCATATCATAATCATCATCAGCATGTCATATCCTTAGCATCTTGCATAGAAAGATGAAGCATAGCACTCGCATGTTCTAGCATAAGGCATATGGTCGATCATCCAGGAAATTCGAAGCACTACAAGTCAAAATAAAGAGCAGGGTGACCTGGTAAGAAGCTCACATGATCTCTTATGCAAGCTCTGTATCATGTTCAAAGCCCTGAAAAGGATTGAGGATCAAAATCAGATCAAACGGTTGGCGTCGGGTTATTATGAAAGTTTCCCACCAAAAGGAGGGGGAATTCAAAATTCACTGGCATTAACCGATTAATGCTTTGGTTAACCGGTTAACGGCTGCGGATTTTGAATTCCAGCAGCAAAATTCAGCAGGTGTTTTGGCTCCAATTTTCCAATTTTCTGATTTTTATTCATTTTGAATTAAGGAGAAGGATCTAGAGCATTTATCCAAGCCTAATTCCAATGCTAGATCCTAATCACTTTCCCAAACCACATTTTTTGGATCCCAAACCAAAATTTTGGGCCCCAAACCTAAACCATATTTAATCCATTTCCCTCCAAACCAAGAGGGGGCTCTCTCATAATTTTCAATTTCCATTTTCTGAATTTGATCTCTCTCACCATTCTCTCACATTTTCTCTCCCAATTTTTCCAAAATCACTCAAAGTTCCTTTTTGAAGATCACATAACTTTGCACTAAAGTGTGTAGATCTTGGAACTAGACCTCCATCCATAGCTTCTTTGCATCGATTTGCTGGTTTCACTACTTGGTTCAGATCTGGTTTGGAGATTAGAAGTGCTTTTGGAGCCAAAATTCTGCATCAAGATCATTTGCTTGCATTTATTTTGCATAGAGTGTGAGGCTTAGCACTGGATCTTCAAAGTTTTCCGCGAGATTCCTCATTTCTAGCTCAAACAACAATTACCAAAGCATACCTCAGCTTTGTAGGTTGGTTAGATTCAGATCTAGCTCTGTTTTAGCTTATTTTCATGCATGTGCTTTAGATCCACCATGTGCTTATGTATTTGCTTGTGTTACTTGAATTGATTGGTTGATTTGTAGTCGGATCCGTGTGCTAATGTTCATGAGCTTAATGATGTTAATTAATGTGAATTGGTCCCTTTATTTCATGCTTAATTGATTGCTGGTCTGGTGTGGAGTTAATTGGATAACCTGGTTTGAGCTGATTTTCTGCAGTAAATTGCTACTGTTTTTACAGTGTTAACCGGTTTACGCTTTGGTTAACCGGTTAACGCACCTGTTTTCTGTGTATTTTGCTGCAGGTTTGGATTGGTTAACCGGTTAATGCTGATGCAGAATGCCATATTTGAGCTGTTTTGAGCTTGTTTGATCCCCTTACTTGTTTTAATGGCCATGGATCATAGTATGATCATTGAATATGCTAGTTTAGTGTGATTTGCTTGCTAGTTAATGCATGCCTTCATGTTCTCAACACATAAATGCTTGTATGTGCAAAGTTTGGCATGTTTGTTTGATCTTTGTTGATTTGAACGTTGAGCATGATATTTCCATGAATTTTGTTGATGAACATATGCCGGATTTTTTTTTGCTAACACTTGCAGGGGCTCATGGTAAGAGAAGTGTGGATGTTTATCCACATTTCAACTCTTCATATTTTCTTTTTAAGTTGCTTTCTCTTTGTGGTTTTTGATGTGCCTTATGCCATCATGTGATTCTACTCTTTTCCTCCCCACTTTAGGAGCAACTTATCTCCTTTAGAGGAGTAAGTTTCTTGCTAGCTTTCTTCTCCTCTTCTTTTCTTTTCCTTTGGTTCTTTCGTCTCTTAGGATAGAGTTCAAACCTCACTAACCTTAGGTCCACTTGTTTTTGCATGATAACTTAGGGTTTAGTCTTTCCCCATTAGACTTTTGCCTTTTGCTCCTTTGGTTCTCTTTATCTTCTCATCTCAAAACAAAAACCTAAAAAACATTAATAAAGAAAGAAGTGACTTCTTGTGTAATAGCCTTATACCATGGGGCATATGTATTCATTCCATCTTGGAATAATGAATTTGTCTAGCATGATGCCCAAGTCCGATCATGAAGTCATCTTCATCAAGAAAAATCCTAAAATATATTTCTTCATTTTTAATCACTAAAACACCTAATAAATTCAACAAGTCAGTGAATTTAGGCCATTTCCCTTGGAAACAAGTTTTCGATAAGTTCTCCTTACTTGGTGTGCTTGTTCTATTATTCCATCTTGGAATGTAGTAGCAAGTACACATTCCATGGAAAAGAGTTTGAGTTTATTCTTTTGTGCCACACCAATAAAAAATTCATAAAAAACACAAACAAACAATAAGCGTCTCTCCTTCGGGACTTCTTTTCTCATCTCCTTCGCTCCGTACGCGAACTTGCTCCTACTTGTCATTTTGCAAGACGGTTACGCACTCTTCGTCCGAGCCTGCAATACCTGAGCATTGACATAGGCAGTTCGAGCCTTAAAACACAAGCAATCTTTTCCACCCCTAGTTAGGGGAACTACGGCATCTCTGATCCTCATTATCCACATGAGGTACGTAGGCAGAGGGGTAGAGCCCGTTCGAGCACACTCTTTTATTTTCCCTACATTTCCCCCATTTCTTTTCTTTTATCCAATTTCAGTTCCTTTTCTTTGCAACAGCTTTCATTCTTACACCCTTTGAAGCCGTTTCTTTGCAAGCGTGGATCCCGTCGGGCACGACGGGCGATCTGGGGTGCTAATACCTTCCCAGGTCGTAACCGACTCCCAAACTCAGTATCTCTGGTTCGTAGGACCTGTTCCATCCTTTTTTTTCTTTTGGTTTGTGCAACATTACCATTCCCGTCCCTTCAGGATAAAAATGTCTGGCTGGCGACTCTACCTCTTCCGCGCCACTTTCACGTTTGTACCAGGATGGAAATCCAGGGAGCGACAGCTGGCGACTCTGCTGGGGAGAGTGCTTAACTAGAATTATCTCTGGTTCCCCTTGAGAGCCTATCCTAGAACTTGCGTGTTACTGTTTCGTTGGGTGTTGATTGTTTGTTGTTGTGTGTGTATTTTATTGTTGTTTATTTACAACTTTATTTACAGTTTTTAGTATTTATTTTCATGCATCATATTATACTGGACTGTCTGGTTGTGCTGGTTTCCTTTTTTTCTGTGTGATTGGGAACTATCACTGAGAGATGAGCTCGTAAAGGGGGCTCGAGTGCACCCTAGGACTTTGAGTGGACAGTCACTTTGACTTCATGGAATCTCGCTATGTTTGTAGTAGTGAGTTCCACACCCAGACTTGCGACCGTCTTGGAAATGTATTGATGCCGGAATCTTTCTTGGGTCATACACAACCTCGATATTTATATGCATCTGGGGACCGATCATTGAGAACCTTTGTGGAAACATCCCTCTCTAGTGGTGACAGTGGCAGACCACATTTTATGGCAAACCAATTCGCACCCGAGGGCCTACTAGGATCTCGCATATGATGGCCTGGTTCTTTTATAGGAACTCAGTCAAATCATCTGGTCGTATGACGATAGTATTGTACCTTTCGGGATGAATGTACTATTGTTTCTCGATTCCAGTGCTTGAAGTTGGGAACTTATAAAGGATGCTTGTTTCTCTCGGCCTCACGCTGAGACCTCCATGATTAGTACATAATGCCAAACCGATTCCCTGATCTGGTCATGAGCCATTTCTCGGAAATGGTGAACTTATTATTTCTATTCGGCTTTAAGAGTCCGTGATGTTTGACCCGGAGCACACACGTGAGATTGGGAGGGGTTTACAAGTTTGCAGGAAATTTGATTTGATATGGCTACATGGATTTCGGATATTTGATTTGGGGATTATTTAAGACTGAGTTTTGTTTATGGGGCTTTATTTAGAGGATCTTGGTTATTGGTCACTTGGGTCCAGTGTTCCGTATCCAGATAGTCCCAGTTGTCGATCATGTGCCTGCATTGCATTTGCATCGCATCATACTTGCATTAACTATTTGTATTTCCATTTCAGGTTATCATTTATTCTCTGTACCCAGTTCTGGTATTCATCCTTGTTGCTGATGGATCACTAGGCCATTGTTTCTTTATGTTTGCATTTTTCTTCAATTGTATTAAGTTGTTTGCTTTTAAACTCTGTTTGTACTTTCATGTTGATTTTAATGAAATGAGCATTGTTTTGTTTTGAGTCAATTTCATTCGTTATTTGCATCTTTATGCTTTATATTTCAAGTTCATTTTCTTCTTATCAAGTTTTTACAATGATTGGAGGGAGGACGATGAAAACGAGATACCCATAACTGTTGTTGGTATGCTTTCAATTGAGACTTGGCTGATGATATACAGGCATTGTTTCAAATCCCAAACACTGGAGAAATAAGGATGTTAATCCTTTGTCAACCCCTTTGAGCCTTGAAGTTGGAGTTTCTTTCTATTCGAAAAACCCCGCAATTTTAACCTGGGGATGGGTAGTTCTCAATTAATTCGAATGTGCATTCAAGTACAAGAGAATCACTCAAGACACCTTTCAATAAAGGTTGCAATCTCAAGCTTTCCTTCGTACACATCAAGAAGTGTTGAAAATGTTTCTCAATTTAAAAGCCAGTGATGGTTCGTCGTAATCATTAAGCCGTGCAGTCATTATCTTTCAAAAAAAATGATATTGAAAAAAAAATTATTATTGAAAAAAATCAAAGCCCGCTAAGTCAAAACCTATGAAGGAGACTCAGGCAAAAACCGGGGCTTCCCGCTGACTGTAAGTTCAAATGACACAGTTCAGGCAAAAGTTAGGGATAATAAAAGAAAGATCAATCAAGAGGTTCTCAAAATCCTCAACAAAAATAAGATGAGTGGACCAAATTCCTCACTAGAAATAACAAAAGGAAGAGGTGACTGCTATCTCAAAATCCTTTGGCTTATGAACCATCTTCATCTGTGCAATCCCAAATTGCTTGGAACTTGAATGCATAGACTGAATTATTTGAATGTAGGACTGGAGTTCATCACGAAGTTGGGTTGGGTACAAATAAACTTTGAGCCTATATCCTTTGTTTCATAAACCGTGAACCAGACCACATTACAACCTTCAAAAGTCCTAATTGAATCCAGGTTTCTTTCTAAAAGCATACTACAACAAGGTTGCGTAAACTGACTCCTGAGTTTGTTACCAATCATTTGTTTCTTACTTTTCTTTATCTTTCATGATGTCTCAACCGCCATGTTTTGGCAATGTTTTCATTTACTTTACATCAATAAATTTCATTCCAAAAATGATTCTTGATTTCAAACTTTGCATTGAACTTTGCATTAAAATTACCAGGTTTGTACAAATACCTTTTATTTGCGAATAAACTTTCCTCACCAAACAACTTTCAAACAGTTGAGAAACTTGGTCAATGATCTTATCAGGGGCAAGTTCTTCCCAGGTCATACGGTTCAAGAGTTGTTGATCAGTGCAAGTTATTCTCAGATGTGGTTAGTCAGAAGATTCTCTGCAAGTTTCATACTGGGTTATTTTTTTAGCATTCATTTCAAGAACTAAAGCCATGATCATTTTATCTTCTCAACATTCATTTCAAAGATGTGATTATTTTCTCTGGTAGTAGTCAGGAACTGAATCCATTTTCAGTTTACCTTCATCATTCATTGAACTTAGGGAAACTTCCTTCAAGAATCTCCAAGCAGTTTTCAGGACTTCTCCCAAAAAAAATTCAACTTGATACAGTTTACTGGTGTGACAGAGATATGTTCAAGAACAGTAGCATCTCTAATCTCCGAGCATAATGGAGGTGATCTCCGTGTTGAGGAATCAGTCTTCCATCTTTCCCACTCCTCTAAGAGTCTAAACTGGTTGTCAGCATTTTCTCTCATATTATCTTCTTGGGTGTGTTATTCCCCATTCTCGTTAACCTTTGTGTATTTGAGTGTGTTATTCCTCATTATGCGTTTTCTTGGGTGTGTTATTCCCCAGTTTTGTTTATGTTTGCATATTTGAGTGTGTTATTCCTCATTATGCATTTTCTTGGGTGCGTTATTCCTCAGTTTTGTTTATGTTTGCATATTTGAGTGTGTTATTCCTCATTATGCGTTTGCTTGGGTGTGTTATTCCCCAGTTTTGTTTATGTTTGCATATTTGAGTGTGTTATTCCTCATTATGCGTCTTCCTGGGTGTGTTATTCCCATTTTTGTATACCTTTGCATATTTGAGTGTGTTATTCCTCATTATGCGTTTGCTTGGGTGTGTTATTCCCCAGTTTTGTTTACGTTTGCATATTTGAGTGTGTTATTCCTCATTATGCGTCTTCCTGGGTGTGTTATTCTCATTTTTGTATACCTTTGCATATTTGAGTGTGTTATTCCTCATTGTGCGTTTTCTTGGATGTGTTATTCCCCAATTTTGTTTATGTTTGCATATTTGAGTGTGTTAGTCCTCATTATGCGTGTTCCTGAGTGTTTTAGTCCTCATATACATTTCTCGAGGTCCTGTTGTTTTCAACATCTTACCTTGTGATCAAAATCCAACTTACTTGGCATTTATCTTTGTCTCTCCATAACTTTTCTTCATACACCTGTTGTTGCTCTCAGATATTACACCCTTTTTATCTGATTGCCATTCTCGGATGTCCATAGTGAAGTCATCATTGATTTGATGTACTGTCCCGGACCTTTTTCCCATCTCATTCAGTTCTGTTCCTGAATGTTGTGACTCACATTTTATCTGATTGTTATTCTTGGATGTTGTGATCACTTTCCTTCCGATTGCCATTCTCGGATTTCCATGTTGGAGTCATCATTAATTTGATGTACTTTCTGGCCCTTTTTTCCCATCTCATTCAGTTCTGTTCCTGAATGTTGTGATTCACATTTTATCTGATTGTTATTCTTGGATGTTGTGATCACTTTCCTTCCGATTGCCATTCTCAGATTTCCATGTTGGAGTCATCATTAATTTGATGTACTTTTCGGACCTTTTTCCCATCTCATTCAGTTCTGTTCCTGAATGTTGTGATTCACATTTTATCTGATTGCTATTCTCGGATGTTGTGATCACTTTCCTTCCGATTGCCATTCTCAGATTTCCATGTTGGAGTCACCATTGAGTTGATGTACTTTCCCGAACTTTTCCCATTTCATTCAGTATTGTTCCTGAATGTTGTGATTCACATTTTTATCTGATTGCTATTCTCAGGTGTTGTGATTACCGTTTTTCAATTGCCATTCTCGGATATCCCTAGTAAAGTCGTTTAGGTCATCCTTGGATGCTTCTGATGTACTTATTTCAGGACTTTTCTCACTTCATTCAGTGTGATTCCTGGATGTTGTGATCCTTTCTGTCCAACTGCCATTCTTGGACATTTTTTAAGGGGCGTAAAACACAAGGAAGGGGGGTTGGAATTGGGTTTTCTTAACAACTTAAAATTAGCTTCTATGACAAGTTGATTTATCCTGGTTCGTTTGAACTCAAACTACATCCAGTCCACCCGCCAAGGTGATTTTGCCTCTATCACTGAGGTCTTAATCCACTATTCAATAATTGAATACACACACTGACCTACAGTCAATGTCCTCTTGAGTCTTCTGACTGAAACTAGTCACTCAAGGGTTTTAACTTATCTTTTACAATAATAATAAAATAATAACTATCTTGCTTCTAATAAAGCTATAATCACAATGTGATTTGTTACAAGAATTTTTTGCACAAATGAATAAGTATTGTCTCGTGGAAGCAGTACATCAAATCTTCAATTTGATTCCTTTATATACTGCTTGAATGTTGTAGCCGTTGGAGACATCTTGAGCTAATTTTGGATATTAGTTAATACTATAAAATCCTTCCATAACAGGAGATACTGGTATTCACCATTAATTGATATATTCTTTAATTAATGCCTTTAATATGAGAATCATCATCTTCTAGACATAAATCAGAGAGAATTGAATCTTGATACGCAGCTAATAAATCATGTCTTTAAATGATGGATTCTACAATGAATGTATCTTCTAATAAAGCACGTCTTCCTTCCAATAACTTCCTCTTCTACACATATAACAAAGAAAGTTATTAGAACTTCTATTCTTGCATAATAATAATTATTATCATCAAAACTCTTAGAGGTTTAGAACCATAATTGTTCTAACAATCTCCCCCTTTTTGATGATGACAAAACATTTATTTAGATTTTAAGAATAGAGTTTAATATGATTAGAAGAACTCCCTTTGATTAATTTAATTCAGAGATTTATATTAGAGGTTCCTTCAGAAGTTTTATCCTTAAGAAGTTTTATCATCCTTAGCTCCCCCTGAGTTGGTTACTTGACCTGTTTCTATTTTAGAATCACAACTCAAACAGTTTTATTAGAATATATATGTTAGAGGTAAATCTTGATAACTGCTATAGATCAAGATCTTCTATGTTTCTCCCCCTTTTTGTCATAATCAAAAAGCAAAAGATTCAGAAGGAAAAACAAGAAATGAAGAAGCAAAGGGAAATAAGTTTTCATTAAACTGAGGCATAGCCAAAAAGAAAACAACCAGTAGAAATTAAACAGATATGATAGACAGAAGATAAAACAGAAAATCAGGGAAGGGGATTCATCTTAGTAACTAATGCTTCTAGAAGAGACTTGATTTCAGAAGAAGATTCCACTTGCTTGCCAATCATAGTCTTCAGTTCAGCATTAGTTTCATCCTGTTTATCCAACCTTTGCTTGACCATCTCATTTTCCTTTTTCAATTCTTCTAATGTCTTCAGCACAAGAGATGTTGGTAGAGGTTCTTCAGCTTCTGTAGCAGCTTGATTTCCAGAATATTCTTCAGTTGCTGGTGGTGGAGCAGAGTCAACATCCTGAGCTTCATCAGAAGGAACTAAAACCATCTGAAGTCCAAAGTATGATTCCAGAGGTTCTGATTCAGTCTAGGGTTTGTTATCTAGAAGAAATGGTTTGTTCTTTTCAATGTTTGAGACTACTGCTTTGAGATACTCACAGAAGTTTTGATGAGCAATATCATAGCAGATATCCTTCAGCTTTTTGGTCTCAACATTGAACCATTTTCTGAATGTAGCCCAAAGAAAATCAGAAGCTGCTGGATCAGGAAGCTCTGAGCAAGCAACTTTCAGATCCTCTAACTTGATTTTCATTTCTGCTTCAAAACCAAGCAGTGGTGCATCAATGTCTGTTTTGGTTGGTTTGTGTTTTGGGGCTGGAATGGCAGTTTTATTGGAAACAAAATATAATTTATGAAGAGCTTCTATGTTGATGGATGTTCTAAGAGGATTCTCTGGCTCAAATTCTCCTGGAGGTGTGTCTGGGATGGTTATGAATGTTGGTGAGTTTGGTGGGGTTGATTCATAGGAAGATAAAGAGCTTTCTCTAATGGGTGAGAGGTTAAAAGCTAGGCCATCAGCATGCAGAGGATGGAAACTGCTAGGTGGGTTTGTTTCAAAAGTTTGAAAAGGTGGAATTTGTTCGGATTTAGGAGGTTGGAATGCATCAATATCAGAAAGAACATGTTGGAGGGCAGTATGTGTTTCAGAGGATGGGGAACGGTCTATATCAGATAGAGGGGTTGGATCAATGGGTATATCAAAGTCAGATAAGGTTTGTGGTTGATGAGTTTCATGTTCTGGTGGATATAGTGAAGATAAAATAGAGGAGACAACAGAAGTTGTAGGTATCACAGAGGGAATAGTGTCATAATGTGGAATGGGTTCAGAAGATGGGGTTGGTTCAGAGGATGGGGTTGGTTCAGAGGATGGGGTTGGTTCAGAGGGAGTTGGGTCAGAAGGAATTGGGTCAGAAGGTGCTTCAGACATGACTACTGTTACTGCTTCTACCACAGAAATGAAATCAGGGGTAGAGGAAGAAGTGTTACCTATCTTTTTGATAGTTTTAGGAGCCTTCTGAGAAGTTCCTTCTCCAGCTTTCCTTTTCTTGCTCCTTGCTGATGCAGCATCTTGAGCTGGTTGATTGAGTTCTGCTGCTTTGAACATGGGATCCACACCATCTTGCTTGCAGGAATCTAAATATCTGACCACAACCTCTGGAGGTGTGTCAGCAGAAAATAGTGGGAAGTTCTGTAGAGGAATCTTCCTTGTTGTTATAACCTCCCTGGAGTACAAAATTGGGTCCTTCTTGATAGAGGTTATGAATTTCATCTTCTTGAGATTCTTAGCATTGAGGGGCTTTCCAACATCAGGTTCTAGAAGTTCTACCTGCTTAGCTTCAATCAGATAATCCACCAAATTGTTCTCATTGAGGATATCAGAGATTAAGCGTCCTAGAGGTATCCAGTCCTTCTTGGTCTTTTCTCCTTCTCTTGTTTCTTTCACACTGTTTTTCAGATGATTAAATAAAGAGTGGGCTAGGTTAACCTTCTTCTTCTTAGCAATGAAGTAAAGCAAGAACTGCTGATCCATGTTGATGTAATCAGGGGAGTTGGTTGCTTTTTTATGGCAGATGCTACCAAGGATGATCTTAGCCCATATTCTGAGATGAACTTTCAGATCCTTGATTTTGTTAGAAGGTTGCCCACTTGTGAAAATTTCTTTTGCTATCAGTTTTGTGTCTGATAGTTTGTCCATCTCACTGCACTTGATCCCATTTCCATTAGATTCAATGAGCCTAGCAATATGGTCTTCTGAGATAATGATTCTTTTCCCCAGAACATAGGAAGTAACATGAGAATTTGAAGCGCTCGCAAAAACCCAGAATTCTTTAACCAGCTTGGGGAAGACTGGTCCCATAAGACGATCAAAGTATTTCTCCCAGCCTTGAGCTTTGACGGCGGGAAGCAAATGAAAACCATTTTCTTTCAAACTATCAAAATCCACGAATAGTTCACACAGGACTTCAAGTTTGTCAGTGGGTGTGAGAAGAGTTTTTACAGGTGAAACATATAGCACATCTGTTGATGAATTCTTTTGTGGTTGAGAGGTGGAAGACATAGTTACTAAGATGAGGGTTTAGGGTTTCAAAAAAAATTCAGAAAAGATGAAAAGATGAGGGTGAAAAAGTTTGACAGTAAAATAGCAATGAAGGTAAAAGAGAAAAGTGAGGGTAAAAAGGTGTTTATATAGAAAAAATTTCATTGAACACTACGAGAAATTAGTGGAAAAAATTAATTTAGAAACCATAATGATGGAATGTAATAAATGCAGCTGACAAAAGGGGAAGGCGTAAAGATCTTGGAACAATTACCAAAAAGATATTTGCCTTTATTGTGTCAAGTCAGCCTTTTCAGTTTCCCAGAATTTGAACAGATGTCCTTCTGTAGAGGACAGTTGTCCAATTGCATGTTCTGTCACTTTCCAGAGTTTGGGCACATATTCTGATTCTGATAGGATTCCTTTGAGCTTTGTTGACACATGTTGATGTGAAAATCTGCAATGTTATTCTTTTGAACAGAATTAAACAGTTAGAATAAAAGAAACTATAACTTCAGAAAGAATAAAGCAGAGGATTAAGTTCAGAACTTCTGAGAGATAAAAACATACAATTAAAGCATTTTCATTCTGGACATAATTTCATACTAAGGTTGGTTAGAATGAAATTAAATCTATCTTCAGGAAGGGGTTTTGTAAAAATATCAGCCTATTGGTGATTTGTGTCTATGAATTTTAACATTAAGATTCCCTTCTGAGTATAGTCCCTAATGAAATGATGTTTAACTTCTATGTGTTTAGATCTAGAGTGTAAAATTGGATTTTTAGAGAGACAGATAGCAGAAGTATTATCACAGAGGATGGGAATGTTACTCTCATAAATATTAAAGTCCTCAAGCTGATTTTTCATCCAGAGCATCTGAGTACTGCATCTAGCTGCTGCAATGTATTCAGCTTCTGCAGTTGATAATGCTATGGTTGACTGCCTTTTGCTAGACCAAGAAATTAGATTATCTCCCAGAAATTGATAACTTCCAGAAGTACTTTTTCTTTATGTTCTGTCTTCAGCAAAATCAGCATCACAGTATCCTACAAGTTTGTAATCTTTGGATCTTATGTAGTATAAACCAAGATTAGTAGTACCTTTCAGATACCTAAAATTCTCTTAACCGCTGTTAAGTGAGTTTCTCTAGGATCTGATTGGAATCTATCACATAAACAAACACTGTATAGAATATTTGGTCTAGAAGCAGTTAGATAGAGGAGAGAGCCAATCATACCTCTGTAGATTTTCTGATCTACTTTCTTACTTACCTCTTCTTTCTCCAGAATACATGTAGGATAAATAGGAGTTTTAGAGATAGTACTTTCTGAAAAATCAAATTTCTTCAGAAGTTCTTTGACATATTTGCTTTGATGAATATATGTTCCTTCTGATGTTTGATTGATTTGGATTCCTAGAAAGAACTTTAATTCTCCCATCATGCTCATTTCAAATTCTGCCTGCATAGACTTAGCAAACTCCTTTCCTATAGGACTTTTAGTAGAACCAAATATTATGAATTTGAGTTAAGGAGAATATCTGGTTCAAACTCCTTTCACATGGCTCAGTTTTATCAGTGGCTTGTGAAAAAAAATCAAGATTTGGTTTTGGGTTAAAGAAATCATCCATACATCCACTATCCATTTTTTCGATTAAACCATTCCCTTTTCAATAACCTTTTTTCCATTTTTTTTCTCGATTACTCTATTCATACCCTTTTTTTTAGTTCGATTATCCAAATTTCCATTTATCTACCCATTTCCAATAGCCATTATATATAACCCATTTTCAATTTTATTCATTTCACAAAATGTTCATTATTTCCATTTACATATCCATTTTCAATTTTTATTATTAAAACCATAATCCAATTTTTTTTCCTATTATCCATTTGGTTTATTTCATTTCTTACAGAACAAAATTAATTCGGCCCATACTTCAAAGCCCATCATGATTTTTACATTTACAATGAGTTACTTCAAAAGAAAAATAATAAAGAAGAAATTTGCAATAGGCTAAAAGAGACTACAAAACAATTCGTAGGCCCACACAAGCCACTTGAACCTCATCCATCAATGATTCAGTCCCACACTTTCCTCATTTTAACGCTGTAAACACAGCCTCAACACGTCATCAAACGTTCCAAGCCAGATTCGCACCGAAAACATCTACAGCTTCCATCACATGATTTCGCAAGCCATCAAGCATAAAACGCACATGCCTCCAAAACGCAGCGAAACTCTGTTGTCGCTCCCGGATTTCCATCTTGGTACAAACGCGAAAGTGGCGCGGAAAAAGAAAAGAGTCGCCAGCCAGGCATTTTTATCCCGAAGAAAAGGAATGGTAATGCTGCACAAACCAGAAGAAAATAAGAGGAAGGACACGGGTCCTGCGAACCAAAGAGACTGAGTTCGGGATTCGGTTACGACCTGGGAAGGTATTAGCACCCAGATCGTCCGCCGTACCCGACGGGATCCACGCTTGCAAAGAAACCGATTTCAATGGGTGAGGGTATGAAAGCTGCTGAAAAAGAAAAGAAAATGAACTGGAAAAAGAACTGAGAAAGAAACTGAATAAGAAAACAAAGAGGAGAAATGTAGGGAAAATAAAGATTGTGCTTGAACGGGCCCTACCCCGCTGCCTACGTACCTCATCGGAAAAATGAGGATCAGAGACGTCGTAGTTCCCCTAACTAGGGGTAACAAGGAAATTGCTTGTGAATTAAGGCTTGAACTGCCTATGCCATTGCTCAGGTGTTGCAGACTCGGACGACGAGTGCGTAACCATCTTGCAAAGTGACAAGTAGGAGCAAGTTCGCGTACGGAGCGAAGGAGATGAGAAAAGAATTCCTGAAGGAGAAACGCTTATTGTTTGTTTGTGTTTTTTTATGAGCTTTTTAGGAGTGTGTCACAAGGAAGTGAACTCAAGCTCTTTTCCATGGAATGTGCACTTGTCACTACATTCCGAGATGGAATAATAGAACAAGCACACTCAAGTAAGGAGAAGATCCCCAAAACTTGAACCCAAAGATTAGGGCGTAAGCTCACTAACTTGTTAAATTATTAAGTGTTTTTGGTATTTACAATGAAGAAGTGTTTTTTTATGTTTTTCTCTATGAAGAAGATACCTTGATCAGACTTGTGCATCACAAGGTAGACTTGTACTATCCCAAGATGAGAAGACTACAAGCACACCTCATGGGATAAGGCTATTTCTCAAGGTATTACTTCAAACTTTATTAAGATGTTTTTTAGGGTTATGAGATGAGAAGAGAAGAAGAACCAAAAGGATCACAAAGGCAAAATTCTAAAGGGGAACTAAAGAAATCCTAAGTGTTATCATGCATGGATATCCTAAGGTTAGTGTGGTTTTCTATCCTAAAGAAGAAAGAAAGAAGAAGAGAAGAAGAAGAAGAAAGAAGAGAGGATGAGATGAGAAAGGCCTAAGCCCAACAATCAAAGGGTTAGCACAAATAAGAAATGAGAAGAAGAGATGAGAGTTGGATATGTGGAACTCAACTTCCACACCTCACACTTACCATAGCCCCTGCAAGGTTAGCAACAAGCATACAAATGGAATGAAATGAACAAAATAACAAGCCATCATCATACAAACAGAAGTGAAATGATATGTACAAATGCACAATGCATATGCAAGACAAAGGAATGAAGAATGAAGCATACAAGTTAACATGATGCAACATGAATCACATGGCAAACAAATGCAAACTTAAGAAAGATGCAAAGCAAAGATGCACAAACATGGACTCAATGTACAAGATCAGAACCAACATAAATCAAGGAAGAGCTTAAGAAGCCAGCAAGATGAAGAGAATGGACACACAATACCAAACAAACACAAAATGGGAGTGAAAGAAGTAAGGAAGAAGTGAAAGCACACTTATGAAATGAAAGGACTTCAAAGGTAAGCAAACACACAAAATTCTGAGACACAAACCCTAAGCTAGGACCAGGAAGGTACCCATACCCCAAAGGAACCCCAAATGAGAAGAAGAAGTTGGCACAAGTGCCCTTCTAAGCCTATAAGAGACCTAATGGACCAAAAGAAGCAAAATGGGACAAGGTGAGAACAAAAATCCACATTAAATCAACCAAGCATCTAAAAATTCCACAACTTAAACCAAATGATCTTCAAACATGATGAATCAATGAGCCAAAAGGATTTGGAAAAATTCAGAAGCAAACTAGGTCAAATGGAGGCAAGAACACAAACTAGGGTTAATAACTTTCAACACAAGTCAAAGGACCAAGACCCAAGGAATAAATTTTTAAAAATAAGGGGAAAAATCACACATGAATTACATCATCTTAGGAACCCAGAGCAAAAGGAATGAATACAAAACTCAAAATGATGAAGTCTATAGAAAATGGACAAGGCAATGTACTCAAGAAAGGATTAAAAAGAAGTTAATTGAAATAAGGAATTAATTATGACACGTGGAAATTAAAAAAAATGGAAAATAAAAATAGAGAAAAATAAAAGAAACTTAAAAGAAGACTCAAGAATTGTTTGGGGATTTTTGGATAATCAGAAGTATTTTTAATAATTAGAAACTAAAATGGATTAAAGAAATTAAAATAAGAAAAAGAGAAATTAAAAAGAAATGGGTTGGGGTGCAGATAGCATGAGGTTTGCGTTGAAAATGTTTGGGCTCAATGACTGGGGGGGTGAAGAGCAAGGGCTGAGGCACAAATTTGCGCAGGTACATAGCTCATGTGGTGGAAATTATAGAAAAATAATAAGGAAAAAAACAAGAGACGCAGGATCAATCCCACGCGTGCTGAGCCTCATTCATTAATTGATGTGGAGCTTTAGTGGAATGTGAGTGGCTGGCGCATGCTAACTATGGTGTGCTGAGAAACACTTTGTATTAAAATGAAATAAGAAAATTCATGTGGCTGGGAGGTGGTCTCTAGGGCTACGTGGCCAGATCCAGGGCGTTGGTGGACAAATCCAAGGGCTCTGGACTCATCTTCCTCAATGCACAAACCCTAGTTCATAATTCCAGTTTTCGGTGACCGGAGCTAGGGCTCTGGCACCGGAATTCGTAACAGACGCGCAAACAACAACATAAATCAACCAAATACCCCAGATTGGATATTTAACAAGCTCTGAATTCAAAAATGGACACGAAAAGCTCTAAAACTCAATGAATCAACGAGATCGAAACAAAACAAGTGTGACCAAGAAACTTTGAATTCAAATATCTCATGCTACAATGCACCATTTTCAAAACCACAAGTTGCAGAATGATTAGTGTACCTCAAATATCACAAAACACCTAATCAATTTCATTTCCAGATCTCAAGATTTAGAACCATACCTGAGTTGCAGATCTTGATTCAAGGTGTTAGAAGACCAGATAATGGATGCAATGCACTCCTACTTCACTCTAGATGAAAAATAAATGCATCTAAAGTCTTGAATGAGGCTGGATTCGAAGCTTTGCTCACACCTGCCCTGAAATGGCAATGTTGTTGAACTTGAGAGAGAGCTTGAAAGAGTGGGTGATTAATGATCCTTAGCTTGCACTAATCAAGGATCCACAATTTGTTTTAAGATTGATCACTTGTGTGATGAGAAATGAGAGAAAATGCAATTGGTGCAAGAAATTGGAAATGAGAGAATGAGAGAGAGGTCCCCAATTCTGAAACCCTAGCTGCTTAAGTATGATCTCTCAATCCAATGCTGAAAGAATGCCAAAGTTTGCACGTGTGGATCATGAGAAATTTGTGAATTTGAAAATTTTGCAAATTGGTGTGAGAGAATGCCACCCTCATGCTTTGCTTGGCCTCTCAGCCCATGTGCAATCCTTTTCCAACCCTTGATCATAATACAACAAGTCCTGGCCCTTAGATCAAGTCATCACACTTTTCCAATGATTTTGCCAATTTTGCACTTTTTGAACAACAAACTTGTAGTGCACGAATTTGTGAGTTTATCTTGAGCAAAATGATCCAAATGTAATGTATTTTATCATTGGAAACAAACTTAAGCCATACCAAGTCTTGAAATTAAGTTTTGAACACTTTTGCTTTGGGTGCATGCATGAAAATTTGATTTTGCCCTAAATTCAAGCATTTTTTTCGAAGGACCTCTAGAGCAAACCATAAATCCCCTGAAAATGTACTTGTACTTTTTGAAAATGGGAGCCCTTAATCTCCAACTTTCATGTTTGACTTTGGTCCATTTGAAGAATTTTTGATCATGTTGAGGTCATTTGAAAATTAGGGCAAAAGTTGCCAAATTTGGAAATTTCTCAAAACCAAGTTTGTTCCAATTTTGCAAAAAGCCTTAAATCTCCATGATTCTTGAACTTTGAACATTCCAAACCTCTTATAACATTCTAAGGACACCCCTTGGCCAAAAAAGTTGGGTTAGACCCCTTGAAATCACACAGTTGACTTTTTAAGGGCACAGTTGACCAATTACTTCATCTGCAAGCAACTGAAGAATTTTCTGACTTCCACATGGAATTTTCTCATGAAAATTGGTACCTAGGATCCTCTTAACATATAGAAGACTTTGTCCAAATGAAATGGCCAAAGTTGTGAGATCTTGGTGCTTGAATCTCAAACCCTAGTTTAGGTGCCTTGTGTAGGAGCTTTGCCTTATTCTGAGACCTCTGGTGATCATGCAACCTTCTGAGCTTTTGCAAATGAACTTGATCTTGTAAATGGAGTGTAGACCCCTCATAGGACTTGTAAAAAACTATTGGGACCCTTGTGGTGGCTTGTGATGCCTCAAGAACCTCCACAGATGATCATATGCCTAATGTTAGGACATGAAGAATGTTATGCCTCATCTTTCCATGCTAGGATGCTAAGAAAATGATATGTTCATGATGAATATGATGTGATATGATGCTTAAAATGAAGAGGGAAAATTTGGGGTGTTACAGCTGCCCCTATTCAAACAACTGTTAATCTGAAAAGGACGGTAGCACGGGCTATCGACCGTTCAAGATAAACTGTGGTTGAATACCAAGAAGACCAGAAATTTGCACTCTGACGAAGAATGAAAAACGGGGGAATAAACCCAACCAAATGACGCTTTGGTGACTACAAGGGAGAAAAAAGCAGACGAGCTCCTTCCAAGTTGAAACTGATATCTGGAATAAGAGTACTTTGACGGACGAGTCTTCTTCGAACAATCCTGTTACGCCAGGAACTGGACATACGAGTCCTTAAACACTTTGTAAGAACATATAACTTGAGATAGACGAATCTCCTTCGGATATACCTGTTACGCCAGGACCGGGATGCACTTAAGTTTGTGGGATAGACATGCATAATCAAGGTAGACGAACCTACTTCATATATTATCCGTGGATATATGGTACAAGACAGACGAGTCTTCTTCGAGAAAAACTGTTACGCCAGGTGCAACACTAATAATTGGTGCCTGAGACAGACAAGCCTCCTTCGGATTTACCTGTTACGCCAGGATCGGTAACCATTTTGACATTAATTCCCACAGTCAGGATTTTAAACCTCTTCAATACAGACGAGTATTGGATGATCATCAAGATAACACAGACGAGTGCCAAAAGTCAATGATACAGACGAGTATCAGACGATGATTTTAGAAACACAGACGAGCGCTTCAAGCAATGATACAGACGAGTACCAGCCATTGGTATAGACGAATACCAGAAATTCAAACACAGACGAGCATTTGGAGTAGCAATACAGAAGAATAACAGGATAAACAGCAAATCCTCACATACAGATATAAGCTAGTACAGACGAGTGTTGGGGATGATACAGACGAGTATCCAAGCAAAGCAGACGAGCTTCAAACAGATAGTCAACACAGACAAGTGCTGGGGATGATACAGACGAGTGTTGAGGATTGCAGACGAGCAATAAACAGAGGTTATATATCCAAACACAGACGATTGTTGGAAAACTGCAGACGAGCAACATCAAGATAATCATCCAAAACAGAGACGAGTGCTGGAGAAAGCAAAAGAGCAACAAACAGATGCCTGATTGGCAGCAAGAGGTACAACTCTGCTGGGGAAGACAAGTCAGAAGGCCTTGACTCTTGATTCTGACTGAGGTGATGAATACCTGACTTCAGACTTGGCTGGGAAAGATGCTTCAACAATATTCCAGCTGCGGAGAACATTGTGCTAATTCTGAGCTCTGGCTGTGACCCTTGCTGGGGATAGAATTCTGACAATTCTAACTCTGTGGGGAAATCAGACACTCAACTTCCTGCCGGGCATACTTCACTGGGGAAGAATAAATTGCTTGGACTGCTTGCCAAGGCTTAGCGGGAGAAGATTCTACTGGAGATAGGAATTGCAAAGTGTCTCCTGCTTGGAAGAATGTGACGCCATCCTGCAACCTGCAACAATAGAAAACACAAATGTGCCCCGGGGACTTGCATGGTATGATCTGTTCATCCATTGTCACCCGACACTCAAAGAGGGATTACGGTGTTTCCCTGCATGTCATTTTCTTTCAAATATCACCATGTTTTAATGCAATGCTATTTTTGCCAAAAATTCAGGACATTTTGCAAACAAAAATAAACACACACAGTTTTTTGACTGAATATTCTTTTTATTGAAAGGCCTCTGAATAGGCAAAGATTTACATCAGGAAGCAACCACCTGGAAAGAGGTAGCCACCATAAAATTGAGAAAAGAAACTATCCTGATGGCAATGGACACGACATCCCAATGAGTTCCATTTCTGCTATGACTAGCATGTCTTCGAGATCCTCCATTCTGCTTTGCTTTCTAAGAGGATGAGGGGACTGATTCCTATCCTTATGATATTGTCAAGTTGTACGAAACAAAGACGTGGTTCAGATCACTCGGATCGCAGTTGTTCGCTTATTCCCTTGTTTTGCGTGGATCGCCCTTTCGGGTTATCAATCCACCGGGATACCCTTTTTTGCCTGAGCTGTCCAATGTGTCTTTTCAACTCAGCGGGTGTACATTTTTTTTATTTCCCTAACTTTTTCCCGAGCTTTTTATTCTGTTTTTAGCTCGCCGTGATGCCCCTTTTTTGCCGGGACTTTAATTTTGTTTTTGTGTCCAACGGGTCTTTTTATGCGAAGTATTTTTTAACTGCGTCCGAGTTAACAGGGGACTGAAAATCTTCTCCATCCATAGTGGTGAGCATCAGTGCTCCGCCTGAGAAAACTTTCTTTACTATGAATGATCCTTCGTAATTTGGGGTCCACTTGCCCCTGTGATCTGAACTTGGAGGAACGATCCTCTTCAATACAAGCTCTCCTACTTGATACTCTCGAGTACGTACTCGTTGGTTGAATGCACGCTTCATTCTCCTCTGATAAAGCTAACCATGACAGATAGCCGCTAATCTCTTTTCCTCAATTAGACATAGCTGATTGTAACGAGCACGCACCCATTCAGCCTCATCAAGCTTCACGTCCATCATCACTCGCAATGAAGGAATCTCTACTTCAACAGGCAGGACTGCTTCCATACCATATACCAGAGAGAAGGGAGTTGCCCCTGTTGACGTCCTGACTGACGTTCGGTACCCATGCAGTGCAAATAGTAACATCTCATGCCAATCTTTGTAAGTGATAACCATTTTTTGCACAATCTTCTTGATATTCTTGTTAGCTGCCTCTACCGCACCATTCATCTTTGGTCGGTAAGGAGAAGAATTGTGATGCTGAATCTTGAAGTCCCGGCACAACTCTGCCATCATCTTGTTGTTGAGATTAGAACCATTGTCAGTGATGATCCTCTCGGGTACTCCGTATCTGCGTATGATATCCCTTTTCAGAAATCTTGCCACCACTTGACGAGTGACGTTGGCATAAGATGCTGCTTCCACCCATTTGGTGAAGTAATCAATCGAGACCAAGATGAAGCGATGACCATTTGAAGCAGTAGGCTCTATCTTCCCGATCATGTCAATGCCCCACATAGAAAAGGGCCAAGGAGAACATGCACTTTGTCTGCATATATCTGGAACTTGTGGCACTTGCGAGCGAATGAACAACAGTCTGCATCCATTGTCGTCCAGTAATACCCTGATCTCAACAATTTTTTAGCCATAACATGCCCTCCTGCATGGGTACCGAAAGATCCTTCGTGGACTTCCTGCATTAACAGGCTTGCTTCATGTCTATCCACGCATCTGAGCAAGACCATGTCAAATTTTCTCTTGTACAAGACCCCGTTAGTATTCAAGAAGAAGCTAGCAGCAAGTCGCCTTAAGGTCTTCTTGTCATTGGAAGATGCCCCAGTTGGGTATTCTTGCTTTTCCAGGAATAATTTGATATCAAAATACTAAGGTTTCTCGTCAGACACGGCGTCTACAGAGAAGGCATGAGCTGGAGCATCAAGCCTGGATATGTCAATTCTGGGCACATAGTTCCAACACAAGACTTTGATTGACGAAGAAAGAGTGGCTAATGCGTCGGCAAACTGATTTTCATCACGTGGTATGTATTGAAGCTTAATTGTCATGAAGAACGTCAACAGTTTTCTAGCATAATCCCTGTATGGAATTAAATGCTCTTGATGTGTATACCACTTGTCGGTAACTTGGTTAATGACGAGGGCTGAATCTCCGAATATATCGAGGTTCTTAATCCGAAGATTAATAGCCTCCTCTATTCCCATTATGCATGCCTCGTATTCCGCTTCATTGTTGGTGCAGCCAAAAGTAATTCTGGCAGCGAAGGGAAGGGGAACACCTTCGGGAGTGATAAGAAAAGCACCAACTCCACGTCCATTGATATTGACTGCCCCATCAAACATCAACTTCCATTTGGATTCAGGGTCAGGCCCCTCCTCCGGAAGTGGTTCCTCGCAATCGTTTTCTTTGCGGTACATGATGTCCTCATCAGGGAAATCAAACTTCATTGGCTGATAATCATCCTCAAGAGGTTGCTGTGCAAGGTAATCCGACAATACACTTCCCTTGATGTCTTTCTGAGAAGTATACTAGATTTCATATTCAGTTAAAATCATCTGCCACCTAGCAACCCTTCCGGTTAACGCTGGTTTCTCAAAGATGTACTTGATAGGATCCATTTTGGAAATGAGCAGTGTGGTATGAGTCAACATGTACTGCCTCAGTTGGCGAGCAGCCCATACCAAAGCGCAACAAGTTTTCTCGAGCAGTGAGTAACGGGATTCACAGTCGGTAAACTTTTTGCTAAGGTAATAAATAGCATACTCTTTTCGACCAGACTCGTCATGTTGGCCTAGAACACACCCCATTGACCCTTCTAGCATGGTCAAGTACATGATTAAAGTTCTTCCTTCCACTGGAGGCATAAGAATTGGAGGCTCCTGCAAATATTCTTTTATTTTGTCGAAAGCTCTATGGCAGTCATCATTCCACCTGACCGTTTGCTCTTTTCTTAGCAATTTGAATATTGGTTCGCACATGGCAGTTAGATGAGATATGAACCGAGAAATGTAGTTCAACCTCCCTAAAAACCCACGCACTTCTTTTTCTGTCTTCGGTGCAGGCATATCTTGAATAGCTTTTACTTTGGCAGGATCTACCTCAATTCCTCTTTGACTAACAATGAAACCCAGCAGTTTCCCGGAACGCACCCCAAAAGTGCACTTGTTTGGATTCAACCTCAGCTTGTATTTGATCTGTCTATCAAACAGCTTCTTTAGGTTGACCAGATGCTCTTCTTCGTTTCGGGACTTAGCAATCATATCGTCCACATAACACTCAATCTCCTTGTGTATCATGTCATGGAACAATGTGACCATCGCCCGCTGATAAGTTGCCCCGACATTCTTCAAACCAAAGGGCATGACCTTATAGCAAAATGTACCCCACGGTGTAATGAACGTTGTCTTCTCCATGTCTTCCGGCGCCATCTTAATCTGATTATATCCGGAGAAGCCATCCATGAAGGAAAATACCGAGAATTGAGCATTATTGTCTACCAACACGTCAATGTGTGGCAACGGAAAGTCATCTTTCGGGCTTGCTCTATTCAAATCCCGGTAGTCAACACACATCCGGACCTTGCCGTCCTTCTTTGGTACAGGTACAATGTTAGCTACCCAAGGTGGGTAACTAGTTACAGCAAGGAAACTGGCATCCCATTGCTTTTGAACCTCCTCTTTGATCTTCATCTCCATGTCAGGACGAGTTCTTCTCAATTTCTGTTTCACAAGAGGACAGTCCTCTCTTAAAGGTAGCTTGTGCACAACGATGTCGGTATCCAACCCTGGCATATCTTGATATGACCATGCAAATATATCCACATACTCTTTCAGCAAACTGATCAGCTCTTTCTTGATGTCAACCTGCAGACTGGCCCCAATCTTGATCTCTTTCTTCACATCTTCACTGCCAATGTTGATGATCTCAATTTCTTCTTGATGAGGATGAATAACTCGTTCCTCTTGTTTCAACAATCTGACCAACTCTTCGGGGAGTTCACAGTCTTCCTCAACCCCTTCATCAGCTTGGTAGACTGGATTGTCAAAGTCATGCATGGTCATAGCAGGAACGTTATCAACGGAATCAGGATGATCAACACTGCACAGATGATGTGCTTATTCAGAATCAGCTTATTTTGAAAAATAGACGCTAACACAAAAACAAAAGGAAAAACACATTTCCATTTTTTATATTTTTGTGAAAAGTTTAAAAACAAGAAAGAGAACACAATTTTTCTGAAAATGTCCTTTTATTTCATGGTAAAATAAGATGCATACAAAACATGGTGGCCCAATACAATGGATCCTAGCATCTTGGGCAGAACGCTGGATTTGACAATACAGTATGATAATAAAAGGAAACAAAATGAATTACTCTGAGTGCCAGGTAACTTGGACAATGTGTTCAGCAGACCAGTTCCTTAGCTCCTTTCCGGGCGCACACGGGTGAATCCAGTAGTCCCAATCACCATCATTGTCCCCATCTTGGCTAGTTGCACAAATCTGGTTGCGGTCGAGCAATCCAGCACTTGTAAAGGTAATGGCTTTACCACTTGGAGTAGATCCACGAGGCTGATACCCCAAACCAAATTTGTCGTCTTTCTTTTCTAGCTCCAGCAATTTGCCCCAGCCCTGGGCACTTCCTGATTGAACAACCTCCTTTGCTTGCTTGTAAGAATGGATGGATGTGCCTTCTTTCTCACTGCTCTTCTCTATAGGAGTCAAGATGCTGACGTTGACTGCCTCGAAGGCTTGACATAAAGTCTCATGGATCTCTCCATCCATCTCTACATACTTGAACGTTGACAAGTGGCTTACGAAGATGTCCGCCTCTCCACACACTGTAATGACCTGGCCATCAACCACATATTTGAACTTGTGATGCAGGGTTGAAGTAACAACTCCAGCAGCATGAATCCATGGGCGTCCCAACAAGAAGCTATACGCAGGCTGGATGTCCATGACGTAGAAGATACTTTTGAAGACCTGAGAACCTATTTTGACGGGCAACTCAACTTCTCCAAAAACTGATCTTCTCGAACCATTAAAAGCTTTGACAATCAAATCACTTGGTCTCAGGACTATCCCATCAACATTGAGCTTCATTAATGCCTTTTTCAGAAGCACACTAAGGGAAGAGCCTGTATCAACAAGAACATGTGACAACACAGCACCCTTGCACTCTATAGTGATATGTAGTGATTTATTGTGGTTTCGACCCTCTGACGTGAGGTCTCTGTCTGTAAAGCCCAGCCCGTGGCTCGCATTAACATTGCCTACAACAGCTTCAAGTTGATTGACAGTGATTTCTTGAGGAACATAGGCCATCTGCAGCAATTTCAATAAGGCCTCTCTGTGTGCGGGAGAACACATCAGCAATGATAGAATGGATATCTTGGAAGGTGTCTGGTTCAGCTGATCGACCACCTTATAATCACTCTTTTTGATTATGCGCATGAATTCCTCGACCTCCTTTTCAAATGTAGCCTGTCCAACAATAGGAGTTGTGGTCTCATCAGCCACAGCTTGCTTTCCTTTGGCTTTAGATGAAGCCTCATCCTCAGGATCCCCTCTCAGCACAGGGGGAGCAAATAAACGACCACTTCTTGTGAAACCTTCAACTCCTCTGACATTCTCTACAGTCGGGTCAACAGCAACAGACTTGCTCTCAATCTTCTGTCCAGCTACGTAAACATCTGAGCCATAATTCCATGGAATGGCTTTATCGTCTATGTAAGGAACAGGCCCAGGCACGGTGATAGTCACAGGACTAATCTCAGGAGTATAAATGGTTACAGGCTGTCTTTTGGAAGGCATCTCTGCTTCATCATAGAATATGGTAATTGTTGACACATCTTCAACTTCATCACCAACTTTGTTGAACTGTAAAGATCCATCATCAATCAAACTTTGCAATCCTCTCTTCAACTTCTCACACCCATTCTCAGCATTCAAGCATTCTTCACAGTCGGAACAGCATCTTGGAAACACTTGACCTTTCAATAACCTCTCCTTTACTACCAATAGAGGAGTCTTCACTTCTTCAATACTCAGCATCAGACTCAACTTCTCACCACCCTCAACAACGTTGATTCTAGCCCCTCCGTGATTTGGAATAGGGTTCGAAGTAACATTCGGCGGTGGTGCAAAGTTAATTGCTTTGGAGTCTATCAGGTCTTGAACCTTGTGGTGCAACGCCCTGCACTTCTCAGTCGAGTGCCCGGGTGCCCCAGAATGGAAAGTGCATCTTGCATGGACATCATAACCCACTGGAAGCTCTCCAGGAGGTGGTGGTGCCAAAGTTCTCAGTTGAATCAGATTCAAATCCAGCAGTCTTGCTAGCAAAGCAGCATAAGTCATAGGGATGGCCTCAAGCACCCTATTAGTCGGGCGAGTCTGCCTTGGCTGATAAGGTCTCTGCTGGTAGTTGTTTCTTTGTGGTTGTTGTTGATGTTGTTGTTGTGGAGGTTGCATATGTTGCACAGGAATAGAAGGAATTGTGACTGCTGCCACATGCTCATACGGTCTTCTATAACCTCGGCCCCGGCCTCGGCCAAATACAACATTGGTCTCACCCTCCCTTCTCCTTGGAGGTCCACTGAAAGCTTTTCTCGCTCCATTCGAGCTGCTAGCACTTGCATCTTGGATCTTTCCCATTTTCAGCAAGGTCTCAACCCTCTCCCCAGCAATTACAATGTCATTGAATTTGGTGGCAGAACTAGACGCATATCTTTCAAGAAACACACCCTGCAAAGTCCCCATAAACATGTCAGCCATTTCGTTCTCTAACAGCGGTGGTTGCACTCTGGTAGCGAGCTGACTCCACCTCTAAGCATATTCTTTGAAACCCTCCTTAGCAATTTGAGACATTGTAAACCCATAATTTCGACAAGGTGAAAATTCAGGCTTCAGGGTCATTTTTGTCGAAAGATAGCATCAGGAGGAAAACCCAAGAATTGCTGACAAGTTTTTAAAGCTTCATTGTTTTCGACAGAAATTAAACATGATGTTCTGGCAGAATAGTTTGGAGAGTTTTGTGACTAAGGGTTTCGACAGAAGGAGTTTTTAAGAAAAGATATGGTTTGGTAAGTGCTGAAGAGTTTTCTCCTTTAAAAGGGTTTCGACAAAATGAGGAGATGCAGCGTTTCGTCACAGAGAGGAAGAATTCGAATTCAAAAGTTACAACAGTTGGAAGTTGGACGCGTGGAAGCTTCAAGGAAAGAAGAGTACATGCAGATTGACAAGTGTCAAATAGTTAGGATTTTTCCGTTTTAGGCAGTTATTTTATTTGTATATAAATAGGGTAGTTGTTGTAGAAGTGTGTGTGTGAAAAATTTTGTACAAAATTCCTGTAAAAGCTCTAAGTACCCAGTGTGAGAGAAAATGAGTTTAGTATTTGGAACAATGTACGTTTAGAACACCACTTATATTTCAAAGTTATTTAATTTACTTGTTTATTCTTCAAGTTCATGTCATTTTAAACTTTATTTACTTTTCTGCAAGTTTACAGCCTTCGACATTTCTTTTTGTTCTTGTTTAAACTTTTAACTTTATTTCGTCTTTAAGTTCAAACTTTACTTTACTTGCAAAATCAAAGTTCTTAATACTTTGACAATACTGATAAAACAAACCACAAATCAGTCACCAAATTCTAAGAAGATTTCGACAGAAACAATGCACATGTATCCCAGGACTTGTTTGGTTGGTCCTGCACGTAACCCAGTTTTCTGAAGAGATTGGTTAACCAGAGGTTGTTCGCCAGAAATCACAGCGAACAAATTGGCACGCCCAGTGGGACCAGTGCATTCGATAAAATCTAATAGAAAACTTCTTAGACAAATTGTTCCTTGCTACGTTGTATGATTCTTAGAAGCGGTAAACTAGCCGTAACCGACGTAGAGAGACCAAAGAGAACAAGAAGAAGAAACATGGCTAACTTGCCAAATACTTCAAATAATCCTGACGAAACAATATCAGTTTCCAATCCTATCCCTTCGTCAGGAACAATACCAGCGTCTGGTCCTGTTTTAGAGCAAATTAGGCCTCCTTTGGGGGATCCCATACCAACAGGTTCAGGATCCCAGAATGCGCCTAGTTCTTCCACCATGGGACACGCCAGACCCTTGGGAACCCCTCCCCCTGGAGGAAATACATTCAGGCCATATCTGAATTATTCTCAACCTTTTACTGGGAGGGAACAACCATATGGAATGCCAACTTCAATGATGGCAAGCCTACATAATTCGTCACCATTATTCTCTGATGCTATGGTTCAAGTGTCATCACCATTGCAGGGATCAGGATATGGTGGAAATGGAAATAGAATAAACCAAGTTCCACCAGGTTTCCATATGCCCGCTATGACAAATCATTCTGCGCAAGTAATTCGTCAACAGATGGATGAAAGCAATCATGATATGGTGCAGGCTTTGACACACCAAATGGGAGAAGTGTTCAACCCCTTAATACAGAACACTACCCAAACAAACCAAATATTGGCAGAACAGATGGCACGCATTGCTGACTTTTTTGGAGTCCCGCAAGCACAGCAAAGGATGCAATTGAATCAAAACCCTGCCAATAGGGCTGTCGAAGAGGAACTCACTATAAACCAAAGGCCCTTAGGGAACCCTCATGAAAATCCCAGGGGGCAAGAGGTAATAGTCGAACAGCCTGATGTAGAAGAGCCTATTCGACAGGAACCAAGAAGGATAATAGTCCAGAGAAACCAAAATGCTGACGAAGTATTACAGCAGAGAATGCGTTACAATAACATGCCTGTCGAAAACAATATTGCCACCATGGTTGAGAGAATAATGGCACAAAATGGAGTAAACGTAGGATTACAAAGGCCTAGTTATACTTCCCCTTTGTCTGAATTTGTCTTACAACAAGAATTACCACCAAGGTGGAAAGTCCCCAAATTTACAAAATTTTCAGGGGATACTAGTGAGTCCACCATAGAACACGTGGCACGTTACTTGATAGAAGCAGGAGAAATTGCGAATAATGAGAACCTAAGGATGAAATATTTCCCAAGTTCTTTAACAAAAAATGCGTTCACTTGGTTCACATCACTTCCTGCAACTTCAATTTTTACTTGGACCCAATTAGAAAGATTGTTCCATGAACAATTTTATATGGGACAAACCAAGATAAGTTTGAAGGAGTTGGCAAGTGTCAAAAGAAAGTTTTCTGAACCTATAGATGACTATTTGAATAGGTTTAGATTACTAAAAGCCAGATGCTTTACGCAAGTGCCGGAACAAGAACTAGTCGAAATGGCTGCAGGGGGTCTAGATTATTCCATAAGAAAGAAACTGGATACCCAGTACTTGAGAGATATGGCACAACTAGCAGACAGAGTGAGGCAAATAGAAAGACTAAAAAATGAAAAATTCAGATCAAACAAAAACAAGAAGGAAAGAGTGGCCTATGTAGGAGTAATTCATGAAGATGATTATGACGAAAACGAACAAGTCATCTTCGACCAGCAAGAAATTGATCTGGCAGAATTAAAACAAGGCCCTCCATATTCTTGTAAAGTTTTAGCCCCGTCGAATGGAAAAAATCCAGTCGAAGTAGAAAAGAATGACAGGTTCCCTAAAAGAACCTATACATTCGACATCACCAAGTGTGATGAAATATTTGATTTATTAGTCAAAGATGGTCAGTTAATAAAACCAGCAGGCACTAAGGAGCCTCCTGTAGACCAACAGAAAAAGAGAGGTTTTTGTAAATACCATAATTTCTTGGGTCATAAAACTTCTCAATGTTACCTTTTCAGGGATCTTGTCCAGAACGCCATCCAAAATGGAAGGTTGAAGTTTGGAGACAAAGGCAAGCAGCAGATGAAGATTGACTCCAATCCCATGCAGGTTGTGGAGGCCAATTATGCTGAACCGGAAATGGTAAACGTGGTCGAAATGGAGATCATGGCAGAAGAGAATTTTGAGATGGTAGAAGTTACTGAAAGCTTCGACACCAACTTCACCATGATAGAAGCTGCTGAAGGTTTCGACACCCATGTAAATGTGGTGGAAGAAGGTGATGATCTTGCTGACCAGGCTGAAGAAAAAGAGGTCAAAGCTTCTGAAGGCTTCGACAGTAAAAATGCTATCGAAACCACTGAAGATTTCGACGAAAGAAATACAGTCAAAGTGGGAAGAAGTTTCGACAAGAAAAACTATGAGAGAGATGCTGAGCAAGGGGTGATCTGGGACACTTTGGGTGAGTCGAATGGGAAGTTCGACTTCATGGTGAAATATTCAGCACCACCAAGCTCCAAAACAGATATCAACAAAATCAAACCCACAGGATGGGGAGATTCTTTCAAAAAAGATGACGAAGAAGAGGTTGTTCACCTCACTATCCAAAAAGAGGCCACTGAAGGCCTTGACCAAGAGGAGATCAAAACAGCAGGGATTGATGACAATCCCCTCATTGTCGAACCAATGAACATTGGTACCACCAAAACTGGAGAACATCCTGTCGAAAGGGCTACGCACTGCTGCCACTACATCTACAAGGGTTTACACCCAAAAGGCAATGTGAGTCAGTCAAAGGAAGACGTCCCGGAGGAAATCAGGTTGGTCGAAAAAATGAACAACTTGAAAATCACAACTGAACAGGATGCTGGGATTCACATGGTGGAAGTCACTCAGAAGGTGGGATCAGACACCAGCAAGGGAAAGAAACATCAAGAGAGGCATCAGAAGTTGGTGTACCCAGAAGAGAACGAGAGTCTTGTCGAATTCATCCAGAGGTGTCAAAGGAAGAATGCAGAAGTCATGCTTTGCCCAAGATGCAGTGCTGTGTTCGACAAGAAAGCAGCTGATGACTTAGAAGCAGCAGAAAAGACCCGGAAAAAAAGGAATTGGGGAACAGTCCCACCAACCAGAAACGAAAGATTCGACCCAAGAAGAGGGAAGCATCACAGTCAAGGGGTGGGAGAAAGACGTTTCAACACTTACAAACCATCCAACAGGCCAAACGATGACAAATGGGTTCAGCCTATAAGGGATGCCCAAGGTCAGAAGAGGTGGAAGAGTTTTGAAGTGAACAGGGGTCCTTCCATAGAAGTCAAGAAAGAGGCAAAACCAAGATACGTTTCTGAGAACTACAAAGGGAAGAATCCTATGTCCAGATCCCAATGGAGAAGATTCCAAAGGCAGAAGAAAATCGAAAAGAAAACTGCAGAATACCAAGAGGTTGGGCAGAAGGAAGCTGATTCAAGCGAATGTGTGCAGATTACGAACAAGGGAATGCCCCTGGCAGAAAAAGAAATCATTCAGAAGAAAGGACTTGGTGACACCACAGAGGTGCAGAAAACAAACAATAGAATGCCAGTGGACGAAGAAGTCACAGATGAATTTGGTTCAGAATCAGATGCTTCTTTCGACGTAACTTGCAATGTGGTTTCTGTACTGCCCAGAGACTTCGACAGGATAATGGAAGTCGAAGATGAAGAGGATGATGTAATAGATGATAGCATAAGCTTGAAACCTGTATGCTACTACATAATGAACAATGGCTGCGTCGAAGAGCAAAATGCCTTCTTCGAAAAGCCAGATGATGCAATGAAGGCTCACTTAAAGCCTCTCTTCATAAAAGGAAAGGTAGAAGGTGTGGGCGTCAACAAGATTCTGATAGATGGCGGAGCGGCTGTAAATTTAATTCCTCATTACATGATAAAGAGAATTGGAAAAGATGACTCCGACACTAAGCCTCACAATATGGTGTTGTCCAACTATGAAGGTAAAGTGGGAACAACACTGGGAGTAATACAATTGAACTTGACTGTAGGATCCATCACCAGGCCTACAATGTTTGTGGTGATAGCATCAAAGGCAAATTACAACTTGCTGTTGGGAAGAGAGTGGATCCATGGGATTGGGGCTGTGCCATCCTCCATGCATCAAAGAATAGCAATCTGGAGGCCAGATGGGATTGTTGAAAACATAGAAGCAGATCAGAGTTACTTCACAGCTGACGTGAATAATGTCACTAGTCGTAACTTCGACAAAAATCTAGCCCACATAGCACCATGCAATCCTGCTGCTTTCGACCTAACAGCTTCCGACAATGCTTACTGTTCCATGTACCTCCATCCTACACATGGTTTTCAGTGGGATAAGGAAATAATTGGGGAAACAAATTACACTTGGGGAGCTGCCCATGTAAACCCAACTGGATGGGGAAGTGAATTCAGTGAAAATGACTGAAGTTTCAGCAATGGAAAGGATTTCGGCTTATATAGCCGAAAAACAACTCAGAACGGCCCTTGAGGCTGAAGTTAGAAATATGGCTGTCGAAGCCAGCACTCAGGTTGTCGAAGGGCAACATCCTCAAGAAAATATTGAGGAGCAACATGCAAATCAGAGTTTTGAAGAAGACGCGAATGGTGAATGGCAGAACCAAAGACTTGATGCCATTTATGATGACGAGCCTTTAGGGTTCGAAAAGGATCCAACTTCCACCAATTTGAAAATGGTGGCGCAAGATCCTTTAGAGGAGATTAATCTGGGACTGGGGGCAGAAAAAAGGCCCACTTACATCAGTGCCAAGTTGAATCCTCAACTCAGAATAGAAATAATCCAACTGCTGAATGAGTTTAAAGACTGTTTCGCATGGGATTATGACGAAATGCCTGGTTTAGACAGAAGTTTGGTGGAATTGAAGTTGCCAATTCTGGAAGGGAAGAAGCCAATAAAACAGACCCCCAGACGCTTTGCACCTGAAATTCTGTCGAAGATCAAAGAAGAGGTCGAAAGACTTCTAAAATGCAAATTCATCCGTACAACAAGGTATGTCGAATGGATTGCTAATATTGTTCCTGTGATTAAGAAAAATGGCACACTAAGGGTGTGTATTGATTTTAGAGATCTAAACTCAGCCACCCCTAAGGATGAGTATCCTATGCCAGTAGCAGAAATGCTAGTGGATTCTGCAGCAGGCCATGAGTATTTAAGTATGCTTGATGGCTATTCTGGTTATAACCAGATTTTCATTGCTGAAGAAGACGTTCCAAAAACAGCTTTTCGTTGTCCAGGAGCAATAGGAACATATGAGTGGGTAGTAATGCCCTTTGGTTTGAAAAATGCTGGAGCTACTTACCAAAGGGCTATGAATTCTATTTTTCACGATTTCATTGAAACGTTTATGCAAATTTATATAGATGACATTGTGATTAAATCTGCTTCAGGCTTCGACCATATTAACCATCTTCGACAGTCCTTTGAAAGGATGAGGAAGTTTGGTTTGAAAATGAATCCTCTTAAATGTGCTTTTGGTGTGCAGGCTGGGGATTTCTTAGGCTTTGTGGTCCACAAAAAGGGGATTGAAATTAATGAAAACAAAGCTAAAGCAATAATGGAAGCAAAAGCGCCATCGACAAAGAAGGAATTGCAGTCTCTACTAGGGAAAATCAACTTCCTCAGAAGATTTATCTCCAACCTTAGTGGAAAGACCCAGGCCTTCTCACCCTTGCTTCGACTGAAGAAAGAGGGTTTCACTTGGGGGCAAGAGCAGCAAATTGCTTTCGACAAGATCAAGGAGTATTTGGCAAATCCCCCAGTCCTAATATCTCCTTGTCGAAAAAGAAGCATGAGGCTCTACATATCAGCATCTGACAGAACATTAGGAAGTATGCTTTGTCAAGAAGATGAAGATGGCGTCGAAAGAGCCATTTATTATCTCAGCAGAGTCTTAAATGATGCTGAAACTAGATATAGTATGATAGAGAAATTATGTTTATGTGTATATTTCTCTTGTACAAAATTGAAGCATTATATAAAACCTGTTGATGTACACATATCTTCTCATTTCGACGTAATAAAACATATGTTGTCTAAGTCTATTTTACATAGTCGAATTGGAAAATGGGCTTTAGCTTTGACTGAATACTCTTTAAAATATATGCCTCTAAAAGCTGTTAAGGGGCAAGTAGTTGCTGATTTTATAGCTGACCACTCCATACTTGGAGAGGAGACAAATTATGTCGAAAAAGAGCCTTGGAGGTTATATTTTGATGGTTCCAGTCATAAAAATGGAACAGGTGTTGGGGTATTAATTATTTCTCCCAATAAAGTTCCAACAAAGTTCAAGTACAAAATAGAAGGATTCTGTTCAAACAATGAGGCAGAATATGAGGCCTTAATTGCTGGACTTGAAATCTTGTTGGAACTGGGGGCAACAGGGGTCGAAATAATGGGTGACTCTGAGTTAGTGATAAAACAATTGACGAAAGAGTACAAATGTGTCAAAGAAAATTTGATCATGTACTTTGTGATAGCTAACAGACTCCTCAAGAGATTCGACAGTGTAGTTTTTAGACATATTCCCAGATTAGAAAATCAAGAAGCAAATGACTTAGCTCAGGTGGCTTCAGGGTATAAAGTGTCGAAAGAAAATCTGTTGAAGGTTGTCGAAGTGAGAGGTAAAGTTTTATCTACTAAGCTGGCCCCATCTGATTTGGAGACAATGAGATTGGGATATGGTGATGAAGAAAACTTTGAGATTTTCAATGTAAGTGATTTAGAAGTTGGAGATTGGAGAAAACCCATCAAAGATTATTTACAAAATCCAAATCAGACTGTCGAAAGAAAGGTAAAGTATAGGGCCATAAGCTATGTGCTCTTTGGAAATGAACTGTTTAAAAAGACTGCAGAAGGAGTTCTACTAAAATGCCTAGGAGAGACTGAGGCTTATATAGCTTTGTCGAATGTGCACAGTGGTGCATGTGGTGCTCACCAAGCAGGGCATAAAATGAAATGGCTATTATTTCGACAAGGAGTGTATTGGCCAACCATGTTGAAAGATTGTGTCGAATTCGCAAAGGGTTGCCAGGAATGTCAAATCCATGCAGGCATACCTCATGTGCCAGCAAGTGAGTTACATTCTATCATAAAGCCTTGGCCATTTAGAGGTTGGGCTTTAGATTTAATTGGTGAGATTCGACCAGCCTCTTCAAAAGGGCAGAAGTACATATTGGTGGGAGTAGACTATTTCACTAAATGGATTGAAGCCATACCTTTGACAAATGTGGATCAGGAAGCAGTCATAGATTTCATCCAGAAACACATAATGTATAGATTTGGAATACCAGAGACTATAACCACTGATCAAGGATCTGTGTTTACTGGCAGAAATATGCAAGCATTTGCAAGAGAGACAGGTTTTAAGTTGTTGACTTCGACACCATATTATGCCCAAGCAAATGGCCAGGTCGAAGCAGCCAACAAAGTGGTAATAAATCTGATAAAGAAGCATGTGGGTAAAAAACCCAGAAGCTGGCATAAGACCCTGGATCAAATCCTTTGGGCTTGTCGAACATCTCCTAAGGAAGCAACTAATTCTACCCCATTTAAATTAACCTATGGACATGATGCAGTATTGCCTGTCGAAATATGTTTGCAGTCAATACGAATTCAAAGACATCATGAAATTCCATCTGAAATTTATTGGAATATGATGATGGATGAGTTGGTTGATTTAGACGAAGAAAGGTTGCATGCTTTGGAATTAATAAGAAGGCAGAAAGAGAGAGTTGAAAAGTTTTATAACAAAAAAGTAAAATTCAAAGCCTTTTTAGTAAATGAGTTAGTTTGGAAAGTGATCTTGCCCATGGAGAAGAAAGACAGAGTGATGGGAAAATGGTCCCCTAAGTGGGAAGGACCTTTTAAAATTCTAAGAGTTTTTTCCAATGGTGCATACGAAGTCGAAGAGATAGAAGGAGATAGAAGAGTGATGAAAATAAATGGAAAGTACTTAAAGAAGTATAGACCAACATTGCAGGAAATAAAAATCATAACAAATTAAAATTGCAAATGAAACTTGTCTTCGCCAAATAAATGGCGTAAAATAGCATTACATAGAAAAAGTGCTAAAAAAGAAAATATCCTTAAAACGAATAAAATTCCTAAGTTCTATTACAGAGTCACTGTCGAAGGAATGTGGCTTTAAGCTCGTCGAATTTTTTCTGTTGGAGTTGAATTCGACGCTCACAAAGGCTCTTGCTGACAGCCATTTCGTCAAGCTCCCTGTGAAGTTGCTGAGCAGTCTCTGCATATTGTAGCCCTTTCTGGAGTTCACTATCTATAGCTTCCTGATTTGGTTTCTGAAGAGAGGCCTGGCGTTCTTTTTCTTGGAGGATCTTTCTTTGGAGATCAGCAATCTGGGCTTGGTAGGTTTGAATATTGCTTTCACACTCAGCAGCAGCTTTAGTGTATTCGTCAGAAAGTTTATTCAGCCCTGAAATCCTTTCTGTCGAAGAAGCCACTATATTCCATGCTGACATCTGCTCCTCAGACTTGGCTTTGATCTTTTGG
The DNA here is from genome assembly GCA_963966055.1 of Lathyrus aphaca. NCBI lineage: Eukaryota > Viridiplantae > Streptophyta > Magnoliopsida > Fabales > Fabaceae > Lathyrus > Lathyrus aphaca. The sequence continues at coordinate 284,170,813 of OZ014522.1, read as the reverse complement.
GAGAATTCTTTCTGTCGAACCAGATCAGCGCTAGCAGAGTCAATCAAAGATATTAAATCCATCACCAAATGGCTTTCTTCAGTCGAAGCCTCCAGTAAGTTGGCACTCTTCAGGAGTTTCTTTAGATCATGTTGAGCAGAAGCATCTTCAGCCAAAACTTCAAACAGGTCAACTCCAAGTATCCTTGTCTTGATCTCATCCATGATGACATTGATTGGTTGAAGGTCAGAAGTGGCCCCTGAAGCTGTCGAACCACTGGCAGAAGAATCTTGGAAGTTATACCTGGTGTCAAGCAAGGCTTTTAAATACTCAAAGGGTTTTCTAACCTTCAAACTCTCAATTTCTTCATATGATAAACTTGTCGAATCAGTACCCAAAGAGGTTTCGACAGGAGCCTTTGATGAAGAAGGAATGTTTTGAGAAGTTCCTCTAATGCTCAAGTTAACTTCTGGCTGATTAGACAGAGTGACCTCTTCTTCGACAGTCTCTTTGTCAGCCATGGTGGTATCAGTCGAACCTGGGACTTGTACATCCTGAGCAGAAGCATTTTCATTAACTTCTGGTATATCAGCTGGTGGTGGAAGTGGTGCATCTTGGTCTGGAATTACTGGTTCTGCAGTGGGGTCTGGTCGAAAGGGAGAGTTGTTGTCGGAAGACTCAGAGTCACTAAGGTCGAATTCATCCAAGGTTTGAGGCCCATGGATCCCTGCATCTGGGGTGGCATCATCCTGGAGTCTTTCAGCCAGAGTCCTCTCAGAATTAGAGGGAGCATGCTCTTCTGGGATTGCAGAGGTCTCTTCGACATCAATAACAACCTAAAAAAAAAACAAAAGAAGAACTATAAGATAAAGATACATTCAGTCAAGGTTGGTTTGGTGTTTGTCGAAATGATTACCTGAGGAATTTCAGTATGGGCACTTGAGTCCCCACTTCTTTCGCTCCTTGAAGGAACTTTGTTGACTGGACTGGCAGGTGGGGTTCGTCTTTGGACCAGAGATCTTTGAGACGCCACTGTTTTAATTTTTAAACCTTTGTTTCTTTTCAAAGGCTGGGGTTCAGGGGATTCGTCTTCAGATTCTTCGACGCTTGTTTCTTTTTCTTCTGTTTTCCTTTTCTTTGCTGGGGTACGAGTTACCTATAAGAGAAAAAGAAGAAATGTTTAGTATAAGAAATATGAAGTATACAAATAAGGAGGGATGTTCTGTTTGTGTCGAAACCTTTTTTGTTGTTGAAGGGGTTTTTTCGACTGTTTTTGAAGAAGTTCCTTCGCCAGTAGTCTTCCTGACAATTCTAACAGCTGAAAAGGAAAAGTTGCATGAACATTGATATAATAATGAAAGAAGTTAGAAATAAGAAAGAAAAATATAGTCTCTTCGACACCTTCAAGAATGGGTTCGTCTATGGTAACATGTTCTATCCCAATATGAAGGTGCCCAGTGAAGTTGTGCAGATGATACTTCGTCGCAACCACGCGTTCGGCAGGTTTTTTGTTGCTTTCCCGAAGCAGTTTTAAATATGATCCACATACAAACCAATCTGGAAATGGAGGACTCAAGGCCACTCCAAATTCTGCAGAAGGGAGTGGAGGGAATTTTGGAGGAAAAGTGGTGAAAGCAAAATCATAGTGTGCATGTGGTGGAAGAGATGTAGGAAACCACAACTTATTCAATTTTTCTGTGAATTTGTATTTTAAAGATACTGCTGCTTCAGCTATGGTTCGACGAAGATCATCAGGCCTGTAAATAGTTTCAAAATACATTTGAAACTTGTGAACTTCTTTGATATGCTGATCTGTACCTTTTTTCTTTTTGTCCTGCACAAAAGTAAAAGCATTTGTTAGAAGAGCAGTGAAAGTTGCTACGTCGAAAAATTTGTTGATGTAGTATTCCTTCCACCAGACGTCGAACTCTTCAGTGCAGAGGAAGTTTGGTATAAAGATGGTGGGATAGACCTCCAGAGTTGGGTCGAAAAATTTGTTGTACAGTTCTAAGCTCTTGTCGAAATGGTGAAATGAGTTGTAGAAAATGATAGCACCTTTTTTGTGGTAGATGGGCTTTGTCTTCGTCTGGATTAATCCAAACTGCCTGGCTACCAGATTGGGTTGGTATACAATGAGTGATACTTTTGTATTGTTGAGGCTATGATGAGAAAAGAAGTGTCTGGGCATAAGAAAAGCTTCCCAAATGGAGATGTAGGAATCTTCATCTTTCTGGTTCTCTACAGGGAGTCTTCTGGTGAACCATCTTGGACCTATGTGTCTATTGGCGAAAGGTGCCATTGAAGGAGAAAATTTATAGCGTTTGGCGAACATCATGATGTAGCCAGTAAATGCTTGTTGAAGGCTTACAGTCTCATCAGTGGGGGTCAGTTGAACCAACCTAGGCCATTCGACACGCCTTTCCTTTACTGTTTCTTCGACAACAGGCATTTTGACAGGGATGAAGTTTTCAAAAGTGGCATTTAGCCATAGTTGTAGAAGCCAAAAGGGGCCTGTGAGACTGATGTTACCTTTTTCTTTGAGGGATTTGAGATTGCTGACACTTTCACTTAGAGATTCATAAAGGTTTGCTAGAAGTAACTCACTCAGGCAGAATGCAACTCCATTATGAAGCTGATTAGCCATAATGATGAAACTTCTAGCCACTTGAAGGGACCTTGTACAGAAGACAAATTTGGACAACCACAGGCTAAGGAAGGCAATGTGCTCTTTATCAGAGACTTCTTCATGGTTTTCACCTTGGTGATGGGCTATAAAAACAGAATACCCAGCATGTTTTGTGTCGAAGCCTATAGGGTCTTTGTTCAAGTGCTCAGGGTTGAATATCTCCCCTAAAGGACTAAGGCCAGTTATGGCTGCTATGTCGAAGAGGGTGGGAGTTAGCATTCCACAGGGTAAGTGGAAGGTGTTGTAGGTACTGTCCCAAAAATACAAGGAGGCCAACAGCATGTTTTGGCAGTAGCGGGGACCTTCTTTCGACAACTGGATTAAGTCATAAATTCCAGTTTTCTTCCAAAATTTTTCTTTGGATTTTTCGACTCTAGTTAGCCATGTTTGGTACTCAGAGGGATCTTTTGTCAAAGGGGGACTTCTAAAAATCCTATTTTGATTCAGATAAGACAGATCTATCTCTGTCGAAGCCATAAGGACTTCAGGTTCTTTTGATGAGGCTTCGACAGGTTTAGGGTTTTTATTAGCTGCTACGGGTTTGGAGGCAGAATAGCAAGGGTAAAATTCTTTTAAACGGTTAGGGTCCATAGCAGGATCAAAAATGGGGCCTAACATAGCATGATGGATTCCAGAAACAGAGATAGGGATTATTACCTGTGACCTGTAAATGCTTGCCTTTTCCCTTTCATTTGGGGGTTCTGGGAAGTACTGTTGATGCTGAGTTTGTGTAGGCCCAGACAGTACGTGAGCAGGAGGAAGATCCTTGGTTTTCTTTGTCTTCTTTGAACTCTGCCCAGTGGTGGTCTTGGGAGGAGCCATTGTTTGAAGATGGTGAAGAAGCAAGAGCTCTGAAAGGCTTGAAAATGGAGTTTTCACGTTTGGGTAAAAGAAGAGTAGAGAGAATGGAAAGTGTGAAATGTTGTTGAAAGTGGTATTTATAGAGTTTAAAATAAATGAATAATAAAAAAAAAGAAAATGAAAAGACTTTTTCAGTTGGGAAAAGGGAAACATGCATGTTAATCCATTGGTGGAGATTGAAAGTGGTGGTTGGTAGTGAACCATGATTTGCCTACAATATAGGGTCATGGGAGATTGTGTGAAACGTGGGCTAGATGTGACGTTTCATTAAAGTGAAAATCATTGTGTTTCCTTGGGACTCGACAAAAATCACTTTATAATAAATGCAACTGGAAGTCAAAGGTCATTTCGACAGCAAAAGACATTTCTCCTTTGATAGTCGAAAATATCTTTGCTGGGGGGCAATTTGTAAACCCATAATTTCGACAAGGTGAAAATTCAGGCTTCAGGGTCATTTTTGTCGAAAGATAGCATCAGGAGGAAAACCCAAGAATTGCTGACAAGTTTTTAAAGCTTCATTGTTTTCGACAGAAATTAAACATGATGTTCTGGCAGAATAGTTTGGAGAGTTTTGTGACTAAGGGTTTCGACAGAAGGAGTTTTTAAGAAAAGATATGGTTTGGTAAGTGCTGAAGAGTTTTCTCCTTTAAAAGGGTTTCGACAAAATGAGGAGATGCAGCGTTTCGTCACAGAGAGGAAGAATTCGAATTCAAAAGTTACAACAGTTGGAAGTTGGACGCGTGGAAGCTTCAAGGAAAGAAGAGTACATGCAGATTGACAAGTGTCAAATAGTTAGGATTTTTCCGTTTTAGGCAGTTATTTTATTTGTATATAAATAGGGTAGTTGTTGTAGAAGTGTGTGTGTGAAAAATTTTGTACAAAATTCCTGTAAAAGCTCTAAGTACCCAGTGTGAGAGAAAATGAGTTTAGTATTTGGAACAATGTACGTTTAGAACACCACTTATATTTCAAAGTTATTTAATTTACTTGTTTATTCTTCAAGTTCATGTCATTTTAAACTTTATTTACTTTTCTGCAAGTTTACAGCCTTCGACATTTCTTTTTGTTCTTGTTTAAACTTTTAACTTTATTTCGTCTTTAAGTTCAAACTTTACTTTACTTGCAAAATCAAAGTTCTTAATACTTTGACAATACTGATAAAACAAACCACAAATCAGTCACCAAATTCTAAGAAGATTTCGACAGAAACAATGCACATGTATCCCAGGACTTGTTTGGTTGGTCCTGCACGTAACCCAGTTTTCTGAAGAGATTGGTTAACCAGAGGTTGTTCGCCAGAAATCACAGCGAACAGACATATGCTGCAATTGCGTGCGATTTGGAGCCATGTCCAAATTATATTGATATTGTCTCACAAAAGCTTCTGTCAGGTCTTTCCAGCTTTTGATATTAACTCTGCTAAGCTTCATATACCATTCCAGAGAGGCTCCAACCAAGCTGTCTTGGAAATAGTACATCCAGAGTTTTTTATCATCGGTGTGAGCAGCAATCCTTCCCACGAATGATTGAAGATGGGTCTTCGGGCATGCAGTGCCATTGTATTTCTCAAAAGTTGGAACTTTGAACTTGTATGGGATCCTGACCCCTGGAACCAAGCCCAATTCTGTTATGTCAAATCCCAAAGAACTCTGGGATTGAATAGCTTTGATTTGTTCTGCCATTTCCTCAAACCTCTTGTTCATCTCAGCCCCCTGACCTTCAGCTTCGTCCAGCAAAGTGAATTGTTCGTCCTGATTATCCATTTGCACATTATTCAACCCATCATTGATTATAGTAACCCCTGGCTGTATTACAGGGATTTCCACTTTACGTGCGCCCGCACCGTTACGATTATCAGCAGGAGCAGTGTTGTTCCTGGCCTGATTCTCAACCAATTCCCGCAGACACTCTTGATTTTGACCCATGCCTTCCATCAGAGTCATAAAGTTGTCCATTATCAGTCTCAAATCAGCTAAGTCAGCTTGCATCTGGTCCATGATTCGCTCTCTGTTGACCTTTGTTGGATATTTGTGTGCGACTGGTTGTTCCCAAACTTTTCGGGGAGCTATAGTGCCTGAAACACAAAACATATTAGCAACTGAAGCGCTACCTGCAAAACGAACAAACAGGTTATATGCAATGAAAGGTAACTGCTCATGTTCCTAGGTTTTAAGCATTTGCATGCCCCAGTTCTGGCATCTACTCCAGACAGTCACTTTCAGTATTTAACTTTCAAACTTTCTCTTTGATGAGTGTTCAGACATTAGCAGTATCAGACAAACGAGTCTTGCATATTCAGAAATGATAATTTTCACATTAACACTGTATATGGACAAACCACTGCCGGCTAAAAGTCAGAATACAAACAGAAATATTCCCCGAAGGGTTACAAGCCATTACATGAATAAAAGACAAAAAAAATAAAAGCAAGACTCTTACAACAAGTTTGTAGGTAGTCTGAATAATAAACTAAACTAAGGACCCAGGCTCTGCCACCTCTGCTCTGCTTTTCTTGACACCCACTCTCAGCTTGAGCTCTTCAATATCTCTCCTTGCTTCCTCCAAGGCTAACTGACTTTGAGCTAACTGTTGAGTCTTTTCCCTCCGGATGGTGTGGACAAGCTCCAACTCTTCCTTCTTAAAGGCCATTTTCACTTCAAAGAACTCTTCTTTATCTCTGAACTTCTTCTGCTCTTCCTCCCTTTGGCCTTGCAACCAAACAATGGATTGACGAGCTTCCTTGAGAGTCTTCAAAGTCTTTTTGCGTTCAGCTTCTCTCTTTGCCTCCATTAGACCCAACCTGAGAAAGTGGGCTTCTCTACCAGCAAAGTCTTTTTCTTTGGCTTCCAAGGAATCTTGGATCTTCTGCAGCTTACCTTCTGCCTCATTCTTGGCCCTGTTGGCAAGATGGTACAAACTTACCATTTCAGCATTCTCCACTCTAGCTTCATGCAGTTGAGCTTCTAGCTTCTTGTACTCTTCAAGGGAGACAGTACTGCTCTGACTTGGCACCACTCTGGGATAAAGTGGAGCCTCAACTGAGAAAGGCATGAGGACTTCTTCTATATGCTTTTGCAACCATGCAGCAAATGGTGGATACGTCTTGGGATCAACTCTGCCGAAGTCTTTCTTACCCTTCCTTATCCTGTGAGCCCAGGCTTGGACTTCTTGTTGAACTAACTTCGTGTTCCCTTCCACAGGAAAATACAAAGACTCAGCAAACTCTTCCATCTATGGAGGATCTTTCAAAGGATAACCAAACTGTTTCCTGGCTAATGATGGATAATAGTTGATCACACCTTTCCTTCCCAGCAAAGGTACTCCAGCAAACCTTCCACAACTGACCATCAATTCTTTACCTAGCAGATCTATGTCATATCCCCAGGCAATATCTTCAGCAGTTAGCCCCATCAGTCTTCTTGACCATCTCCACTCATCCCTCATTTCCTTGAAGGCACCTGACTTTGGCAGTTGTCTGGCAAACAACTCAGCAAACAAAGAAGCACAGCAGCATACTGGACCACCCCTACCCTTCTCATTTCTGTAATGAACACTGTAGTAGAAGTCACCCAAAAGAGTAGGAACTGGATTGCCTTTGGCAAAGATTGAGATCACCTCCAAGCTTACAAATTCCTTCTCTCCAGGGAACAAGCTGGACCCATATACCATCAAAGCAAGCAAAGCACCAAAGTCATTCCAATTAGCCTCTGTAGCATATCTCTCTGCCTCTGGGATGAGCACACTCCAAGGGAGTCCTTTTCCTTCACTATCCTTCAGAGCCTTCTTGACTGTAGCAGCTGGCAAACGACAAACTTTGGCTATGTCTTCTTCTTTAAGCACAACCTCAGACCCATAGAATGGCAGTGTCTCTCTGACTGGAACATTCAGCATGCTGGAGATCTCTTCCAATGTAGGAACTAAGATGTAACCTGGAAAACAAAGCAACGCAGCAGAGGATCATAAAACTGCAACAAGGTATGCAAACTGTCCTTCTGGTCTGCAATGGGCTTTTCCACAACCTTCAGTATTTGGCCATATCTTTTCCTGAAATTTCCCAAGACTTGGTCATTCATCAGACCTACTAACTTCTGAACACTTCTAACTTCAGGCTGAAGAAAAGTATAGTGAACATTCTTTTTCCTTGGAACTCTTCTGATTTCTGCCATGGAGATAAGATCTACAAGAACTAGGACTTGATTATGAACAATGACCTAAAAAATGGGAAACATAAACAGTTAATGCAAAGATGATGCAAATGTAATGCAATGCAGGCATATGATCAACTGGGACCATCTGAACTGGACACTTAACACAAGGGCCGCTCTCTGATCACTGACAAACCAAAAGACCTCTGAATCACAACTCTCTAATAGAAGATCTTAAAACCACAGCACCAAGAATACCAGTACCAAGAAAACCAGAACTCCAGAACCATAGGACCATAGAACCAGAAATCATAATCATATGACCACAGATCAAGAGGATATGTAGAGGCCAATGGTTCCTGCACACCTGTAAACCCCTCCCAATCTCACTGGTAGTAGGCTCCGGGTCAGACATCACGGACTCTCAAAGCCGAATAACAATAATACTTTCACCATCTCCGAGAAATGGCTCATGACCAAATTAGGGAATCGGTTTGGCATTATATACTACGCAGGGAGGCCTCAGCTGAGTCCGGGAAACAAGGTCATCCTATGTGATCCCCAGGTGGGCTCTCAGATGCGAATGGGTTTGCCACAAAATGTGGGTTGCCACTGTCATCACTAAAGAGGGATGTTTCCACAAGGTTCTCAATGATCGGTCCCCAGCTGCACATAACTGTCAAGGTTATGATTTGAGAGAGGAAGATCCCCAAATCAAGACATTTCCAAGACAATCACAAATCTGGGCGTGGAACTCACTACTACCCCCATGACAAGATCTCATGAGGCCAAAGTGGAACCACTCTAAGTCCTAAGGTGCTCTCGAGCCGTGGTAATGAGCTCATCTCTCAAGAACAAGTAACACCCATCCCACCAAACAGAAAACCAGTCCAGACAGCCCAGTATATATACATGATGCAGAAAGTAAAGACTGAAAACTATAAATAAAGCTGTAAATAAAGTTGTAAATAAACAACAATAAAATACAAAAAGCCACAGCAAACAAACATCACCCAAAGAGACAGAAACAAACAAGCGCTAGGAGAGACTCACAGGGGAACCAGAGATACTGGTTATAGAGTATCCCCAGCAGAGTCGCCAGCTGTCGCTCCCCGGATTTCCATCCTGGTACAAACGCGAAAGTGGCGCGGAAAAAGGAAAGAGTCGCCAGCCAGGCATTTTTATCCCGAAGAAAGGGAATGGTAATGCTGCAAAAAACCAGAAGAAAAGAAGAGGAAGGACACGGGTCCTGCGAACCAAAGAGACTGTGTTCGGGAGTCGGTTACGACCTGGGAAGGTATTAGCACCCAAATCATCCGCCATACCCGACGGGATCCACGCTTGCAAAGAAAATGATTTCAATGGGTGAGGGTATGAAAGCTGCTTTAAAAGAAAATAAAATGAACTGGAAAAAGAACTGAGAAAGAAACTGAATAAGAAAACAAAGAGGAGAAATGTAGGGAAAATAAAGATTGTGCTTGAACGGGCCCTACCCCGCTACCTACGTACCTCATCGGAAAAATGAGGATCAGAGACGCCGTAGTTCCCCTAACTAGGGGTAACAAGGAAATTGCTTGTGAATTAAGGCTTGAACTGCCTATGCCATTGCTCAGGTGTTTCAGACTCGGACGACGAGTGTGTAACCGTCTTGCAAAGTGACAAGTAGGAGCAAGTTCGCGTACGGAGCGAAGGAGATGAGAAAAGAATTCCTGAAGGAGAAAAGCTTATTGTTTGTTTGTGTTTTTTTATGAGCTTTTTAGGAGTGTGTCACAAGGAAGTGAACTCAAGCTCTTTTCCATGGAATGTGCACTTGTCACTACATTCCGAGATGGAATAATAGAACAAGCACACTCAAGTAAGGAGAAGATCCCCAAAACTTGAACCCAAAGATTAGGGCCTAAGCTCACTAACTTGTTAAATTATTAAGTGTTTTTGGTATTTACAATGAAGAAGTGTTTTTTTATGTTTTTCTCTGTGAAGAAGATACCTTGATCAGACTTGTGCATCACAAGGTAGACTTGTACTATCCCAAGATGAGAAGACTACAAGCACACCTCATGGGATAAGGATATTGCTCAAGGTATTACTTCAAACTTTATTAAGATTTTTTTTAGGGTTATGAGATGAGAAGAGAAGAAGAACCAAAAGGATCACAAAGGCAAAATTCTAAAGGGGAACTAAAGAAATCCTAAGTGTTATCATGCATGGATATCCTAAGGTTAGTGTGGTTTTCTATCCTAAAGAAGAAAGAAAGAAGAAGAGAAGAAGAAGAAGAAAGAAGAGAGGATGAGATGAGAAAGGCCTAAGTCCAACAAGAAAAGGGTTAGCACAAATAAGAAATGAGAAGAAGAGATGAGAGTTGGAGATGTGGAACTCAACTTCCACACCTCACACTTACCATAGCCCCTGCAAGGTTAGTTACAAGCATACAAATGGAATGAAATGAACAAAATAACAAGCCATCATCATACAAACAGAAGTGAAATGATATGTACAAATGCACAATGCATATGCAAGACAAAGGAATGAAGAATGAAGCATACAAGTTAACATGATGCAACATGAATCACATGGCAATCAAATGCAAACTTAAGAAAGATGCAAAGCAAAGATGCACAAACATAGACTCAATGTACAAGATCAGAACCAACATAAATCAAGGAAGAGCTTAAGAAGCCAGCAAGATGAATAGAATGGACACACAATACCAAAAAAACACAAAATGGGAGTGAAAGAAGTAAGGAAGAAGTGAAAGCACACTTATGAAATGAAAGGACTTAAAAGGTAAGTAAACACACAAAATTCTGAGACACAAACCCTAAGCTAGGACCAGGAAGGTACCCATACCCCCAAAGGAACCCCAAATGAGAAGAATAAGTTGGCACAAGTGCCCTTCTAAGCCTATAAGAGACCTAATGGACCAAAAGAAGCAAAATGAGACAAGGTGAGAACAAAAATCCACATTAAATCAACCAAGCATCTAAGAATTCCACAACTTAAACCAAATGATCTTCAAACATGATGAATCAATAATCCAAAAGGATTTGGAAAAATTCAGAAGCAAACTAGGTCAAATGGAGGCAAGAACACAAACTAGGGTTAAAAACTTCCAACACAAGTCAAAGGACCAAGACCCAAGGAATAAATTTCTAAAAATCAGGGGAAAAATCACACATGAAGTACATCATCTTAGGAATCCAGAGCAAAAGGAAGGAATACAAAACTCAAAATGATGAAGTCTATAGAAAATGGACAAGGCAGTGTACTCAAGAAAGGATTAAAAAGAAGTTAATTGAAATAAGGAATTAATTATGACACGTGGAAATTAAAAAAAATGGAAAATAAAAATAGAGAAAAATAAAAGAAACTTAAAAGAAGACTCAAGAATGTTTTGGGGATTTTTGGATAGTCATAAGTATTTTTAATAATTAGAAACTAAAATGGATTAAAAAAATTAAAATAAGAAAAAGAGAAATTAAAAAGAAATGGGCTGGGGTGCAGATAGCATGAGGTTTGCGTTGAAAATGTTTGGGCTCAATGACTGGGGGTGTGAAGAGCAAGGGCTGAGGCCCAAACCTGCACAGGTACATAGCTCATGTGGTGGATATTATAGAAAAATAATGAGGAAAAAAACAAGAGATGCAGGATCAATCCCACGCGTGCTGAGCCTCATTCATTAATTGACGTGGAGCTTTAGTGGAATGTGAGTGGCTGGCGCATGCTAACTATGGTGTGCTGAGAAACACTTTGTATTAAAATGAAATAACAAAATTCATGTGGCTGGGAGGTGGTCTCTAGGGCTACGTGGCCAGATCCAGGGCGTTGGTGGACAGATCCAAGGGCTCTAGACTCATCTTCCTCAATGCACAAACCCTAGTTCATAATTCCAGTTTCTGGTGATCGGAGCAAGGGCTCCGGCACCGGAATTCGTAACAGACGCGCAAACAACAACATAAATCAACCAAATACTCCAGATTGGATAATTAACAAGCTCTGAATTCAAAAATGGACAGGAAAAGCTCTAAAACTCAATGAATCAACGGGATCGAAACAAAACAAGTGTGACCAAGAAACTTTGAATTCAAATATCTCATGCTACAATGCACCATTTTCAAAACCACAAGTTGAAGAATGATCAGTGTACCTCAAATATCACAAAACACCTAATCAATTTCATTTCCAGATCTCAAGATTCAGAACCATACCTGAGTTGCAGATCTTGATTCAAGCTGTTAGAAGACCAGATAATGGATGCAATGCACTCCAACTTCACTCTAGATGCAAAATAAATGCATCTAAAGTCTTGAATGAGGCTGGATTCGAAGCTTTGCTCACACCTGCCCTGAAATGGCAATGTTGTTGAACTTGAGAGGGAGCTTGAAAGAGTGGGTGATTAATGATCTTTAGCTTACACTGATCAAGGATCCACAATTTGTTTTGAGATTGATCACTTGTGTGATGAGAAATGAGAGAAAATGCAATTGGTGCAAGAACTTGGAAATGAGAGAATGAGAGAGAGGTCCCCAATTCTGAAACCCTAGCTGCTTAAGTATGATCTCTCAATCCAATGCTGAAAGAATGCCAAAGTTTGCACGTGTGGATCATGAGAAATTTGTGAATTTGCAAAATTTTGCAAATTGGTGTGAGAGCATGCCACCCTCATGCTTTTCTTGGCCTCTCAGCCCATGTGCAATCCTTTTCCAACCCTTTATCATAATACAACAAGTCCTGGCCCTTAGATCAAGTCATCACACTTTTCTCATGATTTTGCCAATTTTGCACTTTTTGAACAACAAACTTGTAGTGCACAAATGTGTGAGTTTCTCTTGAGAAAAATGATCCAAATTTAATGTATTTTATCATTGGAAACAAACTTGAACCATACCAAGTCTTGAAATTAAGTTTTGAACACTTTTGCTTTGGGTGCATGCATGAAAATTTGATTTTGCCCTAAATTCAAGCATTTTTTCGAAGGACCTCTAGAGCAAACCATAAATCCCCTGAAAATGTACTTGTACATTTTGAAAATGGGAGCCCTTAATCTCCAACTTTCATGTTTGACTTTGGTCCATTTGAAGAATTTTTGATCATGTTAAGGTCATTTGAAAATTAGGGCAAAAGTTGCCAAATTTGGAAATTTCTCAAAACCAAGTTTGTACCAATTTTGCAAAAAGCCTCAAATCTCCATGATTCTTGAACTTTGAAAATTCCAAACCTCTTATAACATTGTAAGGACACCCCTTGGCCAAAAAAGTTGGGTTATACCCCTTGAAATCACACAGTTGACTTTTTAAGGGCACAATTGACCAATTACTTCATCTGCAAGCAACTGAAGAATTTTCTGACTTCCACATGGAATTTTCTCATGAAAATTGGTACCTAGGATCATCTTAACATATAGAAGACTTTTCCCAGATGAAATGGCCAAAGTTGTGAGATCTTGGTGCTTGAATCTCAAACCCTAGTTTAGGTGCCTTGTGTAGGAACTTTGCCTTATCCTGAGACCTCTGGTGATCATGCAACCTTTTTAGCTTTTACAAATGAACTTGATCTTGTAAATGGAGTGTAGACCCATCATAGGACTTGTACAAAAACATTGGGACCCTTGTGGTGGCTTCTGATGCCTTAAGAACCTCCACAGATGATCATATGCCTAATGTTAGGACACGAAGAATGTTATGCCTCATCTTTCCATGCTAGGATGCTAAGAAAATGATATGTTCATGATGAATATGATGTGATATGATGCTTAAAATGAAGAGGGCAAATTTGGGGTGTTACAGCTGCAACCTCACACCAAAACGCAGGTGGAAAATACATGAAACGCACGGCTTCGAAAACTCACAAGCCACTTCTTTTCCATCAGTTTTTTACATCAGCTATCACAAGCCGAATCTGTAGCACGCAACTCACAAACTCAAACATCACGCCTTCCGCACATCAAACGCATTCCAAAAATGCAGCAAGGGGAGAGTCCAAAACGCAAAACAAAAAGAATAAAATGCAGACGAATTCAACATTTAACACAGCAACAAGCACACAAATATCATGATCGCCAAAACGCATATGCACTGAGAGCTAAACGGCAGCTTCAATTCATCTGCACCCTTATATAAATTAAGCTTCATTATCCTTCAATCATCAAAGCTTTGAAAGCCCTCCAAAAGTTCTGCCAAATTGAAATCAAAGCTTCAAAAAACTCTGCCCCAAAATCAAAATCTTAAAATCCAATTCACCTTCAACCTTTCTCCAAATTTGTATCCATCATCAACAACAACAATAATCGGAAAACAGAAGAAGAAAACAACTTCGCATCATTTCCGAATCAACATCGATTCTCGTCTGAACAACAACAACAACGAAAAATTGGAAAAGAGAGAAGAAGGTACAGAGACGTGCGTTGTTGATGTTCATGGTTGTTGATTTTGTGCGATTTTGGAAATCGATTTGAGATTCAATGGCGGCGATTTTTTTTCTTCCATACGGTGAACAGTGCACTGTGTTTTAGACATCGTGAAGAAGAAGCGTGTTTGATGATTTCAATTTTCTTTTTATTTCATTAATTATTTTTGTTTCTTTACTAATTGATGTAGTTTGGGCCTAATTCGTTGTCTGCACCCCAAGCTATGCGTCGTACTCCCTCTGTGTCTCCATGTGTTCTTTCTTTTTCTTTTAAATATTTGTTTTTATAATTTTTCTTTGTTTTACTTTTTTTATAAAAATCTGATGTAGTTTGGGCCTATGAATCTTGATCCATTACTTCTCACTATCTCCAGTTTACGTTTTACTCCCCTCTGTTTTTGTTCTCTTTTTTTTTAATTTTTAAATTGATCTTTGTTGATAGTTTAATCAACCATTTTATTTCTAAAACTTCTTCAAACTTTTTGTTCTTGTGTCAACTTTTATTTTTTTTAAAAAATCATTTAATAAAATCTTGAAAAATATTTTGGTAACTTCTTTTGAGATGGTTATGATTTTTTTTATTTGCTTGTTGTTGAGTGGATTATAAATATTAGATCCATTTTTTTTTCCTTTCATCTTATTTTTCTTTTGGTCGATGAGATCTCTGATTCGAAGATTATTGGATTTCGAAAATGTTTAATCTTCATTATTTCAAATCTATGGATGAATGATCATTTGGATCATTCTGCATACTTTGGGACCGTGATAGATTACATTCGATAATTCAATGTGAAATCTCGATTACGATTAAACCATTACCACCTTTTCTTTTAGTGCGACATGTTTTCGGAGAATGATCCATCATATCATTTCTCTAACATGTATTAGCACAAATATTTTCCACCTTAATTGGTGGTGGCCGGCCTCATTTGTAGGGTAATTATTTTGTAAATTACTCGGCGATTGCTTAACATGGACCTAAACTTGTCCCGAATTCGGAATAAGATCCAATTGGATCCGGTTGCCTCTCGATTTTGGTTATCTCTTTTTGGTTGTGTTTGATTAAGTTCATCATACCATTTCTATGTAAATATTATTATACTATTAATATACTAACATTTTAATTCATTCTCGCACCTTATCCTCTTTATTTCAATCTCTCGCTCCTTATCTCTTTTATTATGCTTTTATTATATTATATCATCCATCATTTTGTTTATGTTTATATTTTTATGCTTGTGATTTTTTCCTTTGTCTATTTGGACACAAAAATATTAATAACGGATTAAACATCTAAAAGACTTGTGACTTTAACTTTGGACTATGGCTACTATCCTTAGCATTGGACTTGGAGTTTGGACTTAGATTTTAGGATCTATCCATTTGCTCAAGTTATTATGGATTGAAGACCTTGGCCTCGATTTGGTTCACTTGGTTATGAGGATGGAAATCCTATTGTTTCGAAGAATGTTCACCATATGGTTTGGTTGTTCTTCCCTTAACTTTTACTTTCAAGTCTTAGGATAGTCCCTTCATCTCTTCCTACTTCTTAAATTTTCAAATCCTCTTCCTATTTTCAAAACTTTCTTTGTTTTCAAACTTCAAAACATTTTCACAATCAAACCTTGACTTAGGTCATGCGGTTTTACTGTTTCATTTCATTTCTTAATAAATGCTAAACCACATAAGCATATCGAAACTTTCTTCTCAAAAACTTTAAAAACATTCAAAACTCATTCAATTGTTTTTGTGCCCTCGTGTACTTTTCTTTTCATATGTTTAGATATGATTCATTCTTTCTAGTGGAATTATTCGCTAAAGAATGACGACTTATCTTTACATTTTAAAATCAATTCAACTCATTGTTCTTTTCATATTTTGTACCACGAACTACGAGGTTTTGATCTTGCATTGCACTTTGTGGGTATGTAGGCATGAGACAATCGTCTCTTGAAACACAAAAATATTAAAAAAACATTTCTCTTCACATCTCTTCAATCTCTTTCAAACAAACCATTTTCAAACCAAAAAAGCAAAAAAATATTTCAAAGGGCTCCCGTGGAGTACCACGGACGTTTTGGGTGCGTAAAACCTTCCCAATTTGTAACCTATCCCCTTACCCATTCTCTGTTCGATTCTTTTTGCTTTTTGCTTTTAGATTCATTAGGTTTTATTCGCTCTTTTTCCCTTTTCCATTTGGAATAAAATAAAAACGCGATGGAGACTCTGTTTACCTTGAGTTAAGTTAATCAATAGCTTACACTCATGATTTTACCGCTACAGAAAAGTGGCGACTCTGCTGGGGAGTCAATCTCTAAGTGGATTCGGCCTACTTTGATTTATTTACTGCTTCGGTTTGATTTGTTTGTTATTTGTTTGTTCTGTTTCGGTTTTGGTGATCCTTTGTGAGTGAGATAGATTCTAACCTGAATCTGAGTTGAACTTATGATAGGAAGGTGATATTCGAAGCGATACGCGATGGGGTAGTCCAAAGCGATATCAATTTGATAATCTCCACTCGGTTAGGCTCTCTTGGATTATCAATGTCATGATGAGTAATCATACGTGGCATTATTTTCCGACCTTGAGTTGATCATGCTGAGGACCATAGAACCCTTAACCAATCCAAGCCAATATTAGGAACATTGTGCGGAAACTATCTAGGTGTAAACCTAAGGTGGTTGTCACGCGATACTACACCCGGACGAGGTCTATTTTAAAAATGTTATCGGTTGAGGAGTAATCCAACGTACCGATAAAATTCTAAAGTTGGTTGTTAACTCCGGGAACCTCTGTTAGCACCCTTTTGGTTTTCTGCAGGTACAATGAAGACAAACCTTAGTACATGCCTTTGTGGGTTGTTGGTTCTTATCCCTGGACTCCATGCTCGTGATCTGAACCTTTGAACCTGTGTGCTTTGCATGATCTTGTTTGTGGTTATTGCATCTACATATTCATCATGATCATCATCACAACTATTTTTCAAGGAAAATAATTCCGATTATTACAAATATTGGAAAAAGTAAATATTCCTTTTTGTCAAGATTTTTCATGACCGTATTCTCGATGTTGACCATGTTTGCAATAATCGAGTTATTTTTCTAAAAATGGAAGTGAATATTGCATATCATTGCATCCTCGCATATTCTTGCGTTCATCTGAGTTGTGTGGGAACTCATCCCGGTTGTTTCCTTCTTCAGTTGTCTTTTGATCCGTCAAGCTGTTTCCTCAACACGGATACGGTACTAGAGCTGCTAACAGATTGAGAGCTATCAGATTGAGAATGGAAAACCAAGAACAGCATAACATGGAAGTCCGGATGGAGATTGATGAGTTGAAGGCCGGTATGACCAAGCTCACTGAAATGATCCAAATTCTGATTGCTCGAGGTGAACCACCTCAAAGGACTGTTATCTCTGAAGTTTTTATTGTTGTTGTTGATCCTCCTGTGATTCAGCACCCGGCTTCTACTTGGCAAGAATTTGGGTTACCTCCGGATTACGTGCCAGCTTCTACGTTGTTGGGAGACTTTTACTTCGGTATCCATTACAGAAATGAGAAGAGAAAAGGGTACGTGAATTGTTGTGCTCCATTGTTTGCTGAGTGGTTTGTGAAGAAGCTTCCAAAGTCCAAACCGTTCAAAGATCTTAGGCAAGATTGGAAGTGGGCTAGAAGATTGATGGGTTTAACATCTGACTACATAGCTTGGGGATGTAGAAGAAACTTAGTGGGGAAGGAGTTTATTACAAGGTGTGGTGAGTTTCCCTATGTGCCTTTGTTGGGAAGGAAAGGAGTGATAAGTCATAACCCTGTGTTGTCTAGAAAACAGTTTGGCTATCCACTGAAGGATCCTCCGTCAGATGAAGAAATAGCTAAGACTCTGTACTTTCCGGCTGAAGATAATGAGTCGTTGGTTATTCAAGTATCTCAAGCTTGGGAAACAAATGTTAGAGAGGGTAAGAAAGAATTCGGAGAGGTAGACCCTAAGACTTATCCCTCTTTTGTTGCTTCGATACAAGGTAGGGTTGATACCTTCTTCCTTCCATTCTCAGTTGAGGCTCCACTATATCCAAAAGAGGTACCGGTACAAACCTATGTTTCTCTTGAAGATTACAAGTTGGAAGCTCAGTTGCACAAGGTTCGGGTAGAGAATTTTAAGATGGCTAGCTTGTATCACCGTGCCAATCATGCTAAGCAAGAAGCAGAAGAAAAGCTACAGAAGATGCAGGCTACCTTAGAAGCTAAGGAAAAGGAGTTTGCTGGGAGAGAAGCTCATTTTCAGAGATTGGGTCTAATAGAGTCAAAAAGAGAAGCGGAGCATAAGAAGATTGTGAAGACTCTTAGAGAAGCTTTTCAGTCCATTACTTGGTTACAGGGCCAAAGAGAACAAGAGCAGAAGAAGTACATAGAAAAGGAAGAGTTCTTCGAGGTGCAGATGGCATTCAAGAAAGAAGAAATGGAACAAGTTCACAAGATACGAAGGGAATAGACTCAGCAATTGGTACAGAGCCAGCTAGCCTTGGAGGAAGTGATAAAGGAGATCGCGGATCTTAAGTTGAGAGCAGGCGTCAAGAAGAACCGGACGGAGGTGGTGACTGCAGAAGAGGAGCCTGAATCTTCTTTTAGCCTAGGGTTTTAGTTTATTGTTGTTTGTATCCAGACTACCTACAGGCTTGTTATAGGAATCTTGCTTTATCTTTCTGTTTTTTGAATTGTAACCCTTTGGGGATTCTGTTTATGTTTGTGACTCTGGTTGTTGGTAGTTTGTTCGTGTTATACAATGTTACTTTCTAGTTATTGTTTCTGAATGAGCAAAGTTGTTTGCCCTAAGCCATCAGGGTCTGAATACTTCTCAAAAGAGTTTGAAAAGCTAGTTTCCGAAGGGACATCTGAAGTATTCTATGTCAAAGAATACAATAATTGGGGAATATCAATGCCTGAATGTGGAAACATGAATAGTTACATTACATGCATATAACGTGTTTGTTGTTTTGCAGGTAATTCTTCAGTGTTCTAACGTTCATGTCACTTTCAAGCATTATAGCTCCTAAGAAGGTTCAGAGATAGCCAACTGTGCACAGATACCCTACGAAGGTGAACAGAGAGAGAGCAATGGAGCAGATTCAAGCAGATTTGGCTGATTTAAGGACGAGAATGGACAATTTCATGACCCTCATGGTTGGGATGGGTCAAACTCAAGAGCGGCTGCACGAAATGGTGGAGAAAAATCAAGCCAGGAACAATGGGACAGCTTATGGAGGAAACCGCAACGGGGCTGGCGTCCGTCATGTTGAAATCCCTGTGGTGCAACCAGGGATCACCATTATCAATGATGGAGTGAATAACATGCAGATGGATGGGCAAAACGAGCAGTTCACTTTGCTGGATGAGGCGGAAGGCCAAGGGTTTGATATGAATAGGAGGTTTGAAGAAAAGGCTAAGCAAATTTGCGCCATTCAATCTCAGAGTTCTCTAGGGTTTGACATCACTGATTTGGGCTTAGTGCCAGGGGTGAGAATTTCCTACAAGTTCAAGGTCCCTACTTTTGAGAAGTACAACGGCACGGTTTTCCCGAAAACTCACCTTCAGTCTTTTGTAGGAAGGATTATTGCGCATACGGATGATGAGAAGCTGCGGATGTATTACTTCCAGAATAGTCTTGTAGGAGCTTCCTTGGAATGGTACATGAAGCTGAGTCGGGTCAATATTCGAAGCTGGAAGAATTTAGCTGAGGCGTTTGTGAAACAGTATCAGTATAATTTGGATATGGCTCAGAATCATACCCAGTTGCAGACAATGTCTCAAACTGCTAAAGAAGGGTTCAAAGAGTACGCCCAGAGGTAGCGTCAGCTTGCTGCTCGAGTACAACCTCCCTTGTTAGAGAATAAAATGCCAGACATGTTTATGGGAACACTGCATGGGTGTTTATTGAGAGACTGGCGTCTTGTTCAGCGACAAAGTTCAACAACATCGTGATAGCTGGAGAGAGGGTTGAAACTCTTCTGAAAATCGGGAAGATCCAAGACGGTGGTGCAGGTAGCTCAAGCGGTGTGAAAAAAGATTTCAGTGGACCTCCAAGAAGAAGGGAGGGAGAAACTAATGCTATGTACGGTCGAGGTCGGGGCCGCGGATACAGAGGATCTTACGAGCAGGTGCCAGTTATCACCATTCCATCAAGTCATGTGCAACAAACCCAACAGCAGCAACAGCCGCAGCGGAATAACTATCAGCAAAGACCCTATCAACAGAGACAAGCTCGTCCAGCTAATAGGGTGTTTGAAGCCATCCCGATGACGTACACAGCACTGCTCCAGAGATTGTTGGACTTGAACTTGGTTCAGTTGAGGACATTAGCACCACCTCCACCTAGAGATCTTCCAGTGGGGTATGATGCTAATGCAAGATGCGCATTTCATTCAGGAGCTCCCGGGCACTCAACGGAGAAGTGCAGGGCATTACAGCATAAGGTCCAAGACTTGATTGACTCGAAAGCAATTAACTTTGCACCGCCTCCAAATGTTACATCAAACCCCATTCCAAATCATGGAGGGGCCAGGATAAATGTTGTTGACAATGGCGAGAGGTTGAACCTGATTCTGAATGTGGATGAAGTAGAGACTTCGTTGTTGGTCGTGAAAGACAGATTGCTGAAAAGGCAGGTATTCTCGGGTTGTGATTTTGGCTGTGAGGGTTGTTTGAAATCAATTAATGGTTGTGAGGATTTGAAAGTCGGGTTGCAGTGTTTAATTAACGAGGGGTCTCTACAGTTTGACAGAGTTGACAATAGAGGTGATTGTGTGTCTACAGTGACAATTTATTTTGATCCTGCTGAAGTTCCTACCCGGAGAGAGACTGTGACTATCTATGTTCCAGAAGTGAGTTCGGTTACCATCATTGTTCCAGGACCGGTTCCTTATGTTGATGACAAGGTCATCCCTTGGCACTATGGCTCAGACGTGTACGTAGAAGGACATAAGGTGGAGAGTAAAATAGTGACAATTGACCCGACCATTGTGAATGTCGGAGGAGTTGGTGGGTTTACCCAAAGTGGGCGTCTCTTTACTCCTCAAGCTCTTAGAGGTGATCATGAAGCTGAAGTTGTTGCAAAGGCTAAGGGTAAACAGATAGCAACTGAAGAGGTGACAACTCATGCTGCTAGTCAAGGCACTTTTGAAAATGAAGTTGAAGAGTTCATGAGAATAATTAAGAAAAGTGGCTATAAGGTGGTTGAACAGCTGAATCAGACCCCGTCCAAGATATCCATTTTGTCGATGCTGATGTGTTCTCAAGCTCACCGGGAGGCTTTGCTAAAAGTTTTGCAAATGGCGTATGTACCACAAGAGATAACTGTCAACCAGTTGGAGGTTGTGGTAGCCAATGTGAACACCATCCTTGGGTTGGGATTCACAGATAGATATCTCACTTCTGAGGGACGTAATCACAACAAGGCCTTACATATCACCATGGAGTGTAAGGGAGTTGTTCTATCACACGTCTTGGTAGATATAGGTTATTCCCTCAATGTGCTCCCTAAAAAGGCCCTCATGAAGCTGAATGTTGATGGCATTGTTTTACGACCCAGTGATTTGATTGTAAACGCCTTTGATGGATCGCGGAGATCTGTGTTTGAGGAGGTAGAGCTATCGGTAAAGATTGGGTCTCAGTTATTCAAGAGTACATTCTATGTTATGGATATTACACCCCGCTTATAGCTGTCTGCTAGGGCGTCCTTGGATTCATGATGCTGGCGTAGTAACACCCACGTTGCATTAGAAGTTGAAGTATGTGGTAGACGGCCAAGTTGTTACTGTATGTGGTGAAGAATATATTTTTGTAAGCCATCTGTCGACCTTCAAGTACGTGGAAATGGACGGGGAGATCCATGAGACACTTTTCCAAGCTTTTGAGACAATTAATGTTAGTACTTTGTCTCCAGTTGCTGCAGTTCAGAGCAATGAAAAGGAAGGGACTCCTATCTACTCCTACAAGCAAGCTAAGGAAGTAGTTCAATCTGGAAGTGCCGAGGGCTGGGGCAAGCTGCTAGAAATGGAAAAGAAAGCTGACAAATTTGGTCTCGGATATCAACCTGGTCAGTCCAGTTGGTCTCATGGCAGTAAGCCCATAGCATTCACAAGCGCTGGAATGCTCGACTACAACATCATTTGTGCAATAGATGCAGAGAGGGATAGTGACTACGACTTAGATAACTGGATTCACCCATGCGTTCTTGGGAGGAGCTCTGGAACTGGTCTGCTGAAGATTTTGTTCAAGTTACTTGGCAGTCAAAGTAACTTTTTTTGTTTCCATTTTTATCATACTGCATGTCAAATCCTGCACTCTGCCCAAGGTGTATGGATCCATATCTAGGGCCACCATGTTTAAATGCATTTTCTTTTTTCCATGAAATAAAGGACATTTTTTCAAGCAAATTGTGTTCTCTTTCTTTCGTTTTAAAATATTTCACAAAAAACAAATAAAATGGCAATGTTTTCTCCTGTGTTTTTGTGTTTGTGTCTCTCTTGTAAAAGAACATATTTTGAAATACGCACATCCTTTGTGCAGTGTTGATCATTCGGATTCTTGTGATAACGTTCCTGCTATGACTATGCATGACTTCGACAATCCTATCTACCAAACTGATGAAGGGGTTGAGGAAGACTGTGAGCTCCTAGAAGAATTGGCTAGGTTGTTGAAACAAGAGGAAAAGGTTATTCAGCCTCATCAGGAAGAAATATAGATCATCAACATCGGGTTTGGGGATGTAAAGAAAGAGATAAATATTGGGGCTAGTCTGCAGGCCGAGGTAACGAGAAAATTGATTGGTATGCTACATAAATATGTGGATATCTTCGCCTGGTCGTATCTGTTGCACCCCAAAATTTGCCCTCCACAAGACAAGTCATTGTGTACTAAGAGGCTCACAACGTTCACAACGTTCACAAGACATCTCATGAGGTTCACAAGGTTCACAAAGTTCACAATTAGTCAAAAAGTTTGACAATTCCCTCAGACAATGCATTCTCCTAAGCAATGCATCCTAAACTAGGGTTTTGACTTTAATCAGGCTAAATGGACTTCCAAGACTTCAAGTGAGCTTCATAGCATCCTATATGTGTTCAAGAATCCCCATGTCAAGTTTCAAGACTTTCCCAAAAGTTTTGCTCAGTCAGATGATCAGATAGGTTAAAATCAGTCAAAGCAGTTAAAAAGTCAAACTGAGGTCAACTGTGGTCAAACCAAAGTCAAACTTCATGATTTTTTTCCAGCATCAATTATATGAAGTAAAATTCATCATTTGATCAATGGTTGATCATGATTCATCAAGGAGATTTTAGATCATCAAGAATCAGGAGTTTCTAATTAGGGTTTTCATAGGAAAAGTCAACTGAACTTTGACCAGCCATAACTTTCACATGCTTCATCAAAAATTTTCCATCCAAAGCTCATTTTAAAGTAAATTGAATTCTATACAAATTTGTGTCTCACAATCCAAGCCCAAAAATGCTTCATTTGGAGGGTATGAGCTAAGACATTATAGGTCCTTTTAAAAGTCAACAAAAAGTCAACAACTTCAAAAGAGCATAACTTGAGAATGGTAAAAGATATGGACATTAGACCAAAGAGGTTAGTTAGAGGACTCTATAAGCTTTCCAAAATGTCCAAGAACACCATCATAGCATTAAAATTGAAGGATTTGTGCCCTTGCAAAGTTGGGAAATTTTTGGGAAGTTTATGAAGCAAATAACGCCTTAAAACCAATTTTTGCTAAATGAGCCCACCAAATTGCCATCCAAACTTTACAATATCATCAAACACGACCCAACCCACCTATTTTATGATTTTTATTTTTTTATTTCATATTTATTTGAATTTTATTCATTAAAATACAATTTAAATTGAAATAAAATATAAAAATCATATATTTGAAAAGGATTTGGTTTCTAGAATGTCTTAAAAAGCATTTAAGCTTGATTGGTACCATTCAAAATCAGATCATCCAAACATAGCAATGTTAGATCAAAATAAATCAAGTTTTAAGAACAAATCGTTTTCAATCTCATGAGGTCCAAATATCCAAAGGAATGATCAAGCGCTTGACCTAATTTTATTGTATCTTATATAAACAACATGAAGCAATACACTATGCACGAATTGGCAGCCTCTTACATCCTCTTCAAACATCAAAAAAATTCATCCAAAACACCAATTCGGTTTCATCATTACAAAAAGTTTTAAGGTATTTTAAAGACATGGAACGGTTCCTTGGACATCACTAAACCAATCCCAACCTTCAAAAGCACCAAAAACAAGCTCATGTGCATAAACCGATTCATCATGTTCATGATATTTTTGATTTTCGATTCTGGATATTTATTGGTTTTTAATGAATTTTGATTGGTGTTTCTTGTTTGTGATAAGTTATAGATCGATTCTGGACAAGTTTCATGAAGAACCATCACCTAATATGGATTTCACCATTACTAGGGTTTTTCGGCCAATTTAGGGTTTCATGATTTAGGGGATATAAATAAATTCTAAGACCATAAATCAACTCTAATTGATCTCTGGATTATGTTTCTGAATTTAATTTGATGAAATTTTGCTGTTTTATGGGTGATTAAGTTTCGTAGGGTTTGCTGCAAATGGAAATTCGCAGGAAGACTTGTAGCAAAAATCGTAGCAAAAATCGTAGGTCTGGAGGAAGAAGAAGATGTCCAGCGCGCCAAAATTCATATTTCAAAATTGGATATTATATTTTATGATATTGTTGTTATTATTATTTCAGAAGAACAAGCTAGCTCAGTTGGTTAGCATGCGCGTGTGATGTAGAAAGGGTCCTGGGTTCAAACCTTCCCCATGCCATTTTGTGTTGTTTTGTTTTTTACGATTTTTGCAGGTTAAAAATAAAATGAATAGAACCTGTTGTACTATCACCAACGCACGCATAGCCCAGTGGAAGGGAGACTGGTCCAGGATGTGTAAAGCCTAGGGCCTGGGTTCGAATCCCAGCCCTAGGTAAGTTGCAATTTTTTGTTCTTTTATTTTTGATTTGTTTATTTAATTCTTTTGTTTAAATTATTATAAAAAATATATAATTATGTTAATATGTAAATAATTCTAGGTTAATATTTACATGTTCTAAAAAATTCCTAAAAAATGTTTTCTAATTAAACTTTATTTTCACAAATTTAAATTAATATGTAAATGTTTATATATTCTAAAAAAATTTCTAAAAAAAATAATTTGTTATTTATTTGACTTAAGAAATGTGTATATTTGTTTAAATGATTAAATTAGTATTAGGTATCAAATTAAAATATTTTTGTACTTAAAACCCTAATTTATTCTTATAAACAATTCAAAACCCTAATTTTCTTTTATAATTTTAATTTCTTATTTTTATTATGTTTGTTTAATTATAATTAATAAATATTTCTAATATGTATATATAATTAAATCATTAAACTATTTAGCATGTTTATTAGTATATAATTATTATTATCTATTTCTCTTCTTGAAATTCTTAAAAAATGATTATTTATTTAAATTTGAACTTTTAATTTGTTTTCTATATTATATTATTATGCTAACCTTTTTTTCTCTTATATTTATTTTATTTATTATTACTAACCTTTTATTTATTTATTTATTTATCATATGCTTATTATTTAAATTATTTTATTATAATGTAATTGTGCAAATTATGTAATAGTGGTAGAATTTTTATTATGCTATGGTTAGTAAATTAGGGAGCGAAAACATATTTGCTTTTAAAATTTGAATTTTAGATCACTAATTTTAAGATAAATATTTGAACTTGTACACGCACACACGTAAGTCGATCCTGGATCGCCATCTCACTTCTTAAGGGTTACATCTCATGTTGCCTAAATAAAAGGTCAAGTAAGGTGTATAAAGCAAAGTCCCATCTCTTATTAATATCATATTGTCCCTTTTAAAGATTATAAGATCAAGTCCCTTCATGGTTGCCTTTGTAAATGATCTTGTCCCTTTCGAATAAAAGATGATAAGTCCCTTCGAATTGCTAATACACCTTACAGTTGCCTAATAACAGATGACCCTTCATATGTCCCTTATAACATCCAAGGTAATGACTACATATTCCTTAATAATAGGGATAGTCTTACCATTGAAAGAACATTTAAGAACAGTAAAGATTTAACATAGGGTAGGTTCCTCTTAAGTACTTGCTCACTTTTTCTTCAAAATACTTCATTACACTTCACATTTTCAAACAAATTTTCAAAACAAAGTCTTTATATATATCCATACAAGGATCATTATAAAGTGCTTAAGAAAATTTCTAATCACACACTACACTTCTCAAAATAGTTTAAAGTGAGCTAAGTAACTAAGAGCCCATGGATAACCATGGATGTAAAGTGTGCTAACACCTTCCCTTTACATAACCTACCCCCCGAACTCAAAAATCTTTTAAGGTCTTTCCTGTTCTTTTATGCCTTTTCCTTTGGATAAAATAAAAGTCGGTGGCGACTCTTGCTATCCGTAACATAACTAAAGTCAGTTCTCCCACCGTGTTACAGTATCAAGATATGCCAGGGTTGGATACTGACATCGTTGTGCACAAGATGCCACTAAAAGAAGACTGTCCTCCGGTAAAGCAAAAGCTGAGAAGAACTAGCCCTGATATGGCTATGAAGATTAAGGAGGAAGTTCAAAAGCAGTGGGATGCGGGTTTCCTTGTTGTAACTAGTTACCCACCTTGGGTAGCTAATATTGTGCTTGTACCAAAGAAAGATGGCAAGGTCCGGATGTGCGTCGATTATCGGGATCTAAACAGAGTAAGTCCAAAGGATGACTTTCCATTACCTCACATTGATGTGCTGGTAAACAATACCGCTTAGTTCTCGGTATTTTCTTTCATGGATGGCTTCTCTGGGTATAATCAAATCAAGATGGCACCGGAAGACATGGAGAAAACGACATTCATTACCCCGTGGGGTACATTCTGTTATAAGGTTATGCCCTTCGGATTGAAGAATGTCGGGGCAACGTATCAACGGGCTATGGTAACTTTTTTCCACAATATGATACACAAAGAAATTGAATGCTATGTGGACGATATAATTTCCAAGTCCCGGGATGAAGAAGAGCATCTGGTTAATCTCAAAAAGTTGTTTGACAGGTTGATAAAGTACAGATTGAGTTTGAATCCAAACAAGTGCACTTTCGGAGTGCGTTCTGGTAAGTTGTTGGGTTTTATTGTTAGCCAGAGAGGGATTGAGGTAGATCCTGCAAAAGTAAGAGCGATACAGGACATGCCTGTACCGAAAATAGAAAAAGAAGTGCGTGGGTTTTTAGGTAGATTAAACTACATTTCACGGTTTATATCTCATCTAACTGCCACATGCGAGCCAATATTCAAATTGTTAAGAAAAGAACAAATGATCATGTGGAATGAGGACTGTCAAAGAGCCTTTGAAAGGATAAAAGAATATTTGTAGGAGCCTCTGATCCTAATGCCTCCAGTTCTAGGACGGCCACTCATCATGTACTTGACTGTGTTAGAAGGGTCGACGGGGTGTGTTCTAGGCCAACATGACGAGTCTGGTCGAAAAGAGCATGATATTTACTACCTTAGCAAAAAGTTTACCAACTGTGAATCTCGTTATTCGCTGCTCGAGAAAACATGTTGCGCTTTGTCATGGGCTGCCCGCCGACTAAGACAATACATGTTGATCCACACCACATTGCTAATCTCAAAAATGGACCCTGTCAAGTATATTTTCGAGAAACCAGCATTAACCGGAAGGGTTGCAAGGTGGAAAATGATCTTAACAGAGTATCACATACAATATACTTCCCAAAAAACCATCAAAGGAAGTGTATTCTCAGATTATCTTGCATAGCAACCGCTTGAAGACGACTATCAGCCAATGAAGTTTGATTTCCCTGATGAGGACATCATGTACCTCAAGGAAAGAGATTGCGAGGAACCACTTCCGGAGGAGGGGCCTGACCCTGAATCCAAATGGAAGTTGATGTTTGATGGGGCAGTCAATATCAACGGACGCGGAGTTGGTGCTATTCTTATCACTCCCGAAGGCGTTCACTTTCCCTTCGCTGCCAGAATTACTTTTGGTTGCACCAACAATGAAGCGAAATACGAGGCGTGCATAATGGGAATAAAGGAGGCCATATACTTCGGATTAAGACCCTCGATATATTCGGAGATTCAGCCCTTGTTATCAACCAGATTACCGGTAAGTGGTATACACATCAAGAACACTTAACTCCTTATAGGGATTATGCCAGAAGACTGTTGACGTTTTTCACAATGGTTAAGCTTCAATATATACCACGAGATGAAAATCAATTTGCCGATGCATTGGCTACACTTTCTTCGTCCATCAAAGTCTTGTGTTGGAACTGCGGGCCCAGGATTGACATTTCCAGGCTTGACGCACCAGCTTATGCTTTCTCTGTAGACGCAGTGTCTGATGAGAAACCTTGGTACTTTGACATCAAGCTCTTCCTAGAAAAACAAGAATACCCAGCTGGGGCATCATCTAACGACAAGAAGACCTTGAGACAACTTGCTGCTAGCTTCTTCTTGAATGCAGACGGGGTTCTATATAAGAGGAACTTTGACATGGTCTTGCTCAGATGCGTGGATAGACACGAAGCAGACTTGTTAATGCAGGAAGTCCACGAAGGATCTTTCGGTACTCATGCAGGAGGGCATGCAATGGCTAAGAAGTTATTGAGGTCGGGGTACTATTGGCTAACAATGGATGCAGACTATTGTTCGTACGCCCGTAAGTGCCACAAATGCCATATTTATGCAGACAAGGTGCATGTTCCTCCAAGCCCGCTCAACGTCATGTTATCTCCTTGGCCCTTTTCTATGATCGGGAAGATAGATCCTACTGCTCCAAACGGTCATTGTTTCATCTTGGTTGCGATTGATTACTTCACCAAATGGGTCGAAGCAGCATCTTATGCCAATGTTACTCGTCAAGTGGTAGCCAGATTTCTAAAGAGAGAATTCATTTGCAGATACGGAGTGCCCGAGCGAATCATTACTGATAATGGTTCCAACTTAAACAACAAGGTGATGGCAGAGCTGTGTCGGGACTTCAAGATTCTGCATCACAATTATTCTCCTTACCGGCCAAATATGAATGGCGCGGTAGAGGCAACCAACAAGAATATTAAGAAGATTGTGCAGAAGATGGTTGTCACTTAAAAATATTGACATGAGATGTTACCATTTGCACTGCATGGGTACCGAATGTCAGTCAGGACACCGACCGGGGCAACTCCTTTCTCCTTGGTGTATGGCATGGAGGCAGTCTTGCCTGTTGAGGTAGAAATTCCTTCATTGTGTGTGATGATGGATGTGAAGCTTGATGAGGCTGAATGGGTACATGCTCAATATAATCATTTGTGTCTAATTGAGGAAAAGAGATTAGCGGTTATCTATCATGGTCAGCTTTATCAGAGGAGAATGAAGCGAGCATTCGACCAACGAGTACGTACTCGGGAGTATCAAGTAGGAGAGCTTGTGATCAAGAGGATTGTTCCTCCAGGTTCAGATCACAGGGGCAAGTGGACCCCAAACTACGAAGGACCATTCATAGTGAAGAAATTTTTCTCAGGCGGAGCACTGATGCTCACCACTATGGATGGAGATGACTTCCAATCCCCTGTTAACTCGGACGCAGGTAAAAAATACTTCGCATAAAAAGACCCGCTGGACACAAAAACAGAATTAAAGTCCAGGAAAGAAAAGGGCATCCTGGCGAGCTAAAAACAGAATAAAAAGCTCGGGAAAAAGCTAGGGAAAATAAATGAAAGATGTACACCCATTGAGTTGAAAAGCCACATCGAAAGCTCAGGCAAAAAAGGGTATCCCGGTGGATTGAAAACCCGAAAGGGCGATCCACACAAAACAAGGGAATAAGCTGTCGCTCCCACCAAATGACAACCGGGGTCAGAAGGGGTACAGACGCGAACGGTCGGCGAAAGAGGGATGAGAACACACAGGGGTGAACTCAAAAGACAAGAGTCGCCAGCTAGGCATTTTTATCCCGGAGGAAAGGTAATGCTGCATAAACCTAAGAAAAGATGGACAAAACGGTTGCGAACCAGAGAGATTGAGAAAGGGGGTTGGTTACAACCTGGGAAGGTATTAGCACCCAGATTGTCCGCCGTACTCGACGGGATCCACGCTTGAAAGTTTGTGTTTTAAAGGGGTACTGTCAGTGCAATTTGTGTATCAAAGCTGGAAAGAATGCAAGTGTCAGTGTCAAAGAAAAGTGAAGTGAATAAAAGAAGTGTCAGTGCAAGGGAAGAGTGTGAAGCTCAAGACTATGAGGCTTAGAGAGTAATGCTGGAAAGAGGGGGAATATACAGAGAGTTTTGTTCGATAACAGTTAAGTTATGCCTACGTATCCTCTCGTGCAATGAGGAAGTCAGAACACCGTAGTTCGACCCAAAGAGACTGAAAGATGAATTAACTTGTGAACTGCTTACTTGTCTATGCTCAAGTGTATGACCTGTCTGGCTCAGGTGCAAACTGTCTTGCATTAGACGGAAGAAGCAAGTTCTCGTTTGTGAGTGAATGAGGTGAGAAAAGAATCCCGGAGGAGACGATTATTGTTTGTTTTTTTGTGTTTTCAGTCTTTTATTGCTTTTTGAAGTTTGTCATAAGTTAATGAGCTTAAGCCTAAACCAATGGGTTAGTAAACTCATCACATCCTCCCTCTGATTAGGGGTAATGAGAGTACCTTAAGTGTGAAGTCAGCATCTCACACTTAATCACCATGATGTAGGATTAAGATCATTAACCTACTTGTGATTATTTAGATGTTTTTGTTGTTTTCGTTTAGTGTTAAGTAATGAGTTTAAGCCATAATCAGGGATTAAACAGACTCATTACACCATCCTAATAGAAGGATAATAGATGAGAATATTTAAGCTGAGGAAAGCTTCTAAACTTAATCCATGATTAGGGATTAACCTCATGACAAAACAAAGCCTTTATTAAATGGATTTTAGTTAATGATAAGAGGAAGAAATGATTTTTATGGTTTGTAATACAACTTGAGGGGGACTTGTCCATTAACATTAGGGTTAGTCCTTCTTAACCAATTAAGGAAGAATTGGAACCCTAATGCAAGGCCCAAGTTACAAGCTTGATGTCTTGATGATTATTAAGTGGATTGATTAAAGTAGTTAAACACATTAAGGGTTTAACACTTAGGATTAAAGTTATACACTCCATCCTAATAGAAGGATGCAGGCATAAGCTTAATCACAAAGCCTTAAAACCTTTAGGGTTTAGTCCCTGATTATGAGATGAGGAGAGAGGACTCAAAGAGACACAAAGGTAAAAGCTAAGTGGGGGACTAATAAAACCCTAATTGTTGTCATGCTTGGTCATTCCTAGGGTTTGTGGGGTTTAAGAAAGAGATCTTCGAGGAACCACTAAGGAGAGAAGCAGATGATAGGAGCAAAGAGAAGCAAACAACTTGCTTCACTTAAGAAGACAAGTTGCTTGAAGCAAGAAGGTGAGATGAACAAGAATGAGCAAGCTCAATCCAATACTCATACAAAATGCAGCAAGGATGCATAAGAGAGATGAAAAGAGATTGTGAGAAGTGAAGGCAAATCCACTTCTCAAAACAACTTACCACCTGAAAAGTTAGTAAAGAAATGAAATGCAAGGCAAATGAGATGCAATGTGATGATGCAAACCAAAACCAGAAGCATGAGTATGATGTGAATGATTCCAAGGGATGATGCAAACATGAGGCAAGGCATGAGAATGATCATACAAACATATGGATGCAAGAGAAACATGCTTTGAACCATGGATGTACATGAAAAGTTATGAAATGCAAATGACATGTAACATGGCAAATGCAAGATGCAATGATCAAACATGATTCTAATATGTCCTAAGATGTGTTATGAATCAAATGAATGCACAAAATGTCATGGCAAGTCATGGTATGCAAGCAAATGGAAGATGGATGCAAAGGAAGGCATAAATTAGGGTTATATGCAACATACAAAGCAAAAATCCAAAACCAGAAGCAAATGACATGATAAAAATTTGAAAATGCAATCAAAGATAACCTAAACCTATGCAAGTTCACTGCCCTAAGGAGGGGATCCAACTCTTAACCTAGTGAGAGTTATGAATTTTCTAAGATTGTTAGGGTTTTAAGGTACCTCATCAAGAAAAATGCCAAACAAATTGAAAATGAAAGATCAAAACATGCCAATTTTATCCTATAAACTAAATGTTATGCAAGATGCAATGCAAAAAGAATCATGATCCAATTCTCAAAGGTTAGACAGAAATGAATTTTGGAAGTTTGTCACAAAATATTGCCTTGAAATGAATTTAAATCCAAAGAAAATTATCAAAAGGCATTAAGAACAAAAAAGAAATTGTGTTTGAGAGTTGGACAATGCTTCTAAATGTTCCTAAATGTTATATGAATTTTTTTGTGATTTTTAAATACCTAAAAGTATTTTTAATTAATTAATTTTCATTAACTAATTAAAAAATAAACTTTTAAATGTTTTAAAAATGATTTTTAATGCAAAAAATAAAAATAAAAATATTTTCTGATTGAGAAAAATATTTGAAACAAAAATGCAAAAGAAAATATTTTTGGGATTTTTCTAGCTATTTTAAAATAAATATGCAAGAAAATGCAAGAAAAATGAAATTAAAATTGATTTAATGGAAAGTCAACAGATCCAGTGGCTGATATTCAAATGAGACGCGCGGGAGCTGACTGGCGCCAGATCTAAAGGCTGGAATTCAAACTGGCAGGATTAATTCATAAACTTAATTAAATGGATAATGACGTGGATTAGGGTTTTAATGAAACAATCCAGGCCATCCAAACACGCGCGGGTCAAACAAAGTCAGCCCATCCTACGCTCCACATTCACACTGAGCCCTAATCCTCATTAATGCACTAATCACTTTCAGGTGGCCAGAAAAGACTTTCGGTCGTCTTCTCCAGCCACACCTCCCCTGAGTAAAACCAAAACCTCACTTCTAGGTTATTTCTGGAGCTCTAAAGCTCCAGATCAACTCTTTTCACCTCCCTGAACCTGAATCTAACCTCAAAACTCATTTCTTCTTGCTCAAAACCATGATTCGAAACAAAAATGTAAAAATGGCCAAACTTTCAGAGATGCAATACACACTCAATACTCAATCATTTTTAAAAATAAAAGGTTCAGTGCATTCAGGGAAGCTTGTAGATCATTTTAGAAACAAGAAATATGAGTTCTGGAAAAATGTTTCAAGGAGGTACCTGAGCTTGAGCTTTCTCAGTTCTGGACTTTCAGACCTCCTTTCTTTGCGCAAACCACTCCCCTTGAGCTCCTGATGAAGACTTGATGCTTGGAAAGAATTTCTTTTGGCTGATTTGGGAGTTTGATCAAGTTCTGTTCAGGAGAGGTGAGAGATCGTGTTTTGATTTCAGGGGAACATGTTGAGACCAATGGTGAAGTTTGTTTTTGTGTTTGAAGGTTGTGTTGTGTGTTTCGAAGCAAAATGCATATGAGACATAAACTTGGAACTATGGTTATGAAAGAGCTTCAGCATGAATTGTTGTGTGTTATGGCTTGCCTTTGGTCCACTTATCACTCATGGATAGGTCTGTGGAGTTGGTGTGCCCTATTGTGATTGGTATGGGTCTTTTGCCAAAAAGTCAAGCTTTGTGTAAGAGAGGTATGGGCTCATGGCTAGCCAAGGACAAGAGGGGTGTCCTGCGCAGCAAGAAGTGAGGAGAACCATAGGATCAATTATGAAGTCAGCAAGCAAGTGGATTAGGGTTTGAGTGAGGTTTTGCAACTTTGATCAACTTTGGCCCTTTTGAAGTTTCTTGATCCACAAGTCATGAAAATGAGTGAACTTTTGATGCAATCTGATCCTTAGGCCTTGGTTCATGCTTGTATGAAGATTAGAAGTCCATTTGATAGCACAATTTGCCTTGGCAAGTGATTTTGCAACTTTGCCTCTTTGGTAGAAAACTTGAAATTATGTGATGTTGACCAACTTTGACAAGCCATAACTTTTGATCCAAAATGAATTAGAATGAGTTCTTGTACTTTTTGAAAAGGGAAAGATCAATTCTACAACTTTCATGACCAAAGTTTTCTCATTTGAAGCATTTTTGAATCAAAAAGCAAGGGTTGAAAAAGTTTCCCAAAATGGCAATTTTCCATTACAAGTCATTTTCCCAAAAAGTCAACTTTGCAAATGGCTTGAAATTATTCAATTTTGTGAACTTACAACATCTTCTATGATCAAATAAAGATCATACACAATCAAGATGATGAAGAACACCCTTTGGTTGGGTCATTGGGGGCCTCAGATGCCCTGATTTTGCACTGGCTTGTTCAACAAGTCAACTCTTGATCAGATGACTTCCCCATGGAATTTCTTCATGAAACTTGATATGCATAATCCCTATAACATGTGGAGACCAATAGAAACAAGAATGACCAAAAAATTTGGAGTTATGGCCTCTGAAACCAAAACCCTAATTCTAGGTCATCTGTGCAGTTAAACCTGGCTCTGCTTCCATGCCATTCCCAGTTCTTGTGATTTTTTTACTTTCTTGACTTTGTGGGGATATAATATGATGCTTTAACATACATGGACCCCTTTGAAATGATTGATGACCTTTGGAGTGGCTCAAGTGGCTCTTGGATTGCTCAGATCACAAACCCTAGATGCAGATAACTTAGCAGCTATGCAGTGGATCAAAAATGTAATATGAGATGTTATGATTGGACTTATGCATATGAAAAGAGCACAAGCCATGGTGTGAATGGGTGAGGGAAAATTTGGGGTGTTTACAACTGCCCCTATTCAAACATGAGTTAGCTGTGCAGGATGTAAGCAACGGCTTAATAGGCAAACAAGATAACTTGTGGTTGAATACCAAAGACAGTCCAAAATTTGCACTCACAGAATGAAGAAGAAAAGGGATATAGATTGTAAAAGAAAATAAAGTATATTATAAAGTGCGGGCGACGGAGGACGACCGCCGAGTAGAGGACGACTGCTAGGGAAAGAGCAATGACGGGGACGACCGACATGCTGGGGAAGATGCGGGGGATGAAGCTATGACAGGGACGGCCGACAAGCTGGGGATATAAGAGATTATGATGGGGACGGCCATCAAGTAAAGCTGTAAGACTCTCTCCGGATTATAGGTAAATGAAATAAATGATGAGGTACGGTCATCAAAGGTGAAGGACGATCACCTAGCAGGGGACGGCTGCTCTGTTGGGGATAAGATGAGGGACGGTCATCCAAGGTGAAGGACGATCACCTGGCAAGTTACGGTTGCCAAAAAATATCGCGACATAGGACGAATGCCGGATAAAAAGGTCGACGATGGGGACGGCCATCGGATAAGCATGATGAAGGACGATCATCAAGAGGTGAAGGACGATCACCTAGCAGGGTACGGCTGTTCTCAGGGCTTATCATGACATAGGACGAATTTCAGATAACAAGATCAACGATGGGGACGGCCATCGGATAAAATGATGAAGGACGATCATCAAGAGGTGAAGGACGATCACCTAGCAGGGGACGGCTGCTAAAAATATCATGACATAGGACGAATGTCGGATAGAAAAGGGGTTCTAATGAAATAGAGACTCCGCTGGGGAAAGGATGAGGGACGGTCATCCGAAGGTGAAGGACGATTACCTGGCAGGGTACGGCTGCCGAAGAGGTATCATGACATAGGACGAATGTCAGATAGAAAGGAAATAGTTTGACAAGTTTGTTGGGGATTTTGCTGGGGAATAGTAAACACGGACGAGTGTTTACACTCAGGAAATGAAAGGTATAAGTGTTTGGGCATTGTGTATAGATTAAAGATGCGGACGAGCATCCTTAAGACTATGATACGGACGAGTATCAGATAGAAACAAAAACTGACACATGTTCAGAGATGATGATACGGACGAGTATCAACTGGTTAACAAAGAACACGAACGAGTGTTGATCCTGCGGGGACTCTTCTGGGGGAATAGTAGACACAGACGAGTGTCTAAATTCAAGAAGACATAAGTGTTTGGCACATGTATAGATTAAAGATGTGGACGAGCATCCTTAAGACTATGATACGGACGAGTATCATGTAGAAACAAACGCTGACACATGTTATGAGATGATGATACGGACGGGTACCAACCGGTTAACAAAGAACATGGACGAGTGTCGAATCTGAGGGGATATAAGTGGTATACAAGATACGGACGAGTATCTGTATGAGTAAAACAGGAGTAATAAGTATGAGTGGTGTACAGGAGAGTGTTTAACCTGTTGGGGAGAGTGACACGGACGAGTGTCAAAAGAGGAAAGTGTAATATAAACAAGTATATGGTTTACCAAGTGTTTGGGTGACTATGCTGGGGAGATGACACGGACGGGTGTCATGGAATTGTGTGTATATGTATCTGTAAAATGAGTGCAAAGGGGACGCTTTGGCTTTCTGCTGGGGGTATGACACGGACGGGTGTCAAGAAGTATCTGTGATATGTATAGGTGTTTGCTTGTAAAGAAAGCTCGGGCGACTTTACTGGGGAATGATGACACGGACGGGTGTCCAGAAGTATCTGTAATATAAGTGTCTGTTTGTAAAGAATGCTCGGGCGACTTTACTGGGGAATGATGACACGGACGGGTGTCCAAAAGGAGTGTGTATTGGTATGTGTGAGTGTAAGGCAAATGCTTTAGCTTTCTGGTGGGGAATATGGAGAGTTTTCTGTATTTGTAAGAGAAATGTCTGGGCTTTCTGCCGGGGAATCCGGGGAGTTTTCAGTATATCGTTGACGGATTGTCAGTATTCACAAGTGTTTGATTCAGAACATGGCTTATGGTTATGCAATATGTTTGATTTTTGCCATAATGCTCCGTATTAGACGGAATGCTACGCTTTGTGGGGAGAATATGATGTGAATGCTATGATTATGCAAAGATAACGATCCGGGACTCGGTTCCCGTCGCCGTGGAGATCTCTGGCTGATCTGCTTGAAGTGGACATCCCAGCTGGGGGTGAGATCATTGGTAGATCTACTATGTATGACTTTTCTTGGGGAATAGGTCACTGATAGACCTATCTCGTTAATGAGGGACCCAGCTGGGGTTTGTAGAAACTTTCTTCACTCTGTTGTGAGATCCTCGGGTATTTCTCTTCTAGATAGAGGCTGAAACTCCGTGGGGAAGTGGTTCCCGGGCTTTTGTACTTGGCTGAGGAGGGATAGTAAATGGCAACCCGGCTGGGGAAGAAGAAAGACCATGGGAAGGTCTTCTTGGAGATTTCTGTAGGGGTCCTGTTGAGGATGATACTTGACAACTCAGCTGGGGGGAAAACCATCTCCGGTGCCAATTGGGAGATAGACTGAGTAGATAATGATTTGCCAGCTTGCTGGGGTGAAGCTTCCATGCCCCATGTTGTGCTTTGAATGCCTGCAATCCTGAAAAGTTAGAGAAACGTACAAATAATCCCGAGGTATCCCTTACCGGATTCCATCATAGGAGTTTAGACACACCTGGGAGTAAGTATATTTCCCGCAAGCACGTATTTCTTAGAGAAGCATCTGTACTTATGCAATCAATATCTTAAAGACATCGGACATTTTTGCAAACGAAAATAAAATGTACGAGACGAAACATGATTGAAAATATGATTTTATTAATTCATGTGCCCTGAATTGGCAAGATACAGTCAAAGAACCAAATCCCCTAAAATGAGGAGATCGTTATAAATTGAGAAATAAAAGGTATTGGCAATGTTGACGACGCTTTAAGGAGCTTCCCTTTGCTATAACTCGTATGACATTTGACGTTCTTCTCGTCTGGCTTTCTGAAGAAAGTTGATTCTGACCGGCGCTTGAACCTTTCGAAGCTTACCAAGTTGTAAGTGATACAGAGGAATTCAGAATGCAGTTGTTCGCTTACTCCCTTATTTTGCATGGATCGCCCTTTCGGGTTTTCAATCCATCGGGATACCCTTATTTGCCTGAGTTGTCCGATGTGGCTTTTCAACTCAGCGGGTGTACATTTTTATTTATTTCCCTTATTTTTGCCCGAGTCTTTTATTCTGTTTTTGACTCGCCGGGATGCCCTATTTTTGCCTGGACTTACATTCTGTTTCTTGTCCAGCGGGTCATTTTTATGCGAAGTATTTTTTAACTGCATCTGAATTCACTGGGGACGGGAAGTCTTCACCATCCATAGTACTGAGCATGAGTGCTCCACCGGAGAAAACTTTCTTTACTACGAATGGTCCTTCATAGTTCGGAGTCCATTTGCCCCTGTGGTCTGTATGAGGAGGGAGGAGTCTTTTCAGTACAAGATCTCCTACTTGGTATTCTCGGAGCCTGAATTTCTGATCGAAAGCTTTCTTCATTCTTTTCTGATATAACTGCCCATGACAGATTGCAGCCAATCTCTTTTCTTCAATCAGACTCAGTTGTTCGTATCGGGATCGGACCCACTCTGCTTCGTTTAGCTTAACATCCATTAATACCCGTAGGGAGGGTAACTCAACTTCAACAGGTAGGATTGCTTCCATACCATACACAAGCTGATACGGTGTTGCCCCAGTAGATGTCCTGATTGACGTACGGTACCCATGCAAGGCAAATGGTAGCATTTCATGCCAGTCTTTGTAGGTGACTACCATCTTCTGCACAATCTTCTTGATATTCTTATTAGCTTCCTCAACAGCGCCATTCATCTTTGGCATGTAAGGAGAAGAATTGTGGTGTTGGATCTTGAAGTCCCGGCACAGTTCTGCCATCATTTTTTTGTTCAAATTGGAACCATTATCAGTAATGATTCGCTCGGGAACTCCATACCGACATATGATGTCTCTCTTCAGAAATCGAGCTACCACTTGCCTGGTGACATTTGCATAGGAAGCTGCTTCAACCCACTTGGTAAAATAGTCAATAGCAACCAGGATGAATCTGTGGCCATTTGAAGCAGTCGGTTCAATCTTGCCAATCATGTCAATGCCCCACATGGCAAAGGGCTAGGGTGAAGACATCACATTCAAAGGATTCGGAGGCACGTGCACTTTATCCGCATAAATCTGGCATTAATGGCATTTTCTGGCATAGGCACAACAGTCGGCGTCCATTGTGATCCAGTAATAGCCTGATCTTAGCAACTTCTTTGCCATTGCATGCCCTCCTGCATGGGTACCAAAGGATCCTTCGTGCACCTCGTGCATCAACAAGTCTGCTTCTGTTCTATCAACGCATCTGAGGAGTACCATATCAAAGTTTCTTTTGTACAAGGAACCGTCAGTATTCAGGAAGAAACTACCAGTTAGCCTTCTTAAAGTCTTCTTATCATTGGAAGATGCCCCAGGTGGGTATGTTTGATCCTCCAAGAAGCATTTGATATCATGGAACCAAGGCTTATTATCCTTAACAACATCTGCTGCAAATGCATATGCTGGTTTGTCGAGTCTGGACACTAAAATCCGAGGCACAAAGTTGGCAGCTTGAATTTTGATCATGGATGAAATGGTAGCTAGAGCATCTGCAAACTGATTCTCGTCCCGAGGGATATACTCAAGCTTGACCGTTGTAAAGAAAGTCAATAACCTCCTTGTATAATCCATGTAAGGTATCAGATGATCCTGGTGGGTGTACCATTTGCCATTGGTTTGATTGATTACCAGAGCTGAATCTCCGAATACCGTTAAAGTCTTGATCCTGAGGTCAATGGCTTCCTCAAGACCCATAATGCAAGCTTCGTATTCAGCTTCGTTGTTAGTGCAGTTGAAAGTGAGCTTTTCCGAGAAAGGCATGTGAACTCCTTAGGTGTAATGAGTACTGCACCAACACCACGACCATTCATGTTAACAGCCCCATCAAACA
Source organism: Lathyrus aphaca (assembly GCA_963966055.1). NCBI lineage: Eukaryota > Viridiplantae > Streptophyta > Magnoliopsida > Fabales > Fabaceae > Lathyrus > Lathyrus aphaca. The sequence continues at coordinate 284,130,799 of OZ014522.1, read as the reverse complement.
TCATAGTCCATTCTTCTTCCGGGTCAGGCCCTTTAGTGTGAACAAGCTCTTCATGATCTTTCGCTTTTATAAACATGATGTCTTCATCAGGGAAGTCAAATCTCATAGGCTGGTAATCATCAATAGGTTGCTCGGCAAGATAATCAGACAATACACTGCCCTTAATGGCCTTCTGAGATGTGTACTGAATGTCATATTCTGTGAGGATCATTTGCCATCTTGCAACCCGTCCGGTAAGTGTTGGCTTCTCAAAAATGTACTTAACTGGATCCATCTTTGAGATCAATAAAGTAGTGTGGGTCAACATATACTGCCTTAGTCGGCGAGAAGCCCACGCTAAAGCACAGCAAGTTTTCTCGAGCAGTGAATAACGTTGTTCACAGTCGGTAAAATTTTTGCTTAGGTAGTATATTGCATACTCTTTTCGACCAGACTCGTCATGCTGGCCCAACACACACCCCATTGACTCTTCTAATACTGTCAAGTACATGATCAGAGGTCTTCCTTCAACTGGAGGCATGAGAATTGGAGGCTCTTGTAAGTATTCCTTGATCTTGTCAAAAGCCCTCTGGCAGTCTTCGTTCCACCTGACCGTTTGTTCTTTTCTTAGCAGCTTGAACAGAGGCTCACAGGTTGCTGTAAGGTGAGATATGAACCTTGAAATGTAGTTCATTCTACCTAGAAACCCTCGAACTTCTTTCTCAGTTTTCGGTGCAGGCATTTCTTGAATGGCTTTGACTTTATCAGGGTCAACTTCAATCCCTTTCTCGCTTACCATAAATCCTAGCAGCTTACCGGATCGCACCCCGAATGTGCATTTGTTGGGGTTCAGCTTCAGTTGGTACTTCCTCAGACGCTTGAATAACTTCAGCAGATTTACCAGGTGGTCTTCTTCTGTGAGGGACTTGGCAATCATGTCATCCACATAACATTCAATTTCTTTATGGATCATGTCGTGGAATAATGTTATCATAGCCCGTTGATACGTTGCACCAGCATTCTTCAGTCCGAATGGCATCACCTTGTAACAGAACGTGCCCCATGGTGTGATGAAAGTTGTCTTCTCCATGTCTTCAGGTGACATCTTGATCTGATTGTATCCTGAAAATTCGTCCATGAAGGAGAACACCGAGAACTGAGCTGTATTATCCACCAATACATCAATGTGAGGTAAAGGGAAGTCATCTTTCGGGCTGGCTCTGTTCAGATCCCGGTAGTCTACACACATTCTCACTTTGCCGTCTTTCTTAGGCACAGGTACAATATTATCAACCCACGGCGGATAGCTAGTCACAGCAAGGAACCCGGCGTCCCACTGCTTTTGTACCTCTTCTTTGATCTTCATTGCCATATCTGGGCGAGTACGGCGCAGTTTCTGTTTAACCGGCGGGCAATCTTCTCTTAAAGGCAGCGTGTGCATAAAAATATCGGTGTCCAAGCCTGGCATATCCTGATAAGACCAAGCAAACACATCCACATATTCACGAAGCAGGTCAATCAGTTGCTCTTTCACTGAGTCTTGTAAGCAGGCCCCGATCTTAACCTCTTTCACGTCTTCTTCCGTACCAAGATTAACCGTTTCGACCTCCTCCTGATGAGGAGTAATAACCTTCTCCTCTTGCCTTAACAACCTGGCTAGCTCTTCAGGAAGCTCATAATCTTCTTCAACCCCTTCATCAGCTTGATTGATTGGATTGTTAAAGTCATACAGAGTCATAGCTGTGTTGTTGTCGGTGCAGTCTGAAAGGCACTCTCTGCAAGGATTTAGATTGTTCATTTTAGTGATTGATTTTAATCTTTGTTTAGAAAAAGTGAAATAAAGTTATCATTCTGGAAAACATTGCCATTTTATTTTTGTACAAAAAGAAAAATGAAAAACAGTGAGCAGAAAAAGAAAAAGACTCATTTGCAAAAGATGTCTGATATTCATTGATTGATCTGTTTGCACAAAATCACAAGATGGCCCGATTACAAAATGAGTCTTGTCATCTTGGGCAAGATGCAAGACTTGATGCATGCTTAAAAATATACAGGAAATAATAATTACTCTGCAGGAGTAACCCTTATAATTTCCTGGGAAGACCAGTTTGAGATATGGCTCCCCGGGATCCTTGGACGTATCCAGCTCTCCAGGTTGCATTCATCTTCCGACTCATCTTCCAAGTTGTTCACTGCATCTGGGGTGAGCATTCCCCCGCTGACAAAATTGGGCTTCTCGGCAGCCTCTGATTGATCTTGTTGAGTTGGTTTGTAACCCAACCCAAATCTGTCCTCCTTCTTCTCCACAGGCAAAAGCTTGCCCCAGCCTTGGGCAGTCCCCTCTTCAACAACCTTCCTGGCTTGCTGATAAGACGTCATGGAGGTTCCCAGTACAGCAGATGCTTCATTAATGTTCAGGGCCTCAAACCCCTGGCTCATAGTTTCATAGATTTCTCCATCCATCTCAATATACTTGTACGTAGCCAGATGGCTAACAAAGATCTCTTCTTCACCACAGATGGTGATGATCTGGCCTTCCCACTCGAATTTCAGCTTCTGGTGAAGGGTAGACGTAACAGCGCCAGCGGCATGGATCCAGGGTCTACCCAACAAACAGCTGTAGGCCGGCTGAATGTCCATCACATAGAAGGTAAATTTGAAGGTCTGCGAGCCAATCATCACAGGCAGATCAATCTCCCCTAGCACTGATCTCTTAGAGCCATCAAATGCTCTCACCACCAAATTACTTGGACGCAATGCCAAACCATCGTACTCCAGCTTCACCAAGGCTTTCTTTGGTAGAACATTGAGTGAAGACCCAGTGTCCACCAGTACATGGGATAGAACAGCACCCTTGCATTCCAGAGTGATGTGTAAAGCCTTGTTGTGGTTACGCCCTTCAGTTGTTAAGTCAGCATTAGTAAAGCCCAGCCCATGACTGGTGTTGACATTTGCCACCACAGTTTCTAGCTGATTAACAGTGATCTCCTCTGGCACATATGTTGCGTGCAAGACTTTCAGTAATGCATTCCTGTGAGCTTCAGAACACATCAACAGGGATAATATGGAGATCTTTGAGGGAGTTTGGTGAAGCTGATCCACCACCTTGTAATCACTTCTCTTTATAATCCTCATAAACTCGTCTACATCTTGCTCAAAAGATGACTTCTGAGTTTCTTTGATAATTGGCTCTTCAACTACCACACTCTTTCCTTTTGCTTTAGCAGCAGCTTCTGCTTCGGCATTTGGTCTTTGCAATTGTGAGGCAAAAAGGCGTCCGCTTCTGGTGAAGCCTCCGCCTCCCCCAACATTATCAATATGTGGAGAAGAAGTTGAAGAGTCCAAAGTGATTTTCTCCCTGTTGCAGTAGAGGTCAGAGCCATAATGCCAAGGGATGGCATTACTGCTTTCATATGGAACTGGCCCAGGTACCGTGATGGTAACTGGACTGACTGCAGCAGAGGAGGGTACTGAAATGGTGTGCGGATCGTAGTAAATGGTGACTGGTAACCTGGCAGGAGGTGCCACTGTTTGTTGTTGAAAGTTGTTGTTTGGAGGAACACTTGAGGGATCATAATAAATGGTGACTGCTGAGATATCTGTTGGCGTTGTAGAAGATTCTGCTGAATAGATGGATGTTGATGTTGTAGAAGAAATGGTTGTTGACATCTGGTTTGTTGAAGTGATGGATGAAGCCATTGTTGATGATATTGAAGAATTGGTTGGAATGATTGTTGTTGCAGTTGTAGAAGAGTCAGGAATTGTTGTCAAAGGAATTGTTGGATTTGTAGGCGCCGATGTTGTGATATGAAGTATACCACTTTTGATAAGACCATCTATGCCGCTTCTCAAGTTATCACACCCGTTGACTGAAATGTTGCAGTAACCACAACCGAGTTCACACCCGGGGAACATCTGGCATTCTAGGAGCTGAGCTTTAATTTCTACCAGAGGTGTCCGAATCTTCCCAACACTGGTGATTAAGAAAGATGGCTTATCTTCCTCAATGGCATTAATTCTTGGTCCTCCATGATTGGGCATGGGATTCTTGTTGACATTTGGCGGGGGTGCAAAGTTGAGGGCTTTAGAATCCACCAGTTCTTGCACTTTCATTTGTAAAGCCCTGCATTTCTCAGTATTGTGGCCAGGTGTGTTGGAATGGAAAGCGCATCTGGCGTTGACATCGTAATTTCTTGGCAGATTTGAGGGATCTGGTGGTGCCAATGTCCTTAATTCAACCAAGTTGAGTTTCAGGAGTTGTGGCAATAAAGCGGCATAAGGCATAGGGATAGGGTCAATCACCCTATTTGCCTGTGATGGTCTTTGCTGAAAAGGTCTTTGCTGTTGATTGTTGTTGTTGTTGTTGTAGGTTCTCTGTGGCAGATACTGAACTTGCTGTTGATAGTGTGGTTGTTGTTGTGGTTGATATGTTGGTTGCTGAGGAATCGGAGCTGGAATAGTGACAGCTGCCACTGACCTATGAACATACTGAGGTCTGCCCCTGTTGGCATGAATAACATTAGTCTCACCGGTTCTTCTAGGTCCCACAAAAGGCTTCCTGGGATTACTTGACGAACTTGTACCATTATCAGTAATTTTGCCCATCTTCAGAAGGCTGTCAATTCTTTCTCCAGCTATAACTACGTCAGCGAAGCTGGTGGAAGAAAAGGCAGCTAGCCTATCAATATATGTTCCTTGCAGAGTATTCATAAACATGTCGGTCATTTCTCTTTCCGACATGGGTGGCTGGACAGCAGCAGCAAGCTGTCTCCACCTCTGGGCATATTCCCTGAAGCTTTCTCTGGAGGATTGAGACATCCCCATCAGAAGGGTTCTGTTAGGAGCCATGTCCAGATTGTATTGGTACTGTCTGATGAAGGCTTCAGCTAGGTCCTTCCAGCATCTGATTGTAGCCCTGGTTAAATGTGAGTACCACTCCCTTGAAGCTCCAGTCAAGCTATCTTCAAAGTAAAACATACATAGTTTTTCATCCATGGTGTATGCCTTAAGTCTCCCCAGAAAGGACTGTAAGTGAGTTCATGGACAGGAAGTTCCATTGTACTTCTCGAAGCACGGGGGCTTAAACTTATGAGGAATCCTTACCCCATCCACTAACCTCATATCCATGACATCAAAACCCAAGGAGTTTTGAGACTCCAAAGATCTCAATTTCTCAACAATTTCATCAAGCCTTCTATCATAGACTTCATCCCCAGCTCCCATCACAGTAAACTGCTCTTCTTGGGGATCTTCTTGTAAGACTCTTCCTCCAGTAGTATTTCTTTGCACATTACCCGGGATGTTGACTTCCGGATGTAGATGAGGCCCATATACTGGTGGATTAATATGAGGCTGACCCCTCTCATTGTTACTTGTTCCTCTAGTTCCCAGAGGAGGTTCTTTTGGGGTCTGTCTTTCTACCAATGCCCTCAATCTTTCTTGGCTTTGAGCCAAGCCATTCATTACTTCCATGAACTGGGTCATTTGGTTTCTCATCTCCAGCCTTTCGTTAACCATCTGGGTTCTGACCTCTGTCAGCTCTTGCTGTACTTTGTCCATCTGGATACCAGGAAGGTTGTTGCGAGTAGGATATCTGTGTGGACGGTTGAGAGGGAACACCCGACGACGAGCAATAATTCCTGAGCCACAACAGAGTTAGTAACAAACAAAACAAAAACCTACAAAACAAAACAAAAGTTAGTATGCAATGCAGTATGCTTATTTATTTCCAAGGTATCCGGCTTGGTACTTAGTTTTGACCTTTCCAGACCCTGAGGAAGATGCTTTGATGTTGCTTGAGAAAAGAAACTCAATGAAACAAACTAACAAATATATTACAAAAGGTGGATCATACATAGTTTGTTTTTACAACACATGCCCCTGAAGGGTCAAAATACAACATAAAAGAAAAGTACATGAAATGGAAATAACAACAAGCAAAGAAATCAAACATCTAAGCCAAACTCATCCTCCTTATCCTCCTTCAAAAGTGCTTCAGTTACAGGACCAGCCGGATGCTCTGTAATGTTTTTGATAAGAAGGTTTCTGGTGACAATAGCAGTAGTCAGCTTCTTGTGCCTGTCTTGGTCCTTGGACCTTTTCACACCAGCCCTAAGCTTCAATTCTAAGATTTCCTTCTGGGCTGCCAGCAAAGCCTCCTGTTGCTTCCTTTCACTAGCCTCTAGCTGATCAATCCTGTCCTGAGTTTTCTTATCTTCTTGAGTGCGAGCTTCAGTGATCCTGACCCACCTAGCTTGACTTTCCTTCAGATAGAGATCAGTCCTGGCCTTCTGAAACTGGGCCTCTTTACAGGCATTCTTCAAAATTTGCTCCCCAGCTCTTGATTTCTTGATGTAGTCCTCTGCTTTCTCAATTCTGGCTAGATGTTCCACCTTAAGCTTCTCCAACCTCGCAATGTCTAGACGACCATCACTCCTCTCCCAGAGGGTCCTCTTCAGAGCTTGAGACAGATTCTCATTTCTTTCCTTCAGCTTCTCAAATTCTTCCAGGCTGACAGTGGCTGGAGGTGGTGCTGTGGATGGTCCAGGTACATCCTCAATGGTGAAAGGCATTCCAGAAATCTGAGCCCTAGCATGAGACCATTCATAATACTGAGCTGAAGCCACATTGTTGCATCTTCCAAGAATGGACATCCCTTTGGTATGGATGTTGTCCCAAGCCCAGGATGCTTGTCTGACAACAGCTAGATTAGGCTTTATCTCACAATAAAGGGTTTCAGCCAAGTCTTGCACTCTAGGAGGGTGAACCAAAGCATAGCCCAACTGCCTTTTGAACAGCAAAGGGTTGTAGTTGATGCAACCCTTCACTCCTATCAGAGGTACATTGGGGAACTGCCCACAGCTAGTAATTATGTCCCTGCCTTTGGTGCTTTGGGTGCACCATCTGATATCATCTGAAGTCAAAGTAATAAGTCTCTTAGCCCAATTCTTCTGTTGGTGAGGATTCAGGAAAGCATCAGTCTTGGGTAAGTGTTTGAGCAGCCAAGTGTGAAATAGAGGAGCACAGCATCTCACCAACCTCCCTCTCTGCTTCTCATTCCTTGGGTGAACAGAATAATAGAAATCTCCCAGCAAGGTGGGTACTGGGTTCCTCAAAAGGAAGAGATGAATAGCATTCTTGCTGATAAACTTAGGCTCATCTGCAAAAAGTATAGCCCCATATATATTGAGGGCTAACAATTAACAAACTGCCTTCCATTCTCCCAAGGAGGCCTTCAGGATGGCCTGAGAAGTTAGAAAGTCCAAGTGTAGGCCAGGAATTCCAGCCTTTGTTGACATGTTCTGCTCAATCAAAATAGGTTCCAAATACAGTGCCTTTGCCACTTCTTCATTGCTGGGAGAAGCCATTTCTGGGTTGAAGGGGATACCACCCCTGACAGGTACTCCAATCAAAGATGAAAATTCCTCCAGCAAAGGTCCTAGCTGAAAGTTCTGGAAAGTGAAGCATCTCAAAGGAGGGTCATAAAACTGTAGACAAGTGTGAATCAAACTCCTCTGAGAAGGGTCCAAGTCCATAACCATATCAAGGATGCCTCCATAATGCTCTCTGAATAGTGGGATGTGGTCTGGAGTGATAAGTGCCTGGACCTGCCTAATGCCAGCCAGCTCAGGCTCAAAGAAATGGTATGAGATATTGCTCTTCTTGGGTGCCATGACTGCTGATGAAGAGCTAAAAAACAAATGCTGATGATGAAGCCTGATACTGGAGATGAGCCACTGATAGGCTGAGGATGATGATGGAAGTGGCTGAAGCAGGCAACTGATGAAGATAGCTGAAGCAGATCACTGATGAACAAAGGTCTATGCAGATGAAGGGGTCAAAACCAAGCCAAATGTAATATGGATACCCTGAAAAACAAATAAGCAAATGTTAAATGATGCAATGATGATGTATGCAAATGATATGCAAGGGTTTGTGATCAAGTTGGATCTGATTACTGTCTTGATATAGGTCCATGTATGTTCAAGAAGTCCAGATGGAGGTTCAGAAGTCCAGTAACCAAGGTAGGGGACTCAAATAGAGAGTCACATGTCCAGGGTTAAAATCACAAGAACTGTCCCAAAATGGAGTACTCTTAATCAAAACAAAGTAACAGGGTATGTTGTGGTCAAGGGTACCTGCAAACCTGTAAACAGCCCAACCTCCTCACAGGTGATGTTCTAGAACAAGGATCCTCAGACTTGGATCAGTTATGAGAAGTGTAAACACTTCTAACCCGGAGGTACAGTGTTTACAATAACCATAAAAGATTCTCCTATAATTCACCTCAGTTTCTGAAGGTCATAGTAAAGGTCATCCAGACTTAGCAGGCTTCCCAGATAGCCCTAGCACTACAGGAGATCTGTAGCACAGAGTTCTCAAGAAGAAACCCACATCTGAATCGTGTTTCATATTCCCGCACCAGACCGAAATGGAATGGGAAAGAACATGAACCACTCTAGCCTAGGTGTCACTCAGGTCCCAGGTATAGGACCTTAAACTCTCAATGGAACCCCACCCACCAAGACAGAAAACCAGATCCAGCCAGATAACAGTATGACAGTATGATATATAAAGCTGTAAAGAAAGCAATAAATAACTGTACATAAAGCAATAAATAAAGCAACTATATAAAAACAATTAGCACATAACACCCCAGTAAACACAAATCAAACAAGCGCTAGGAGGAACCCACAAAAAGAACCAGAAGCCCTGGTTACAGTATAAGGGTCCCCGGCAGAGTCGCCAAGCTGTCGCTCCCACCAAATGACAACCGGGGTCAGAAGGGGTACAGACGCGAACGGTCGGCGAAAGAGGGATGAGAACACACAGGGGTGAACTCAAAAGACAAGAGTCGCCAGCTAGGCATTTTTATCCCGGAGGAAAGGTAATGCTGCATAAACCTAAGAAAAGATGGACAAGACGGTTGCGAACCAGAGAGACTGAGAAAGGGGGTTGGTTACAACCTGGGAAGGTATTAGCACCCAGATTCTCCGCCGTACTCGACGGGATCCACGCTTGAAAGTTTGTGTTTTAAAGGGGTAGTGTCAGTGCAATTTGTGTATCAAAGCTGGAAAGAATGCAAGTGTCAGTGTCAAAGAAAAGTGAAGTGAATAAAAGAAGTGTCAGTGCAAGGGAAGAGTGTGAAGCTCAAGACTATGAGGCTTAGAGAGTAATGCTGGAAAGAGGGGGAATATACAGAGACTTTTGTTCGATAACGGTTAAGTTATGCCTACGTATCCTCTCGTGCAATGAGGAAGTCAGAACACCGTAGTTCGACCCAAAGAGACTGAAAGATGAATTAACTTGTGAACTGCTTACTTGTCTATGCTCAAGTGTATGACCTGTCTGGCTCAGGTGCAAACTGTCTTGCATTAGACGGAAGAAGCAAGTTCTCGCTTGTGAGTGAATGAGGTGAGAAAAGAATCCCGGAGGAGACGATTATTGTTTGTTTTTTTGTGTTTTCAGTCTTTTATTGCTTTTTGAAGTTTGTCATAAGTTAATGAGCTTAAGCCTAAACCAATGGGTTAGTAAACTCATCACATCCTCCCTCTGATTAGGGGTAATGAGAGTACCTTAAGTGTGAAGTCAGCATCTCACACTTAATCACCATGATGTGGGATTAAGATCATTAACCTACTTGTGATTATTTAGATGTTTTTGTTGTTTTCGTTTAGTGTTAAGTAATGAGTTTAAGCCATAATCAGGGATTAAACAGACTCATTACACCATCCTAATAGAAGGATAATAGATGAGAATATTTAAGCTGAGGAAAGCTCCTCAACTTAATCCATGATTAGGGATTAACCTCATGACAAAACAAAGCCTTTATTAAATGGATTTTAGTTAATGATAAGATGAAGAAATGTTTTTTATGGTTTGTAAGACAACTTGAGGGGGACTTGTCCATTAACACTAGGGTTAGTCCTTCTTAACCAATTAAGGAAGAATTGGAACCCTAATGCAAGGCCCAAGTTACAAGCTTGATGTCTTGATGATTATTAAGTGGATTGATTAAAGTAGTTAAACACATTAAGGGTTTAACACTTAGGATTAAAGTTATACACTCCATCCTAATAGAAGGATGCAGGCATAAGCTTAATCACAAAGCCTTAAAACCTTTAGGGTTTAGTCCCTGATTATGAGATGAGGAGAGAGGACTCAAAGAGACACAAAGGTAAAAGCTAAGTGGGGGACTAATCAAACCCTAATTGTTGTCATGCTTGGTCATTCCTAGGGTTTGTGAGGTTTAAGAAAGAGATCTTCGAGGAACCACCAAGGAGAGAAGCAGATGAGAGGAGCAAAGAGAAGCAAACAACTTGCTTCACTTAAGAAGACAAGTTGCTTGAAGCAAGAAGGTGAGATGAACAAGAATGTGCAAGCTCAATCCAATACTCATACAAAACGCAGCAAGGATGCATAAGAGAGATGAAAAGAGATTGTGAGAAGTGAAGGCAAATCCACTTCTCAAAACAACTTACCACCTGAAAAGTTAGTAAAGAAATGAAATGCAAGGCAAATGAGATGCAATGTGATGATGCAAACCAAAACCAAAAGCATTAGTATGATGTGAATTATGCCAAGGGATGATGAAAACATGAGGCAAGGCATGAGAATGATCATACAAACATATGGATGCAAGAGAAACATGCTTTGAACCATGGATGTACATGAAAAGTTATGAAATGCAAATGACATGTAACATGGAAAATGCAAGATGCAATGATCAAACATGATTCTAATATGTCCTAATATGTGTTATGAATCAAATGAATGCACAAAATGTCATGGCAAGTCATGGTATGCAAGCAAATGAAAGATGGATGCAAAGGAAGGCATAAATTAGGGTTATATGCAACATACAAAGCAAAAATCCAAAACCAGAAGCAAATGACATGATAAAAATTTGAAAATGCAATCAAAGATAACCTAAACCTATGCAAGTTCACTGCCCAAAGGAGGGGATCCAACTCTTAACCTAGTGAGAGTTATGAATTTTCTAAGATTGCTAGGGTTTTAAGGTACCTCATCAAGAAAAATGCCAAACAAATTCAAAATGCAAGTTCAAAACATGCCAATTTTATCCTATAAACTACATGTTATGCAAGATGCAATGCAAAAAGAATCATGATCCAATTCTCAAAGGTTAGACAGAAATGAATTTTGGAAGTTTGTCACAAAATATTGCCTTGAAATGAATTTAAATCCAAAGAAAATTATCAAAAGGCATTAAGAACAAAAAATAAATTTGGTTTGAGAGTTGGACAATGCTTCTAAATGTTCCTAAATGTTATATGAATTTTTTTGTGATTTTTAAATACCTAAAAGTATTTTTAATTAATTAATTTTCATTAACTAATTAAAAAATAAACTTTTAAATGTTTTAAAAATGATTTTTAATGCAAAAAATAAAAATAAAAATATTTTCTGATTGAGAAAAATATTTGAAACAAAAATGCAAAAGAAAATATTTTTGGGATTTTTCTAGCTATTTTAAAATAAATATGCAAGAAAATGCAAGAAAAATGAAATTAAAATTGATTTAATGGAAAGTCAACAGATCCAGTGGCTGATATTCAAATGAGACGCGCGGGAGCTGACTGGCGCCAGATCTAAAGGCTGGAATTCAAACTGGCAGGATTAATTCATAAACTTAATTAAATGGATAATGACGTGGATTAGGGTTTTAATGAAACAATTCAGGCCATCCAAACACGCGCGGGTCAAACAAAGTCAGCCCATCCTACGCTCCACATTCAAACTGAGCCCTAATCCTCATTAATGCACTAATCACTTTCAGGTGGCCGGAAAAGACTTTCGGTCGTCTTCTCCGGCCACACTTCCCCTGAGTAAAACCAAAACCTCACTTCTAGGTTATTTCTGGAGCTCTAAAGCTCCAGATCAACTCTCTTCACCTCCCTGAACCTGAATCTAACCTCAAAACGCATTTCTTCTTGCTCAAAACCATGATTCGAAACAAAAATGTAAAAATAGCCAAACTTTAAGAGATGCAATACACACTCAATACTCAATCATTTTTAAAAATAAAAGGTTCAGTGCATTTAGTGAAGCATGTAGATCATTTTAGAAACAAGAAATATGAGTTCTGGAAAAATGTTTCAAGGAGGTACCTGAGCTTGAGCTTTCTCAGTTCTGGACTTTCAGACCTCCTTTCTTTGCACAAACCACTCCCCTTGAGCTCCTGATGAAGTCTTGATGCTTGGAAAGAATTTATTTTGGCTGATTTGGGAGTTTGATCAAGTTCTATTCAGGAGAGGTGAGAGATCGTGTTTTGATTTCAGGGGGTTTCAGGGATGAATGAGGGCAGGGGTGTGATCAGTGGAACATGCTGAGACCAATGGTGAAGTTTGTTTTTGTGTTTGAAGGCTGTGTTGTGTGTTTCGAAGCAAAATGCATATGAGACATAAACTTGGAACTATGGTTATGAGAGAGCTTCAGCATGAATTGTTGTGTGTTATGGCTTGCCTTTGGTCCATTTATCACTCATGGATAGGTCTGTGGAGTTGGTGTGCCCTATTGTGATTGGTATGGGTATTTTTCCAAAAAGTCAAGCTTTGTGTAAGAGAGGTATGGGCTCATGGCTAGCCAAGGACAAGAGGGGTGTCCTGCGCAGCAAGAAGTGAGGAGAACCATAGGATCAATTCTGAAGTCAGCAAGCAAGTGGATTTGGGTTTGAGTGAGGTTTTTCAACTTTGATCAACTTTGGCCCTTTTGAAGTTTCTTGATCCACAAGTCATGAAAATGAGTGAACTTTTGACGCAATCTGATCCTTAGGCCTTGGTTCATGCTTGTATTAAGATTAGAAGTCCATTTGATAGCACAATTTGCCTTGGCAAGTGATTTTGCAACTTTGCCTCTTTGGTAGAAAACTTGAAATTATGTGATTTTGGCCAACTTTGACAAGCCATAACTTTTGATCCAAAATGAATTAGAATGAGTTCTTGTACTTTTTGAAAAGGGAAAGATCCATTCTACAACTTTCATGCCCAAAGTTTTCTCATTTGAAGCACTTTTGAATCAAAAAGCAAGGGTTGAAAAAGTTTCCCAAAATGGCAATTTTCCATTACAAGTCATTTTCCCAAAAAGTCAACTTTGCAAATGGCTTGAAATTCTTCAATTTTGTCAACTTCCAACATCTTCTATGATCAAATAAAGATCATACACAATCAAGATGATGAAGAATACCCTTTGGTTGGGTCATTGGGGGCCTCAGATGCCCTGATTTTGCACTGGCTTGTTCAACAAGTCAACTCTTGATCAGATGACTTCCCCACGGAATTTCTTCATGAAACTTGATATTCATAATCCCTATAACATGTGGAGACCAATAGAAACAAGAATGACCAAAAAATTTGGAGTTATGGCCTCTGAAACCAAAACCCTAATTCTAGGTCATCTGTGCAGTTAAACCTGGCTCTGCTTCCATGCCATTCCCAGTTCTTGTGATTTTTTGACTTTCTTGACTTTGTGGGGGATATAATATGATGCTTGAACATACATGGACCCCTTTGAAATTATTGATGACCTTTGGAGTGGCTCAAGTGGCTCTTGGATTTCTCAGATCACAAACCCTAGATGCAGATGACTTAGCAGCTATGCAGTGGATCAAAAATGTAATATGAGATGTTATGATTGGACTTATGCATATGAAAAGAGCACAAGCCTTGGTGTGAATGGGTGAGGGAAAATTTGGGGTGTTTACATAAGCAAACAACTGCGATCCAGGTAATCTGAACCAAATTACCGTTTCATACAGTTTGTATCAGAAGGATAGGAATCAGTCCCATCATCCTCTTCAGAAAGCAAAGGCAAGAACATAAAGTCTTGAAGACATGTTGGTCATAGCAGGAAGGAAACTCATTGGAATACCGTTTACATTGCCCTTAGGATAGTTTCTTTTCTCAATTTCATGGTAGCTACCTCTTTCCAGGTAGCTGCTTCCTGATGTAAAACTTTTCCAATTCAGAGCTCAATGAATGAATATTCAGTCAAAAGTCGTGTTGTGTTGTGTTTACTTTGTTTGCAAAAATGTCCTGAATTTTTTGGAAAAAAGAACGTAGCATTTGAAACATGTTGATTTTTCTAAGAAAATTGACATTGCAGGGGAAACAATTAAAATTTTCTTTGAGTGTCAGGCGACAATGGATGAACAGATCATTCCATGTAAATCCCCGGGGCACATGTGTGTATACTGTTGTTGCAGGTTTTACAGGGCGATGTTGTATTTCCCCAAGCAGAGAGTGCTCCCCGGCTGAGCTATAACAAGTGGAATCACCAGCAAAACTTCAAACCTAATCAAAGAGGTGTCCACCCCAAGCGGCGGTTGTTCTTCACAAGAAAGACATGGTTATCCCCAATAGAGTTCAGATGGAACCTTCCCCAGCTGACTCAGAGTAGGGTGGTATCCCCAGCAGAACTTCATCGGAGAGGTTTGTCCCCAATCGGAGTCTTTATGTCAGAATGAGCTATTCCCAGCAAGCAGCTGAATGTCTAATTCCCCACAGAGTTGTAACTGTCAGAACTATTTCCCTAGAAAATTTTTATTTGACCAAGTATTCCCCCATCCGGGTCGAAAGTTCGTCATTTCCTCACAGAGTTTCATGATTGGTAAGCAACCATCATTGAAATATTACCAGCGAGTCCGCCAATTTATTTTTGGCCAGTGTGACAGAGTAATGCAGACATTTGTTCACATTTCATTCCTCAACCAAGTATTTCCAGGATCTTGATTATTTCCCCAGCGGAATTCCAAGGCTAATCGAAGAGCTTCCTTCCCCAAGCGGATTATCTTTCCCCAAGCGAAGTCCTCCCCAGCGAGCAGTTGTGCGCCTGGTTTCCCCACAGAGTCAGAATTTTCAGAATTCTCTCCCCAGCTAGAGTCTTGACCAAGCCTCTTTCCCAGCCAAGCCTGAAGGCGGTTATCCCCTATAGAGTCACGATCGGGATTCACTCCCGTCATTGGAGTATTCCCAGAGAGGTTGTCAATTTCATTTTGGCTATGTGATGATACAAACAGGTATTCATCTCCCCAGTCAAAGTTAAGCATCGTCAAAGCCTCTTGACCAGGCTCCCCTGCGGAGTCGTGATTTGTTTTGCCAATCAGGGCACTTTGTTCGTTGCTCGTATGCGCTCCCCAACATTCGTCTGTGTTTGAGCTTTGTTTGTTGCTCGTCTGCACTCCCCAACACTCGGCTGTGTTTGAACTTTTTTTTGCTCGTCTGCATTTCCCAACACTCGTTCGTGTTTGAAATTTTCTTTTGCTCGTCTGCATCTTCCTAGCACTCGTCTGTGTTTGATATTTGTTCATTGTTCGTCTGCATCTCCCCAGCACTCGTCTGTGTTTGATATTTGCTTGTTGCTCGTCTGCATTTCCCAGCACTCGTCTGTGTATGATATTTGCTAGTTTCTCGTCTTTATTTCCCAGCACTCGTCTGTGTGTTACATTTGTTTTTTGCTCGTCTGCATTTCCCAGCACTTGTCCGTGATTGAAATTTGTTTTTGCTCGTCCGCACTTCCCAGCACTCGTCTGTGTGCGACACCTGCCAGTTACTCATCTGCATTTCCCAGCTCTCGTCTGTGTTTGATATTTTCTAGTTGCTCGTCTGCATTCCTCGGCACTCGTCTATGTTTGATACTTACTTGGTGCTCGTCTGCATTTCACCTGCACTCGTCCGTGTGTGACATATGTTTGATGCCCATCTGCAATCCCCAGCACTCGTCCGTGTTTGAAAATTTGTTTGATGTTGATGTGTATTCTCCAGCACTCGTCTGTGTTTGATATTTGTTTGAAGCTTGTTTGCATTGTTTGGATACTCGTCTGTATCATCCCTCACACTCGTTTTTGTTAGCTTATATCCATATGAATGTTGATTGGATGGTCACTCTAGTACTCATCTGTATTACTACTCTAAATGCTCGTCTGTGTTGGATCTCTGGTACTCGTCTGTATTACTACTCCAAATGCTCGTCTGTGTTGGATCTCTGGTACTCGTTTGTATTACTACTCCAAATGCTCGTCTGTGTTGGATTTCTGGTACTCGTCTGTATTGCTACTCTAAATGCTTGTCTGTGTTGAATTTCTGGTACTCATCTGTATTGCTACTCCAAATGCTAGTCTGTGTTGGATTTCTGGTACTCGTCTGTATTGCTACTCCAAATGCTCGTCTGTGTTGGATTTCTGGTACTCATCTATATTGCTACTCCAAATGCTCGTTTGTGTTGGATTTCTGGTACTCGTCTATATTGCTACTCCAAATGCTCGTATGTGTTGGATTTCTGGTACTCGTCTGTATTGCTACTCCAAATGCTCATCTGTGTTGGATTTCTAGTACTCGTCTGTATTGCTACTCCAAATGCTCGTCTGTGTTGGATTTCTGGTATTCGTCTGTATTACTACTCCAAATGCTCGTCTGTGTTGGATTTCTGGTACTCGTCTGTATTGCTACTCTAAATGCTCGTCTGTGTTGGATTTCTGGTACTCGTCTGTATTGCTACTCCAAATGTTCGTATGTGTTGGATTTCTGGTACTCGTCTGTATTGCTACTCCAAATGCTCGTCTGTGTTGGATTTCTGGTACTCGTCTGTATTGCTACTCCAAATGCTCGTCTGTGTTGGATTTCTGGTACTCGTCTGTATTGCTACTCCAAATGCTCGTCTGTGTTGGATTTCTGGTACTCGTCTGTATTGATACTCCAAATTCTCATCTGTGTTGGATTTCTGGTACTCGTCTGTATTGCTACTCCAAATGCTCGTCTATGTTGGGTTTCTGGTATTCGTCTGTACCAGTGGCTGATATTCGTCTGTATCATCACCTAAAGCGCTCGTCTATGTTTCTTAGATTATCGTCTAATATTCGTTTGTATCATTGACTTATAGAACTCGTTTGTGTTCTCTTGATGATCATCCAATTCTCGTCTGTGTTAAAGAGGTTTGAAGTCCTGACGGTGGGATTAAACGTCAAAATGGTTACCGGTCCTAGCGTAACAGGTTTATCCGAAGGAGGTTCGTCTGTCTCAGAGACCACTTATCTATGCAAGATTTGTGAAGAGGGTTCGTCCAATCCTAATGTCGCACCTGGCGTAACAGGTTATCTGAAGAAGACTCGTCTGTCTTAAACCATATATCCACGGATAATATATGAAGAGGGTTCGTCTATCCTAATTATGCATGTTTATCCCACAGACTTAAGTGCATCACCGGTCCTGGCGTAACAGGTTTATCCGAAGGAGATTCGTTTGTCTCAGGTCATATATTGCAAAATGTATGAAGAGGGCTCATATGTCCATTTCCTGTCGTAACAGGTTTATTTGGAGAGGGCTCGTATGTCCATTTCCTGGAGTCACAGGTTGGCTTGAAGAAGACTAGTATGTCTAAGTTTGTCTTATCCGAAGTAACAATTTTGGTTGGAAGGAGCTCGTCTGCTTTGTATTCTCTTTAGTCGCCAAAGCGCCATTCGGTCGGGTTTATTTCCCATTCTTGCATTCTCCAACAGAGTGCAAATTTCAGGTCTTCTTGGTATTCAATCACAGTTTAACTTGAACGGTCGATAGTCGTGCTACCGTCCTTTTTCAGATTAACAGTTGCTTGAATAGGGGCAGCTGTAACACCCTAAATTTGCCCTCTTCTTTTTAGCATTAACATCATATCATAATCATTATCAGTATGTCATATCCTTAGCATCTTGCATAGAAAAATGAAGCATAGCACTCGCATGTTCTAGCATCAGGCATATGGTCGATCATCCAGGAAATTCGAAAAACTACAAGTCAAAATCAAGAGCAGGGTGACCTGGCAAGAAGCTCACAGGATCTCCTATGCAAGCTCTGTATCATGTTCAAATCCCTAAAAAGGATTGAGGATCAAAATCAGATCAAACGGTTGGCGTCGGGTTATTATGAAAGTTTCCCACCAAAAGGAGGGGGAATTCAAAATTCATTGGCATTAACTGGTTAACGCTTTGGTTAACCGGTTAACGGCTGTGGATTTTGAATTCCAGCATGTCGCTCCCACCAAAATGAGGCTAAGTCAAATGGGGTACAGACGCGAACGGTCGGCGAGAGGAGAGAGAACACACACAAGGGTGAACTCAGAAGACAAGAGTCGCCAGCTAGGCATTTTTATCCCGGAGGAAAGGTAATGCTGCATAAACCCGAGAAAAGATGGATAAGACGGTTGCGAACCAGAGAAACTGAGAAAGGGGGTTGGTTACAACCTGGGAAGGTATTAGCACCCAGATTGTCCGTCGTACTCGACGGGATCCACGCTTAAAAGATTTGTGTTTTAAAGGGGTAGTGTCAGTGCAATTTGTGTATCAAAGCTGGAAAGAATGCAAGTGTCAGTGTAAAAGAGATGTGAAGTGCATAAGTGAAGTGTCAGTGTAAGATCAAGAGTGAAATGCTCAAGACTATGAGGTTGAAGAATAAAGTTGAAAAGAGGGGGAATATACAGAGACTTTTGTTCGATAACTGTTAAGTTATGCCTACGTGTCCTCTCGTGCAATGAGGAAGTCAGAACACCGTAGTTCGACCCAAAGAGACTGAAAGGTAAATTGACTTGTGAACTGCTTACTTGTCTATGCTCAAGTGTATGACCTGTCTGGCTCAGGTGCAAACGGTCTTGCATTAGACGGAAGAAGCAAGTTCTCGTTTGTGAGTGAAGATGATGAGAAAAGAATCCCGGAGGAGACGATTATTGTTTGTTTTTGTGTTTTCAATCTTTTATTGCATTTTGGAGTTTGTCATAAGAAAATGAGCTTAAGCCTAAACCAAGGGTTAGTAAACTCATCACATCTTCCCTCTGATTAGGGGTAATGAGGATACCTTAAGCATGAAGTAAGCACCTCACACTTAATCACCATGATGTAGGATTAAGATCATTAACCTACTTGTATTTATTTAGATGTTTTTGTTGTTTTTGTTTAGTGGTAAGTAATGAGTTTAAGCCATAATCAAGGATTCAATGGACCCATTACACCATCCTAATAGAAGGATAATAGATGAAAACATTTAAGCTGTGGAAGGCCCCTCAACTTAATCCATGATTAGGGATTAACCTCATGACAAAACAAACATTTATTAAAGTGGATTTTAGTTAATGATAAGATTAAGAAGTGAGTTTTATGGTTGGTAAGACAACTTGATGGGGACTTGTCCATTAACACTAGGGTTAGTCCTTCTTAACCAATTAAGGAAGAATTAGAACCCTAATGCAAGGCCCAAGTTACAAGCTTGATGTCTTAGTGTTTATTAGATGAATTAATTAAAGGATTTAAACACATTAAGGGTTTAACACTTAGGATTAAAATTATACACTCCATCCTAATAGAAGGATACAGGCATAAGCTTAATCACAAAGCCTTAAACCTTTAGGGTTTAGTCCTGGATTATGAGGTGAGAAGAGAATACTTAATGATGACACAAAGGTAAAAGCTAAATGGGGGACTAATCAAACCCTAATTGTTATCATACTTGGAGATCCTAGGGTTTGTGAGGCTTAAAAAAGAAAGATCTTCAAAGAGCCACCAAGGAGGAACAAGATGAAAGGAGAAGGAGAAAGAGAAACAAGCTAACTTACTTCACTTAAGAAGATAAGTTACTTGAAGAAAGAAAGTAAGAGATGAACATGAATGAGAAAGCTCACTCTAAGACAAAAGTAAAATGCAGCAAAGAAGGTATGAAAGAGATGAAAAGAGATTGTGAGAAGTGAAGGCAAATTCACTTCTCAAACAACTTACCACCTGAAAAGTTAGCACAAGAAAATGAAATGCAATGAGAATGGGATGAAATGCCATGGTGCAAACCAAAACCAGAAGCATAAACATGATGTTAATGATGCTAAGAAAAGATGCAAACACAAGGCAAGACATGAGGATGATCATACAAGTATATGGATGCAGATGAAGCATGCTTGGAACCATGAAAGTTCATGAAAGCTTATGAAATGCAATGGACATATAACATGGCAAATGCAAGATTCAATGATCAAACATGATTCTAAAATGTCCTAAGATGTATTATGAATCATGTGGATGCACAAAATGTCATGGAAAGTCCTTAAATGCAAGCATATGAGAGATGGATACAAGTGAAGGCACAAATTAGGGTTTATATACAACATGCAATGCAAAATTCAAAATCAGAAGCAAATGACATGACAAAAAATTGAAAATGGGATCAAAGGAACCCTAAACCTACACAAGTTCACTGCCCAAAGGAGGGGACCTAACTCTTAACCTAGTGAAAGTTATGAATTTCTCAAGTTGGCTAGGGTTTTAGGGTGCCTCACAAAGAAAAATACCAAACAAATTGAAAATGCAAGATCAATTCAAACCAATTTTATCCTATAAACTACATTCCATGAAGGATGCAATGCAAGAAGAACCATCATCAAAATTTCAAAGGTTAGGCAGAATGGATTTTTCAAAGTTTGCACAAAAATATTGCCTTAAAATGAATTTAATTCCAAAGAAAATGATCAAAAGGCATCAAGAACCAAAAAGAAATTTGTTTTGAGAGTTGGATAATGTTTCTAAATGTTTTTAAATGCAATTTGAATTTTTTGGTGATTTTTAAATACCTAAATGCATTATTAATTAATTAATTTTCATTAACTAATTAAAAACAAACATTTAAATGATTTAAAAATGATTTTCAATGCAAAAAATAAAAATAAAAATATTTTTGGGTTCTGAAAATTAATAAAAGATTTGATAAAAAATTTCAGAATTTTTTAATGCATTTTACTATTTTTAAAAATTCGTAAAAGATAAACCAAATTAAATGAAATAAAAATTAAAATAAATGAAAGTATGCACAATCCATGGTGAGATTCAAACTTGGGGGTCAATGGTTGACTGCGCGCGCTATTGGAAGGTCAGGATCTCTTCTGGATTAATTAACTTAAATGTGATTTATTAAATTAATAAAAACAGATTAAGTTTTAATGATGTGATCTGAGCCACACACACGCGCGGGAGTCAACCCTGGTCAACTGCATCCACGGTCCAAATTCAAACTCTCATTAATTACGCTGCTAAACCTAATTAGGGCTTAATCAAACTCAGACGGCCGGAACAGTGTTCTGGTCGTCTTCTCCGGCGAAACCAAAAACCTAGCTTCCTCTACAGGCCACCCCAACCTAAATTAACTGCCCAGAAACGTTCTCCTATCCAAACTAAACCCAAATCCATCATCAAACATCATTTATCAAGCATGAATAAAGAGAATCGAAGCCAAACATTTTCACGGGCAAAATTTCAGAGCTTGCATACATGGTGGTTTCTCAACCATTTTCAATAATAATCATATCCCCATGACCAGGGGAACTCAAGGAATCATAAATGAACTTAAAAACAAGCTTCTGAGAAAAAAGTTCATGAAGTATACCTGAGATTGAACCTTCTGTTTCTGGGCTTTCTGGACTCTCCTTTGTTGCAAATCCCCTCCTATGAACCTCTGGATGATGAAATGAGGCTTAGAATGAGTTTGTATGGCCTGGTTTGAAGGTTTTGGTTCTGGTGTAGCAGATTTGGAGAGTTGGATATGTGATGTTTCAGGCTGTTTCAGAGAGTGCTTCTTGTTCTATGAGTGATTTGTGGTTTGTGGGTGAAGAAATTTTGGATGTTTGAAGGCTGTGTTGAGAGATTCGAAGAGGGAAAGGTTTTTGACAGTTTTTGTGTATGCTGCAATGTGGGAGCTTCTTGCTTGTGTATGGTGTGTCTAGGGTTGCTTGATGTCCACATATTTGACTCTGATTAGGCAGAGAGTTGGTGGTGGCACTGTGGGATTGGTATGGGCAAAATGCAAGAAAGTCAAGATTTTGTGTACTCCAAGCATGGCTCGGGTCATAGGCAATCTTAGAGCTTGTCCTGCCTCAGCTTGAGTCAAGGAAGGCCTTTGGATCTGATTTTGTGAGCTGGCTAGCCTTGATCAAGGGTTTCCAAGGTTCTTGCACATTTCCCTCTTTGGATTTTCTCATGAACCAAGGCAAGAAACCTTGTGATATTTTGGGCAAAATGTGACAAAATGAGTTATGCAATGTTGTTATGCTGCTTTGGTACCAATTGGAGTTCATTTCAAACATGAGAGATCCCTTTTGCAAAGTTTCAAATTTGTAGTCTTTATGAAAAATGCCTTATGCAACATGTGATTCAAGGCATGGAAATGAAAAAATCTTGGCACAAACTTGACTTTTATAAGTTGTAACATGTTATAACTATGCAAAGAAGTCAATTAGAGGTCTTGAAAATGCTTGGAATTGGAATTTGCAAAAATCCCTCTTTGGTGCCAAAAGTGGAAATTTCATGATTTTTCCCAATTTTGACAAGCCATAACTTTTGATCCATAATGAATTAGAATGAGTTCTTGTACTTTTTGAAAAGGGAATGATCCATTCTACAACTTTCATGACCAAAGTTTTCTCATTTGAAGCATTTTTGAATCAATTTGAGGAGGTTGAAAAACTTTCCCAAAATGGCAAGTTTACATTACAAGTCACTTTCCCAAAAAGGCAATTTTGCAAATGGCTTGAAATTCTTCAATTTTGTGAACTTCTAACACCTTCTATGATCAAATAAAGATCATACACATTCAAAATGATGGAGAACACCCTTTGGTTGGGTCATTGGGGGCCTCAGATGCCCTGATTTTGCACTGACTAGCTCAAGAAGTCATCCATTGATCAGATGCCTTCCCCATGGAATTTCTTCATGAAAATTGATATGCATGATCCTCATATCATATAGAGACAAATAGAAACAAGAATGGCCAAAAATTTTGGAGTTATGGCCTCTGAAACCAAAACCCTAATTCTAGGTCATCTGTGCAGTCAAACCTGGCTCTACTTCCATGCCATTCTCAGTTCTTGTGATTCTTTGACTTTCTTGACTTTGTGAGGGTATAATATGATGCTTGAACATACATGGACCCCTTTTAAGTGATTGAAGACCTTTGGAGTGGCTTAAGTGGCCCAGGGATAGCTCAGATCACAAACCCTAGATGCAAATGACTTAGGAACAATGCAGTGAAGCAAAAATGCAATATGAGATGATATGATTGAACTTATGTATATGAAAAGATCACAAGCCTGGGTGTGAATGGGTGAGGGCAAATTTGGGGTGTTTACACAGCAGCAAAATTCAACATGTGTTTTAGCTCCAATTTTCTGATTTTTATTCATTTTGAATTAAGGAGAAGGATCTAGAGCATTTATCCAAGCCTAATTCCAATGCTAGATCCTAATCACTTTCCCAAACCACATTTTTTGGATCCCAAACCAAAATTTTGGGCCCCAAACCTAAACCGTATTTAATCCATTTCCCTCCAAACCAAGAGGGGGCTCTCTCATTATTTTCAATTTCCATTTTCTGAATTTTGATCTCTCTCACCATTCTCTCACATTTTCTCTCCCAGTGTTTCCAAAATCACTCAAAGTTCCTTTTTGAAGATCACATAACTTTGAACTAAAGTGTGTAGATCTTGGAACTAGACCTCTATCCATAGCTTCTTTACATCGATTTGCTGGTTTCACTACTTGGTTCAGATCTGGTTTGGAGATTATAAGTGCTTTTGGAGCCAAAATTTTGCATCAAGATCATTTGCTTGCATTTATTTTGCATGGAGTGTGAGGCTTAGCACCGGATCTTCAAAGTTTTCCGCAAGATTCCTCATTTCTAGCTCAAACAACAATTACCAAAGCATACCTCAGCTCTGTAGGTTGGTTAAATTCAGATTTAGCTATGTTTTAGCTTATTTGCATGCTTGTGCTTTAGATCCATCATGTGCTTGTGTATTTGCTTGTGTTACTTGAATTGATTTGTTGATTTGTAGCCGGATCCATTTGCTAATGTTCATGAGCTTAATGATGTTAATTAATGTGAATTTATCCATTTATTTCATGCTTAATTGATTGCTGGTCTGGTGTGGAATTAATTGGATAAGCTGGTTTGAGCTGATTTTCTGTAGAAAATTGCTGATGTTTTTACAGTGTTAACCGGTTAACGCATTGGTTAACCGGTTAACGCACCTATTTTCTGCATATTTTGCTGCAGGTTTGGACTGGTTAACCGGTTAACGCTTTGGTGAACCGGTTAACACTGATGCAAAATGCCATATTTTAGCTGTTTTTAGCTTGTTTGATCCCCTTACTTGTTTTAATTGCCATGGATCATTGTATGATAGTTGAATATGCTATTTTAGGGTGATTTTCTTGTTGGTTAATGCATGCATTCATGTTCTCGACACGTAAATGCTTGTATGTGCAAAGTTTGGCATGTTTGTTTGATCTTTGTTAATTTGAACGTTGAGCATTCTATTTCCATGAGTTTTGTTGATGAACATATGCTGGATTTTGTTTTTTTTCTAACACTTGCAGGGGCTCATGGTAAGAGAAGTGTGGATGTTTATCCAAATTTCAACTCTTCATCTTTTCTTTTTAAGTTGCTTTCTCTTTGTGGTTTTTGATGTGCCTTATGTCATCATGTGATTCTACTCTTTTCCTCCCCCTTTAGGAGCAACTTATCTCCTTTAGAGGAGTAAGTTTCTTGCTAGCTTTCTTTTCCTCTTCTTTTCTTTTCCTTTGGTTCTTTCGTCTCTTAGGATAGAGTTCAAACCTCACTAACCTTAGGACCACTTTTTTTTTGCATGATAACTTAGGGTTTAGTCTTTCCCCATTAGACTTTTTCCTTTTGCTCCTATGGTTCTCTTTCTCTTCTCATCTCAAAACAAAAACCTAAAAAACATTAATAAAGAAAGAAGTGACTTCTTGTGTAATAGCCTTATTCCATGGGGCATATGTATTCATTCCATCTTGGAATAGTGCATTTGTCTAGCATGATGCACAAGTCGGATCATGAAGTCATCTTCATCAAGAAAAATCCTAAAAAATACTTCTTCATTTTTAATCACTAAAACACCTAATAAATTCAACAAGTCAATGAATTTAGGCCCTTTCCCTTGGAAATACGTTTTGGATAAGTTCTCCTTACTTGGTGTGCTTGTTCTATTATTCCATCTTGGAATGTAGTAGCAAGTACATATTCCATGGAAAAGAGTTTGAGTTCATTCTTTTGTGCCACACCAATAAAAAAATTCATAAAAAACACAAACAAACAATAAGCATCTCTCCTTCGGGACTTTTTTTCTCATCTCCTTCGCTCCATCCGCGAACTTGCTCCTACTTGTCATTTTGCAAGACGGTTACGCACTCGTCGTCCGAGCCTGCAATACCTGAGCATTGACATAGGAAGTTCGAGCCTTAAAACACAGGCAATCTTTTCCACCCCTATTAAGGGGAACTACGGCGTCTTTGATCCTCATTGTCCATATGAGGTACGTAGGCAGCAGGGTAGGGCCCGTTCGAGTACACTCTTTTATTTTCCCTACATTTCCCCCATTTCTTTTCTTTTATCCAATTTCAGTTCCTTTTCTTTGCAACAGCTTTCATTCTTACACCCTTTGAAGCAGTTTCTTTGCAGGCGTGGATCTCGTCGGGTACGGCGGACGATCTGGGTTACTAATACCTTCCTAGGTCGTAACCGACTCCCAAACTCAGTATCTCTGGATCGTTGGACCTGTTCCTTCCTTTTCTTTTCTTTTGGTTTGTGCAGCATTACCATTCCCGTCCCTTCGGGATAAAAATGCCTGGCTGGCGACTTTACCTCTTCCACGCCACTTTCGCGTTTGTACCAGGATGGAAATCCAGGGAGCGACAATGTGTTGCGCACTTCTCAAACTCGACCGATACGAATTCATGAGCCCATACTTTCGCTAGTCTGTAACAACATCACTTCAACAACATTGCACTCTTGCAATCAACATCAACTTGAACCAACTTTTACATACCAACAACACATCTGGGAGACAAGCTTATCCCCCACTTAATCCAAACCAACACCTGCATACAATGACTAGAACTAACAAACAAGCACCGATAGTGTTTCACACACATGTCGAGTACTAAGGAATAAACGACATTAGACAACATTGGCCGAACAGACCGACCTGCTTTGATACCACTAATGTAACACCCCATTTCTACCCGGAAATTAGCGATAACATTAGGATAGTAAAATTCAACCAACAAGTAAACAAATAGGATGTCACATTTCAACTTTCAAAAACTTATTCATTTAATCAAATAATAACACATCGATACATAAAACTTTCAATTCGGATTAAACCGTAACAACAACTTTTATTCAATCTTTGAAACAAGTAAGTTTTTACAACTAAGCAACGGATTCGTGAATATTCAACTAAACAAGATATAAAATTTTGTTCAACTTAGTAACAACATCTGTAATACCCATATACAAAAGACATACATAAAGCATATTTTTCATATATAATATTAATGATTTGGTACTGAAATACAAATAAGTTCTTAGCAACACATTGTATAAATATAGCCACTACAACATAAGGTACTAAACAAGGCTATATAATAGTACAAGATGTTCAATTACAAAAAGATCTAAGAACTAGATCTGAAGATCTCAAAAGTCCACAGTGGAAGATTAAGCCATCAACTAGTAAGGATAATCAAGTCGGCTTATCCTTACCCTTAGCAGAACCTAAAGTACCTAAAATAACAACATCAACATGGGGTGAGATAAAACACCTCATTGGGTTCTCTATCTTAGAGTTCTCTCGGCTCTAAGGTTCATTTACAACGAAACACACATGCTTCACAAACCAATTTACACAAGGACCAGGGACATAGGGGAAACTAAGGTCCACACACGATTTCAAAACACAAAGGGAAATGTCTACCTCAAGTCCTTACGGATGCTCTAGTGAAACACATAGTAACCACTTTGAGACTTATACAAAACCTTACGGAGGAATTGACATAACATGCGCTTCAATCTTTACGGATGCTTCCCGTGGGACTAAAGATAACCCACCTCAAGACTTACTCAAGATTGACACATAACTAGCATAGTACTTGCCCCAAGTCCTTACGGATGCTTCACGTGGGACTAAGGACAACCCACCTCAAGGATTACTAAAGACCTTACGGGGGACTTATAGTCTACACTTCTCAAATCAACGCCCATGTGTAACACGGTGGGAGAACTGACTTTTAGTTATGTTGCGGATAGCAAGAGTCGCCACCGACTTTTATTTTATCCAAACGGAAAGGACATAAAAGAATAGGAAAGACCTTAAGAAGATTTTGAGTTCGGGGGTTAGGTTATATAAAGGGAAGGTGTTAGCACCCTTTATATCCATGGTTATCCATGGGCTCTTATTTACTTAGCTCACTTTGAATTGTTTTGAAAAAGGTGTAGTGTGTGATTAAAACTTTCTAAGTACTTTGTAATGATCCTCGTATGGATGTATACAAAGACTTGTTTTTGAAAATTTGTTTGAAATGTGAAGTGTAAAAAGTATTTTGAAAGGTGTGAGCAAGTAATTAAAAGGAACCTACCCTATGTTAAATCTCTATTGTTCTTATGTTCTTTCAATGGTAAGACTATCCCCATTATTAAGGAATAGGTAGTCATTACCTTGGATGTGATAAGGGACATGTGTAGGGACATCTGAATGTGGGCAACTGCAAGGTGTCTTTAGCAATTCGTAGGGACTTATCATATTTTATTCGAAGGGACAAGATCATTTATCGTAGGCAACCTCGAAGGGACTTGATCTTATAAACTGAAGGGACTTGATGATATTTGTGAAGGGACTTTGCTTAAGACACCTTACTTGACCTTTTAAAATAGGCAACATGAGAGGTAACCTTAGAAAGTGCAAGATGGCGATCAAAGATCGACTTACGTGTGTGAGTGCGCATATTCAAATATTTATCTTTTAAAGTTAATTATTCTAAGTTAATTTTAATCACAAGTATGTTATTCACACCCTAGAATTACTAACCATACAATAAATATATTCATAATAAAAATAAAGCAAAAATATAAACTAAACTATTACAAAGCTTCGGGACAATTACAATATAATCGAGAAATATGATAACGATAAATAATAATAAGCAATAATAATCAATAATAATAACAATTAAGATAAATGGTTAGAGAAATAAAAATAAGAGAAAATAAGAAATTAGCAAAATAATTTAATATTAGAAAAGATTTTAAATATTTAATAAAGAAAATAGGTTTTAATAATAATAAATAAATACTAAATTATTCACATATTAAACAAATGATAAATAATTAATTATAATTTAAAAAAAAATATTAGGTTAAATTTTTAGGTTAAGAGAAATTAGGGTTAAGATTATAGAAATTAGGGTTAGGGTTATAATCATGAGAAGTAGGGTTTGTGCCTTATTAAAAAGAAATTAGGGTTTTTAATTATTAATTTAAACATAATTAATTTATTTACCAAACATATACAATAATAATATAAATATAATAAAATAAATATAAATAATTTGATTTTTTAAGAAAATAAATTATGAATTTAAAAAAATAAGATTTTTATATAAGAAAATAATATATATATTTGTTTTAGGAATTATTATTTAGAAATTAATTAAGTTAAATAAATATAATATAAAAGAAAATAACAAAAAAAAATTGAAAAAAAGACATACCTGGGGCTGGGATTCGAACCCAGGCCCTAGGCTTCAATCACTCTGGACCAACAACATCACCACCAGGCCAAGCGCACGCTGGTGTTAGCATCAGGGGTACAATTCCTTTTGTTGTAATCCTGCAAAAAAAATCAAAAAATAGAGCAAAACAAAATGGCCTAGGGGGGAATCGAACCCAGGACCATCCCATACACAAGCAAACACACAACCAGCTGAGCCACATGGGGCGCGTTCAACATACATTCAGCAAACAAACATTATATTTTAAAACAGTTTTTTCTGAATTTGATTTTTGGCGCCACTGACTTCATCTTCTTCCTTGGTTGCTGCGAAATTTCCTACGAATTTATATACAACCTTTCCTGCGAATTTTCCTGCACACAGAAACCTACAAAATTCGTAACATCTTATATCCATACAATTTTGCCAAATTGATCATGCCAACATGATCAATACAGTTCATTTATCTTATTTATGTTATTAAAATGCATTTATATAAGCTGAATCAAGAAACCCTAATTCAAAGCTTGAAACCCTAACATGGCCGAATCTGTATTAGTCAGTGAATCTCCAAGATATTTGCCCAGAATCCATCCTCACATGACAACAAACAAAGTTAGATACACAAAAACAGTTTATGATACATGAATAAGAGGAATCGTAACTTTCAAAAGTATGAACAAGATGGAATCGGTATGCATGATTCAGCATGTTTTGAATGCAAATAAGGATTGAAATAGCATCAGGGAACCCTAGGGATCATGTCTCAACCTTCAAAACTCCTTGAAACCTCCTATAAATCAAAACCCGAATTGATGTTTTTGCTTGAATTTTTGAAGTTTGATTCTTGTATTGGAGGCTGCCAAAATTCGTCCTCTTGCTTGTGATCACTTCTATGTATATATTGGAAACAAATTAGGTCAAAAAGTCATGAGTTTATGGGCCTTGTAAAGATTACTTGATCATGAAAATACCACTTGTTATTTTAGTCAAAAAATCACATAAATCTTTTCCTCTTTGGTCTAGCACGAATTTCAATCTTCCAATCAACTTTAAATCTTTTTTATGAGTTTCTAGAATGAAAATCATATCAAATATTGAGCTTTTCATATTTTATTTTGATTTAAAATGATTTTAAATGAATAAAATCAAAATAAATAAAATAAAATTAATAAAAATCTGAATAAATTATTTTTGGTTCGTGCATGATGTCATGGTAGTGATTGGGTCATAAAAATGCAAGCCCATGTGGAAAGAATTGGTTCTAAGATCCCATTTGCTCAATAAACCTCTCAAAAATTTCCCAACTTTGCAAAGACACAAATCCTTCAATTTTAAGGCTATGGAGGTGTTATTGGACATTTTAGAAAGCTTAAATAGTCCTCTAACAAACCTCTTTGA
Organism: Lathyrus aphaca; assembly: GCA_963966055.1. NCBI lineage: Eukaryota > Viridiplantae > Streptophyta > Magnoliopsida > Fabales > Fabaceae > Lathyrus > Lathyrus aphaca. The sequence continues at coordinate 284,100,838 of OZ014522.1, read as the reverse complement.
TTTAATGTCCATATCCTTTACCATTCTCAAGTTATGCCCTTTGGAAGATGTTGACTTTTTGTTCTTTTGAAATGACATATAATGTCTTAGCTCATACCTTCCAAATGAAGCATTTTTAGGCTTGGCTTGTGAGACACAAAGTTGTAGAGAATTAAATTTCCTTCAAAATGAGATTTGGATGGAAAATTCTTGATGAAGCATGTGAAAGTTATGACTGGTCAAAGTTCAGTTGACTTTTCCTGTGAAAACCCTAATTTAGAAACTCCTGATTTTTGATGATCTGAAATATCTTTGATGAATCATGATCAACCCTTGATAAAATGATGAATTTTACTCCATATACTTAATGTTGGCGAAAAATCATGAAGTTTGACTTTGGTTTGACCGCAGTTGACCTCAGTTTGACTTTTTAACTGCTTTGACTGATTTTAGCCTATCGGATCATCTGACTGAGCAAATCTTTTGGGAAAGCATTGAAACTTGACATAGGGATTCTTGAAGACATATAGGATGCTATGAAGCTCACTTGAAGCCTTGGAAGTCCATTTAGCCTGATGAAATCCAAAACCCTAGTTTAGGGTGCATTGCTTAGGAGGATGTTATGTCTGAGGGAATTGTCAAACTTTCTGACTAATTGTGAACCTTGTGAACCTCTTGGGATACCTTGTGAACCTTGTGAACCTCTTGGGACACCTTAGTACAAAATTCCTTGACTAGGGGAGGGCAAATTTTGGGGTGCAACACCATGCATACACCACGGATACCTCAAGTCCTTACGGATGCTCTAGTGAAACACATAGTAACCACATAGAGACTTATACAAGACCTTACGGAGGATCCTAAAAACAAAACATAAATCATAATTCAAACGAGTCTAAGGGGAACCTAGATACCTCACAAATCGTACCTTTCTCTATTTCCATTAACTCACAAGTTCCATTTTATCAAGTTTTTGTCAATTGAAAAATAGTCGGGTAAAAGTCGGCTCAAAAATAATGTTTCTTGATCTTAATAGATAGATTATGCTATTAGTTTGGTCAATTTAAAATATAGTTCTCGCTGAGCGAGCTCCTTCTAGCTGAGCGAAAATCGCCCTGGAACTTTTGTTGAGCGAGTTATGCTCGCTGAGCGAGCTACACCAGTCCAGGAAATTCCAGCCTTACGGGAAAACACTCTTCCCACACCCAATCACTCCCAAACATCAACCAATGCAACAAGACATGATCAAACGTATCCATTATCATAATATGAGTATTTTAGGTAGGTTTTAATCGAGTTTTAACCGTTAAACTTCTGATATTTCTTAGATTTCCAACTAAGCCCTAACCACAAACATTTCTAAAACTCAACCGAAATCAAAGATAAAAGTTTCTAACTAAGAACCCACCTCGAGAGATGAAGATTGGCAGAAAGATTGAGTTGATTCGACGGAAGGATGATCGGGAATGAGGAATTGAAGCTTTAGGGCTTTTCTCTCTTCTTCTCCTTTTCTTCTTTTCTTACCAACTTTCTCTTTCTCTCATAATCTTTCTATATATATATAACATATAAAAGCTTATATTTTTACCGATAGGTCAAAATTAGAGAGTATCCGAAAATGTCTCTTAATCCGATATTTTATAAAACCTCTGAGTCAGCTAATATCAATTAATAAAATATAATCCCATGAATTACTCTATTTAGTTCCATTACAATTTCTTAGAGTATTCCGAAATAATATTATTACGAATTAATATTGTCCAGAGCTTTAAATAATACGGGGTATTACATCCTCCCCCCCTTAAATAAAATTTGTCCACGAATTTGAAAGATTACCTGAACAGGTGTGGATATGATTCCCGCATTTTTGATTCCAACTCCCACGTTGCATCACCCAGATGCATCTCGTCCCATTGCACTTTAACAAGTGGTATCTCTTTATTTCTCAGTACCTTGGTTTCTCTCCCAACAATACGGCTTGGTTTGGGTTCAAAGGTCAAATCCGTTTCTATCTCGATAGAATCCGGTAGAATAGGTTGAAGAGGATCGGGGATGAACTTACGAAGTTGGGATACATGAAAGACATCATGCATTTCAGATAGAGATGGCGGAAAAGCTAAACAATAAGCGACTTCACCAATCCTTTCAAGATCTGATACGGTCCTACGTATCTCGGACTTAACTTACGCAACTTAAACGGTCCTTTCAATCTTAATCTCGGAGTGACTTTCAAGTACACATGATCGCCTTCATCAAATTCCAGGGGTCTCCTTCGATTGTCAGCATAGCTCTTCTGACGATCTTGGGATTTCTTAATCTTTTCTCAGATCATACGAATCTTTTTCGTAGTCTCTTGAATAATTTTCGGTCCTAGAATTCTATCTTCGCCCACCTCTGACCAACACAACAGTGTTCTACACTTTCTTCCGTACAAAGCCTCATACGGAGCCATTTCGATGCTCGCGTGATAACTGTTATTGTACGAAAATTCGATCAACGACAAAAGTTCTTTCCAATTTCCTCTGCTCTCTAAAACACATGCTCTCAACATATCTTCCATCGTTTGAATCGTACGCTCCATCTGACCATCCGTTTGAGGATGATTAGAAGTACTCAAGCGCAAATTCGTGCCCATGGCTTGTTGGAACACCTTCCAAAATCTCGAAGTGAACTTCGGACCTCTATCCGATACAATACTGGACGGAACACCGTGCAATCTCATAATTTCAGCAATAAACAACCTTGCAAGCTGACTTGCCTTATATTTAGTCTTCATGGCTAAGAAATGCGCAGATTTCGTTAGTCTGTCCACAATCACCCAAACAGAGTCATAGTCACCCTGAGTACTTGGTAAACCTACCGCAAAGTCCATAGAGATGATATCTCATTTCCAAATTGGAATATCCAAAGGTTGTAACAATCCACCTGGCCTTTGGTGCTCAATCTTCACTTGCTGACACACCTCACATTCTGACACAAATACCGCAATGTCCTTTTTCATTCCGGACCACCAATACTCCCTCTTCAAGTCTTGATACATCTTCGAAAAACCTGGATGTATCGTAAAAGAACCTTGATACATCTTTGATTAAATAGGATGAATCCATCTAATGCTCTCACGAAACCCGGTTGGAGTAACAGTCCTTGTAGCTTCTCATCCAAAACTTGCGCTTGTTGAATATCATTCCTCAATGTATAACTAATATTCAAGTTTCCCATGATTACGCCATTCGGAGTCCAAATAAACTGAAGGTTAAGATCTCGAAACTTTTCTAACAATGCATACTCCAATACCATCAATTCAGCACTGTGAATTACTTTCCTACTTAAGGCATCTGCCACTTTGTTCTCTTTTCCGGGGTGATACTTTAACTCAAGATCATAATCTTTCAAATACTTCATCCATCTTCTTTGTCTCATATTCAGTTCCTTCTGATCATAGAGGTACTTCAAATTCTTATGATCACTAAACATCTCAAAACGCACACCGTACAAATAGTGTCGCCACACCTTCAAAGTAAACACCACGGCCGCTAATTCCAAATCATGCATAGGATAATTCTTCTCATGAACTCTCAACTGTCTGGAAGCATACGCCACCACCTATCCCTCTTGCATGAGAACACCTCCTAAACCCATCTTTGAAGCATCGCAGAACACTTCATAAGATTTGTTAGGATCGGGAATAATTAAGACTAGAGCAGTTGTCAATCTTTCCTTCAACCACACAAAACTTTGTTCACAATCAGAATCCCATTCGTAATCAAAGTCCTTCCTAGTGAGTTTAGTTAACGGTAACGCCATCTGGGAAAAACCTTTAATAAATCTTTTGTAGTAACCTGCTAAACCTAGGAAGCTTCTCACTTCGGTAACATTCTTCGATCTCTCCCAATTAATTACAGCTTCTATCTTTGACGGGTCTACAGCTACACCTCCTTGTGATATAACATGTCCAAGGAACTTAACTTCTGACATCCAGAATTCACACTTGCTGAACTTAGCAAAACGTTGCTTTTCCTGCAGTATCAATAGGACAATCCTTAGATGTTCTTCGTGCTCTTGCGGAGTACGAAAATAGATAAAAATATCATCGATAAAGATCACCACGAATTTATCCAAATAATTCTGAAATATCTGATTCATGTAGTCCATAAAAACAGTTGGAGCATTCGTCACACCAAAAGGTATTACTAAGAATTCGTAATGACCGTAACGGGTTCTGAACGCAGTCTTCAAAACATCAGAACTTTTCACATGAATCTGGTGATAGTCCGATCTCAGATCAATCTTCGAGAACACGCAGGCTCCTTTCAATTGATCTAGAAGATCGTCTATCCTTAGTAAGGGGTATTTATTCTTGATTGTAACCTTGTTCAACTTTCGTTAATCGATGCACATCCTCATACCACCATCCTTTTTCTTTACTAACAACACCGGATCTCCCCACGGTGATACACTAGGTCTTACAAAATGCTTTGCCATTAAATCTTCTAATTGATCCTTTAACTCTTTCAACTCAAGCGGAGCCATCCGATAAGGGGAAACGGATATAGGAGTCGTTCCCGGTATCAGGTCGACTGAGAATTCAACTTCCCTCACCGGAGGTAAGGAAATGACATCTTCAGGAAAGATGTCGGGAAATTCACAAACTATCGGAATGTTCAAAACTTGCTGGTCAATACCCTCTTCTTTAGTAAGGACAAGCAAAACAGATTTCTCTTGCTCAAACAGAAAATTTACCATTCCAATCGTACCTTCTAAGATCGTTGTCAAAACATCTTTCGGAGGCACTTCAACGGAGGGAATGAGGATCAACTTCTCTTCACACCCAATAAACACAGAATTAGCAGACAACCAGTCCATTCCCAAGATAACATCAATTTTCTTAAGGGGCAAACAAATGAGGTCAATCTGAAAGATTTCTGCCATCCACGGACAACGTACAGTTCTCACACTTAAGCGGCGTTTCGACAGTTTCATCCATAGCGGTAGTAACCACCATTGGAGGGGATAATGGAAAAAGTCGCAACCCAAGTCGCTTCGCACAAATAGTAGATATAAAAGAATGCGTAGCTCCACAGTCAAACAAAACAAGACAAGGATGGTTTTTAATAAGACAATTACCCGCAATCAAGGAATTGTCGCCTTTCGCCTTCCTGACGTCCATAACATAAACTCTCCCTTGAGTCAGATCCTTCCTCTAAGGGAAATCCCTAGAAATATGTCCTTCCTTCTGACAATGATAGCAAATTACACCGTTCTGCTCACATCTTCCAAAATGATTCCTGCGACATCGGGGGCAAGAAGGAGGAGAACTGGATCTAGGACTCGACACATGTTTCCCCTTGAAGGGTTGAGGCCTCGGCCTAAAAGATTGATTATCCCTCCCCCTATCTCCTTAAACCACTCTTCTGGTACTGGCTTCTGCTTGAACTTTCTTCAAACTATGTTCCGCAACATAGCATTGCCTCAACATTTCGGAGTAAGTAGTGAAGTCCCTTTGAGAGACACTATGCGAGATCTCGGCCCTTAGCCCAAACAAGAACTGGTCAATTTTCCACCTTTCATCAGGGGCATACATAGCCTGCCTAGAGTAGGCCGCCATGTCCTCAAACTTCTCAGCATAACTGGCTACAGTCATGCTCCATTGCCTCAATTGTTGAAATTCAAACTCCTTTTGCGTCCTCAAGGAACTCGGGAAATACTTGTCCATAAAAACTGTCTTAAATTGTTGCCACACCCTTGGAATTTCATACACCATCATCAAGTTGGAGGCACTCTCCCACCACCTAGCAGCAGGACCCTTTAGTAAATGTGACGAGAAGGTCACCTTGTCTTCTTCACTACAAATCACAATCTGGAATATCCTATCTATTCCAGTCACCCATTCATGAGCCTTAACCGGATCCAACCCGCCATGAAAATCCTGAGGGTCCATCCGGAAGAAGTCTCTAAATGTTCCACCCACAGTTCCAGGAGCAACCACGTGAGGGTGAAGACCCCCACTCATATGATGCATCATTTCTTGCATGAATTGGTGCTGTTGTTGCTGTATCTGCTGCATAAATTGGAACATAGGAGCATTCCCATCGCTACCTGCATGATCGCTACCGGGAGGAGTGACACTGGGTCGAGCACGAGTTCCACGTCTACCAGCCATATTTCCTAAATTTCATCAATACAGGATTAAGTTGATCAGGCTCAATACCATAAATATAACATTTAGTCCTACTGTCATTCAACGTGCCTGATAGAAGGAAACACTTATAATATTTCAAGGCTAGGTCGAGGATACGACCTGCTCTGATACCAACTGTAATACCCATATACAAAAGACATACATAAAGCATATTTTTCATATATAATATTAATGATTTGGTACTGAAATACAAATAAGTTCTTAGCAACACATTGTATAAATATAGCCACTACAACATAAGGTACTAAACAAGGCTATATAATAGTACAAGATGTTCAACTACAAAAATATCTAAGAACTAGATCCGAAGATCTCAAAAGTCCATAGCGGAAGATTAAGCCATCAACTAGTAAGGATAATCAAGTCGCCTTATCCTTACCATTAGCAGAACCTAAAGTACCTGAAATAACAACATCAACATGGGGTGAGATAAAACATCTCAGTGGGTTCTCTATCTTAGAATTCTCTCGGCTCTAAGGGTCATTTCCAACGAAACACGCATGCTTCACAAACCAATTTACACAAGGACCAAGGACATACGGGAAACTAAGGTCCACACACGATTTCAAAACACAAAGGGAAATGTCTACCTCAAGTCCTTACGAATGCTCTAGTGAAACACATAGTAACCACTTTGAGACTTATACAAGACCTTACAGAGGAATTGACATAACACGCGCTTCAATCTTTACGGATGCTTCCCGTGGGACTAAAGATAACCCGCCTCAAGACTTACTCAAGATTGACACATAACTAGCATAGTAGTTGCCCCAAGTCCTTACGGATGCTTCACGTGGGACTAAGGACAACCCACCTCAAGGCTTACTAAAGACCTTACAGGGGACTTATAGTCTACACTTCTCAAATCAACACCCATGCATACACCACGGATACCTCAAGTACTTACGGATGCTCTAGTGAAACACATAGTAACCACATAGAGACTTATACAAGACCTTACGGAGGATCCTAAAAACAAAACATAAATCATAATTCAAACGAGTCTAAGGGGAACCTAGATACCTCACAAATCGTACCTTTCTCTATTTCCATTAACTCACAAGTTCCATTTTATCAAGTTTTGGTCAATTGAAAAATAGTCAGGTAAGAGTCGGCTCGAAAATAATGTTTCTTGATCTTAATAGATAGATTATGCTATTAGCTTCAAAACGATATGTGGAACGCTCAAAACGGATGCCCGAATCATAAGTTACGAATTAAAACCCAAAGTTGGGAACTACAGGTCTCGCTGAGCGAGCTCCTTCTCGCTGAGCGAAAATTGCCCTGGAACTTTTGTTGAGCAAGGTATGCTCGCTGAGCGAGCTACACCAGTCCAGGAAATTTCAGCCTTACAGGAAAACACTCTTCCCACACCCAATCACTCCCAAACATCAACCAATGCAACAAGACATGATCAAACGTATCCATTATCATAATATGAGTATTTTAGGTAGGTTTTAATCGAGTCTTAACCGTTAAAATTCCGATTTTTCTTAGATTTCCAACTAAGCCCTAACCACAAACATTTCTAAAACTCAACTGAAATCAAAGATAAAAGTTTCTAACTAAGAACCCACCTCGAGAGACGAAGATTGGCGGAAAGATTGAGTTGATTTGACGGAAGGATGATCGGGAATGAGGAATTGGAGCTTTAGGGATTTTCTCTCTTCTTCTTCTCTTCTCTTCTCCTTTTCTTCTTTTCTTACCAACTTTCTCTTTCTCTCATAATCTTTCTATATATATAAAATATAAAAGCTTATATTTTTACCGATAGGTCAAAATTAGAGAGTATCCGAAAATGTCTCTTAATCCGATATTTTATAAAACCTCTGAGTCAGCTAATATCAATTAATAAAATATAATCCCATGAATTAATCTATTTAGTTCCATTAAAATTTCTTAGAGTATTCCGAAATAATATTATTACCAATTAATATTGTCTAGAGCTTTAAATAAAATACGGGGTATTATAACATCTTTTAGTGAAGACAACTTGAAACAACAACAACTTAATATAATCCAACGACAAAGCAACTAATCATTCATCCCCCCGAGTGTTACATATCAGATCATCGACACCGAATCGAACTAACAAAGATAACAATCTTCCTTCAAGCTAACCTGCATGTTACCAACATAGGGGTAACATTCAAACTGAAGGGGGAGATATCGAACAATATAAACAAGAGTATGATAATTAATACATTAGATAGAATCAAATTTTACTACTATCCAACAACAACAACTTAACAATTACCCACAATCTATCAACATACTTTATCCACTTATTACACATATCAACATTTACTACATAATCAACATCACCATAATCCACATAAATAATGCGACAACTTTATCATCATAATTATATAAGCAGCTTCATCAACATAATCATATAAGTAACTTCATCAACATGATCACATAATCAACTTATTTATTGCACGACATAGTCAACATAAACATATAATCCACTTAAGCAACATAATCAACTTCATCAACATAACCTACATAAACAACTTCATCAACTTAACCAACATGAACTACTTAATCAACATAAACAACTTCATCGACTTAATCAACACAAACAACTTCTTTAACTTAAGCAACGTAAACAACTTCATCAACTTAAATTGTAACGCCCCGAATTTTATTTTAATTATTTATTCGGATTATTGTGTGTTATGGGTGTGAAGAATAATATATATTATCGAAATATAATTGTGATTGAAAGTTATATTTTTAGTGGATACTTGTATTATTAGATGTTAAATAAAATAAATGGAAAAAATAAGAGATGAGGACAAGGTGGTCAATTGGTGAAAGTAATAAGGGTAAAAGTGGAATATCATAAGTTGGGTCTTAGGGTTTATGTTGGAAATAAGGAAAAGGGGAAAACATAGTCGTGTTAGGGAAACCGAAAAAACGATCGTGAAAGGTGTGAAGAGGAGAAAAAGAGGAAAATGCTTGATCGGGAAGAAGAGTTTGCGAAGGAGAAGAAATCCTCAACGAAACCTAAGGTAAGGGTGGGATTCTTCCATCTTAAGGGTTTATAATGTGAATTGGGTAGGTTGAGAATTAGGGATTGAGATTGTGATGAACGGTTGAAGAATTTCATTTAATTAAGAGTTGTTTGTTGATGCTGGTTTATTATTGCATGAATTAGAGGATAGAATTGGTGATTGCTAAGAATTATGGATGGTTTTGGTGTTGTGGAAAACTGTTTTCATAGCAAGTTTTGAGAGCAGAGAGCGGCTGGGCGATTTGCGAAATTGCAGAGCTCACTTAGCAAGCAGAGTCAGGGAGTTTGGCGCTTAGCGAGCTATGGCCCTCGCTTAGCGAGCCCTAGAGCGTGAAAATTAATTTTTTTAAAATTCTGAAAAATTATTTAATGCTTAGTAATGCCTAGGAACTGATGCAGTGTAGTGAGAGGTAGTAAAAGATGGGCTATACACTTAATTGTAGGGATAATTAGTTTGATTTGAATTTAAACATGATTGATATGTTCGTAGTGGTTGTTGTTGTTGTTGTGATGTTGTGCTTTACATGCTTATGAATGATATATGAGTATATGATATGTTGTGTGTTGGGTTGTCATGATATGAGTGGAACTATATGTTTATATGTTACGAAATGTATGATAATCGTGATGATGATAATTATAAGTATATTGATTAATGTTGCAATATGTAGTTGTTATTGTTGATGTTATATGATGTAGACGTTGTGAGTATGCGTGTATGTCATTGATTTTGCATTACATGTTGCATAAGTTATTTAACATACCAAGGTGGGGTATGTCGTTATTGTGATGTTGGTGCGGTCATGAAATAGGGATCGTACGTGGTCATGAAATAGGGGCCGAGGGTGTGATAATGAAATAGGGATCATACTGGACCATGAAAGAGGAGTCGAGAGTTCCGACGGGAACTGGATCTCGAAATAGAGATCGGATTATGGAACCGTATGCATAAAGTCAAGATGAGTCTCATTGCATAATCGTTGTGGCCATTGTATATGATGTTTGTGGTTTATGTGTCGTTGTTATATGTGATATTGTTGAATATTCGTTGTTGAGAAGCGGTGTAATTTTATGATACTTGCTTATTTCTTATTATATGATCTTTATGATGTAAGTATTTCACCCCTTCTGTTTGAATGTCACCTTCCCATTGGTAACGTGCAGGTGAGCTAGATAAGTTGAGTGGTGGTCACTGAAGTAGGAGTACTTCTCGTCAATAGGGTGTCGACTCTGATACGTTGCTTTGGGAGTTGGGTTGACGTTGCTTTTATTTGCTTTTCTTTCAGAAACAATTTTTGTAATTGAAGTTTGATCTCTGTTGGTTTAAAAATTATTTATGTTACATGTTGAACAAATGTTTTTGAAAACGTATCAATGAGACATTTATGAAGTTGATTGGGACACTCGAATAAAAACTGAAAATTTTACTCTGATTTTATTAATATTCCCATGGGGTGATTTGGGTGTTACAAAGTGGTATCAGAGCAGGGCGGTCCATCTGACCAAGTAGTTGAGTCATTGAGTCGTAGAGTTGTTGAGTCGTTGTGTTGTTGTTGAGTGTTGAGTGTTGTTGATGCGTTGTAGTTGCGTTGTTGTTGTTGATTATAAATCGTTGTTGGATTGTGTTATGTTATGTGACATATTTAGAATGGTTGGGAGGAATGATGATGCACTTGTCGCTGCTATGCAAGCGATGGCACAGGCTGTGCAAAATTCGAGGAATGTTGGGGATCGTGAGAGTGACGAGTTCAGGAAGAATGATCCACCAACATTCAATGGGACGTATAATCCCTATGGAGCACAGGATTTGCTCAAGGAGATCGAGAGGATCTTCAGAGTTATGGAATGTTCAGAGGGAAGCAAGGTGTGGTTGGGTGCGCACAGACTGGTATCTGAGGCTGATGACTGGTGGGTTCACACACGCCAATGATTAGATGCATCGGGTGAGGAAATCACCTGAGCTGTATTCATGAGAGAATTCCTAAGGAAGTATTTTCCTGAAGATATTCGGGGAAAGAAGGAAATCGAGGTTTTGGAGCTAAAGCAGGGCAGCATGTCGGTGACTGAGTACGCTGTGAAGTTCACTGATTTGGCGAAGTTCTATCCGCATTATAGTGAAGCAACTGCTGAGTTCTCGAAGTGTGTTAAATTAGAGAATGATTTCAGGCCTGAAATCAAGCAGGCGATTGGCTACCAGAGGATCTGTAGGTTTTCAGATCTGATGGATTATTGTAGGATCTTTGAAGAAGACAGTAAGGCTCGATCTGAGCACTTCAAAGGTTTAACTGAGAGGAGAAGTAAGCAAAAAGTTAATCGTGGAAAACCTTATGCAGCTTCTGCTGATAATGGTAAGCAGAAGCAGAATGAGGGAAAAAGACCAAGTGGGGGAGGTGCTCCTACTTTGCTTAAGTGTTATAGGTGTGGTGAGACGGGTCATCGTGTCAGTGAGTGCATGAGTGACGTGAAGAAGTGTTTCAAGTGTGTCAGCCTGGATACTTGATTGTTGAGTGCAATGCAAATCTGGTTACTTGCTACAACTGTGGGGAGAAAGGTCATATCATTATGCATTGTCAGAAGCCTAAGAAAGCTGCAACTGGAGGAAATGTGTTTGCGTTGACGGGGACACAGACTTCCAGCGAGGATCGTTTGATAAGAGGTATTTGTCATATTAATAGTATTCCTTTGATTGCTATGATTTCCACTGGAGCGACACATTGTTTTATTTCTCTAGATTGTGTGGGGAAATTAGGACTTGTTGTGTCTCCGATGCAAAGAGAGATGGTTATCAAGACTCCTGTTGATGGGTCATTAACTACTTCTCGTGTATGTCTGAATTATCCGTTATCGATCTATGGTAAGGACTTTGGTATGGATTTGGTTTGTCTGTCATTGAGAGGTATGGATGTGATTCTAGGTATGAATTGGTTAGAGTACAACCATGTTCATATTAATTTCTTTAGTAAATCGGTTCGGTTTCTTACTCCTGGTGAAGAGGCAGAGGAAGTTGGTTATTTGTCTTCCCGAGAGTTGAAAGAGCTTATGGATGATAAAGCGCAAGTTTTGGCGTTGTTTGCATAGTTGTCGGTGGAGAATGATATGCAAATTAATGAATTGCAAGTGGTGAGATATTTCCCGGAAGTGTTTCTAGATGATGTTGTGGAGGTGTCGCAGGAGCGAGAGGTGGAATTTAGTACCGATCTTGTGCCAGGAACGAGACTTATTTTGTTGACATTGTATCGTATGTCGGCTTCCAAGTTATCTGAGTTGAAGAAACAGTTAGAGGGACTGTTAGAAAATAAATTCGTGAGACTGAGTGTATCATCATCGGGAGCACCGGTATTGTTGGTGAAGAAGAAGGATGGTAGCATGAGGTTGTGTATTGATTACAGATAACTGAATAAGGTGACAATTAAGAATAAGTATTCGCTTCCAAGGATAGATGATCTAATGGATCAGTTGGTTGGTGCTCATGTGTTCAGTAAGATCGATTTGCGATCAGGGTATCATCAGATAAGAGTGAAGGATGAAGATATTCAGAAGACAGTTTTTAGGATTCGGTATGGACACTATGAATATGTAGTGATGCCATTTGGAGTTACTAATGCACCAGGTGTATTCATGGAGTATATGAATTGTATTTTCCATAAGTATTTGGATCAGTTTGTTGTTTTGTTTATAGACGACATTCTGATTTATTCTAAGTCAGAAGAAGAGCATGTTGAATATTTTCGGATTGTGTTGTAAGTGTTGAAAGAGAAAAAGCTTTATGTGAAATTGTCGAAGTGTGAACTTTGGTTAAAAGAAATGAGTTTTATGGGTCATGTGATTTTGGAGCAAGGGATTACGGTGGATCCATCCAAAGTATATGCGGTGTTGCAATGGGAGACTTCGAAGTCAGTTACAGAGATTAGAAGTTTCTTGGGATTGGCCTGTTATTATCGAAGGTTTATTGAAGGGTTTTCGAAGTTAGCCCTCCCGTTGACCCAATTGACTTGTAAGAACAAGGCGTTTGTATGGGGTTCTCAGTATGAGAAGAGTTTTATTAAGCTGAAGAAGAAGTTGACTATTGTGCCTGTTTTGATTTTTCCGAAAGCGGATGAACCGTTTGTGGTTTATTGTGATGCTTCTTTGATGGGTTTAGGTGGAGTATTGATGCAAGATGGTCAGGTTGTGGTGCATGTTTCGCGTCAATTAAGAGTTCATAAGAGGAATTATCCTATTCACGATTTAGATTTGGCAGTTGTTGTTTTTTGTCTTAAAGATTAGGAGACATTATTTGTATGGTTCGAGGTTTGAAGTTTATAGTGATCATAAGAGTTTGAAATTCCTATTTGATCAGAAAAAGCTGAATATGAGGCAGAGACGTTGGTTAGAATTTCTGAAAGATTATGACTTTAGTTTGAATTATCATCCAGGTAAGGCTAATGTTGTAGCTGATACCTTGAGTCGGAAGACATTGCATATGTCGGCTATGATGGCTAGAGAGTTGGAGTTGATTGAACAATTCAGATATATGAGTTTGGTCTATGAACAGATACCTCATAGTGTGATGTTGGGAATACTGAAGGTTAATAATGATTTTCTTAATCGTGTTCGGGAAAGTCAGAAGTCGGATGTGAAACTGGTGGACTTAATGTTAATGATGAACGAGTGGGAAATAATGAATTTTGAGTTGATGAACAGGGGGTACTGAGATTTCGGGATCGTATCTGTATTCCTAATGATGTTGATTTGAAGAGAATGATTCTTGAATAAGGGCATAGGAGTGTCTTGAGTATTCATCCAGGAGCGACGAAAATGTATCAGGATTTGAAGAAGATATTTTGGTGGCCTGGTATGAAGCGAGATATGGCTCAGTTTGTGTATGCATGTTTGACTTGTCAGAAGTCGAAAGTGGAACATCAGAAACCTGCTGGTTTGATGCAACTGTTGGATATTGTAACACCCCCTTTCTATACCCCCAAATAATCAATTAAATCATTTAGGCACATATTAAAAATTTCATCAGAGTGTATTTGAAACATGGTATAAAAGGAGCATGCCACATTATAATTCAAATCAAAACATGCAACACCTGCTCATTAAAAATATGCAACAAAACGGGGTAACTTGCAACAGAAGGATTTCATCCTTACACCCGTATTCAATATTTTCAAATAACAGCGGAAGTTCACAAAACAATTTCAAACTTATATACTTATCATAAATATATCCACGAGTTTGATTCACCAAATATTTCATGTTTACATAAAACATTCATCACCAAAATACATATACAAAATGTATCACAAAAGGCGTCAAGTCGACCCTAGCTACCCGGTGCTACATGTCGCTCCCTCTCTTGCAAAACCTGTTCATCACCGTCACACACTCATCCTCAACCTTACAACAGTCTTCACGCGAAGCCTAACCAAACATCACCTTCTACAACCCTAACCTGACCTAGCGCCGCCGGAGCTTCCCTCCTCCTCTTTTCGTTCGGCCTCCCTTCAATTCCTCCATGACCTAGCCTACCGCCGAAACCTTCATCATCTTCTATGACCTAAACCTAAACACATGCCGCCGCCGTCCTCACCTTGACCTAAGCCTCGCCACTCACCTGAATCCGCAGCCTCCCTCACCATGAACATTCTAACGACCTACATCTAAGCATCTCTCTTCATTCGGTCTCACCTCAATCCAACTCGCCTTCATCTCATTCCAACTCTAACCTAACACTAACAAATCAAAGGAACTATGCTAGCTAAGAGAAATACCTCACGGCAATTCGGACTCGCACAACGAAACGCAAAGCAACCAATCGAAAATCACAACCAGCTACACCAAATTCAACACACAGCCAGCAATTGTATCAAATAGCGGAACCGAAAACGTACCTGTTACGCGATGATGCGACGAACAGTGCGTAAGCTAGTCTCGATTCGGTACTGCTTCCTCTTCCACTTTTGCGAATTCGGCTTGCCTCTCCTTCTTCAGAACTGACTCGCGACTTTACTGTCGTAATGGAGCTTTGCCTCAATTTCACAATCACGCCTTACTCATTCTGAGTTGATGGGCATTACTCTATGTATTGAATCAACTTGCAGGTTTGTTGATGCTGCTGCGAGGACTTCGTCTAATCGAAGAAACTGAAGCAGATTGCCGAAGGTTGAAGCGCGGATTCAAGATTGGAGTCTAATCCGTGAAGCTGATGAAGATGATGTTTGATGAATGTTGAAGCGAATTGGTGATTGTTGAAGCGTTTCTATGCCATTTGTGACGAAGATCGAAGAATAATGGAGGAAGATTGAGAAAGAACTTGATGAGATTATGAAGAATTGGTTGAAGATTGAAGTGGATTAAGGAGAATTATGAAGAATCAGTTGTAGATTGTGAATGAGAGATTTTGGATTGTGAATAAATGTTTGAAGGTTATGAAGAATTGGTTCGAGAAAAAGGGTGAGATTCAGAATTCTCTTTTGTGCACTCTTCTGATTTTGTTATTTCTGTTAGAGTCCCATTCTGTTATGGTGAAAACTTGTGATTCTGTTATCTCATGAAGGTTCCAGAGAATTATTCTGTTATTGTATCAAAAACAGTTACGAAAAATCTGTTACTCCCTTTCTCTTTCTGAGTTTTGTTATATTTTCTTTTCTCATTCCGTTAATGACACTCTTTTTTTCAAATTCTATTACTCTTTTCTTTTTCTTGTTTTCTATTGCGTTTTATGCTCATTAACCCACCTGTTTCCTGCGTTTTGAGCCCCCAATTATTCATGCTATCTGCCTCTTTGATATGTGCGTGTTGCGTGTGTGTATGTGGCGTGAGAGTGGCTAAAAATGGGTGTGATTCATGTGGTCCATCCTTCAAAATTCCCACATGCCCACTATTTTTTAAGAGAAAATCTTCTCTCTTTTTTTTGTTACCTCTGTGACATAAAAACAAATGAGTTTTCTAATACCAAATGGAAAGTGGGCTTTCATAAAAAAAAGGTTTTGACTATTAATTGAAAATATGGAGACAAAAAAAAATGGGATTAGAAGAATGAATTATAATGAGTATGGAAAAAGATAAATGCAAATAATAAAAGAATTTTTGGATTGGAATATTGAATAAAGATGAAGTTTAAAAATAATAAAAAATGGATAATGGGCATTTGAATACGAGAATAGAAAAAAATTAGTGATAGAATAATAAAGAACTGGGAATTAGCACTGACTGGATATGAGAATGGATTCAAAAATTGGGAGAAGTCACAATATGGCCAAATGGTTGAGAAATTGATTTAAATGGACAATTCGACAAGAGGTTTAGAAATGAGTATGGAACTTGATATTTTTGTGAATCGGGCCAAATGCCACCAATCACGCATATAGTCACGAAATCTCCATCACTCAGTGCATTCACCTCAACCATCTTGCATCGCTTCCACAAAGACCATTTAATCGGCCAGAAAACCACTACCACTACACAATTCACAAGTAAAACAATGATTGTCTGAATAAATCATTCTCTGAGCATCTGACCAGAATTACTTCGAATTAATTTGAATTGTTTCTCAGGAGAATAAATCCACAGACGCACATAGTTGAACTTATAATCATGGTAAGCCTGAATATCCGAATCCACAACCATCACATGAACCACTGCTTGAAAAATCAAGTACTTTCGCACACAACACAATTCAACGCCGAATTCGCACTGTTTGAGAAATAACCCCTGAAACATGAAGACTCAACAGCTGAACTAATTTCCTGACAATTTGAACAAGATTAGGTCAAGCGTCCGTTTGACTCAGATTGCCGCACTGAAATCACTGCCAGTTTATGCTATGCTATGGATGTTATGCTTCATTTTTCTATGCAAATGTAATGTAAGGTATGCGAGATGATATGCTAAATGATGAATATGATGTGATATGATGCTTAAAAGGAAGAGGGAAAATTTGGGGTGTTACAGCTGCCCCTATTCAATCACCAGTTAATCTGAAAAGGATGATAGTACGGGCTATCGACCATTCAAGATAAACTGTGATTGAATACCAAGAAGACCAGAAATTTTCACTCTGACGAAGAATGCAACACCGGGAAGTAAACCCGACCAAATGATGCTTTGGTGACTGAAGGGGAGAAAAAGCAGACGAGCTTCTTCCAAGTTGAACTGATATCTGGAATAAGAGCAAGTTGACAGGCGAGTCTTCAAACAATCCTGTGACGCCAGGTGCCGGACAAACGAGTCCTCAGACATTGCAAGAACTTGTAACTGAGACAGACGAGCCTTCAAAAAAGATCCTGTGACGCCAGGAGCTGGACAAACGAGTCCTCAAACACTGCATATAGCATGAGACAGACGAGTCTCCTTCGGATTTACCTGTTACGCCAGGACCAGTAATGCACTTAAGCCTGTGGGATAGACATGCAATCAAGGTAGACGAACCTTCTTCATATATTATCCGCGGATATATGGTATAAGACAGACGAGTCTTCTAAGCAAGCCTGTTACGCCAGGTGCAGCAACCATAATTGGTGCTTGAGACAGACGAGCCTCCTTCGGATTTACCTGTTACGCCAGGACCGGTAACCATTTCGACATTTAATTCCCACTGTCAGGATTCGAAACCTCTTCAATACAGACGAGTATTGGATGATCATCAAGATAACACAGACGAGTGCCATAAGTCAATGATACAGACGAGTATCAGACGATGATCTGAGAAACACAGATGAGCGTTTCAGGCAATGATACAGACGAGTATCAGCCACTGGTATAGACGAATACCAGAAATTCAAACACAGACGAGCATTTGAAGTAGCCACAGAAATATCATGGTAAACAACAAATCTTCACATTCAGATGTAAGCTAGCACAGACGAATGTTGAGGATGATACAGACGAGTATCCAAGCAAAGCAGACGAGCTTCAGAACACAAACGACTTCTGGGGGATAAAAGCAGACGAGCTTCCAACCAACACAGACGAGTGCTGGACAGTTGCGGACGAGCAACAACAGAGAATACATATCAAGGCACAGACGAGTGCAGCGAAGGATCCAATACCAAACACAGACGAGTGTTGGGATATTGCGGACGAGCAACAACAAATATCATGCCAAAACACAACCGAGTGTTGAGGAATTGCGGACGAGCAACTATCATAACCAAACACAGACGAGTGCTGGAAATTGCAGACGAGCAATAACAAGGTAACCATTTCAAAGCACAGACGAATGCTGGAATTTGCAGACGAGCAATCAACAACTGATATAATCAAACACAGACGAGCGTTTGGAATTGCAGACAAGCTAAATCGAAGTAATCCAGAACCACTGCTGGAAAAATCAACTGAGAAATACCAACAGAGCTAACACAGACGAGTGTTGAAAGATGCAGACGAGCAACAATAAAGCAGTAATATGTCCTTGCTGAGGAAAACTTGCTTAGGGATAACACATACGAGTGTTGAAGATTGCAGACGAGCAACAAACGAATGCCTGATCGGCAACAAGAGATACAACTCTGCAGGGGAAGACAAATCAAGAGGTCTGGATACCCGCTCTGGCTGAGGTGATGAATACCTGGCTATATCATCACATGACCAACAATATGGCAACTTTGCTAGGAAATATTTCACGGACGGAGGTGAAAATCAAATATGCACTCTGTGGGGACAGATCATCTTCAGACTTGGCTGGGGAAACTTCTTGGGCAAATACTCTGGCTGGGGAGAGCATCTGATGATTCAAGACTCTGAAGGGATATCAAGTTTTCAGTCACACCTACTGGGGAGGACTCTTGTTGATGATAAAATACTGTTAATTCCATCTCTGATGATGCCAGGCTTCCAGATACCTGCTAGGAATACTTCGCTGGGGAAGAATGGACTGCTACTTCACTGGGGAAGAAGAAACTACTTGGGCTGCTGCCAAGGCTTGGTTGGAGGAAATCTCTGCTAGACAAGTCAGGCTTCAGATACCTACTGGAGAAGAAATCTCTGCTTGGGGAGATACTCTACTGGGGGGAGAGTAAAAAAATGCTTGAGAGCATGTGACGCCATCCTGCAACCTGCAACAACAGAAAACACACGTGTGTCCCGGGGATTTGCATGGAATGATCAGTTCATCCATCGTCACCCGACACTCAAAGAAGGTTACAGTTTCCCTGCATGTCAGTTTTCTTTTCAAAATTATTACCATGTTTAGATGCAATGCTATTTTTGCCAAAAATTCAGGATATTTTGCAAACAAAAATAAACACACACAACTTTTTGACTGAATATTATTTTTATTGAATGGCCTCTTAATAGGCACAGGTTTACATCAGGAAGCAGCCACCTGGAAAGAGGTAGCCACTATAAAAATTGAGAAAAAAAACTATCCTAATGGCAATGTATACGGCATTCCAAGGAGTTCCATTTCTGCTATGACCTGCATGTCTTCAAGACTCTCCATTCTGCTTTGGCGTTCTGAGAGGACGAGGGGACTGTTTCCTATCCTTCTGACATTGTCAAGCTGTCCAAAACGATGACGTAGTTCAGATAACTTGGATCATAGTTGTTCGCTTATTCCCTTATTTTGCGTGGATCGCCCTCTCGGGTTTTCAATCCACCGGGATACCCTTTTTTGTCTGAGCTGTCCAATGTGGCTTTTCAACTCAGCGGGTGTACATTTTTTTATATTTATTTCCCTAATTTTTGCCCGAGCTTTTTATTCTGTTTTTAGCTCGCCGGGATGCCCTTTTCTTGCCTGGACTTACATTCTGTTTTTGTGTCCAGCGGGTCTCTTTATGCGAAGTATTTTTTAACTGCGTCCGAGTTAACAAGGGATGGGAAGTCATCTCCATCCATAGTGGTGAGCATCAGTGCTCCTCCTGAGAAGACTTTCTTCACTATGAATGGTCCTTCGTAGTTTGGGGTCCACTTGCCCCTGTTATCTGAACATGGAGGAACGATTCTCTTCAACACAAGCTCTCCCACTCGATACTCTCGAGTACGTACTCGTTGGTCGAATGCCCGCTTCATTCTCCTCTGATAAAGCTGACCATGACAGATAGCCGCTAATCTCTTTTCCTCAATTAGATATAGCTGATTGTAACGAGCACGCACCCATTCGGCCTCATCCAGCTTAACATCCATCATCACGCGCAGTGAAGGAATCTCTACTTCAACAGGCAGGACTGCCTCCATGCCATACACTAGAGAGAAGGGAGTTGCCCCTGTTGACGTCCTGACTGACGTCCGGTACCCATGTAAAGCGAACGGTAACATCTCATGCCAATCTTTGTAGGTAACAACCATTTTCTGCACAATCTTCTTGATATTCTTGTTAGCTTCCTCTACCGCACCATTCATCTTTGGTCGGTAAGGAGAAGAATTGTGATGTTGTATTTTGAAGTCCCGACATAAGTCTGCCATCATCTTGTTGTTGAGATTAGAACCATTATCAGTAATGATCCTTTCGGGCACTCCATATCTGCATATGATATCTCTTTTCAGAAATCTTGCCACCACTTGACGAGTGACATTGGCATAAGACGCTGCTTCTACCCATTTGGTAAAGTAATCAATCGCGACCAGGATGAAGCGATGACCGTTCGAAGCAGTTGGCTCGATCTTCCCGATCATGTCAATGCCCCACATAGAGAAAGGCCAAGGAGATGACATGACGTTGAGCGGGTTAGGAGGAACATGCACTTTATCTGCATATATTTGGAACTTGTGGCATTTACGAGCGAATGAACAACAGTATGCATCCATTGTCATCCAGTAATACCCTGATCTCAGCAGTTTCTTTGCCATGGCATGCCCTCCTGCATGGGTACCAAAAGATCCTTCATGGACTTCCTGCATCAACAGACTTGCTTCGTGTCTATCCACGCATCTGAGCAAGACCATGTCGAAGTTCCTCTTGTACAAAACCCCGTCTGTGTTCAAGAAGAAACTAGCAGCAAGTCGTCTCAAGGTCTTTTTGTCCTTGGAAGATGCCCCTGTAGGATATTCTTGCTTTTCCAGGAATAACTTGATATCAAAATACCAAGGTTTCTCGTCAGACACGGCGTCTACCGAGAAAGCATAAGCTGGAGAGTCAAGCCTGGAAATGTCAATTCTGGGCACAAAATTCCAACACAGGACTTTAATCGACGAAGAGAGAGTGGCCAAAGCATCGGCAAACTGATTTTCGTCACGTGGTATGTATTTGAGCTCAACTGTCGTGAAGAATGTCAATAGTTTTCTAGCATAATTCCTGTATGGAACTAGATGCTCTTGATGCGTATACCACTTGCCGGTAATTTGGTTAATGACGAGGGCTGAATCTCCGAATATATCGAGGTTCTTAATCCGAAGATCAATATCCTCTTCTATTCCCATTATACACGCCTCGTATTCCGCTTCATTGTTGGTGCAGCCAAAAGTAATTCTGGCAGCGAAGGGTAAGTGGACACCTTCAGGAGTAACGAGTACGGCACCAACTCCACGACCATTGATATTGACGGCCCCATCAAACATCAACTTCCATTTGGATTCAGGATCAGGCCCCTCCTCCGGAAGTGGTTCCTCATAATCGTTTGTTTTGAGGTACATGATGTCTTCATCAGGGAAATCAAACCTCATTGGCTGATAGTCATCCTCAAGAGGTTGCTGAGCAAGGTATTCCGACAATACACTTCCTTTGATGGCTTTCTGAGAAGTGTACTGGATGTCGTATTCAGTTAAAATCATCTGCCATCTAGCAACCCTTCCGGTCAATGCTGGTTTCTCAAAGATGTACTTGACAGGATCCATCTTGGAAATGAGAAATGTGGTATGAGTCAACATGTACTGCCTCAGTCGGCGAGCAGCCCATACCAAAGCGCAGCAAGTTTTCTCGAGCAGTGAGTATCGGGATTCACAGTCGGTAAACTTTTTGCTAAGGTAATAAATGGCATACTCTTTTCGACCAGACTCGTCATGTTGGCCGAGCACACACCCCATCGACCCTTCTAGCACGGTCAAGTACATGATTAACGGTCTCCCCTCCACTGGAGGCATCAGAATTGGAGGCTCCTGCAAATATTCCTTTATTTTGTCGAAAGCTCTTTGGCAATCATTGTTCCAACTGACCGTTTTCTCTTTTCTTAGCAACTTGAATATCGGTTCGCACGTGGCAGTTAGATGAGATATGAACCGAGAAATGTAGTTCAATCTACCTAAGAACCCGCGCACTTCCTTTTCTGTCCTCGGTGCAGGCATATCTTGAATAGCTTTCACTTTAGCAGGATCTACCTCAATTCCTCTTTGACTTACAATGAAACCCAGCAATTTTCCGGAACGCACTCCGAAAGTGCACTTGTTCGGATTCAACCTCAGTTTGTATTTGATCAGTCTATCAAATAGCTTCTTTAGGTTAACCAAATGCTCCTCTTCGTCTCTAGACTTTGCAATCATATCATCCACATAACAGTCGATCTCCTTGTGGATAAGGTCATGGAACAATGTGACCATCGCCCGTTGATAAGTTGCCCCGGCATTCTTCAAACCGAAGGGCATGACCTTATAGCAGAATGTTCCCCACGGGGTAATGAACGTTGTCTTCTCCATGTCTTCCGGCGCCATTTTTATCTGATTATAACCGGAGAACCCATCCATGAAGGAGAACACCGAGAATTGAGCTGTATTGTCGACCAACACGTCAATGTGTGGCAACGGAAAATCGTCCTTTGGGCTTGCTCTGTTCAGATCTCGATAGTCAACGCACATCCGGACCTTGCCGTCCTTCTTAGGTACTGGTATGATGTTATCTACCCAAGGTGGGTAACTAGTCTCAGCAAGGAACCCGGCATCCCACTGCTTCTGAACCTCTTCTTTAATTTTCATCGCCATATCAGGGCGAGTTCTTCTCAATTTTTGCTTTACAGGAGGACAGTCTTCTCTCAGGGGTAGCTTATGCATCACGATGTCGGTGTCTAAACCTGGCATATCTTGATATGACCAAGCAAAGATATCCACATACTCTCTCAGCATACTGATCAGCTCTTTCTTAACGTCGGCCTGCAGACTGGCCCCTATCTTGATTTCTTTCTTTGCATCTTCACTGCCAATGTTGATGGTCTCAATCTCCTCTTGATGAGGCTGAATAATTCGTTCCTCTTGTTTCAACAATCTGACCAATTCTTCAGGGAGGTCACAGTCTTCCTCAACCCCTTCATCAGCTTGGTAGACTGGATTATCAAAGTCATGCATAGTCATAGCAGGAACGTTATCCGTGGAATTCGGATGATCAACACTGCACAAATGATGTGCTTATTCAGAATCTGCTTATTTTGAAAAAGAGACGCTAACACAAAACAAAAAGGAAAACACATTGCTATTTTCTATATATTTTGTTTTTTGTGAAAAAGTTTAAAAACAAAGACAGGGAACACAGTTTGTCTGAAAATGTCCTTTTATTTCATAGCAAAATAACGATGCGATACAAAACATGGTGGCCCAATACAATGGATCCAAACATCTTGGGCAGAATGCTGGATTTGACAATGCAGTATGCTAATAAGAGGAAACAAAACAATTACTTTGAGAGCCAGGTGACTTGAACAATGTCTTCAGCAGACCAATTTCCTAGCTCCTCGCCGGGTGCACACGGGCGGATCCAATTGTTGTCCCAGTCTCTGTCACTATCCCCGTCTTGGCTTGCCGTACAAATTTGATCGCGGTCGAGCAACCCAGCACTTGTGAACGTGATAGCTTTACCACTCTGAGTAGACCCCCCAGGCTGATACCCTAAGCCGAATTTATCATCCTTCTTTTCCAGCTCCAATAACTTGCCCCAGCCCTGAGCATTGCCTGACTGGACGACTTCCTTTGCTTCCTGGTAGGAATGAATGGACGTGCCCTCGTTGTTTTTTTTCACCGGAGTCAAGATACTGACATCTGCCTCAAAAGCTTGGCACAAAGTCTCGTGGATTTCTCCATCCATTTCCACATACTTAAACGTCGACAGATGGCTGACGAATATATCTTCTTCCCCACAAACTGTGATGACCTGGCCGTCCACCACGTATTTAAGCTTCTGATGCAGGGTTGAAGTAACGGCTCCAGCAGCATGTATCCACGGCCTGCCCAACAAGCAACTATACGCCGGCTGGATGTCCATAACATAGAAGACACTTTTGAAGACTTGAGAGCCTATCTTGACAGGCAACTCAACCTCTCCGAAAACTGATCTCCTTGAACCATCGAAAGCTTTAACCACCAGATCACTCGGTGTCAGGATAATCCCATCAATATTAAGCTTCATCAACGCCTTCTTCGGAAGCACATTCAAGGAAGAGCATGTGTCTACAAGAACATGAGACAGCACAGCGCCCTTGCATTCCATCGTGATATGTAGTGCTTTATTGTGATTCCTTCCCTCCGAAGTGAGGTCTCTGTCAGTGAAGCCTAAGCCATGGCTAGCATTGACACTTCCAACAACAGCCTCGAGTTGGTTGACCGTAATCTCCTGAGGAACATAGGCCATTTGAAGTACTTTCAGTAAGGCTTCTCGGTGCGCGGGAGAACACATCGGCAGTGACAAGATAGAAATCTTTGAAGGCGTCTGGTTCAGTTGATCAACCACCTTGTAGTCACTCCTTTTGATGATCCTCGTGAACTCCTCTACCTCCTTTTCAAACATCCCCTGCCCAGCCACAGGAGTAGTTGACTCGTCATTCGCAGTCTGCTTTCCCTTGTCTTTGGACGAAGCCTCGGCCTCAGGATCTCTTCTCAACGCGGGGGGAGAAAATAAACGGCCACTTCGAGTAAAACCCCCAACACCTCCTACATTCTCAATAGTCAGGTCAGCAACAGGTCGACTCTCCATCTTTTGTCCGGCTATATAGACATCAGAACCATAATGCCAAGGGATGGCCCTATCATCGGTGTACGGCACTGGCCCAGGTACAGTTATAGTCACGGGACTAATCTGAGGAGCGTAAATGGTAACTGGCTCTTGTCGGACGGGCATGTCAGCTTCATCGTAGAAGATAGTAATGGTTGACACATCATTAGCCTCTTCATTACTAACTTTACTAAACTGCAAGGACCCCTCATCGATCAACCCCTGCAAACCCGTCTTCAATTTCTCACAGCCATTCACAACACTCATACAGTCTTCGCAACCAAGATGGCAACCGGGAAATACTTGACCCTTCAACAGTCTCTCCTTCACCACCCTCAAAGGTGTCTTGACTTCATCGATACTCAACACCAAACTCAACTTGTCATCACCCTCAACAGCATTGACTCTTTCCCCGCCATGATTAGGCATAGGGTTCGAGTTGACATTCGGTGGTGGCGCAAAGTTGATTGCCTTTGAATCTACAAGATCCTGAACTTTGTGATGCAGCGCCCTGCACTTCTCAGTCGAGTGCCCGGGTGCTCCTGAGTGAAAAGCGCATCGCGCGTTGACATCATAACCAACCGGAAGCTCTCCTGGAGGTGGTGGTGCCAAAGTCCTCAGTTGGATGAGGTTCAAATCTAACAGTTTTGGCAACAAGGCAGCATACGTCATCGGAATAGCTTCAATCACCCTGTTATCTGGGCGAGCCTGCCTCGGTTGATATGGTCTCTGCTGGTAGTTGGTTCGAGGTTGTTGTTGTTGCTGATGTTGTTGTGGAGGAGGTAGCATCTGTTGTACGGGAGCTGCAGGAATGGTGACAGCAGCCATTTGCTCATAAGGTCTTCTGTAACCACGGCCCTGGCTTCGGCCGAATACAGCATTCGTCTCGCCTTCTCTCCTTCTAGGAGGTACACTAAAAAGTTTCCTCGCTCCATTTGAGCTACTAGCACCGGGGTCTTGTATCTTCCCCATTTTCAACAGCGTTTCCACCCTTTCTCCCGCAATGACAATATCGTTGAACTTAGTAGCAGAACTCGACGCCAATCTCTCAAGAAATACCCCCTGGAGGGTGCCCATAAACATGTCGGCCATTTCATTCTCTAACAGCGGTGGTTGCACCCTGGCAGCTAGCTGACGCCACCTCTGGGCATATTCTTTGAAGCCTTCTTTTGTTGTCTGAGCCATATGCTGCAACTGCGTGCGATTCGGAGCCATGTCCATGTTATATTTGTACTGCCTCACAAAGGCTTCAGCTAGATCCTTCCAGCTCTTGACATTGACCCTACTAAGCTTCATGTACCATTCAAGGGAAGCTCCCACCAAGCTGTCTTGAAAGTAATACATCCATAGTTTCTCATCGTCTGTATGCGCGGCAATTCTCCCAACAAATGATTGCAGATGGGTCTTCGGGCAAGCAGTGCCGTTATACTTCTCGAAAGTTGGAACTTTGAACTTATACGGAATCCTGACTCCAGGAACCAAACCCAAGTCTGTTATATCGAATCCCAAAGAGCACTGGGACTGAATAGCCTTGATTTGCTCAGCCATCTCTTCGAACCTCTTGTTCATTTCTACCCCTTGACCTTCAGCTTCATCAAGTAGAGTGAACTGGTCATCATGGTTGTCCATCTGAAGGTTATGCAACCCGTCATTGACTATTGTCACTCCTGGTTGTGTAACTGGAGTTCCACCCTGACGTGCGCCCGCACCGGTATGATTATCAGCATTAGCAGCAGTAGCAGCGTTCCGGTTCTGATTCTCAACCATCTCTCGCAGACGCTCTTGATTTTGCCCCATGTCGGCCATTAACGTCATGAAATTATCCATTCTCTGCCTCAGATCTGCCAAATCTGCCTGCATCTGGTCCATGGCTCGTTCTCTGTTAATCTTGGTTAGGTATCTGTGTACTGCTGGTTGTCCCCGAACTTTACGAGGAGCTATAGTGTCTGTTACACAAAACACGTTAGTAACTGAGACAACACCTGCAAAACAAACAAACAGGTTATATGCAATGTTATGTAACTGTTCATGTTCCCAATTTTAAGCATTTGGCATGCCCCAGTTCTGGCATCTATCTCGACAATCACTTTCAGTGTTTAACTTTCAAACTTTCTATTTGATAAGTGTTCAGACATTAGCAGTATCCAGACAAACGAGTCTTGCACATTCAAAACGATAACTTGCACATTAATACTGAATATGGACAAACCACTATAGGCTAAAAGTCAGAATACATCCAGGAATATTCCCCGAAGGGTTACAAATCAGTACATCGAATAAAGACAAAATACAAAAATAAGCAAGACTCCTACAACAAGCCTGTAGGTAGTTTGAAAAATAAACTAAGCTAAGGACCCCGGCTCTGCCACCTCAGCCCTGCTTTTCTTGACACCCGCTCTCAGCTTGAGCTCTTCGATCTCTTTCCTTGCTTCCTCCAGAGCTAATTGACTTTGGTCTAGCTGTTGGGTCTTCTCCCTCCGGATGGCGTGGGCTTGCTCCACTTCCTCCTTCTTGAAAGCCATCTGAACTTCAAAGAACTCTTCCTTTTCTTTGAATTTCTTTTGCTCTTCATCCCTTTGGCCTTTCAGCCAAACAATGGACTGTCGAGCACTCTTGAGAGTCTTTAAAGTCTCCTTGCGCTTAGCTTCTCTTTGAGCTTCCATCATACCCAATCTGTGGAAATGGGCTTCTCTTCCGGCAAAATCCTTCTCTTTGTCTTCTAGAGAGGCTTGGAGCTTCTGCAACTTGCCTTCAGCTTCCTTTTTGGCTCTATTGGCCTGATGGTATATGCTTACCATCTCAATATTCTCTACTCTGACCTCATGCAGCTGAGCTTCTAGCTTCTTGTACTCCTCCAAGGAAACCGTACTGTTCGGACTTGGTACCTCTCGGGGATAAAGTGGAGCCTCGACTGAAAAAGGCATGAGAACTGACTTGATATGTCTTTGCAACCATTCAGCATATGGTGGATATGTCTTGGGATCAACTCGGCCTAAGTCTTTCTTCCCTTTTCTTATCCTGTGAGCCCAGGATTGGACTGCTTGTTGGACTAACTCTCTGTTTCCGTCAGCAGGAAAATACAAAGATTCAGCAAACATTTCCATCTGAGGAGGATCTTTCAAAGGGTAGCCAAACTGCTTTTTGGATAATGTCGGGTAGTAACTGATGACACCTTTCCTTCCCAGCAAAGGTACTCCAGCAAACCTACCGCAACTAACCATCAACTCCTTTCCTAGCAAATCCCTGTCATAACCCCAAGCAATGTCTTCTTCAGTCAGTCCCATCAGTCTTCTGGACCATCTCCATTCTTCTCGTATATCCTTGAAGGCACCTGACTTAGGCAACTGTCTAGCAAACCATTCAGCAAACAAAGGAGCACAGCAGACCACTAGACCACCTCTACCTTTCTCGTTTCTGTAATGGACACTAAAATAAAAGTCACCCAATAGAGTATGCACTGGATTGCCTTTTGCAAAGATTGAGATCACTTCTAAGCTGACAAACTCTTTCTCTCCGGGAAACAAGCTAGACCCATATACCATCAATGCAAGCAAAGCTCCAAAGTCATTCCACCTAGCCTCTGTAGCATACTTCTCAGCCTCTGGGATAAGCACACTCCAGGGTAGACCGCTGCCTTCACTCTCTTGCAAAGCCTTTCTGACTGAAACAACTGGAAACCTACAAACCTTGGCTATGTCTTCATCTCTGAGCACAACCGCTGACCCGTAGAACGGCAATGTCTCTCTGATCGGAACACTCAGCATGCTGGAGATCTCCTCCAATGTCGGAGCTAAGATGTAACCTGGAAAAATAAAGCAACGCAGCAGGGGATCATAAAATTGCAACAAGGTATGCAAGCTGTCCTTTTGGTCTGCAGTAGGCTTGTCCACAAACTTCAGTATCTGGCCATATCTTTTCTTGAAATTACCTAAGACTTGATCGTTCATCAAACCTGCTAACCTCTGAACACTTTTAACTTCCAGCTGAAGAAAGGTATAATGCACATTCTTTTTTCTCGGATCTCTTCTGGTTTCTGCCATGGAGATAAGAATACCAAAACTGGGAACAGATGTGAGCAATGACCTGAAAAATGGGAAACATAAACAGTTAATGCAAAGAATGATGCAAATGTAATGCAATGCAAGCATATGACCAACTGGGACCATCTGAACTGGAACACTGATAAGGGCCCCTCTGAATAACTGGCAAACCCACAAGTTTACTGAGTCACACCCTCTGATAATCACAACTCTCTGATAGAAGATCTCAGAATCACAGTATCAAGAAATCCAGAATTCCAGAACCATAACTTCGGAACCATAGAATCATAAAACCATGGATCATAATCAAAGGACCAAAGATCATAACAAGAACCACTGAACAGATGAGTGTATGTTGAGGTCATGGGTTCCTGCACACCTGTAAACACCCCCCAATCTCACGGGTAAAAGGCTCCGGGTCAGACATCACGGACTCTCAAAGCCACGTAGCAATAATACTATCACCAGCTCCGAGAAATGGCTCATGACCAAATCAGGGAATCGGTTTGGCATTATATACTACGTAGGGAGGCCTCAGCTGAGTCCGGGAAAAACAAGCATCTCCTATAGGTTCCCAGCTTCAAGCGCTGAAATCGAGAAACAATAGTACATTCAGCCCGTAGGATACAGTACTAATGTCATACGACCAGATGCTTTGACTGAGTTCCTATAAGAGAACCAGGCCATCCTATGCGAGTCCCCAGTGGACCCTCGGGTGCGAATGGGTTTGCCACAAAAGGTGGTCTGCCACTGTCACCACTGGAGAGGGTTGTTTCCACAAAGGTTCTCAATGATCGGTCCCCAGCTGCACATAACTGTCAGGGTTATGTAATGAGAGAGGAAGATCCCCAAATCAAGACATTTCCAAGACAATCGCAACCTGGGTGTGGAACTCACTACTACCCCCATGACAAGATCTCATGAGGCCAAAGTGGAACCACTCTAAATCCTATGGTG
Source organism: Lathyrus aphaca (assembly GCA_963966055.1). Lineage (NCBI taxonomy): Eukaryota > Viridiplantae > Streptophyta > Magnoliopsida > Fabales > Fabaceae > Lathyrus > Lathyrus aphaca. Next base: position 284,070,815 of record OZ014522.1, on the reverse strand, counting down.
CACTCGAGCCGGGTACTTGGCTCATATCTCTCAAGAACAAGTAACACCCATCCCACCAAACAGAAAACCAGTCCAGACAGTCCAGTATATATACATGATGCAGAAAATAAATACTAAAAACTGTAAATAAAGCTGTAAAGAAAGTTGTAAATAAACAACAATAAAATACAACAAGCCACATCAAACAAAAATCACCCAATGAAACAGAAACACACAAGCGCTAGGAGAGACTCACAGGGGAACCAGAGATTCTGGTGTGCAGTCCCCAGCAGAGTCGCCAGCTGTCGCTCCCTCTCTTGCAAAACTTGTTCATCACCTTCTTCATCTTCCCTCTTTCTCAAACACCAACACCGGCGCACATTCATCCCTCCTAACCCTAAACTCGCCGCCGGCCAACCCTGTTCTCACCGTCACACACTCATCCTCAACCTCACAACACTCTTCACGCGAAGCCTAACCAAACATCACCTTCTACAACCCTAACCTGACCTAGCGCCGCCGGAGCTTCCCTCCTCCTCTTTTCGTTCGGCCTCCCTTCAATTCCTCCATGACCTAGCCTACCGCCGAAACCTTCATCATCTTCTATGACCTAAACCTAAACACATGCCGCCGCCGTCCTCACCTTGACCTAAGCCTCGCCACTCACCTGAATCCGCAGCCGCCCTCACCATGAACATTCTAACGACCTACATCTAAGCCTCTCTCTTCATTCGGTCTCACCTCAATCCAACTCGCCTTCATCTCATTCCAACTCTAACCTAACACTAACAAATCAAAGGAACTATGCTAGCTAAGAGAAATACCTCACGGCAATTCGGACTCGCACAACGAAACGCAAAGCAACCAATCGAAAATCACAACCAGCTACACCAAATTCAACACACAGCCAGCAATTGTATCAAATAGCGGAACCGAAAACGTACCTGTTACGCGATGATGCGACGAACAGTGCGTAAGCTAGTCTCGATTCGGTACTGCTTCCTCTTCCACTTTTGCAAATTCGGCTTGCCTCTCCTTCTTCAGAACTGACTCGCGACTTTACTGTCGTAATGGAGCTTTGCCTCAATTTCACAATCACGCCTTACTCATTCTGAGTTGATAGGCATTACTCTATGTATTGAATCAACTTGCAGGTTTGTTGATGCTGCTGCGAGGACTTCGTCTAATCGAAGAAACTGAAGCAGATTGCCGAAGGTTGAAGCGCGGATTCAAGATTGGAGTCTAATCCGTGAAGCTGATGAAGATGATGTTTGATGAATGTTGAAGCGAATTGGTGATTGTTGAAGCGTTTCTATGCCATTTGTGACGAAGATCGAAGAATAATGGAGGAAGATTGAGAAAGAACTTGATGAGATTATGAAGAATTGGTTGAAGATTGAAGTGATTTGAGGAGAATTATGAAGAATCAGTTGCAGATTGTGAATGAGAGATTTTGGATTGTGAAGAAATGTTTGAAGGTTATGAAGAATTGGTTCGAGAAAAAGGGTGAGATTCAGAATTCTCTTTTGTGCACTCTTCTGATTTTGTTATTTCTGTTAGAGTCCCATTCTGTTATGGTGAAAACTTGTGATTCTGTTATCTCATGAAGGTTCCAGAGAATTATTCTGTTATTGTATCAAAAACAGTTACGAAAAATCTGTTACTCCCTTTTTCTTTCTGAGTTTTGTTATATTTTCTTTTCTCATTTCGTTAATGACACTCTTTTTTTCAAATTCTATTACTCTTTTCTTTTTCTTGTTTTCTATTGCGTTTTATGCTCATTAACCCACCTGTTTCCTGCGTTTTGAGCCCCCAATTATTCATGCTATCTGCCTCTTTTCTATGTGCGTGTTGCGTGTGTGTATGTGGCGTGAGAGTGGCTAAAAATGGGTGTGATTCATGTGGTCCATCCTTCAAAATTCCCACGTGCCCACTTTTTTTTAAGAGAAAATCTTCTCTCTTTTTTTTGTTACCTCTGTGACATAAAAACAAATGAGTTTTCTAATACCAAATGGAAAGTGGGCTTTCATAAAAAAAAGGTTTTGACTATTAATTGAAAATATGGAGACAAAAAAAAATGGGATTAGAAGAATGAATTATAATGAGTATGGAAAAAGATAAATGCAAATAATAAAAGAATTTTTGGATTGGAATATTGAATAAAGATGAAGTTTAAAAATAATAAAAAATGGATAATGGGCATTTGAATACGAGAATAGAAAAAAATTAGTGATAGAATAATAAAGAATTGGGAATTAGCACTGACTGGATATGAGAATGGATTCAAAAATTGGGAGAAGTCACAATATGGCCAAATGGTTGAGATATTGATTTAAATGGACAATTCGACAAGAGGTTTAGAAATGAGTATGGAACTTGATATTTTTGTGAATCGGGCCAAATGCCACCAATCACGCATATAGTCACGAAATCTCCATCACTCAGTGCATTCACCTCAACCATCTTGCATCGCTTCCACAAAGACCATTTAATCGGCCAGAAAACCACTACCACTACACAATTCACAAGTAAAACAATGATTGTCTGAATAAATCATTCTCTGAGCATCTGACCAGAATTACTTCGAATTAATTTGAATTGTTTCTCAGGAGAATAAATCCACAGACGCACATAGTTGAACTTATAATCATGGTAAGCCTGAATATCCGAATCCACAACCATCACATGAACCACTGCTTGAAAAATCAAGTACTTTCGCACACAACACAATTCAACGCCGAATTCGCACTGTTTGAGAAATAACCCCTGAAACATGAAGACTCAACAGTTGAACTAATTTCCTGACAATTTGAACAAGATTAGGTCAAGCGTCCGTTTGACTCAGATTGCCGCACTGAAATCACTGCCAGTTTATGCTATGCTATGGATGTTATGCTTCATTTTTCTATGCAAATGTAATGTAAGGTATGCGAGATGATATGCTAAATGATGAATATGATGTGATATGATGCTTAAAAGGAAGAGGGAAAATTTGGGGTGTTACACTACATATCAGAGCCGACCGACCAAAAGAATGAAGGCAAGCTTCATAAAAAGACCTCCAGCAACCTACTCTGCAATGCCTCGTAGAGCATCATAAAACAGCAGAAGGGTGAGAAAAATTATCATAATAACATTGCATATAATTATATATCTCAACATATAAAATACACATAAAACATGTTCTCACCACAATCACTTCTCATCACCTATATACATCACAATGTGTATATATATATATATATATATATATATATATATATATATATATATATATATATATATATATATATATATATATATATATATATATATATATATATATATATATATATATATATATATATATATTCACACTAGCACATTCATTATGCACAATTCACAAGTATACACCACAATGTATACACAAACACACACACACACACACACACTCACACACACACACACACACACACACACACACACACATATATATATATATATATATATATATATATATATATATATATATATATATATATATATATATATATATATATATATATATATATATATATATATATATATATATATACACACACATCCATACATCCATATATATATATATATATATATATATTTATATATTTATATATATATATATATATATATATATATATCCATACATCCATATATATATATATATATATATATATATATATAATCAAGCATGTTTTCCCAAATACATACTTTCATCTCTATATAAACATATATATATTCATGTTTATTCCTTCATTTCACAATTTAGATGATAAATGCAAATCATAGAGACCGACACACGACTCTATGCAGATGCAAATGCGGTACCGACTCAATCATCATCAAGTTCACCCAGGAACTAATTGGAACCATCACTCGTTACCTAAAGTAACTCCCCGTCGGGTATACGATGTTCACCCATTGCTCACACCCCACATGGGCACACAATGTTTATGGATTGCTCACACCCCACACGGGCACACAATCTGATTGCTCACACCACACATGGGCACACAATCAATGTGAATAAATCACTCATTGCTCACGCCCCACACGGGCACACAATGTTTATGGATTGCTCACACCCCACACGGGCATACAACCCGATCGCTCACACCCCACATGGGCACAAGATCGTGTTGTAGTCATCGCTCACACTCCACATGAGCACACGATGCTACAACGGATTCACAAAGAATCCCACAATACAAGAATGCATACATTATGCTATACATGCAAAATGACACACAACATTCTTGAAAAATGTATACATTATTCAAAACATAATTATGCACTCAACTCATTCAATTAGCATACATTGACATTCAGTTCAAGCAATGTATTCATTTGCCAAACGGCCACATCATCACCTTAACCCACATTTCCATAATTAACTTATTTACATTTTATCGGAAAATTTGGGTGAAAGTCGGCTAAAATTTACTTCTCTTAGCATCATTAGTTTCTACACGTTTATAGCTTCGAATCGATATAAAGACCGCCTAAAACGGATAACTGAAACTAAGTTACGAATTAAAAACACAAACTCCTCAAAAACCTACAGGCTCGCTGAATGCCCTACTCGCTCGCTGAGCTAGGAAATCCCTGGAACTCTCGTTGAGCGACAACAGCGAATTCCAGAATTTCTCAGTTGCGTGACAGCCAACTCATTCCACCCAAAACTCAACCAAAACTTCATTAAACATGATGAATAACATATATCTAACATCTCACTTCGATTATAACAACTTCTAACCGATTAATCTACCATTCTCTCACAATTTCATCAAAACCCTAACTATTCATCTTCTCTAAACTTCATCAAAATAAAAACCCAATCATTCACATACATACATAATCATATACAAGATTAAGATAACAATGTTTATTACCCTTACCCGATTATTTCGATTCCTAGGAGCAATTTTGATGAATTTCCAACTTTTCCTTCTTTTCTCTTCTTTTCTCTTCTCTTCCGTTTCTTTCTCCTCTTTTTCTTTCTATCTCTCTTTTCTTTCTATTTCTCACACTTATAACTTTTCTTTCTATCTTTCTATTTCTCTATTCTTTCTCTCTTACTAACTATTTCTACACTTAACTCATTTTCTTCTCTTTTCCACTAAATATCATTTTCTCACAAAAATATAATTCTACATAAATTCTAACTTATCTTTAATTAGTAAATATCTAAAATACCATCCAATCTAATTTTTACCTGAGGATTCACAAAATGGTAAAATCACAAATCATACCATATTAACACATTAACATATCATATTATCATGTTGATTTCACACATAAGACAATTATCACACAAATAAAATAAAAGACTCAACAAAATTGGGAAATATCGAATCGGGCGTTACAGATATACCCAAGTGGAAATGGGATAGTATATCGATGGATTTTGTTATGGGGTTACCTACTACTCCAAGAGGGCATGATTCCATTTGGGTGATTGTTGACAGGTTGACAAAGTCAGCGCATTTTATTCTGATTGGTATAACTTATTCTTTGCAGATATTGGCAGAGATATATGTGGGTGTAATTGTGAAGTTTCACATAATACCTTTGAATATTGTGTCGGATAGAGATTTGAGGTTCACTTCGAGGTTTTGGGAGAGTTTGCAAGAGGCATTGGGTTCGAAGTTAAAGTTGAATTCATCTTATCATCATCAGACTGATGGAAAGACAGGGAGAACGATACAATCTTTGGAGGATTTATTGCAAGCTTGTGTGCTTAAACAAGGAGGTGCTTTGGATAGTCACTTGTCATTGATTGAGTTTACGTATAACAATAGTTATCATTCCAATATCGAAATGGCACCGTTTGAGGCTTTGTGTGGTCGAAGATGTAGAACACCTTTGTGTTGGCATGAGTCAGGAGAGAGTGTTATACTTGGACCTGATATTGTGAAACAAACTACTGAGATGGTGAAGTTGATTTGAGATAAGATAAAGACTTCATAGAGTAGGCAGGAAAGTTAACATGATAAGAGAAGATACGATCTTGAGTTTCAAGAAGGAGACCATGTGTTTTTTAACTCCGGTGACTGGTGTTAGACGAGCTTTGAAGTCGAGGAAGCTCACTCCTAAGTTTATTGGGCCGTATCAGATCTCGGTGAGACTTGGACTTGTTGCTTATAGAGTGGCGTTGCCACCGAGATTGTCAAATTTGCATGATATGTTTCATGTATCACAGCTTCAGAAGTATGTTCCGGATCCGTCACATGTGATACCGATGGATGAAGTTGAGGTAAGATATAATCTTACAATTGAATCATTAACAAAACGAATCGATGATTGGGAGGTAAAGCAGTTGAGAGACAAGGAGATTGTCCTTGTGCGAGTAGTTTGGGGAGGAGCTGTCGGTGGGCATATGACTTGGGAATTGGAAAGCAGGATGCGAGAGTCGTATCCTAATCTTTTTGCTTGAGGTAAGTTTTTTAGGACGAAAACCTTTTAAGTGGGGGAGAGTTGTAACGCCCCGAATTTTATTTAAATTATTTATTCGGATTATTATGTGTTGTTGGGTGTGAAGAATAATATATATTATTGAAATATAATTATGATTGAAAATTATATTTTTGGTGGATAATTGTATTATTAGATGTTAAATAAAATAAATGGAATAAATAAGAGGTGAGGACAAGGTGGTCAATTGGTGAAAGTAATAAGGGTAAAAGTGTAAGATCATAAGTTGGGTCTTAGGGGTTATGTTGGAAATAAGGAAAAGGGGAAAACATAGTCGTGTTAAAAGGCTTTATCGGGAAGAAGAATTCGCGAAGGAGAAGAATTCCTCAACGAAACCTAAGGTAAGGGTGGGATTCTTCCATCTTAAGGGTTTATAATGGGAATTGGGTAGGTTGAGAATTAGGGATTGAGATTGTGATAAACGGTTGAAGAATTTCGTTGAATTAAGAGTTGTTTGTTGATGTTGGTTAATTATTGCATGAATTAGAGGATAAAATTGGTAATTGAAAAGAATTCGGGCTGGTTTTGGTGTTGTAGAAAACTGTTTTCGTAGCAGGTTTTGAGAGCAGAGAGCAGCTGGGCGATTTGCGAAATCGCAGAGCTCGCTTAGCGAACAGAGTCAGGGAGTTCGGCACTTAGCGAGCTATGACCCTCGCTTAGCAAGCCCTGGAGCGTGAAAATTAATTTTTTTTAATTCTGAAAAATTATTTAATGCTTAGTAATGCCTAGGAACTGATGGGGTGTAGTGGGAGGTAATGCAAGATGGGCTATACACTTTATTGTAGGGATAATTAGTGTGATTTGAATTTAAACATGATTGATGTGTTCATAGTGGTTGTTGTTGTTGTGATGATGTGATTCGCATGCTTATGAATGATATATGAGTATATCATATGTTGTGTGTTGCATTGTCATGATATGAGTGAAACTATATGATTATATGTTATGAAATGAATGATAATTGTGATAATGATAATTAGTAGTATATTGATTGATGTTTTGATATGTAGTCGTTGTTGTTGATGTTATATGATGTAGACGTTGTGAGTATGTGTGTATGTCATTGATGTTGCATGACATGTTTCATAAGTTGTTTAACGTACCAAGGTGGGCGATGTCGTTGTTATGATGTTGGTGCGGTCATGAAATAGAGATCGTACGTGGTCATGAAATAGGGGCCGATGGTGTGATCATGAAATAGGGATCATACTGAGTCGTGAAAGAGGGGTCGAGAGTTTCGACGGGAACTGGATCTTGAAATAGAGATTGGATTATGGTATCCCGTGCATAAAGTCAAGATGGGTCTCATTGCATAATCGTTGTGGTCGTTGTATATGATGTTTGTGGTTTATGTGTCGTTGTTTTATGTGATATTGTTGAATATTCGTTGTTGAGAAGCGGTGTAATTTTATGATACTTGCTTAATTCTTATTATATGATCTTTATGATGTAAGTATCTCACCCCTTCTGTTTGAATGTTACCCTCCTGTTGGTAACGTGTAGGTGAGCAGGATAAGTCGAGTGGTGGTCAGTGAAGTCGGAGTACTTCTCGTCCTTAAGGTGTCGACTCTGATACGTCGCTTTGGGAGTTGGGTTGACGTTGTTTTTATTTGCTTTTCTTTTAGAAACATTTTTTGTTATTGAAGTTTGATCTTTGTTGGTTTAAAAATTATTTCCATTGCATGTTGAACAAATGTTTTTGAAAATGTATTAATGAGTCGTTTATGAAGTTGATTGTGACACTCGAATAAAAACTGAAAACTTTACTCTGATTTTATTAATATTCTTGTAGGGTGATTTAGGTGTTACATAAATAGTGCAACACAGATGCGATTCAACTATGCATATGCATGTTGTACCATTGAAGTAAAACTCCCAGCTTAAAATATACCAGGTTATCGAGGTATCTTCCAGCCCTTAACTTAATAATTTTGCCAATCCATGCCAACATGGTGAGAATCCACTCCAACTTAGAAATACAATGTATGTCATGATACATATGACACAACACATAACAGCAACCAACTCAGAACAACATACAACAAACAACATAGAAACTTTAATTCCACACGATTCAACTTTAATATACATCAACATTTCTCATACGACCTACAACTTTAATAATCAAAATTGGTCATTCGACCTACAACTTAAATAATCAATGTTGGTCATTCGACCTACAACTTAACAATGCCCATAAACCGGGACAAAAAACATATTCAATGTACGAGAAAATCCACACATTCCACATGAATTCAAAAAAATAAACCGACTAAAATCACCTACTAATTATCATGAACTACCTCGACAAATTTCATTAAATTCTGGACAACTAACTATTTCACTTAAATCGGTTAAATCGGCCTTGTTTTAACATTTTGTTATTACTACTAATACTTTTACTAATTCTAGAAATTTTGATCCACTGATACAACATATTATGCCATTCTTTCACCAAGTATATTGTCATTAACTCCCACTCTGCGGCAGCATAACACTATCTGCTAAGCTTTGTTTTCGACTGAAACCTGCTACTACTATTTCTACACCCCACCATATTATTTTTAATTCATCTACATAGTGTACTTATTAATAAATTACTAGTTACATGTATAAACTAAGTAATTATTTCATTCCTCTACTTATGCCAACAACTAATAACTTAATTAAATAACACACACACACGGTAACCAACCAAGTGGTCCCCACCCTTATACTAGGTGGCTTGCGCCATTCACTATGTGTCTCTCATCATGTTAATATGGCTCTCATCATGGTAAATTTGGCTTGGTAACACACAAACCATCCCACGTAAATATTAATAAAATCAGAGTAAAGTTTTCAATTTTTATTTGAGTGTCACAATCAACTTCATAACCGGCTCACTAATATGTATTCAAAACATTTGTTCAACATGCAGCGGAAATAAATTTTAAACTAACATGACTTAACTTCAATTACAAAATTGTTTTTCAAAAGAAATAATAAGTAAATGCAACGTCGACCCGACACCCAAAGCGACGTATCAGAGCCACCACCCTAAAGACGAGAAGTACTCCGACTTTACTGGCCACCACTCGACTTATCCTGCTCACCTGCATGTTACCAACGGGAGAGTAACATTCAAATAGAAGGGGTGAGATACTTACATCATAAAGATCATATAATAAGAATTAAGCAAATATCCTAAAATACACCATTTCTCAACAAATATTATTCAACGACAACTTATACAACAACTACACATACTCACACATCATATACAACAACTACAACAATCATGCAATGAGACTCGACTTGACTCTATGCATGCGGTACCATAATCCGATCTCTATTTCAAAATCTAGTTCTCGTCGGAATTCTCGACCCCTCTTTCGTGGTCCAGTATGATCCCTATTTCATGATCACACCCTCGGCCCCTATTTCATGGCCACGTATGATCCTTATTTCATGACCGCACCAACATCACAACAACGACATACCCCACCTTGGTATGTTACATAGTTATGTGACATTTCATGCAACACCAATGACATACATGCATACTCATTACCACTACATCATACGGCATCAATCAACAACAGACACATATCGTAACATTTATCAATTACTACTAATCATCATCAACACAATTAGCATGCATTTCATAACTTATAATCATATAATTAAGTTCATATTACAACAACGCAACCTAGCATATACAACATATCATGTACTCATATCCCATCACTTAAACGTATGAAACATACCAACATAATACTACTCAACAATTCAACAACATCAACGTCCACAAACATGCATATTGCGTTTAGCTCAATTACACTAATTATCCCTACAATTAGGTGTATAATTCTCCTCTCGCTACTTCTAGCTACCCCACATCACTTCCTAAGCATCACTAATGAATAAAAATAATTTTTTGTAATTATTTTCGATCGACTTTTCCCAAAATTGGCTCCGACGACAATTCTCCCTCGTAACCGCTTTCTCACACTCTGTTCCTCTTTCTCAACTTCTACTGAAACACACTAACCTAGTTTTCTATTTCTTCTTTTATTATAATTATTCTTATAATTATAAAATCTATAGGGCTTACTAATCAACACCTCCAACTTTGCTACTAACACAAAAATTAAGCCCACTTAAATAAAACACTCTCTTATAATTCCTTAATATTATTTCTAATATTAATTCTCCCTACTAAATCGACTAATTACCGACTATCGAATAAATCGTCCAAACAACCCAAATCAACATATTCAACCATAAACGAAAAATATTCAATATTAGTTTTCACAACTTAAAGCAACTTATTTAATCAAATCAACTCAAATACATAAATCAACACAAAATAATACAGTTATATTTAATTAAATAAAAGGGCATTACAGGTTTCATGTTGACAAACCAATATTTCCTATCAGTCATGTGTGATGAGCACATTCAGTCCAAGTACAATTGATCTTGGAATTTCTCTTCCTCTCTTGTTGTGACAATCAGCAACATCTCTTTTTCTTCGTGTTTAGCCACATTTGCATCAGCTTCTTGATTCTTCTGCTTTCCAGGACAATCACTAAAATAATGACCATACTTCTGACACTTGTAACACTAAATGTGACTTTTGTCTAGCTTTCGACCACCGCCTGTTCCTCTACCTGCAACATCACCTCTTTGGTTGCCTTGGTTCCAGGGTTTTCTTTGATTTGACCAGCCTCCTTCCTGCTGATTTCGACCAATCGAATTGTTGTAGCTACCTCTTCCTTTATTTTCGAACAACTTTCCTTTGCCTTTTTTTCTCTTGTTGATTGAACCTGCAGAGCCACATCACTCTTTGACTTGCATTTTGCTCTTTCAGTCATTCTTTATTCATGAGATTCAAGCGTCCCTTGAAGCTCTTCTTTAGTCACCTTCGACAAATCTTCTGACACTTTTATGACTATTATCACATGGTCGAACTTTAGAGTCAACGATCTCAAAATCTGAGACAAATGCTTTTGTCTTCAGCGATTCTCCACATACTTTGATTTGATTCACAAGTTTCGTAACTCTTATGAAGAAATCTGTTATGCTTTCATTGTCTTCCATGTGAAGCAATTCATAAGCCCTTTAGTGAGTTTGTAACCTCACCTCTTTCACCTTCTTTGTGCCTCCAAACGACTTCTCTAGAATTTCTCACGCATCCTTTGTTGATTCTGCATCACTAACATTCTCAAAGTTATCTAGATCAACACATTGATGAATTATAAAGAGAACTTTATAATATTTCTTCTTCAATTCTTTATGTGCAGTCTTTTCTTGATCCGTTGTGTTTTCTGCAAGTGTTGTTACTCCTTCCTTCAAAAGATCCCAAAGATCTTGATAATAGAAAACAACATTTCTCGTAATTATCTTTCTTGAGAATCGGAAGATTTTCCGGAAAAATGTCTGTTTGGATGATTCATTGTTGGAAATCCTCCAAAACCTATGGAGAATTTCAATTAATCTTGATGAACAAGATTGTTGCACAGTAGAAATTAAAAGAAAAAATTGAGAGGAGAAAGATTAGGGTTTAAGGATGAAGAAGATGAATATTCTGCAGAGACCTCTCTGTCTACAAACTGTGGAAAATATTTCTTATTCACTCTGTAACTGAATAATTTTGTTAATACAATGTGTTGAAGTGATTACAAAATAAGGTTACTCCTTATTTATAAATTTAGGTTAACTTGCTTCCGAAGCTAAAATCTCAAAACTATAAAAACTCAAAATATTTATTTTGGAACTAAATCAAATATTTTTATTTTAGATTTAAAGCAAATCTGACACAAGGAATTACACTTTCAACAATTATTAGTATTATAACGAAATTTAAAATTATTATGATAAAATATTCTATGATATTATTTATAATAAGAAACCTTACTTTTTAAATAGATTAAATAATTAAGAAAATCTAAACTTAGGAAAGTAATTGTATAAGTTAAAAAGCTAAGCTAAGGAAGGTAATGGTGTGCCCTCATATTATCATTTCTATTTGCAAAAATAATTTTAGGACTAAAAAAGAAAATACCGAAAACTTGAACAGACTTGATAATTTTATCTGGTTTGATAGGACTAATAGAAGCAAAATTCCATATTTGTGGTCAATCAAAATATATTTAAGACAATGAGTTTGTTACACCAAAGTGTAATAACTTTTAATTTATACTTTTGAACATTACGTGTACCTGTTGTTAGATAGCCGCAAATTCATAATAGTACTTAAGTTGATGAAAACGCAATATCCTCATAATAGAAGATTCTTTGAACAAAAGAAGAAGGACATATACTAAAACATGCATTAACACTATTACTATTCATTTTCTTTTCCATCATATTGATTGAATATGGACATAGTGCATAAAGTATAGTATGGCCTATTTATAGATGCTAGACTTAGATTTTTTTTAAGTTTATTTGATTAAATACGTAAGATTTAGGCTATTGAAAAAGTTGATAGATCAAATCATTTATAAAAAGAGTGTGTACATCCTCATGTCATATATATATATATATATATATATATATATATATATATATATATATATATATATATATTTTATTGCGGATATTTTCGCTATAGTAAACCATTCTTTAAAACCCTGATTGCAAGTTTGCAACAACAAAATCATGTGCCATCCTGACACTATCACTCTGTAGGGTGGTGCCTTTGCCCCACACAATAGTTATAGCACTGATCTGATCCATCTGGAGATGCTCTCCAATCTCACACATTGCCTTCTAATGCAACCATTGATGAAGCCATGCACATTAATGCAAAACTTAAAACAAAAGAATTGATGCTGGTTGCCATTATCTTTCGATGTAGATTTAAAGAACTTTAACTTTTCTTAAAAAATTAAAAGAAAAACATAAAGAATATTTTATGCTCGTATCAATATGTGATATTAATAAATTAAATTAATATTGTATTAAAGTGAATTAAACACGTTTATACGTAATTAATTTGGTGTGACAATATAGAAAAGGCAATACTGTTTCATAATCGTGCACGTATGTAATGATATGAAAAAAGTGAATCATATTCATGACACATGTGACAAGTTATATATGAGAAAAGGTAATCCTTGCTTACCTCTTATAGCAACCAAAAACTTTTAATTATATGAGAATTCACGTGCATTAATAAATACTACACTACTATTATTATAAGACAATTTTTCTTTTTATAGATTCGTGCATTAATAAATACTACACTACTATTATTATAAGACAATTTTTCTTTTTATAGATTCGTGCATTAATAAATACTACACTACTATTATTATAAGACAATTTTTCTTTTTATGGATTTATTAAAGGGATTAATTATTATGAACCGATAAAAATCGATGTAAATCGAAAAAACCGACAATTCAATTGCATTTTTTATTAAATTAATTTTTTTGATTATTTTAAATTTAAAATTTAAAATAAATAATGAAATAAATGAAATAAAAAATTAAATTAAAATTAAAATATAAAACTAAATTAAAATTAAAATTAAAATTAAAAAATAAAAAATAAAACAACATAATGATATCATTGACGAAGAAATACGGTTGATTTCACTATATATTTGTTTAATATTAAAGAAAGAGATCTTAACATTGAAATAATTTTCTCTCTTTTTAAATTAAATTTGATACACATTAGAGTTATTTTGTTATAAACTATTTAATTAAATTATGTTGCAATTAGACTTTGTAATTTTACATTATTTTGTTATATGTGATATTTGTTTAAAATTTGAATTTAAATTATGAACTTGTGAATTTATGATATAATATTTTTTAAAAATTAAGTGTTAGTTATATTTTGTAGAGACTGTAATTTTCGGTTCGATCAGTTTTATATCTATATAATTTTGTTATAACGATCGATCTATTCAACCGAGTTATCCGATTTTGTCATACGGTTGACTGGTAACCAAATAGTTCAATCAATAAACCATGAACCAGTAATCTTACCGGTTTGATGACTGATCCGATTTTTAATACAATATTTTCAAATATTTACATAATTAAAAAAAATAATTAAAATAAGATTTATTGTGGTGACAAAACCGATCGGATCCTCACTACATTTCCCTTTGCAATAATTTTTAGAATAGATCAAAATTTTAACCTTCTTCCTCTAATATGATTTGTCTTGTTCCGTTTTTTTTTTAATTTTACAGATATGTGTATTAATATTAATTTTGTAATTTTTGTATTTTGACAAAAAGATTTATATTTTTTATTTTCTGAATAAAAACATATACTATTTTTGAATTAAAACAAATACTTCTTTATTTTTTTAATAAATATATTTTTTCTAAAAAAAAGTATTTTTTATTTTTAAGAAAAATGTTTTTTTTTTAATTTTCGTAAATAATAATTTTATTTTTTGGAATAAAATAATTTCTGTTTTCAGTCTCAATTGTTTTCATTCCCGTTTTTATGAGAAACAATTTCATATGATTAAATTAGTTAATATAGTTTAGTAGTTTCATATAATTAAACTAGTTTATAAAAGACAACTAATTGTGATGGATTTTAATCTAAATTAGAAATGTTTAAATTAAATAGTTGAGTTTATTAATTATTTAAAGGATTCGGCTTTCTTATAATGAAATACAATTCAAATCACTAACGTAACACTATATAACCAGTTACTACACAGAGACAAGACAACACAGCATTTGCATCTTGATTACTTGTGAGAAAATGGTGACAGAAAGCCAGCTCCATGTTTCATCAATTTCAAGTCAGCACAAAGAAGGAACTTCTTTTTTCAAAACTTGTTTCAATGGACTCAACGCCTTAGCAGGTCTCTCTCTCTATCTCTTTCTTTCTTTCAAACTCTTATACTAACATTTTCGCGATTTTGTACAATTGTCGACATTGATTGCGGTATGAATTAATCACAACTTGTTATGAATAAAAGTATACATTTTTTAAAAACATTGCTAATATTCAGGTATTGGAATGCTCTCAATGCCATATGCAATTTCTCAAGGAGGTTGGATAAGTTTCATGCTTCTGATTATTTTCGCCATGATATGTTGGTACACAGCTTTACTTCTAGGAAGATGCATGAGCCAACAGCCACTAATCAAATCCTATGCTGATATAGCCGAGGTTGCTTTCGGTTACAAAGGAAGAACTTTCATTGCAACTTTCTTATATCTAGAGCTTTTTCTTATTCTTGTGGAGCTTCTTATACTAGAAGGTGACAATTTGGCCAAGTTGTTTCCAAATATGAGTTTCACAATGATAGGGTTCAAGATTGGAAGTAAAAGTGCTTTTGTGTTAATAACTGCTTTGATAGTATTGCCAACAACTTGGTTGAGAAGTTTAGGAGCTTTGGCTTATATATCTTTTGGAGGGATAGTTACCTCTTTGATTTTAATTGCTTGTATTGTGTGTGTGGGTGAAGTGGATGGTGTTGGGTTTCATGAAAAAGGAAAGTTAGTGAATTTGGAAGGTTTGTCTACTTCTATGAGCCTTTTTGCTTTCTGCTATTGTGCTCATGCATTGATGCCAACAATATGCAATTCTATGAGTGATAGAAACCAGTTTTCTAAGGTTAGAATACTTTTTTTATAATCTCTAGTATGTTTTGTTCATAAAGTGATTTATCTTTGTCTTGATTTTTCTTATGAAAGTGATACTTTGCTAATTACAGGTTATGCTGGTTTGCTTTGCTGCAAGCACTGTTATTTATGGAACCATAGGAGTATTAGGCTACATGATGTTTGGAGATAATTTGAAATCTCAAATAACATTAAATCAACCAACAAATACAATAAGTACAAAAATAGCAATATATACCACAGTAATTAACCCTTTCACTAAGTATGCTATTGTAATCAATCCAATATTCAATGCCATTGAGGAAAAATGGCATATGTGTAAGAGAAGACCTATCAGCATTCTCATTAGAACCACCATTGTGGTCAGCAGTGTGATTGTGGCTCTTTTTGTTCCGTTGTTTGGATACATTATGGCATTTATTGGTGCTTTCTTGAGTGTGGCCATGTCATTATTATTTCCTTGTCTATGCTACTTGAAGATGCACAAAGCTGCAAGGAGATTTGGGTTAGAACTGATCATAATTGTAGCAATTCTGGTCATTGGTACATTTATTGGAATACAGGGTACCTACACTTCACTTGTCCAAATAGTAAATAATGTAAAGCTGTGAAGGTTTTTGCTTGGGCCATTCTTGCATATTTGAATATCATCTTGGATCCAATTTCACTAGCAATTTAAGTTTTTTTTTAAATAGCCTGGTGGCTAGAGACATTTCTTTTGTTTAATAATATAATAAATGGTTGTGGTCAAGTTTGAGATCTTACTTAAGATCGGGAGAGATAACAAGATCGTAAAATATAAAATCGTAGTTAAGATTGGAAGATCATGCCCAATTATTTTTGTAAGATCGCAAGGAGATAACAAGATCATAAAACATAAGATGGCAACAAAAATCGTAAGATCCTACTAAAATAATAATAATAATAATAATAATAATAATAATAATAATAATAATAATATATTTTAAGTATTTTTACATGATAAATATAAGTAGGCAAGTGTTTTCTCACGATAACTACTTATATTCTTTAGACATTATTTAGACACGTATGACTGGGCTTTTATTTATTACTAGCACCTGAAACATTTGTTAGACAAACCCTACAAATGAGATATTTATTATCTAAACCTTAAATCTAAAACTTAATTTCAAAAGGCAGACATTTGTATCTGCCGCCATAATTGTGCACCACTGCATCTTGTCATCCTTCTCACCTTTTTATGGTGGTGGCCGAAAACGGCCAATCATGACTAAAACTAGCTAAGATCGCATAAAATCAATGATTTTGCGATTTTTTTTATTTTCAAAATTTGACTACAACACAAGATTCTACTTAAGATCGAGATCGTTGGGGTGAATGAGCGTAAAATCTTAAGATTTTAAGATCTAGATCGAAATTGGCTTTTCAGAACAAGTAAATGCACTCTAACAACATTTGTATATCAAATTGGCACAAAAATATGATGATAATACAGCAAATATGAAAGCCTTCCCTCTTTAATTAGAGGAGGATATTCTAGATGTCACGGGTAGAATTGTCGTAAATAATGAACAAAATAACAAACATTTGAAGCATCTTTTTTGATCAAAAAAATTGTTAAATTACTGAAAACATGACCATGCAACTGACATTTGGTGTTTCACCGTGCCAAATGCATTTTAGCAACTTCTAACTTCTGTTTCCAGATATTTAGAGTAGCTATATACATGTTTTCTCAAGCTGATCATCATCCAAAATTGTAGTTACCACGTTAAGGTCCTTGCTTCAACTTCTAAAAGAAGCATGCAAGCATCGGGTACACTATTCTACGATCATTGGGGAAAAGGCAGCAACAGGAATGAAGTTTGAAAGTGTTAATTCCTGTCTCGGTGAATCTGTCTGGAGGACAACATTGTTAGCTGCACAATATCAACAGAGATACCAGTTAGCATGAGTGCCGCTTCCATGAAAAGCTGAAGCTGACAATAAGTGTAGAATCATAGCATTACCTTAAATGTTCTGAGGTGTAACTAGGACAAAAAACCTCTTTTCTGCTATTTACTGTTTTGAGCTTATAGACATCTCAAGAAAATTGATTTCAGTTAGTACTTCACGAGTCCAGCATTATGAGCCATGCCCAAAATAGACTTAACATCTCCATCAAATAAGTTGAATTTTTTTGCCACAGCGAAACCAGCATTCATTCCATCTACCGCGGCACTAACGATACCACCAGCATAACCTGCTCCTTCACCAATTGGATATAGTCCTTTTACTGAAGTGCTTTCATAAGAGTCAATATCGCGAGGAATTTGGATTGGGGAACTGGCCCTAGTCTGGAACAAAACATTAGTTAGGGAAAAGGAACAATGGTGGAGAAACAAAGTCACAGTAATCACGATAATATCACGACAGAACCAAGAACCATGAGCTGGGGAATACTAAAGGGAATTTTAGTGGAAATGAACATATTGAAGTATTATTGATAATAGACCGAATTGAAAAATAGATTATTTTGAGTACCTCTACACCATGAAGGAGAGCTTCGTTGCAGATAAACCCCGGTAACTGAAAAGTTTGGAAGTTAAAATTTAAAAAGGGAAAATGAGGAAATTTTTAGATCAACTTTGATGGAAATTTTTGAGAATATGATATACTAATTTGTAGGGCATGGAAAGTGCAAACCTCTTTCTCAAACATTACAAGTGAATGCTTCAAAGCTTCAGTTATGTTTGTCGGAAATAGCTGATGAAGATTTGATGCCTTCACACCCAAGCGATAACTTGAAGGCGGAACAGATGTAACTGGCACAAACTAGTTAAGCTAAGTTCATCTACAGCCAGAGCCTGAGTAACATATACACGGTATTTTGGTAATTAATTGTCCATAATTTTACCTGACAACTTATTCTCAAGAAAGTCTGGAACTGTCTGGACAGGCACAACAAAATTTCCTCCTCCTAATATAGCAGCTCTTCGTTCAAGCTCTCTCTAAATAATAGTATTAGTATTAGACAAAACAGGAAATGTCAAATTTATAAAATAGGACTGCTATACTGGTCCATTTCCAATTCACTTATGCTTATAAAGAGTGTGTGAACTTCTATATTCTACTGCTTAATAATTAAATAGTTAAATATGTTATGGAAAAACTGAACAATGAAGTCCCCTACATTTTTACTTCACAGTTTGCTTTTGAATTGATAAATATAAAGATGAAAATGAAAATAAAGTAAAGAGACATTTAGTTACAAATTTTAAATTCAAAGCATATGGACACATCAAGCATGACATGAATTCAAACCAACCTGAAATTCAACACCAGCAAGCGGACCATGATAATTCAAAGCTTCAAAATCATTCTTTGTAACTGATACAACAAGCGCAGCATTTGCCCACCTAGATGCTCGCCGGGAAAATGACATGCCATTGATGCATATTTCAGATGGATTTGTACTTGTCAGAACAACCTATAAGTTCCAATATTCCATACATCACTACCAGTTGATTACTCAGAAATTAAAACAAAGAATAATATTTTTAAAGGTGATACTTTAAATCAATCAGCAGAATATGTTCATGGAACCAGCACTGCAAAGAGATTAGGTTCCAATTAATCTAATATGCAAGTAAAATGATAATGCTTACCTGCCCACCTGGACACATGCAAGTAAAGGTTAGGTTCCATTAATCTAATATGCAAGTAAAAGGATAATGCTTACCTGCCCACCTGGACACATGCAAAAAGAGTAGCAACTACGATTTTCCACCTTTGAATCAGATGATTCATTGAAATCGTTTTTGTCAATATAATTGGCAAGTCTGTAATCTGCTACTGGGACTTTACCACGTCCACGACAAACTTCAGATGCCAGTTCATTATACTGCACATTTAAATTTGTATGCATCATAATCATAACAAAGAAATAGAAGTCTGATAAACAGCTTTTTTGATAAACAGAAGAATGTCAGAAATTGAATAGGATCATATAATTTCTTGTTTATTCTAACACAAAAATAGATGAAAAGGGGATGTATTACAAAATAGATGTAGATGGTAGGTATCCTTAGTAGAGTTGGGTCGGGCAATCAAACCTCCTTTTGGAAGGACCCTTGGTTAGGTCTCATTTCCTTAAAATCTAAGTACCATAATTTGTTCTCTAATTCTCTTCAGTCAAATGGGTTGGTGTGGAGAGAGAGGTTTGGTGGCGAAAGGGGGACCTAGTTTGGGATCTTAAGTGGGGACCTAGTTTGGGATCTTAAGTGCAGGAGATAATTTTTTTTAGAGATACATGTGTTTGAGGATCTTTTCTGTCTGCTTCGAGATCTCATTCTTTTTCTGAAAAGTGATAAGTGGATGTGAAAGCATACTAGAGAGGGTTCTTTCTCAGTTGCCTCTGCTTACCATGTTCAGAGGGTTAGTTCTATCTCTACTTCGGCTACTCTTCCAACTGAGAACTTGACCTCCACCTTATATGAGCTAGTTGGCCTCCTTCTAAGGTCTTGATCTTCTCTTGCCAACTTTTGTAAGACAAGTCCCTTCAAGAGAGAACTTGTATAAAAGTGGGGTGATTACTGACCCTAGTCAGATTTCTTGCCCCTTGTGTGAGGCCTTGGTTGAGTAGGTTTCCCACCTTTTTATTACATGTGAGCTAGCCTTGTCTATGTCGTATATGATCTGTTAGTGGTTGGGATGCAATTAGTTATTCTTAATGATCCTAATGTTCTGATTTAATATTTTCTTTCTTTAGGGGATACAATAAGCATAGGGGTGATTTTCTGATGTTTTGGCACGTTTTAGATTGATCCAGTTGGAAAGCCCATAATGATTTCATTTTTGAGGGAGTTACAAAAATAGTGAAAGAGGTGGAGAAGAGTATTATTTTTGGCCTGAAAATTATTTCTTAGTAGATCAGGGATGAATTCTTGCACTTTCTCTGACCAACTTCAGAACCCTAGCCTCTGCCTCCACCAACAACGGATCGAGTGTTTGCCTTGATTTTGAGATAGGTTGTGGCTTGTGGTTTTTGGATGGGTTCTGATCTATTGATGATGAGACTGGTGGTATGAGATTTAACCTGTTTCTAGCGAAGTTGATTTTTAGTTGCTTGGACCATCATCTAAGGACCCCTTGTCTGGATTCTTTGTTTGGGATGTGTTTTTTTTAAGGGTTAAATATGTTTTTAGTCCCTATAAATATCTCAATTTTTATTTTTAGTCCCTATTAAAAAAATAAGATATTTTAATCCCTACAAAATTATTATGTACGTAGTTTTAGTCTCTCCTGTTAAACCAATGTGTATTTTTAAATGATTATTTTACCAACATCTTTAAAATGTTATGAAAAGTTCTCGAAAAAAAAAACTAAAAATTTGATTTCTAAGTCGAGGTTTTCATTACTTTTATCATTATATTTTGAAATTTAAAAAATTCATATTTAATTCTTCTCATTTTAAAAATTCTAAAATTTAGTACAGAAATATGTTATAGTATTCTAAACATGGATGGATGAAAAAAATTATTCAAAAATTTAAAAGTTTAAGGGTAATGAAATAGTTTTCAAAATTTTAGAAAACAACAGGGACTAAAATTACATGCATATAAAATTTGTAGGGACTAAAATTTATTATTTTTTTAATAGGGACTAAAAATAAAAATTAAGATATTTACGGGGACCAAAAACATATTTAACCTTTTTCTAATTCATTGTCACTTTGTGCTTTATAACTAGCTCTTTTGTACATTGGTGATTTTCAATTCATCCATCACATAACAAGTAAATTAATGGATTGGACTAAATTCATCCATTTATATGTATGGATTAATCCAATCCATCCAACATATTTTAATGATCCAATGGATTATTTTCATATCACTATATCTATTTAAAAATAATAATAATTGTTTTTTCAAAAAATACCAAAAAAACTCTATTTTTATTTTGAAAAACACAAAAATGATTCTTTTTCAAAAATAAAGAAAAAAACAAATTTTCGAAAATACAAAAAATTGATTTTTTTCCAAAAAAAAAAATTCAATTTTTATTTTTTCTACTGCGCTCACGTGCTGCTAATGTTGTTTCTATATCATATATTTTTTTCTTTTCTACTAATTGCTAGTACTATGTTTTCTATATTTTATTATTATTAGCTAATTTATCACATGTCACTATTGGGTTGAATTGGTAGCGGGAATAAATTATAGTAATATCTAGACACGCCTCCCTATTGGTCCAATGCTACCCTTTGTATTTTTCTTTTCTACTAATTGCAAGTATTATGTTTTCTATATGAAATTTTTCTTTTCTACTAATTGCTAGTATTATGTTTTCTATATTTCATTTTGATTAAGTGGACTAGTCTTACCTTGTTAAGTGGTCAAAATGAATAATGATCACTATGTTAATTATTTCAAACATTCAAAAAAGAAAAAAATTTGAAAAAAAAAAAAAAATTGATTTTTTTGAAAATAAAAAAAAAAACCGATTATTTTTAAAAATTAAAAAAATCATTTTTTTTGAAAATAGAAAAAAAAATCGATTTAAAAAAGTTTTTTATTTTCAAAAATAAAAAGCAATTTTTTGGATGGATATCCATCCATTAAAAATATATTAATTGATGGATTGGATGGATTTTATGGTTAATGGATGGATTGGATTGGATATTTTTGAGAAAGTTTTAGTGGATTGTTAATGGACTAATGGATTGTTTTGATTCATCCATTAATAATCCAATCCATATCCAACCAATTCATCTATTTTGTCACCCTTACATATACTAATAATAAAATACACGCACGCATGTACACACAAGTTAGTTAATTAGATGTTAGATGTCAGGTGAAATTTGACTTTTATTTTAACCATTTATAAAATAATGCAAACAAATGATAGTGTATAATCTATATGGCATTCTAATTATATAATAATTGATTGAGTGGAGAAGAAGCAATAACCTTAAGGTATATGTATACTTATGACAACACAAGGGTGCAGTTTTTCTTTTAATATATACAAACCTGTATTCTGTTTATTAGCTCCTGAGGATGTTCAATCCGTAGCCCTACCTGTTTACAATGTATAAAAGGGGATTCAAAAAAGGAAGACAGAGATTGAAAATCTTGACATGAACAAACGTAAAAGCAAACATCACATTATCATTTGATTCTTCTAAATATTAAAATACACAAATTGGCCATAACAGGGTGCACCATGTTACAATGACAAATAAGAACTTCGCCAAACTACAACTTTCCATGAGAATTGGGCCTGTCTTAAGAATCAGATCTACATAAGTTTCTCCTGATTTAAGTTAGAACTTTGCCAACCTCACATCATACAGTGGCAAGTCTTTCAAATTTATCGATGTGTCATGTAATTCCCTATCGCTTTGTTAAACATTTTGATGGTTATTTACAAATCATGTACATCGCAGGCTACATTCCCTTTGGATTTGGTTCACTTTGATGTACGGGGTCAAAGTCATATTGCATCTCCACTGACCACTATCGGGTCCAAATATTTTGTAACAATCCTGATGATGATGATTATTCTTAATGTAATTGAATGTTTTAAATAGAAAATAGATCATAGTTGTAAGTTATCTTCAAATCCTTAGTCAAGAAATCAAAAATCAATTTGATGTTCCTAATTGCATTTTACAAAGAGATGAGATAATGACCGAGATCACTAATCTAATGAATTATAACATTTAATGGTTTCTCATGGCATCATTCATCAAACATCTTGTACTCATGCCCCTTAACAAAATATCCTGTACTCATGCCTGATAACACGATTTTATATCAATTATTTAGCTTGGTTTCCGATTAATTAAGTTAATGTTTTTCGTAATTTAAACGATATTATGCGAGGTATTTGTATGTTTTTGCAGGTATTCTGATTTGTATGAGTTGTAGAAGAAATAAGCTAAAATGAGGAAGAATTGAAGTCTGCATCAGAAGAAATGAAGACAGATGACAGAAAACTAGGTTTCTGCATTATGAAGCCCAGACGGTCGTAACATGCTTGTGACGTCCGTCACACATGGCACAAGTGGGACGATCGTCCTGGATTTGAGACAACCGTCACAGGTCAAAAATAGAGAAAAAAGAAACGCGCCTCAGTCAAAACAGAATAGCCATTGCTGCGTTATTTTCTCAGCTCAACTCAGTAGCAGTCAAGCAACGTATTAAAAGCCCAGAGATAATTTTTCCTGAATTTACTCAACAACTCGGTCTACGTCATCAATTATAAATAGAAGCCAATTCAATTTCCAAAAGGAGCTTCGACCTAATCCTATTTTCTATCGTTTTACATTCGAAGCCCAATTTGATCTTATTGTTCAGAGCTTTATTCTATTTTTATTTTTATGCATTAAGTTTCCATTGTCATTACCTTACTGAACCAGTAATAGCTTCCTACATCGGGAAGCTATTGCAATTTATATTATTTCAAGCCATTACCGTTTCTAGTTTTATTTTCCGCAAGAATTTATTACGTCAAGATTGTACTGTTGTCCTATACTTCAATCCAAGTTTATTTTCCGATTTAATAGAATTGCATTTATTTCTATTCGCCATGCTTTGTATTATTTACTGTTCTTATTTATTATTGATTGTTTTCATTAATATGTCTGGCTAAAACACTTAAATCGGTATGTCGTTGATTAACCGGAATGAATTCAATAGATCTAGGCTAAAATCATAAACAAAACTATGTTCTGGTTTTGATTTCTTAATTTAAAAATTAGCTTTTATTACTGTTAAGAGTCCCACATCGGACAATATATGGCCTGAACTGGTGTATATAAGTTCGGGCAATCCTCACTCTACCAACCGGTTTTGTAGGGTTGAGTTAGGCCCAATCACATTTCTTAACATGGTATCAGAGCCTCGTTTAAGATCCGGTGGGCCACCTTCTATGATTTCCGCTATCGGGCCACCTACCATTTATACCCACCATTTATTTCCACGTTCCAGGCGTGAGGGGGTGTTTTAAGAGTCCAAGTTCCAGGCGTGAGGGGGTGTGTTAAGAGTCTCACATCGGACAATTTATGGTTTTGTAGGGTTGAGTTAGGCCCAATCACATTTCACATGGTTAGGATTACAGCAGAAGCGCTTTAAAGTTAATTAGAATCTATAGGTTTTTAAAAAATACTTTTAACTCAATTTGACACAGCGAGAGCGCTCAAGCTGACTTAGGAGTATAGTTATAGGCAAGACCACGAGAGTGTGAGTTGACAACTTTTAAACCGATATTTTCTACAGAAAGATAATTTGACTAATCTTTATAAGCCAATAATTTATTGAATTCGTGAAGGCATATTAATTATGTACTGATATTCTATCGTAATTCTAATTTAATTAAAATTCTTAATCCCCCGTTTCGTTTTAACTAAAACATCATTCGTCTTAGCTAAACATAGTAACACCTGATAGCATTAGTTTGATTATCTAGTCCTTGTGGGATTGATATCTTTTATTATTACGCGATTAGATTGTATACTTGCAGTTAGTACCTTAAGACTCAGAAAGTCGCGATCAATGCCCCTCAACAAAATGGAGTCACTAAACAAAAAAATAGACAGCTTACTGAAACCACTCAGACACTTTCATTTCAAGAATAACATAATCAATTTTGGGGTGATGTGGGCATGCTACTTCCTAACTTTAAAATTGTATCCTCCAATCGGTACTTGTTGGAAATGAAAGGTGAAGTGGGAAATTGGAAAGAATTGTTGGTATTAAGCTAACAATAAATGAGGATAAATAAGAGCTAGTGTGAGTAGAGGTCATTTTGAAAGTTTATTAAAGTCTCCCATAGAAGGAATACCACACTTTAGTAGTGCTTATAAATGAGAGGTTTGACTCTTGGGGCGTGTCTTAAAAGATATGCAATTTTGTGAAAGGGTGAGGATGCACCACCATGAACAATCACGCGCGCACCTGTCTTTCAGCCGGCTCGCCTTCGGCCACTTGGGTGAACCTTTATTTTGTTGATACGCGAAATGGTGAAAATTATTTAACATTATTTAATATTAATTAATTTAATTTCTAGTGTGTTGGGAATTAATTAATCATTATTAATTAATAACTGCAACGCTAGTTTTTTACCAACTTCTACGATTTTGCCTTGTCTACCACATTTACATGTTTCCTTACTGACCAAGTTCCATAACGACTACTTTTGGACCAGATCCGCTTCATTTTCCCCCCGTTTTCTCCCACTCGGGTCAGATTTTCGCCTATAAATAGAGGCTTCTCAGTTCATTTTATTCACTCCAAATTTCTACTTTCTGAAATCTCTCATCTCCCTCATCTCCGCTTCATCCCAAAATTTATTTTTCTGTTTTTGTTTTCTAGAGGCTTCTTCGCGCCATCTACAACTGGTATAAAATCCAGATACTCAGAGTAATATTCATATCATATTCGATTGGTTATAGTGCCATCAAAGGGTGTAAGTCTGGACCTATTACCTATCGTGCAAATAGTAATCAATGGTAAAGTATAGAAATTGATTGTTTTATCCAGGAGACGTCGTGGTTAAGTGACTACTTTGTAAAATTTTGATTAGTACCACGAAACGTCTTAAAGAAAGCGACAAAACTTAGGCAACTAGACCTGGTTATTTCTTTAGTGGCAATTTTTCAAAGCCATAAAACAACATTATTTGATAACCAAATACACGACTCAGTTTTATTTCCTCATCTAAGCTCCATTGTTTACCGGCTTAAATCTTTAGGCCTACAAGTTTTATCATAATCTCGACTTGTATCTTTATATTTTGTCATTATCTTGGTTTGGATCTTGAAAAAACTCTCAATTATCTCTCACAAGTGTTCCTTCCTAAGTTGCTTTTGGCCTAGGAAAGGCTACAAATGGTACTCTTAGTTATTATCTGGCTTTGTTACTTTTAGTATGTTACTTTTTTTCATAATGCCGTCTTCTTTGTGTTTGTTCTACATGCCTCTAAATATGTCTCTCCTGATTCATCAATATATCAATTCCTCAACCTTCAATACCAGTTGTATGAATATCGGCCATATCTCTATCTTTACCACTCCAACCAGGCAAAATTGTTGTAATTTGTCGTTGAATTTTAACAATTTAAGTTAGCTTTAATGGTAAAGTTAATGTACTCATAGTCAAACCCCTTTGATTTCCAAAGGCATGGCCAAGACTACGGTGACGCTTGCTCATGCCAAAATGCTTTCCATGGTAGCTATTCGTCCTTGGCCTTTTTACTAGCTTGAGATAAAAATTGCTTACCTAATTGTGACCCAAAAGGAGTTGACATGGAACAATTTTTTGAACTTGTTTGTTCGAGGGGATTTTTGCATACGCATGCATTAACATATATTTTTACATTTTTATCCTTAAAAGGCGAAGTGCAGTGCCCGCGGGTCTACCTTGCCCTCAGTTTTTTACGAGGCGCGGCAAGGTTTTAGACCTTCACCCTCAACTATGCTTGTTATGTCCCATTTTTATTTGGACTTTTGTTGAACGAGCCTAAATGGGACGTGCATGCCCATTTGCCACCCCTACCTTATATGGCCTCAAACAATTCCCTAGGTCCTGGTTCAGTAGGTTTAACACTTTTGTTTAACATTTTGGCATAAATTTGAGTGATGTTGATCACTTAGTGTTCTGTCCACAGGTAGTGATTACTATGGTAGTAATGCAATATCTCTTATTTGGTTGACCGTATACATTGATGATATGGTCACTACAGGTAGTGATTACTATGGTAGTAAAGCAATATCTTTGCCATTTGTTTCAAAGAAAAGATCTTGACAAACTTCATTGCAGGTTGCATCGCACAGTCCAAGAATGACATTGTGATTTCTCTACCATGTTAGGGTGAGCCTCTTTCAGACCTAGATAGATACAAAATCGAAAACAATGTTATCTCTATGTAACATGTCTAGATATTTCTTTTGATGCGAGTGTGGTAAGTCAATTTCTTAACTCTCCCAATGAAGGAAGTTGGGATGTTGTAATTCACATTCTAAAATATATTAAGGGAGAAACAAAACAAAAAAAGGACTAATGTATAGAGAGAAAGGACATGCCCAAATTGTGAAATATTTAGATACAAATTGGATAAGCTCCTCTACAGAAAGGAGATCTATTTCTGGTTATTGCATCTTTGTTGACAATAACCTGATCTCTTGAGCTAAAAACAGAATGTTGTAACAAGTTCTAATGCAGAAGTAGAACATTGAGTCATGGCTTCAACCACTTGACAACTTATATGGCTAAAAGCAATAACTATATGAACTAAGGTTTTGGAAGGTTTAACATGACACTCATTTCTGATAAACAGACTGCCCTATGATATCGCCTCAAATCCAATTTTTCATGAGATGACCAAATACGTTAAGATTGTCACTTTCTTAAGGAGAAGATATCATTGAGAAACTTTCTAACAAGCTTTTCAAATGAGTGACTCACATATGTCTTCACTTATTCATTGAGAGGTCCTCAAATTGACTATATATGTAATAAGCTTGGTGCATATGTGATGTAGGAAGGCTAGTTGCGCGTATCTAAGAAGTCACGTGTCAGAAAGATTCGGCAAGATTTGCACAAGTTTGGCGTCCGATGTCAAAATGACTATTATTATACCTTTCTGGATAAAGAATTGGCTCACAAGTCCAACTCACCGCTCCGTCGGGACATATGGGTTTCTTAAGCCATCTGAGTTCGTTTCGGGCCCAAAAACAGCATTTTAATATTTTCAGCAATTTTCTATTTATCTGTTTTGGATAATTTCGTCTGCATTAGGGTTTCTTTTCTATATTTAAAAAATTTTGGGCATGGCCGTCTAGGTTGCCTTTTATCATAATAAAATTCGAGAGTTTTTTTCTGATGGATTCTAGAGCTTTATCTAACAGGTTTGCCGCTTGCAAACTTGTTTTTCATTCTAGGCTTAGCATATGCTAATCCATCGTATTAGAGTTATATCTTAGGATATGAAAAATCAGCACTATAGAATAATTAAGGCTAGCCTTAATTAAATAGAATAAGAATAGTCTTCCTTAAGTGTAGAGCTTGAATTATTCAACTCTGGAATGTTCAACTCCTCTTGTATAAATAGAGCATCATGCTTCATTCCTATTAAAAAGAATAATAGAATCAGTTTCTCTATTCTCTCTTTTAGCTTTCTCTCTCTTCTCTCTCATATCTCACTATAATATGGTATCAGAGCTTCGGTTCTATCCATGGCATCGACTCCGGTAACTACAGCATTTATGTCGTTCCAACTCAAAATCACTGAAAAACTTGGCGCCAACAAGTAGATCCTTTTGTTAACGTGAATAATCTTCAAAACTACCTTTACCTTCGTGACATACCGAATTAATACCTAACTGATGATGATCGTGCAGCTGCTCGTGAGAACCCTGCGTATCGCACCTGGATTACGCAAGATCAGTGGCTTATGACGTGGCTTCAATCCCCGCTTTCACCTTCGATTCTTTCACGCGTTCTTGGATACGTTCATTCCTACGAGCTCTGGGAACGTATTCTTGCGCATTTTCAAAAGTTTACACGTGCGAAAGCAAGACAACTACAAGCAGAACTCAGATCTACAACACTTGAAGACAAATTTGTTGGTGATTATCTGGTTTGCATCAAAGTTCTTGTTGATGTGTTTGCTTCAGTAGGAGATTCAGTTCCAGATCAGCAACACATTGATGTGATTCTTGAAGATCTTCCTCAAGACTTTGCCTCTGTTATTTCAGTCATTGAAAGCAAGTTTGATTCAGTAGAACTTAAAGAAGTTGAAGCTCTTCTTCTTGCTCATGAGATGAGATTAAACAAATATAAGAAACACTCTCAAATGGAGGTGGCTGCCTCAGTGAATCTCACTCAAGTCAATCCTCAACCTGAAACTGATAACTCTAATAACAAGAACATTGAACAAGCTGTGAATTCAACCTTTAATCCAACATATTCAAGAGGAGGTCGTGCATCTGGCCGTGGTGGTGGACGCGGTCGTGGGAGAGGTAGGTTCAGAAACATTCAATGTCAAGTTTGCTTCAAATATGGTCACCTTGCTGCTAACTGCTATCACAGGTTCAATCAAGAGTTTCAACCTAACATACCTGCTGATTTTCAAACAATTAACCTACAAAATTTCTACGATCCGTATCAACCTATTGGTGGACCTCAGTTTGCTCAGCCCACGGTTAACACTTGGTCACGCCCAAGCTATCAACCAAGACTTGCTCCTCTCCCTGTTCCTCAGTCACAGATCACTCCCAATGCTATGATTGCTAACACGGCTTCAGTTCCAAGCAGTGCCTGGTTCCCAGACTCAGGAGCTTCTTATCATGTTACCAATGTCTCTCAAAACATACAGCAGACCACACCTTTTGAAGGTCCTGGTCAGATCTTCATTGGTAATGGTCAAGGTTTGCACATTCACTCTTCAAGCTCTTCTTATTTTCACTCTCATTCTAAACCTAACACTCTATTAGCTTTTCATAATTTACTGTTTGTTCCTTCTATTACAAAGAACCTGATAAGTGTCAGCAAATTTTGTCTTGATAATAGAGTTTTCTTTGAGTTTCATGCTGATATGTGCTATCAAATCTCAGGCTACCTATGAAATTCTGCTCTAAGGTCATGTAGGAAGTGATGGCCTGTACCAATTTTCTCATCTTCAGCTTCTTAAGTCTTCTTCAACAAGTCAAGTCTCATGTCTCACCTTAGACTCTAATGTTCCTGTTTTAAGATCTGATTCCAGCACTAGTGATAGGATTTCAGTTTCTAATCAAAATGTATCAACTAATAACTCATATAATTCTCAACATACTTGGCATTTACGTCTTGGTCATCCAAATTCTAATACTATGAGACTTGTTTTAGCTCAATGTAATATTCCTTATTCTAATAAAGTTGAATTTGTCTTTTGTTCTACCTGCTGTATGGGAAAGGCACATAGGTTGCACTCCCCACAGTCACAAACTCAATATCACTCTCCTCTTGAATTAATTTTCAGTGACCTATGGGGTCCTGCCCCAGTCAAATTCTCACAAAACTTTACCTACTACATCACCTTTGTTGATGCATACACTAGATTTACTTGGACCTATTTGCTCAAAAATAAATTTGAAGCATTAACTATCTTTAAACAATTTAAAGTCATGGCTGAATTACAATTTGGATTTCCTATTAAATATGTCCAAACTGATTTGGGTGGTGAATTTCGCCCATTTACAAAGTTTCTTTCTGATCTTGGCATTATTCATCGTCTAATTTGCCCTCACACTCATCACCAAAATGGTGTAGTGGAGAGGAAGCATAGACACATTGTTGACCTTGGTTTAACCCTCTTGAGTCATGCCTCTTTACCTCTTAAATTCTGGGATCATGCCTTTTTAACTGTTGCTTACCTAATAAATAGGTTACCCACCATGTCTCTCAATCAACATATACTATATGTTGTCCTTTTCAATCAAAATCCTGACTATAAATTCCTCAAAGTCTTTGGGTGTGCTTGTTTTCCTCTCCTTCGTCCATACAACTCTCAGAAATTTGACTTTAGATCCCATGAGTGCCTTTTTCTAGGGTACTCTACAGCTCACAAAGGTTACAAATGTCTCTCCCCAAGAGGTAGAATATTCATCTCTAAAGATGTTCTTTTCAATGAGTCCAAATTTCCTTACAATGATCTTTTTTTCTCTAATGTTTCTCTCCCCTCATCAACCATTTCATCCTCCTCCTCATCTAAAGTAACCCTTAACACACAAGTTCTCCCTAATGTTTTTCCCGTTCCTACTGCTTCCACTACCTCACACTCCTCTTCTTCTTCTCAATCCAACTCCAGCCACACACATACTCCCTCTTTGTCAGCCACACCTGTAACACAAACAGTCAGCACTAATCCTACTCCTTCACCCTCTTCAAATGCCAACAATCAGCTTACTACTACCACTTCATCATCATCATCCTCTATTTCTGCTCCTAGGGATCCTAACCTTCAACCTCTCCCCACCAATACTCATCCTATGACTACTAGAACTAAATCTGGTGTACCCTTACCTCGTATAAATCCTTCCATTTTTCTTCTCAGTTCTGAGCCTAAGAGTGTTAAAACTGCTCTCCAAGATCCCAAGTGGTTTGCTGCTATGCAAGAGGAGTATGGTGCCTTGATAAGGAACAACACTTGGTATTTGGTACCACTGTCTGCAACAGGAAAGCAATAGGCTGCAAGTGGATTTTTCGTGTAAAGGAAAATGCTGATGGGACAGTAAATAAGTACAAAGCTAGGCTTGTTGCTAAGGGGTTCCATCAAGTCCATGGATTTGATTTTAATGAAACTTTCTCCCCTGATATTAAACTGGTCACAATTGGCCTCTGCACTATTTTGACTCTTGCTCTCACTTACAATTGGCCTCTGCACTACTTTGACTCTTGCTCTCACTTACAATTGGCCTCTGCAGCAGTTGGATATAAACAATGTCTTTTTGAATGGCATTCTTGAAGAGGAGGTCTATATGATGCAACCCCCTGGATTTACTGTCCCTAATTCATCTTTGGTTTGTCACTTGCACAAGGCCTTGTATGGCCTCAAACAGGCCCCAAGGCAATGGTTTGAAAGACTCAAAACAACTCTTTTATCCTTTGGCTTTCTGAACAATGTGATACTTCACTGTTCATCTACAAGCATCACAATGTTGTCATTTATATGTTGGTTTATGTTGATGATATAATCATCACAGGAAACTCTCCTCCTCTCATCAAGCAAGTTACTCAACAACTAAATCATGTGTTTGCTCTCAAACAACTTGGTGACTTGGATTATTTGTTGGGCCTTGAGGTGAAGAAATTGTCCAATGGTAATCTCCTTCTCACTCAATCTAAGTAGCTAAGGGACTTGCTAATGAAAACTGATATGGATAATTCCAATCCAGTTGCTACTCCTATGGCATCCACCACCAAACTCATCAAAACAGGGTCTGCTGCCTTGTCTGATGCCTCTCACTATAGGTCCATTGTAGGGGCCCTGCAGTATGCAACAATCACACGCCCAGAAATCAGTTATGCTGTTAACAAAGTATGTCAGTTCATGGTGTTGGTGTAAACCCTAGAGGTCAATACTTTTGGTACTTATATCGAATTATTTATTAATAATAAAAGGCATTTCTCAATTATGTTTGTTTTTCCAAAATGATAAAGTCCCTAGAATAGCTAGTTCTTTTAATTTATTATGTTTGTTTTTCCAAAATGATAAAGTCCCTAGAATAGCTAGTTCTTTTAATGAAATATTAAGTATGACTTAATCATGAGATTCCATTAAACATAAGGACACTATTATTAAAGCATCCATAATCGAGCTTTAATGTGAAATGGGTTAGCCTTAAAGCATTAAGACAATTATGTAGATAAACTGATGATCACATCTCATGGATCATGGATAAGGAGTTATCAAGTCTTGACATAAGTATGAATATTAGGAGTAATATTTATACTGGATTGACCCACTATGAGAGTACTACATAGAATGTTATGCAAAAATGTCATAAGTTACTCTCATGGTGATAGTGGTGTATATCACCCTTCGACCTGAAACTACTATGAACCCTAAATGTTGAGTCAAGTACTTTATTGTTGATCAAACGTTGTTCGTAACTGGATAATCATAAAGACAGTTGATGGGTACTTCACAAAGCATGCTGAGTGACATGAGTAGCCTAGATGGAGTTTACTCATCCTGCATAACAAGATAAATATCTAAGGACCCAATATTGAACTGGACAAGGATGACACGGTATATGCCTTGTGTTCAATATAGACATAAACGCAAAAGGGTAATTGTACACAAATATTATCACAAGATTTTGTCAGATCACATGACAATTTTTTGACTTGAGTAGCAGTGATGTGTTGCTAGATACCGCTCACTGTTTATTATGTTAAATACATGATTTAATATAATTGTCAACATCGCAGAATCTCTACAGGGTCACACACATAAGGACAGTTAGAGAAAATGTGGAATAAATAAGATACACCGTAAGGTATGGTGCACTAGAATGGAATACGCAATATGGTAAGGTACCATATGATATAATAAAAATAATATTTATTATTAATTTTATAATAGTTATAAAATATAATAATCCTGGATAAAATTGTTATAAAATGGTAAGGTACATCTAATAACATTTTGCGAACAATCCTGGATAAGGAAAAATTGTTTGGGACAAATTTTCTAGATTGACACCGAAATCTGAGGATTGTCCTCAAACATTACGAAAAGTTGTGTGTCTTAGAGACACCTGTTCCTGATGAGGAACCTCCTAGTTCTGCTTCTAAGGGTGAAAAAGATGCTTATAAGAAGCATGTCGATGATGCCAATGAAACTGTTTGCCTCATGCTGGCTACCATGAATTCTGAATTGCAAAAGCAACATGAAAACATGGCAGCGTTCGATATGATCGAACATCTGAAGATGCTTTATCAAGAGCAGGCAAGGCATGAGAGGTTTGAAGTTTCAAAAACCCTTTTCCAAGCCAAGCTAGCTGAGGGAAGCTCAGTAGGTCCCCATGTACTTAAGATGATTGGGTATGTGAAGAATCTTGAAAGATTGGGATTTCCCCTCATGAAGGAGTTTGCAACTGATTTGATCCTGCAATCGTTGTCGGATAATTTCGGTCAATTTGTCCTTAATTTCAATATGAATGATATGGACAAATCTCTTCCTGAATTGCTAAGCATTTTAAGAACTGCTTGAGCAAAATCTGAAGTCAAAAGGGAAATTCATTCTGATGGTCAGTAATGGAAAGAAACAGAACAACCAAGCAGAGTGGTAAATGGAAAGGCAAGGAAGTTGCCAAACCCAAACATATTGCACCTACTTTGAAGCCTAGTGGAGGCATATCTAGGGAGGGCACTTGTTTCTATTGCGGTAAGACCGGACATTAGAAGAGAAACTGCACAAAGTACCTGGAAGATAAGAAGAATGGAGTGGAGACTTTAATTTCAAGTATTTTTGTTATAGAAATTAATTTATCTACTTCTGCATCATGGGTATTAGATACTGGATGTGGTTCTCACATTTGTACCAATGTGCAGGGACTAAAAAGAAGTAGAGATTTAGGAAAAGGCGAAGTTGACCTAAGAGTTGGCAATGGAGCAAAGGTTGTTGCTTTAGCTATAGGAATTTATGATTTGACTTTACCTAGTGGTTTAATAATTCAGTTAGAGAACTATTATTATGTACCTGCAATTAGCAGGAATATTATTTTTGTTTCTTGTTTGGACAAGTTTAGTTTTTCATTTATAGTAAAGAACAATTGTTACTCTATTTATTTAAATGATATATTTTATGCTACTGCACAAATGAACAATGGATTGTATGTCCTTGATCTTGAAATGTCAATTTATAACATTAATACTATAAGGATGAAACCTAATGAGTTAAATCCAAGTTACCTTTGGCATTGTCGCTTAGGCCATATAAATGAGAAACGCATTTCCAAACTCCATAAAGATGGACTATTGGACTCTTTTGATTACGAATCATATGATACATGCAGATCTTGTTTAATTGGAAAGATGAAAACGACCACATTCACAAGAAAAGATGAAAGGGCAAATGATTTTTTGGCCCCCATACATACTGATGTATGTGGACCACTGAACATACCAGCCAGATGAGGTTTTCAATACTTCTTCACATTTACTGATGATTTCAGTAGATATGGTTATGTGTATTTAATGAAACACAAATCTGAATCATTTGAAAAGTTCAAGGAGTTCAAGAATGAAGTACAAAACTAATTAGGTAAGAATATTAAAACTCTTCGATCAGATCGAGGCGGTGAATATTTAAGCCTAGAGTTTGATGACCATCTAAAAGAGTGTGGGATTCTATCCCAACTCACTCCTCCTAGAACACCACAATGGAATGGTGTGTTTGAGAGAAGAAATCGAACCTTGTTAGACATGGTCCGATCCATGATGAGTCACACCGATCTTCCAAACTCCTTTTGGGGACATGCACTACTGACAGCAGCTTACACAGTTAACCGTGTTCCATCCAAAAAGGTAGAAAAGACACCATATGAGATATGGAGTGGTAAGAAACCACACATGTCTTACATGAAGGTTTAGGGTTTAGCGTTTTTCATTTATGTCAGCTTGAGCCCAAATCTGACAAATGCTTATTTGTAGGATATCCTAAAAAAACAAGAGGGTATTACTTCTACAATCCTTCTGAGGGCAAAGTGTTTATCGCTCGAACTGGAGTCTTCTTGGAAAAGGATTTTATTTCCAAAGGAATCAATGGAAGAAAAATAGAGCTTGAAGAAATTCAAGAATCACATAGCATTGATACACCTATGGAGGAATTAGAACAGGAATCAC
Source organism: Lathyrus aphaca (assembly GCA_963966055.1). Lineage (NCBI taxonomy): Eukaryota > Viridiplantae > Streptophyta > Magnoliopsida > Fabales > Fabaceae > Lathyrus > Lathyrus aphaca. The sequence goes on along the minus strand of OZ014522.1, from coordinate 284,034,389 downwards.
AAACAGTTGTGGAAGAGCAACCTGCTCAAATAGAACAAAACCAGCGTAGGTCAAGCAGGATACATCATCAACCAGAGAGATATGGATATCTCATAACTAATCAAGGTGATGTATTACTCATGGATCAAGATGAGCTTGTAACCTATCAAGAGGCCATAACTGGTCCTGAGTCTGAGAAGTGGCTAGAAGCCATGAAATCTGAAATGGATTCCATGTACACAAACCAAGTTTGGACCTTGGTAGAACCTCCTGTAGGAGTTAATCCTATAGGATGCAAGTGGGTCTTCAAAAAGAAGACTGACATGGATGGTAAAGTACATACCTATAAGGCAAGATTGGTTGCTAAAGGTTATAAACAAATTCATGGGATAGACTATGATGAAACCTTTTCACCAGTTGCAATGCTTAAATCTGTTCGGATTTTACTTGCTATCGCTGCATATCATGATTATGAAATATGGCAGATGGATGTTAAGATTGTTTTCCTTAATGGGAATCTTCTTAAGGATGTGTACGTGACACAACCTGAAGGATTTGACATACCTGAAGAAGGCCATAAGATATGCAAGTTACAGCAATCAATCTATGGATTGAAGCAAGCTTCCAGAAGCTGGAATCTTCGTTTTGATGAAACTGTAAAACAATATGGATTCATGAAGAATGAAGATGAGCCTTGTGTCTACAAGAAGGTTAGTGGGAGCATGATTGTTTTCCTGGTATTATATGTAGATGACATATTACTCATTGGAAACGATATCCCTACCTTGCAACAAGTAAAAGTTTTGGTTGGGGAAATGTTTTTCTATGAAGGACCTTGGTGAAACAGCCTATATATTAGGAATCAGGATCTATAGAGATAGATCACAAAAACTGCTTGGCCTAAGTCAGAGTACATACATAGACAAAGTGTTGAGACGTTTTAATATGCATGATTCCAAGAAAGGATTCATACTTATGCAACATGGCATGTGTCTATCAAAAACATAATCCCCTTCAACTAAGAAAGAAAGGGATCGCATGAATAAGATTCCATATGCATCTGCAATAGGATCTATCATGTATGCCATGTTATGTACTCGACCAGATGTCTCGAATGCTTTAAGTGCAACGAGTAGGTACCAATCTGATCCTGGTGATACTCACTGGGTAGCTGTCAAGAATATCCTTAAGTAATTGAGAAGGACTAAGGATACATTCTTGATATATGGAGGTCAGGAAGAGCTCGCGGTAATTGGTTACACCGATGCTAGCTTCCAGACAGATAAGGATGACTACAGATCGCAATCTGGTTATGTGTTCTGCCTAAATGGTGGCGTTGTAAGCTGCAAGAGTTCAAAGTAAGAGACAATTGTTAATTCTACAACCGGGACCGAGTATATTGCTGCCTCAAATGCAGCAAAGGAAGTTGTTTGGATCAAGAAGTTCATCAGTGAACTTGGAATAATCCCTATAATTGTGGATCCCATTGATCTTTATTGTGATAACAATGGTGCCATCGCACAAGCTAAGGAGCCTAGATCTCACCAACGATCCAAGCACATACTTAGGCGTTATCATCTCATTCGAGAGATAATAGATCGGGGAGATGTGAAGATATGTAAAGTACCTACACTTGACAATATTGCAGACCCACTAACAAAGCCTCTTGCGCAACAGAAGCATGATGGTCATACTAGATCTATGGGTATTAGGGGTATGTCTGATTGGCTCTAGTGCTAGTGGGAGATGGTTGGTGTAACCCCTAGAGGCCAATACTTTTGGTACTTGTATCGAATTATTTATTATTAATAAAAGGCATTTCTTTATTATATTTGTTTTTCCAAAATGATAAAGTCCCTAGAATAGCTAGTTCTTTTAATGAAATATTAAGTGTGAATTAATCATGAGATTTCATTAAACATAAGGACATTATTCTTAAAGCATTCATAGTCGAGCTTTAATGTGAAATGGAATAGCCTTAAAGCAGTTATCAAGTCTTGACATAAGTATGAATATTAGGAGTAATATTTATTCTGGATTGACCCACTATGAGAGTACTACATAGAATGTTATGCAAAGTGTCATAAGTTACTCTCATGGTGATTGTGGTGTATACCACCCTTCGACCTGAAACTACTATGGACCCTAGATGTAGAGTCAAGTATTTTATTGTTGAGGGACATGAGTAGCCTAGATGGAATTTGCCCATCCTGCATAACATGATAAATGGACAAGGATGGCACGGTATATGTCTTGTGTTCAATATACACATAAGGGAAAAAGGGTAATTGTCATAGTTATCAAAAGCGGCCGCTCCCGGCGAGATCCCGGGCGCTCCGGTCGGGGCGGCAACCTTCCTCGCGAGAAGTTTGGAGCGAATCGCAGTTGGGGATCGCGGCCGCTTTCTGCGCGATTGCGGGTTTCGGGTAGCGGTCTGCACCCTGGGCGGAGCGGGTTGCCGGAGTTATTTTTCTTTTCTATATTTTCTCATATGCAGCTAAGAGAAGAGGTAGGTAATGACAACGAAGGAAGAGAAAAGAAAGTGAATAGTACGAAGAGGAAGATGATAAGGACTGAAAAGTCTAAAAGACGTCTTCAGTATTTACAGCTGTAAAAAGTACTAATTATGAATAAAAATAATATTTAATATATTAAAAGTACATTGTAACTTTGGAAAGCAGCATTGGGAAAAACATATATAATAACATATTGCTATGACATGTAGCTGTAATCTACTTGAATAAAAAAATAAAATAATAATAATAATAATAATAATAATATATCAGATTAAATAATTAAGTCTATCAGAATAGACTTATTTCATTTTTATTTTATTAGTTAAACTTTATATAACTTTTAAGTTGGTTGTGTTATTTGAATAGATTATTAGTATATTTAATTTAAAATATAGTCAATTTTAAAAAGTCAACAAAAATTATCCCGCTATCCTCTATCCCGGTATCCCATTTTTGGAGTCGGCCGCTCCGCTCCGCTATCCGGGATTAATAACTCTGGTAATTGTACACACAAATACTATCACAAAAGGTTTTGTCAGATCACATGACAATTTTGTGACTTGAGTAGCAGTGATGTGTTGCTAGATACCGCTCACTGTTTATTATGTTAAATACATGATTTAATTTAATTGCAAACGTCGCAAAATCCTACAGGGTCACACACATAAGGACAGTTAGAAAAAAGGTGGAATAAATAAGATACACCGTAAGGTATGGTGCACTAGAATGGAATACGCAATATGGTACCTGTGATATAATAATAATATTTATTATTAATTTTATAATAGTTATAAAATATAATAATAATAAAATTATGGTTATTATAATAATAGTTATTATAATAATATAATAATAGTTATTATAATATAATAATAATATTATATTGAATTGGGCTTTTAGGTTAAAGCCCACACAAGTAGTTCTATAAATAGAACCCTTGTGAAGAACCTCAGATGTTGTTGTTTTGAAACTCTGGCCGTATTCCTTTTTCCTCTCCTTTCACTCTAAACCTTCAATCATAACCAGCTAGCATTGTGATTGAAGGAAGTTATTGGTGTGGACTGTGTAGAGGGGTAAATATTTTATCACAGATCATGCTCTTTCGTAAGGATCTCTAAAGGGAAATTTTTGTTTTCCGCTGCAATTTTATCGGCAATTTCCCTTCACATGGCACACGCCTTGGAGTCCCATTGGCTGGCTAGCTGTCAAGCGTATTTTGCGCTACCTAAAAGGCACTATCACCTCTGGTTTACTATTCATTCCTGCCTCCACTTTTCCGTTTTCTATGCAGGCCTACTGTGATGCTGACTAGGTTGTTGACCCAGATGATAGAAGATCCACCTCTAGGTCAGCTGTGTACTTAGGCCCTAATTTGATCTCTTGTTGGTCCAAAAAAGCAAATTGTTGTTGCTCGTTCTAGTGCTGAGGCAGAGTATCGCAGCTTGGCTCACACTACAGCTGAAGTTTTATGGGTTCAAACTTTGCTAGCTAAAAAAAAACTCCCTTGACAACTCCAGCCATCTATTGTGACAACCAGAGCACAGTTGCTATGGCTCATAACCCTGTTCTTCATGCAAGAACAAAGCATATGGAAATTGACCTCTTTTTTGTAAGAGAAGAGGTCTTTAATAAGTCTCTCACTGTCTGCCACATTCCTGGTGTTGACTAGAAGGCTGACATCTTCATCAAGCCTCTCTCAAGTTCAAGATTTATGGAACTCAGCAGCAAGCTCAAACTGTCTGCCTCAAGTCAGCCTTTGCAGCCACCTTGAACTTGTAGGGGAGTATTAGAGTTATATCTTAGGATATGAAAAATCAGCAATATAGAATAATTAAGACTAGCCTTAATTTAATAGAATAAGAATAGTCTTCCTTAAATGTAGAGTTTAAATGATTCAATTCTTGAATGTTCTAACTCCTCTTGTATAAATAGAGCATCATGCTCCATTCCTATTAAAAACAATAATAGAATCAGTTTCTCTATTCTCTCTTGTAGCTTTCTCTCTCTTCTCTCTCATATCTCACTTTAATACATCGTGATTCTGATTGCGCCAAGATGATTTATATGTTTAAGCTTCAGGGAGAGTTTTAGTATTATTGTGAATAGGATAATCAAGTAATTAAAGAAAATAGGGATTTTATAAACACTTGAATTTACGCCTCCATATATATAATATTCTCCCACGAGTAATTGAGGCATTAAAGATTCACTCATTTTATTTATCAACAAAAACAAACCTCGGTACACCCATGCTCCTTGTCCAGACTTTCGGAATCATGTATAAAACTGAAGCAACAATTCATGAAATTCATTCAGACCTTCTCCATCTCCAAACTTTGCTACAACTAACGATACATGAAAAGATTTTGGTGATTTAAGAATTATATCACCTTGATTCATGTCTCATGCAATATAGGTCTCTAATGAAATTGTTTTCTCAGTAACTGCAAACTATTCACAGTGAGAAAAGGACAAGTAAAACTTTAGGGGGATTATTAATTATCAATACCTTATTTGTTGAGGGAGTAAAAAATGATTATTAATTAGTGAGTTTAGAGCGAGATACTATGGTAATGTAGTTTATACAAAAGAGGGACTGAAAGAGATAATTAGGTAGTCATTGAGTGGATTGAGGCCATCATTGTGAGGTTGCAAATCCTTCAAGCTCTGTATTATTGTTAAGTAATCAAGGAGATTTTCCCTAACTCCTTGTAACAAAAAACAAGCATTTTATATATATCTCACACCAGATAGACAAAGCTTACATGAGAAAAAGCAACAGACAAGTATCACAATTTCCATAAATTGAAATTAAGATTAAACGATTATGTATAAGTAAACTCACAGCAAAATCTCTATGCAGTAATTCCACATTGTGAGTAAGAAGCATTTGATATACATCACGGGCAGAATGACCCACCGCCAGAATAACTGCATCGCATTCCAACTTTTGGCTTCTTAAATGCAATTCATCAGCTGATTCTGATACCATAACCCCGAGGACATGTCCATCTTCTATATGTAGATCATCTACTCGTGTTCCAAACTTAATGGTTACCTGCAAAAAAAGAAGCAGCACTGTTAATTGGATAGTACGAAGACAACTGCAAAAGGAAAATAACTAAGCAAGATAGAAAATTACACCAACACTAATTTGTTTTTATTGCAAACAAGTTAATGGAACTCACACCCAAATCTTGCAGATGTTTCCTGAAGTTGCGAAGTAATGGAACCAACCTATCTGTTCCTAAGTGAGGTTTTCCATCAATCAATATCTTTTTGTTAGCTCCAAACTGCACTAGAGTTTTCATAACCTGAAAATGAAGATATCAAGTCAACCATTCCATGTTAGGTATAAGGGCATAATGGATCAATTAAAACAACACAAATCTTGTTGATCTAGTTATAACTATTCTACTAGCTAATAAAACCCTCCCAAATAAAAGAGCTATGTTTGGGATCCGGGAGTACTCGGAGCAGTGAGCAAAGTTGATCCAGGAGAAAATTATCCTATTTGTTGTACAATCCAATCTCTTCATGTTATGAGATTCAGAAGAACATATTTTTCTATGGTATATTGCTTCCACCTAGAGGACAAGGTGAATCTTTTGTATTGTTAGACCTCTCATGACTTAGCAATTATGTTTTTAAATTGCAATTATTATATTATTAAGAGTGGCTAGTGGAGAATTACTATCTTAATAAGAACAATTATGCATATTAATTATGTAGATTTATGTTTAGAATAAATAGGGGAAGATAGAGGGGAGTTCATTATCGTGGAATTTGATAGGAAAAGGGACATTTTGAAAATAAAGGAAGTGCACACTCTCGAAGTTCTAGTTCTATAATATTTTCTGTAATTCAAAGGGGTTTTCCCTTTTCCTTTGGTATATCAATTGGTTTCTATCAACCTCTCATATGACTTAACAATTATGTTTTTAAATATCAATTATCATCATATTATTAAGAGTGGTTAGTGGATAATTATTATAATATTAGAAGCAGTTACATTTATTAATGATGTAGGTTTATGTCTAGAATAAATAGCGGAAGACAGAGTAAATAAATAGGGGAAGACAGAGTAGAATGAAGTTCATTATTGCGGGATTTGACAAGAAAGGGACAATTTTGGTATTAAGGGAGGTGCAGACCCTCAAAGTTCTGTTTTGCATAACTATCTACTTCTAAGTTTGATTTGTCTCATGTATTACTCATTTATCGGTTTAAGTCGTATCATTCTATCTGCTAAGCTCCACATATCAATCTTATTATTGACTCTCCTCATTCTACTCTTGCTCCATTCCCTTTGTTTTGTTAAAGTCCCACATAACACTTCTCCTAACCTACCTATTGTCATTCGAAAGCACCTTACTTTCAATCATCATCACAAATATATAGTTGAGTTTTCATCAATTGTCTTTCTTTCACTGTTTGCATTTGCTTTATCACTCGTAACCATTCCTAAGAATATTCTAGAAAGTAAAAGCACTATCCAATCCGTAAAAATGCTAACAATAGGAGGTCTACTTCAGGCTTTTGTATGCTTATTGAAAGGTAACTAAATCTCGTGAAAAATTCACAATCACATTATTGTTGCAAGATCAGGTATAGTTATGAATCGCGGCCGCAATCAGCGAGATCCCAGGCGTTTCGGCCAGAGCGACCTCCCTCCGCGGCTGATTCATGGTGCATTTTGCAGTTCAGATCGTGGGCGCTTTCGTCAAGTTCGCGGGTCGCTACCCACGTGGAGCGATTGACTGGGTTTCTTTTTCTTTTACTTTTTTTCTGTGTGCATTTATGATTCTACCTATAATTTTTAAAGGGTTAAAATACGATTTTTTTCCCTCTCGTGTTCTCTTCTCCCTCTACTTTGTTCGTGTTCTGTATCTGCTTCTTCTTCTCTCTTGTCCTCAACCCTAACGGCTATTTTCATCTTCCTCCTGCCACCCTATGCCACTCTTCCTCTAGCCACTGCCACCCTCTGGCACTCCTCATCCGTGAGTTCTATTTTCTTTTACATTTTTTCCTTTCATCCCTTTTCTCTTTTTCTATTTTATTCTTTCTATTTTGTTTTTTTGAGTTCTTTTTCTGTTATTATTCATAGACAATATGCCAACATATTCTTCTACACTGAATTCTACCTTGATTGCTTCATGTGGCCAAACCTTCAAATCAACCGGTAGTAATATTGGCATAGCATGGCAATATAATCATTGGAAGGATTAAAAAAACAAGAAAAAGGTGACATGTGGTTTTTGTAATCTAAGAAGTAGTGGGGGAATAAGTAGAGCAAAAAAAGCATCGGGTGATGTAGTTCCTTGCTTGAAAATGCCCACGGGAGTTAAAGCAATATTAGATGCTGATATGGTTGAGAAAGAGAGAATTAAAAAAAGGAATAGAAGAGGTGTTAGCGCAATTAAATGCGGATGATACAGATGAAATTGAGGAAATAAGTAGAATTCGGAGCGGAAAGAGACTTGTTGAGACCTCTTCAAGGGTTGTCAAGAAGACTAAAGGACCATTGGGTTTAGTGTTTAAGAAGACTAAGGACACAAGCATGAATGATGCGTGTGATAAAGAAGCGAGGGCAAGAATCGTACAATTTATTGTTCGCTTTGTTTATACGTGTGGAATTGCTTTTAACGTAATAAATGCAAAAGCCTTTAAGTTGATGTTGGAAGCCGTTGGAAGTTATGGTCCTCATTTGAAATCGCCAAGTTTTTATGAGCTTAGGGTTCACTCCTTCATAAGGAGTTGGAATATACAAAAGATTTCTTGACGAATCATGAGGTACAAAGGAATAAGTATGGATGTTCAATTATGTCAGATGATTAGACGGATAGAAAAGGTAGAATCTTGATTAATTTCTTGGTCACTTACCCGGCGGGAACCATGTTTGTGAAAAGTGTCAATGCTTCTGACTATGCTAAGACAGGGGATAAGTTAGTTGAGTTGCTAGACACTTTTGTTAAGGAAATGGGTGAAAAAAATGTTGTTCAATTGATTGTCGACAATGAAAGTAATTATTTAGCGAAGGGTAAAATATTAACTTCGAATAGGCCAAACATGTTTTGGACTCCTTGTGCAGCCCACTGTAAAGACCTTATGTTAGAAGACATGGAAAAAATTCCAAAGGTTCATAAAGTTATACAAAATGGAATTAAGGTTGTGAATTATATTTATAACCACAGATTTGCTTTGAATCTAACGAGAAAGACTACCGACAATGTTGAATTGGTTAAAAATGGAGTGACAAGATTTGCCACCTCTTTCCATACTCTACAAAGGTGGCAAGAACTAAAAAACAAGTTTAGAGAGATGTTCACTTGTGAAGATTGGGTGAGTTTCAAGTGTGCCAAGGATTCTAAAGAAAAGGGGTAACTAGTATTATACTTATGCCATCATTTTGGAGAGTGATGTTGTCTACACTCTTAAGGTCATGGTGCCTCTAATAGATGTGCTAAGAATGGTTGATAATGAAAGGAAACCCGCAATGGATTACATATACGCCGCAATGGGAGTGACGGAGGAATCAATTGAAAAAGCTTTCAATTCAAAGTCAACCAAGTACAAATCCGTAAAATCATTGATAAAAGATGTGAGTGTCAACTTCATCATCCGCTACATGCTGCAGGTTACTATCTCAATCCTGGATATTATTATGATAAATCGAAAATTAAGAATGATCCTAAATTGGTGAGAGGTCTCCGTAAATGCATTGAGACACTTAGTCACTTAGTGGAAGCCATGAAGTGAAAGATAGGATTTCAGTACAATCGACAAAATACAAGGGTGCTACAGGTCTCTTTGGTATAGGAGTGGCAGTTAGACAAAGGTCGACATTAGCTCCAGGTAAGATGGAAGTTCTTTTTTTTACAATTATTGGTCGCATGTGAGACACTTTGTTGTGTATATCCTAATGTAGATGATTTTTTTACTTGCAGCTAAGTGGTGGAAGTCTTATGGAGTCGAAACTCCGAATTTGCAATTATTGATGGTTAAAGTGTTGAGTTTGAGTTGCAGTGCTTTCGGATGTGAGCGTAACTGAGCATCTTTGAGCATGTAAGTATTAATTTTTTACTAGGATATTAAAGTATCTTACATTCAAGTATTATTAAATTAATACCTCCAATTGTTGTATTTTATATTCATTCCAAAAAGAGAAATAAGTTTGAGCATCAAAAGTTGCAAGACTTGGATTTCATCAAGTATAACCAAGCTTTGATTAAAAGATTTGAAATTCAGGACAAGATTGATCCTATGATTTTTGGCAAAATTAATTATCACACTGAATGGTTGGTGGGATAGATGGGATAGTTAGGAGATGATGAACATGTAGAAGAAGACTTGGTTCATGAAAATGATGATTTAATTTGGTCTCAAGTTGTCGATGAAAGTAGGATTATTGAGCCTCTAATCTACACTAGGAGGTCAAGGAAACTTGAAGTTGCAAGTACATCTAAGGCAACAATGGCACAATAAGTGGTAGTAGAAGTTGATGAAGATGAAGAAATGGAGGAATATTTTGAAGAACTCTTTCATGAAGATCTATGATTTCTATGTTTGCTTGAATTTTTATATAATAGCACTAAGTTTGAATTTTAAGATGTGATGTTTTGAATCTTCTACTATGTTCTGAATTTTCTATAATGTTTTGAATCTTGATTAAGCATTGTTATTTGATATTGGATTTTATAAATCTTCTATGAGTGTTATGTTATTTGTTTAGTTTTACATTAAATATATGGCATATGTTTTATCGATTATTAAATAATTATTAATACAAAAAGTTATTCCACTATCCCGCTATCCCACAACTCTGCTCTGTTATTCGAGATTAATAACTCTGATATATATATATATATATATATATATATGCGTATCAAGTGAAACTAACCGCAATGACACTGCCTTTATTGCGTCCAATTCTAGTTACCAACTTTCCATCACTCCAGGTACCTGCACCACCCTGCCACACATAAGTCCTTGATAAATGACAGTAACAAATATCCAAGAACAACACTACTTGAAGTAAGAATCGATGAATGATGCAACTATGAATGCAACAAAGTAGATAAAATAAACCATCACTCAGAAATAAATAAAGAAGAATAGTACAACCTCCCCAAAGCAGAAGTTACTTTCCAAATCTAAAATTCTCCGAACTATAAGACTACCAATATCTTGCCCCCTCTTTTCAACTGGTTGACCTCTTTCTATTAGTGTGACATCTGCACCGAGCTGCGCAAGAACAAGAGCAGCAAATAGGCCAGAAGGCCCACTACCCACTACAGCAATTTTTGGCTTTTTGGTATCCTGCTTTCTGTTCAACTCTTTTGAGAAGATGCTGTGTCCATTTTCCCCTTTAACTACACCTTCACTATTTTCTTTACAGTATTGTATAATACTCTTCAGATCGCCAAAATCTCTTCCATCATGCACACGTTCCACAAGGCCAACTTTAGGTTGCAGTTGAGAAATAAAGTCCCAAGAACGAGGCTCTAGGCTAAGGAGTTTCTGGACATCCATGTCGACAATATGCACAAATTTGGGTTCCTTTATTGATTTATATAAACCATCAACAAAAAATTATAAGTATATGCAAGTGCAACAATGACAGAAACTGTACCATGATATAAAAGGGGAATTCTGTTGTTATAAGCCAAAATTCAGATGAACTTTTAAAATATTAAACACGTGAAAAGAGGTTTTAACTACTTCTAATAGCAACCATGTACTTTATTTTGGGTGACATGCATATCCTCATAGGTCAAAACCAAATATTTTAAAAATAAACTAATTAACTCATAGATTTAACCTGCAACATAAGAGTCCAAAACTGCACCAAGCTAGCATTTTCTGTTTCCGATTTTTTTCTAACTTCTAATAACAATACCACAAGTGTTACATAAATAAGGTTCAAGACTACAAATAGGATGCAACAAAGGTATTTCACGTCTCCAACTGCAACATGACTACATTCAAAGCTGGTACATTTGACTGCAATTATCAAGGGTCACAACACAATCACTACTTAAAACCTTGAATATGACCGTTATTGCATTTTGTTTCCTAATTGTAAAGATGTGTAAAATAATTCTTTAAGGTCAATGCATTGTGGAATTTTTTGAAAACCCATAGATTGAATGCGTCAAAGGTATTTCATGATTGAAGGGATCTGATTTCATATTTATCACACAGATTTGGATTCAAAATGAAGTTTTTGTAATGAAAAATGAAGAGCAGAGAACTATGAAACTGAGACACAAACACCATACACGACACCGACACATCAATGCCGGTAATAATTTGAAAAAATGAATAAATTGAACATAATCACAAGTGTCAGCGTCACGGACACTGACATGCCTTTTTCAGAAGTGTCAGTGCTACATAGACACAAAACCTTCTCAAGAACCAAAACATTTCCCTATCCCATAGAAGAAAATTACATAAGTCCTATTTTGAAAAAGCATTATCAAAATTAACAAAATCGATTCTCTAACAATGGAAATGAACATAGGAAACACTAGAAGTAAACAACCCTAATACATTTGCTATTTCTTACAGAGATTTGGAGGCAAATTGAAGTTTTTTGAAATTAAAATTAAAATAGATAATCATCTCAAAAACCAAAACATACTCCAATCCAATTCCATGGAAAATTGCATACCTTCCTAGCATCAAAAGACTTCCTAACAACCGTGAAAGGTTCTCGCGGCAACATCGAAACAACCTGAAACAAATTAAATACTAATTCAAATTAAGTGCAAAAAAAAAAAAAAAAAAATCAAATGGAAAAGAAGCTCAAAATGAAATTCTCATTACCGGAAACTTGAGAAGCTTGGCGATTACTTGAAGAAGTGCATCGGAAATTTCTATAAAGTCTTTCCCAGGGTCTTGATCGAGTGGAACAGCGAGGTTGCATAGTCTCCATGTACCCTCGAATTTGGTCTTATCGTCACTAGAAGTAGATAAAAGGTTTCTGTGCTTTGGTTTTAACTTCTTCTTCTCTGACGGGTACCGTTGTTTGCCGGTTCTCTTGGTGGCACATTTTATGATATTTCTGTTGCGGTATGTTTGGATGTTCCGGTGACTGGGAGTGGAAAACCAGAGAGACGTGTGTAGCTTCGAGGAGGAGGGAAGAAGAAGCATGGTGTGGGTGGGGGTGTGGGGTGCGGGTGAGTGAGCTTAACGGATTTGTGATTTGCTGGGGTTTGGATATGGGGTGGGTTTGTTATTATTATTAAATTAATTAAAGTACGAATATAAAAATAAAATAAAAAATAAAATTACAAATATAAAATCAAAAAATAAAATAAAAAAACAACTTTATTATCCACCACAAAAAGATGGTAATATACCTTCAATCAATTCACTAATGTCATGTCATTATATTATATTATATTTAATTATTTATTTAACAGTTTGACTTTAATAAATTTTCAATATAATGTAGTCTAATTTATTTTATGAATAACTCTACCAACTTTTTAAAGGATATATAAGAATTAAAAAAAACATTGAAACAATTAAAATCAAATCTACTTTAAAAGTTAATGTCAATCATTTTTACTTCTAACAGATCTCGGAAGATTTCCTTGCTCCAGCAGAGTAGTAAGGATTGATAATCCTCAAATAGAGAATTGTTTTCCCACGGTGAAATATTTCTTATAAGAGTTCATGTATTCCCAGCAACCAGCTGAACAGTTCCCTTCCCCACAGAGGTTTGGAAAATTCAGGTAGACAGAGAGTTCTCCTCAGCAGAGCCTTGACAAAACCTTTCCCCAGCTAAGTCGGAAATTTGTCGATCCCTCGTTGGAGTTACGGGTGAGATTTAACCCCCAGTAATTGAGGTATCCCCTAGTAGGGTCCTCAAATCAAAAGTCCAATTTAAGACAGACGAATTATTCACGCTTTTCTCCAACAGAGATGTTATCCCTGCAAGGTTCCTCGAGATCAAATTAGCGATCATTTCATTCTCAGCAGAGTCAGCAGGGACTTATTCCATCCTCATCAGGAATCCCCTTTGCATTTGCATCATTTCATTGACATACTCAAGACATAACATCCCCAATGTTATGGGGCATCATGTCATGCAATTCAACATATGCATATGCATACCCAACATAATCCAGGTTTGATTGTTTAAAGTCCAGTTGTAGATTGGCGAAACTTCATCCTCAGGGTGGTAAATTTCTAAAGTTCAGCCGTAGATGGCCAAAGTCCATCCTCTGGGTGGCAATTTCTTAAAATCCTACCGTAGAATGGCGAAAGTTCATCCTCGGGGTGGCAATTTTCTGAAGTTCAACCGTAGACTGGCCAAAGTCCATCCTCTGGGTGGAAAATACCTAAAGTTCAACCGTAGACTGACCAAAGTCCATCTCCAAGGGGGTATATTTCTAAAGTTCAACCGTAGATTGGCCAAAGTTCATCCTCTGGGTGGCAAATTCTTAAAGTACAACCGTAGACTGGCCAAAGTCCATCCTCCGAGTGGCGATTTCTTGAAGTCCAACCGCAGATTGGCCAAAGTCCATCCTCTGGGTGGTAAACTTCAAAAGTCTCCCGTAGTGAGCAAGAGTCCCCCGTAGTGGGCAAAAGTCACCCGCAGTGGGTAAAAGTCTCCCGCAGTGAGCAAAAGTCGCCCGCAGTGAGCAAAAGTCCCCCGCAATGGACAAAAGTCTCCCGTAGTGAGCAAAAGTCCCTCATAGTGTGGCAAAAGTCCCCCGTAGTGTGGCAAAAGTCCCCCGTAATGGGCAAAAGTCTCCCGCGGCGAGCAAAAGTACTCCGCAGTGGACAAAAGTCCCCCACAGTGGGCAAAAGTTCCCCATAATGTGGCAAAAGTCCAACCGCAAATTGGCCAAAGTCCATCCTCCAGGTGGCGAATTTCTAAAGTTCAACTGTAGATTGGCAAAAGTTTGTCCTCAGGGTGGCAAAATATCTTGAAAACCAACCGCAGATTGGCGAAAGTCCGTCCTCAGGGTGGCAAAGTATCTTGAATTCCAACCGTAGATTGGCGAAAGTCCGTCCTCAGGGTGGCAAAGCATCTTGAAGTCCAACCGCAGATTGGCAAAAGTTCGTCGTCAGGGTGACAAAGTATCTGAAAGTCCACCCGATGTGTGGCAAGTTGTTAATCATTCAACTCCATCCAAAAGACATCATTAAGGCACTGTTGCAAACTTTCAAAGTCCACCCGCAGCGTGGCAAGTCAGTAGTCTTCTGGCATCATTCAAAAGGAATTCCCCATTTACGATTCTTCCCATCAGAATTATATTCGAGCAGAGTTCATATGGTTGGGTTTATATCCCTGTTCTTCTTGCATAAAGTGCAAATTTTATGGTTGTTTCTGGTATTCAATCTCTGGATGCCTCGAACGTCTGAAATCAACTGTTATCACCCATTCAGGTCTACAGTGATTGAATAGGGGCAGTTGTAACACCCAAAATTTGCCCTCATAACTATTACCTTAACTGGCCTTATGCCTCACATTCACATGTGTAATACCCTAAACTTTGCCCTCTTAATTTTATTGCCAACCTTAAGTGGTTTATTCTTCTTCATTTTGCATGATCATCCAAGCATCGCATCGCATTCAAAATAATAAAATAAATAATAAGAAATAAATCATGATCATTTGCATGTGCATGAAGCATGTGATCGAGCAAGGCTTGTCAATCATTGGAGCTCAAGAGAAGAAATAACATCACAAAAATAATCCAAGGCATTTCCAAGTTAACCCATGGAAAAGGAAGAAAAATCAAGTTTTTTCTTCCGTTAACCGGTTAACGCATATGGTTAACCGGTTAACGGGGGCGAATTTTGGGCAAAACCTTCAAAAATTGGGTTGTTTTCATCTCCCTCCACTTTTTTTCCTTCATGTTTTTCCACCTTGTTTCACACTTTCACATTTCATTTCACCTTGGATTTTTCCACCGCATTCTAGACCCTTCCACACTCTTCCAAGGAATATTCCCTAAACCCTAACCAACTTTAACTAACTCCTACCCTTAGCTTAGGACCCAAGCCTAAACCCTAACCTAATCCTCATCCAAACCTAACCACTATAAAAAGATTTCTTCATTCCAAAAAAAAGGTTCCACTTCATTTTTCCAACTTCAACTCATTTTCCTTCATCTCTCTCTCTCAACTTTTCTCCCATTTTCACCTTCTCACCAAAGCTTCTCCATAGAAGTTCTTCAAGTTTTTCATTGGAACTTGAAGATAAATCTTCATCAATCATCAAATTTAGAGCTTATTGAAGAAGTGATTGTTATTCTTTGGATTGATTTTGACTTCTTGGATGTGATTGTGCAAGTGTTCATCAAGATCGGCATTGAATCTCATTTATTTTGCGTATTCGCGGAACCATTCGCGGATCTTCGGTTTTCTTCTTCATTCGTGTTTCGATCGACTCGCAACAATCAGCAAAGCAATCCTCCGCTTTGTAGGTTGGTGATTCAAACCGTTTCTTTGCTTTTAACTTATTCCCTTCATCTCGCCGTATGGCATTCTTCGATTGCTTATTATTTGACCGTGTTTTGATCATTTACGGCTCGTTTACGATTTGTTTGTGTTTTGCTTACTTTGATTGTTAGAAGCTAGAATTGTAGCTTAATCTAGGTGCTAATAGGTGTTAGAATACCTTAGTTAAGTGGAAAATTCGTGCTAACATGATCATGAGTGTAATAGGAGCTTTTAGAAGTGAGTTTGTGGCTAGAAGTGCTTATGCATTGCTGATTTTTTGCATACTGATCAGTGCTAACCAGTTAACGCATATGGTTAACCGGTTAACACGTGCATTTGTGCCCACAGAACTGAGTTTTTAAAGGCGTTAATTGGTTAACCTATACCGTTAACCAGTTAACGTTGTTCTGATTTTGAAAATTCACTTGGTTCTTGGCCTCTTTGTGCATATCTCTTCATTTAATCCCCTTAGTTTGATAGATCGTGATTTTAGGGAATTATTAAGATCATTTTAGGTGCATGATTCTGTATTTTGGATAGCTTTCGACACACGTTCGTTAGTTTCTGTTTTGTACATAAAAATGGCATATAGTGTTCATAGAGTGTTGTGACCAATGTTTGCATGGTTTTGCATCTCTCATAGCATTTTAATAAATATATTGTTTCTGCATTTTAGGGAATGATTGTTAGCTGTAAAAAGTTGTTTGCATTGTGCATTGCATTTCATTGTTGTTTGTGAATTTATGAGCTGTAATAGGCTGCTGGATTTTTGCTTTGCATTATTTTTAGGTCATTTAAACTTAGGATTGAATCTAGTTTATGTCCTAGACCCCTTAGGAATTGTTTGGTAATTTTTCACCTCATTTCTTATTCATGTTTATCATGTTAACCATTGTTGTGTAGGGAGGTGGAGGTAAGCCCCTAAATCTTAATTTCTTTTACATTCTTTATGCTTTCAAAATGTGTGTGTTTTAGCATTCCTTTGCTTATTGTTACACAACTTCATGGTAATTCCCATTTAGGATCAACTTACCTTCATTAGGAAGTAAGTTTTATTATATTTCTCTTTCTTTTCCTTCTCGCATTAGGAATAGAAAACGCATTAACCTAGGTTCATCCATGTATGATAACACTTAGGATAATTAGTCTCCCCTTAGACTTTTGCCTTTGGTTCGCTTTTGCTTTCTTTTTAATCTTAAATAAAAGTAAAAAAAACACCTAATAAAGGTTGGTCTTCTTGTATGACACGAGACTTTGTCGTGGGTTACTTATACATGTCCTATTTCGGGGCGAGGTGTAAGTCATCTACCACGATGAACAAGTCTTAGTATGAGAAAGTTCACAAATAACAATCTCAGAAAACACTTCTTTAAAAAAGACAGTAAACAAAGAAGAATCGCCTTTTCCTACATGAATTATTTTCTCACCTCATTCACTCTCAACGCGAACTTGCAACGACTTGTCTCATTTGCAAGACGGTAACACACTCTTACCAGACGAGCCTGCAACACCTGAGCATAAACATACGTAGTTCAGCTCTAAAAAACACATAAATAGTTCCCGCCTTAGTTAGGCGAACTACGTCGACTCTGATCCTCATTTTCCTGATGAGGTACGTAGGCAGCGGGGTAGGGTCCGTTTGAGCACACTCTTTATTTTCCCTATATTTCCCCCTTCCTTCCGATCTCTTCTCCGGTTCCTTGTCTCGTCCCATTTCATTTTCAGTTAGCGATTTATTTAGCATCATTTTATTTCTCACCCTTTGAAACCGACTAACAAGCGTGGATCCCGTCGGGTACTGTCGCTCCCTGGATTTCCATCCTGGTACAAACGCGAAAGTGGCGCGGAAAAGGTAGAGTCGTCAGCCAGGAATTTTTATCCCGAAGGAACGGGAATGGTAATGCTGCACAAACCGAAGAAAGAAAAGAAAGGACAAAGGTCCTGCGAACCAAAGATCTGGGTTCAGGAGTCAGTTACGACCTGAGAAGGTATTAGCACCCCATATCGTCCGCCGTACCCGACAGGATCCACGCTTGCAAAGAAATCTGTTTTAAAGGGTGAAGAGATGAAAGCTGCTGCAAAATTGAAACTGGAACTGGATAAGAAAAGAAAAGAAAGGGGGAAAATGTAGGGAAAATAAAAGAGTGCTTGAACGGGCCCTACCCCGCTGCCTACGTACCTCATCTGGACATGAGGATCAGAGTCGTCGTAGTTCCCCTAACTAGGGGTGGAAAAGATTGCTTGTGTCTTAAGGCTTGAACTGCCTATGTCAATGCTCATGTGTTGCAGGTGTAAACATCCCAAATTTGCCCTCACCCATTCACACCATGGCTTGTGATCATTGCATATGCATAAACTCAATCATAGCATCTCATATCACATTTTTGATCCACTGCATTGGTTCTAAGTCATCTGCATCTAGGGTTTGTGATCTGAGCAATCCAAGGGCTTCTTGAGCCATTCCAAAGGTCATCAATCACTTCAAAGGGGTCCATGTATGCTCAAACATCATATTATATCCTCTCAAAGTCAAGAATGTCAAAGGATCACAAGAACTGGGAATGGCATGGAAGCAGAGCCAGGCTTGACTGCACAGATGACCTAAAAATTAGGGTTTTGGTTTCAAAGGCCATAACTCCAAATTTTTTGGTTATTCTTGTTTCCATTGGTCTCTATATGGTATAGGGAGTATGCATATCAATTTTCATGAAGAAATTCCATGGGGAAGTCATCTGATCAAGAGTTGACTTTCTGGACAAGTCAGTGCAAAATCAGGGCATCTGAGGCCCCCAATAACCCAACCAAGGGGTGATCTTCATCATTTTGAGTGTATTTGATCTTTATTTGATCATGGAAGAAGGTTGAAGTTCACAAAATTCAAGAATTACAAGTTTTTGCAAAGTTGACTTTTTAGGGCATGGTTGACTTTTAAGGAATATGTCATTTTATGCCACTTTTCAAGCCTTACTTTTTGATCCAAAAATGCTTCAAATGGAAAAACTTTGGTCATGAAAGTTGTAGATTAGATTTTTCCCTTTTCAAAAAGTACAAGAACATGATCTAATTCATTTTGGATCAAAAGTTATGGTGTGTCAAAGTTGGCAAAAATCACTAATTTTCAAGACATGCACCAAATGAGAAACTTGCAAAAACTTTGTACCAAGGCATTTGTGACTTCTAGTTCATGTCTAACCATTACACAAACATCACATGTGACCTAAAAATCAGATTTGAACCAAAAATTCTCATGTTTCATGGCTTGTGGGACAAGAAAGTTTCATGTGAACCAAAGGTGATCAAGTTGCAAAACCATCATCACACTTCTATCCACTTGTTGCCTTGGCTGCTGAACCAACCATAGCCTTTCCCCTCACCATGCTGCACCAGCCCACACCTTTGTACTAGCCTAGAACACAACCCATGCCTCTCTTACAAAAAAGGTTGACAATTTGCAAAAGTTAACTTACCTATCACAGCAGGCCAGGTCACATCATCTGACCAATGAGATTATTTTATGCAAGCAAAATGCTAGCCATTCCACACATCAAGCAAGGCTGAAGCACACAAGAGCATCACATTCACAAACTGACTCCCTAAAGCAAAACCCTTCGAATCTCTCTCCACAACTCACAAACACAAGAACCAATTCCACTGATCAACTCACCTTGCTTCACTGAGCCAAAACCAGCAAGACTCAGGCCTGAACTAAGCATGAACTGAGCTTCACCATTTCTCATCCTCAAAGCCAGAACTTTCGAATCTCACTGTCCAGCCATAAAACACCCCCTTTCTCAGTCTCTCTGGTTCGCAACCGTCTTGTCCATATCTTTTCTAGGTCTATGCAGCATTGCCTTTCCTCCGGGATAAAAATGCCTAGCTGGCGACTCTATTCATCTCCAGTGAGTTCACTGCTGTGTGTTCTCATTGTCCCTCTCGCCGACCGTTCGCGTCTGTACCTTTATTTGGGCCAGTCCCACTTATCGGGAGCGACAGCTTGGCGACTCTGCTGGGGAATCTTATACTGTAACCAGGGCTTCTGGTTCTTTTTGTGGGTTCCTCCTAGCGCTTGTTTGATTTGTGTTTACTGGGGTGTTATGTGCTTATTTGTGTTGGTACATTTGTATTTATTTTTGCTTTATGTACAGTTGTTTACTGCTTTCTTTATAGCCTTGCATTATATCATATTGTCATACTGTGCTGCTGGCTGGATCTGTTTGTTTGCTTTGGTGGGTGGGTGTTCCATTGAGAGTTAAGGTCCTATACCTGGGACCTGAGTGACACCTAGGCTAGAGTGAATCATATTCTTTCCCATTCCATCTCGGTCTGGTGCGGGAATATGAAACACGGTTCAGATATGGGTTTCTTCTTGAGAACTCTGTGTTGCAGATTTCCTGCAATGCTAGGGCTATCTGGGAAGCCTGCTAAGTCTGGATGACCTTTTAGTGATGACCTTCAGAAACTGAGGTGAATTAGAGGAGGAACTTTTATGGTTATTGTAAACACTGTACCTCCGGGTTAGAAGTGTTTACACTTCTCATAACTGATCCGAGTCTGAGGATCCTTGTTTTAGAACACCACCTGTGAGGGGGTTGGGCTGTTTACAGGTTTGCAGGTACCTTGACCTCAGAATACTCTGTTACTTTGATTTGATTAAGAATACTCCATGTTGGAACAGTTCTTGTGATTCTAAACCCTGGACATGTGGCTCTTTATTTGAGCCCCCCACCTTGGTTACTGGACTTATAGACCTCCATCTGGATTTCTTACACACATGGACTTATATCAGAGCACTTGATCAGATCCAGCTCAGTCACAAACCCTTTGCATATCATTTGCATACATAATCATTGCATCATATTGACATTTGCTTATTTGTGTTTCAGGGTATCCATCTTCATTTGGTTTTGGTTTTGACCCCATCTTCAGTATTGACCTATCTTCATCAGCACCTGCTTCAGCTATCAGCTATCTACTTCAGTCACCTACACCAGCCAATCAGTGGCCCATTCTTCAGTATCATCATCAGCACTTGTCTCTACTCAGTCTCAACATCATGGCACCTAAAAAGAGCAACATCACCTACCACTTCTTCCAGCCAGAGTTAGCTGACATCAGGAGGATTCAGACCCTGATCACTCCAGACCATATACCACTGTTCAGGGAACACCATGGAGATATACTTGATATGGTTATGGATCTGGACCCCTCACAGAGAAGCCTAATCCACACTTGCCTTCAGTTTTATGATCCCCCACTGAGATGTTTCACTTTCCAAGACTTTCAGCTGGGCCCCTTATTGGAAGAATACTCATCATTAGTTGGTATACCTATCAGGGGTGGAGTCCCTTTCAACCCTGAGATGGTCTTTCCTGGTAATGAAGAGGTAGCAAAGGCATTGCATCTGGAACCAGTCCTGATTGGGCAGCACATGACTTCTAAGGCTGGAATCCCTGGCCTGCATCTGGATTTCTTGATCTCCCAAGCTACCCTGAAAGCTTCTTTAGGAGAGTGGAAAGCAGTCTATGCTTTATTGGCCTTGAGCATATATGGAATCATATTATTTGCAGATGAGCCTCGATTTGTTAGCAAGAATGCAATCCATCTTTTCATCCTGAAGAACCCAGTGCCAACTTTATTGGGGGATCTCTACTATTCAGTGCATCAGAGGAATGAAAAGCAGAGGGGAAGATTAGTAAGATGCTGTGCTCCTTTGTTCCATACTTGGCTCCTCAGGCATTTGCCCAGGACAGATGCATTTTTGAACCCTCATCAGCAGAGAAACTGGGTTGGAAGACTTACTACTCTAACTTCAGCTGATATCAGGTGGTGCACTCAAAGCACAAAAGGCAGGGATATCATCACCAGCTGTGGGCATTTTCCCAATGTGCCCCTAATAGGAGTTAAGGGTAGTATTAATTACAACCCTCTGCTGTTCAAAAGACAACTGGGCTATGCACTGGTCCACACTCCTAAGGCACAGGACTTGGTTGAGACTCTTTATTGTGAGAACAAGCTTAATCTGGCTATTGTTAGGCAGGCAGCCTGGGCCTGGGACAATGTGCAGACTAAGGGGGTAACCATCCTGGGGAAGTGTAACAATGTGGCATCCGCACAATACTATGATTGGTCCCATGCCAGAGCTCAATTCTCTGGGATGCCCTTTACTATTGAAGATATGCCTGGGCCTTCCACAACACCACCTCCAGCAACTGTCAGCTTAGAGGAGTTTGAGAAGTTGAAAGAGAGAAATGAGAAGTTGACTCAAGCTCTACAGAAGACCCTCTGGGAGAGGAGTGATGGTAGGTTGGATATTGAGAGGTTAGAAAAGTTGAAGGTGGAGCACTTGGCTAGAATTGAGAAGTCTGAGGATTACATTAAGAAGTCTAGGGCTGGAGAACAAATCTTGAAGAATGCCTGCAAGGAAGCCCAATTCCAGAAGGCCAGGACAGACTTGTATCTGAAGGAGAGTCAGGCTAGGTGGGTCAGGATCACCGAGGCTCGTACTCTGGAGGACAAGAGGGTCCAAGACAAGATAGAGCAACTGGAGGCTAGTGCAAAAGAGCAACAAGAGGCCCTGGCAGCAGCCCAGAGGGAGATATCAGAGCTGAAGATCAGAGCTGGAGTGAAGAGGTCAAATGACCAAAGTCAACACAAGAAGCTAACTACAGCTGTTACTACTCGGAACCTCCTTATCAGGAACCTCACGGAGCGTCCGGCTGATCCTGTGACCGAAGCACTTCTCAAGGAAGTTCGGGAGGATGAGTTTGGTCTTGGTGTTTGACCATTTGCTTGTTGTTGTTTTCATTCCCTGTATTTTGATTTCTTATTTTCTTGTAATGTATTTTGACCCCTCAGAGGGCTTGTGTTTGTAAACAAACTATGTACCATTTGCCTTTTGTAATATATGTATTTAGTTTGTTCCATCCGAGTTTACTCCAAAAGCAACATCAACAGCATCATCTTCAAGGGTCTGGAAGGGTCAAAACTGAATGCCAAGCCGGATACCTTGAAAACAAATAAGCATACTGCATTGCATGCTAACCCTTTGTTTGTTTTGTAGGTTTTTGTTTTGTTGTTGCTAACTCTGTTGTGATGTTCAGGAACTATTGCTCGACGCCGGGTATTTCCCCTCAACCGTCCGCACCGATATCCAACCCGTAACAACCTCCCGGGCATACAGATGGATCAGATGCAGCAGGACCTTACAGAGGTCAGGAACCAAATGACCAACGAGAGGTTGGAAATGAGGAACCAAATGACACAGTTTATGGAAGTAATGAACAACATGGCTCAAAGCCAGGAGAGGCTCAGAGCACTGGTGGAAGGGAGAAATCAGGAAGATCATCAGCCAGGGACTGCTGGGACTAGCAACAATGAAAGAGTCCAACCTCATGTCAATCCCCCAGTCTTTGGACCCCACCTCCATCCAGAGGCCAACATCCCTGTCAATATACAAGGGACTGCCACAGCAGGAAGGGTACTGCAAGAAGACCCTCAAGAAGACCAGTTCACAGTAATGGGAGCAGGGGAGGAGGCCTATGATAGAAGGCTGGATGAGATAGCTGAGAAATTAAGATCCTTAGAGTCTCAAAACTCTTTGGGTTTTGATGTTATGGATATGGGCTTGGTAGATGGGGTCAGGATTCCCCACAAGTTTAAGCCACCATGCTTTGAGAAGTATAATGGGACGTCCTGTCCCCGAACCCATCTACAATCTTTTCTCGGGAGGCTAAAGGCCTATACCATGGACGAGAAGCTGTGGATGTTCTATTTTGAGGATAGCTTGACTGGAGCTTCGAGGGAATGGTATTCCCATCTAACAAGAGCAACTATTAGATGCTGGAAGGACCTGGCAGAGGCCTTCATCAGACAGTATCAATATAATCTGGATATGGCACCCAACAGGACCCTCCTAATGGGAATGTCACAGTCATCTAGAGAGAGCTTCCGAGAGTATGCTCAAAGATGGAGACAGCTTGCTGCTGCTGTCCAGCCACCTATGTCAGAAAGGGAGATGGCTGATATGTTCATGAACACCCTTCAGGGGACTTACATTGATAGGCTAGCTGCCTTCTCATCTACCAGCTTTGTAGATGTAGTCATAACCGGGGAGAGAATTGAAAGCCTATTGAAGATGGGTAAGATCTCAGACAACGGTGCAAGCTCATCCAGTAATGCAAGAAAGCCTTTTGCGGGCCCAAGAAGGACTGGTGAGACTAATGCCATCCACACCAACAGGGGCAGGCCCCAATATGTGCATAGATCTGTGGCAGCAGTCACCATTCCCGCTCCAGCTCATCCACAACCAGCTTATCAACCTCCGCAGCAAAACTATCAGCAACAACCTCAGTACCACCAACAAAATCAGTATCCTCCGAGAAATTACAACAACAGTAACACCAACAACAATAACCAGCAAAGGCCATTCCAGCAGAGGCCATCTCAAGCCAACCGGGTGATCGATCCGATCCCTATGCCATATGCTACATTGCTGCCATAACTCCTGAAACTCAACCTAGTTGAGCTAAGGACATTGGCACCTCCAGATCCCAACAGTCTACCCAGGAATTACGACTCCAACGCCAGATGTGCTTTTCATTCAAATGCCCCTGGCCATAGTACGGAAAAGTGCAGAGCCTTGCACATGAAGGTACAAGACCTGGTAGACTCTAAAGCCCTGAATTTCGCACCACCACCCAATGTCAATAAGAACCCCATGCCAAACCACGGGGGTCCCAGGATCAACGCTATTGAAGAAGACAAGCCGACTTATTTAATAACCAGTGTGGGTCAGATTCGGACACCGTTGGTAGAAATTAAGGCTCAGCTCCTCGAATGTCACATGTTCCCGGGGTGTGAGTTAGGGTGTGCTTACTGCAATATTTCAGTAAATGGGTGCGATAACCTGAGGAATGGCATAGATGGTCTCATTCAGAGTGGCCAACTTCAGATCACCACATCATTTCCAACAAATCCAGCAATCTCATCAGCAACAGTTCCGGTATCTCCTACAACTGCAGCAACCATTGTTCCTGACAATTCTTCGGCTTCATCAACAAGTACTTCATCTATCATCTCAACTGATCAGTTATCAACAAATTTTTCTTCTACAACTTCAGCACCACTCCAATTTGAATCTCCTACAACAACAACATCCATCCTTCCGACAATGTCTCCTACAACTCCAGCAACAAACTCTGAAGATGTCTCAACTGTCACAATATTTTATGATCCTGAAAACAACTCTGCCTACAACTCAGAAAGTGCTGCTCCCATCAGAGCACCAGTCACGATTTATTATGATCCACAAACTATCACAGTCCCTTCTGCAGCCGCCATCAGTCCAGTCACTGTCACAGTGCCTGGACCAGTGCCTTATGAAAGCAATAGGGCCATCCCTTGGCACTACGGCTCTGACGTATACTGCGAAGGAAAGAAAATCACCCTTGAACCATCAACACCTGCACCACAAATAGACAATGTGGGAGGAGGCGGAGGCTTCACTCGAAGCGGACGTCTCTTCGCTCCACAAATTCAGAGACCCACTGCCGAAGCAGAAGCTGCTGCCAAGGCAAAAGGGAAAGGCTTGGTGCAGGAAGAGCAGACTGTTAAAGAAGCTTTGAAAACACCATTCGATCAAGAAGTTGATGAGTTTATGAGAATCATCAAAAAGAGTGATTACAAAATAGTGGATCAGCTTCACCAGACGCCATCCAAGATCTCTATCCTATCACTGCTTATGTGTTCCGAAGCCCATCGGAATGCACTACTCAAAGTCTTGCACGCAGCTTACGTGCCTGAAGAGATCACCGTCAATCAATTGGAAACCGTGGTTGGAAATGTTACTGCTAGCAATGGGCTAGGGTTCACCAATACTGACTTGACAACGGAAGGCCGCAACCATAACAAGGCCTTGCACATCACCATGGAATGTAAAGGTGCAGTCCTTTCCCATGTGCTGGTAGACACAGGGTCATCCCTTAATGTCTTACCAAAAAAGGCCCTGGTGAAGCTAGAGTATGAAGGATTAGCATTGCGTCCCAGTAACCTGGTAGTAAGAGCCTTTGATGGTTCTAAGAGATCGGTTCTGGGAGAAATTGAGCTGCCTGTAACGATTGGCCCACAAACCTTTAAAACGATCTTCTATGTGATGGACATTCAGCCTGCCTACAGCTGTTTGTTGGGTAGACCATGGATTCACGCCGCTGGCGCAGTAACGTCTACCCTTCACCAGAAGTTAAAATTGGAGTGGGAAGGCCAAGTCGTTACTATCTGTGGGGAGGGGGATATATTTGTTAGCCATCTGGCTACTTATAAGTATATTGAGATGGATGGAGAGATCCATGAAACAATGAGCCAAGGGTTTGAGGCCCTGAATGTTAATGAAGCATCTGCTGTATCTGGGATCTCCATGTCATCTTATCAACAAGCCCGGAAGGTTGTTGAGGAAGGAACTGCCCAAGGCTGGGGCAAGGTTTTATCTGTGGAGGAGAAGAAAGACAAGTTTGGGTTGGGTTACAGACCAACTCAACAAAATCAAGCAGAGGCTGCTGAGAAGCCCGGTTTTGTCAGTGGGGGGATGCTCACCCCTGATGCTATCAACAATTTGGAAGACGAGCTGGAAGAAGAACGCAATCTGGAGAATTGGATTCGTCCAAAGATCCCGGGGAGCAGTATCTCAAACTGGTCTTCCCAGGAAATTATAAGAGTTACTCATGCAGAGTAATTATTATTTCCTGTATTTTTTATAGCATGCATCAAAGTCTTGCATCTTGCCCAAGATGACAAGACTCATTTTGTAATCGGGCCATCTGTACTTTTTGTGCAAACAAGATTAATCAATGAAATATCAGACATCTTTTTGCAAATGAGTCCTTTTCTTTTCCGCTCACTGTTTTTCCATTTTTCTTTTTTGTACAAAAAATAAATGGCGATGTTTTCAAAATGATAACTTTATCTCACTCTTTAAACAAGATTAAAATCAATCACTAAAATGAACAAACTGAACCCTTGCAGAAAGTGCCTTCCTGACAGCACCGACAACAGCACGGCTATGACTTCGTATGACTTTGACAATCCGATCAATCAAGCTGATGAAGGGGTTGAAGAAGAATATGAGCTTCCTGAAGAGCTAGCCAGGTTGTTGAGACAAGAGGAAAAGGTTATTACTCCTCACTAGGAGGAGGTTGAAGTGATTAATCTTGGTACAGATGAAGACGTGAAAGAGGTTAAAATCGGGGCCTGCCTGCAAGACTCAGTGAAGAGACAACTGATTGATCTGCTTCAAGAATATGTGGATGTGTTTGCTTGGTCGTATCAAGATATGCCAGGGTTGGACACCGATATAGTTGTGCACAAGCTGCCTTTGAGGGAAGAATGCCCACCAGTTAAACAGAAACTGCGCCGCACCCGCCCAGACATGGCAATGAAGATCAAAGAAGAGGTACAAAAGCAATGGGACGCCGGGTTCCTTGCTGTAACTAGCTACCCACCGTGGGTTGCTAACATAGTACCTGTGCCTAAGAAAGATGGTAAGGTAAGAATGTGTGTTGACTACCGGGATCTGAACAGAGCCAGCCCAAAAGATGACTTCCTATTACCTCACATTGATGTATTCGTGGATAACACGGCTCAGTTCTCGGTATTCTCCTTCATGGACGGATTTTCAGGATACAATCAGATCAAGATGTCACCTGAAGACATGGAGAAGACAACCTTCATTACACCTTGGGGCACGTTCTGTTACAAAGTGATGCCATTCGGACTGAAGAATGTTGGTGCCACATATCAACGGGCTATGGTAACATTATTCCACGATATGATCCATAAAGAAATTGAATGTTATGTGGATGACATTATCGCCAAGTCCCTTACTGAAGAAGATCACCTGGTGAATCTGCTGAAGCTATTCAAGCGTCTGAGGAAGTACCAATTGAAATTGAACCCCAACAAGTGCACATTCGGGGTGCGATCTGGTAAGCTGTTGGGTTTTATTGTAAGCGAGAAGGGGATTGAAGTTGACCCTGATAAAGTCAAAGCTATTCAAGAGATGCCTGCACCGAAAACAGAGAAAGAAGTTCGGGGGTTCTTAGGTCGATTGAACTACATCTCACGGTTCATATCCCACCTTACAGCAACCTGTGAACCCTTGTTCAAGCTGTTAAGAAAAGAACATACGGTCAGGTGGAATGAAGACTGCCAGAAGGCTTTTGACAAGATCAAAGAGTACTTACAAGAGCCTCCAATCCTTATGCCTCCAGTTGAAGGAAGACCTCTGATAATGTACTTGACAGTATTAGAAGAGTCAATGGGGTGTGTGCTGGGCCAGCATGACGAGTCTGGTCGAAAAGAGTATGCAATATATTACCTGAGCAAAAATTTTACCGACTGTGAACAACGTTATTCACTGCTCGAGAAAACTTGTTGTGCTTTAGCGTGGGCTGCTCGCCGACTGAGACAGTATATGTTGACCCACACTACCTTATTGATATCAAAAATGGACCCAGTCAAGTACATTTTCGAGAAGCCAGCTCTTACCGGACGGGTTGCAAGATGGCAAATGATTCTCACAGAATATGACATCCAGTACACTTCTCAGAAAGCCATCAAGGGCAGTGTATTGTCTGAATATCTTGCTGAGCAACCCATTGATGACTACCAGCCTATGAGATTTGACTTCCCTGATGAAGACATCATGGTCATAAAAGCGAAAGATCATGAAGAGCCTATTCACACTGAAGGGCCTGACCCGGAAGAAGAATGGACTATGATGTTTGATGGGGCTGTTAATATGAATGGTCGCGGTGTTGGTGCGGTACTCATTACACCTAAAGGAGTTCACATACCTTTCTCGGCAAAACTCACTTTCAACTGCACTAACAACGAAGCTGAATACGAAGCTTGCATTATGGGTCTTGAGGAAGCCATTGACCTCAGGATCAAGACGTTGACCGTATTCGGAGATTCAGCTCTGGTAGTTAATCAAACCAACGGAAAATGGTACACACACCAGGATCATCTGATACCTTACAGGGATTATACAAGAAGGTTATTGACTTTCTTTACAACAGTCAAGCTTGAGTATATCCCTCGGGACGAGAATCAGTTTGCAGATGCTCTGGCTACCGTTTCCTCCATGATCAAAGTTCAAGCTGCCAACTTTGTACCTCAGATTTCAGTATCCAGACTTGACAGACCAGCATATGTGTTCGCCGCAGATGTTGTCAAAGATGATAAGCCTTGGTTCCATGACATTAAGTGCTTCTTGGAGGATCAAACATACCCATCTGGGGCATCTTCCAATGATAAGAAGACTTTGAGAAGGCTTGCTGGTAGCTTCTTTCTGAACACTGATGGGTCTTTATACAAAAGGAACTTTGATATGGTACTCCTCAGATGTGTTGACAAGACGGAAGCAGATTTGTTGATGCATGAAGTGCACGAAGGATCCTTTGGTACCCATGCAGGAGGGCATGCCATGGCTAAGAAGTTGTTAAGATCAGGTTATTATTGGATCACAATGGATGCCGACTGATGTGCCTATGCCAGAAAATGCCATAAATGCCAGATCTATGCAGATAAGGTGCATGTGCCCCCCAATCCTTTGAACATAATGTCTTCACCCTGGCCCTTTGCCATGTGGGGCATTGATATGATTGGCAAGATTGAGCCAACTGCTTCAAATGGCCACAGATTCATCTTGGTCGCCATTGATTATTTCACCAAATGGGTTGAAGCAACTTCATACGCCAATGTTACAAGGCAAGTGGTAGCCAGATTTCTGAAGAGAGATATCATCTGTCGATATGGAGTGCCCGAGCGAATCATTACTGATAATGGTTCCAACTTAAACAACAAGATGATGGCAGAGCTGTGCCGGGACTTCAAGATCCAACATCACAATTCTTCTCCTTACAGGCCAAAGATGAATGGCGCTGTTGAGGCAGCAAATAAAAATATCAAGAAGATTGTGCAGAAGATGGTAGTCACTTACAAAGACTGGCATGAAATGCTACCGTTTGCCTTGCATGGGTATCGCACGTCAATCAGAACATCCACTGGGGCAACACCGTATCAGCTTGTGTATGGTATGGAAGCAGTCCTACCTGTTGAAGTTGAATTACCCTCCCTACGGGTACTAATGGACGTTAAGCTGAATGAAGCAGAATGGGTTCGATCCCGATACGAACAACTGAGTCTGATTGAAGAGAAGAGATTGGCTGCAATTTGTCATGGGCAGCTGTATCAGAAAAGAATGAAGAAAGCTTTCGATCAGAAAGTCAGGCACCGAGAGTACCAAGTAGGAGATCTTGTGCTGAAAAGAATCCTCCCTCCTCATACAGACCACAGGGGCAAATGGACTCCAAACTACGAAGTACCATTCGTGGTAAAGAAAGTTTTCTCTGGTGGAGCACTGATGCTCAGCACCATGGATGGTGAAGACTTCCCGTCCCCTGTGAATTCAGACGCAGTTAAAAAATACTTCGCATAAAAAATGACCCGCTGGACATAAAAACAGAATGTAAGTCCAAGCAAAAATGGGGCATCCCGGCGAGTCAAAAACAAAATAAAAGACTCGGGCAAAAATAAGGGAAAATAAATAAAAAAATGTGTA
This sequence comes from Lathyrus aphaca, assembly GCA_963966055.1. NCBI lineage: Eukaryota > Viridiplantae > Streptophyta > Magnoliopsida > Fabales > Fabaceae > Lathyrus > Lathyrus aphaca. The sequence goes on along the minus strand of OZ014522.1, from coordinate 284,003,813 downwards.
CACCCGCTGAGTTGAAAAGCCACATTGGACAACTCAGGCAAAAATGGGTATCCCGATGGATTGAAAACCCGAAAGGGCGGTCCATGCAAAATAAGGGAATAAGCGAACAACTGCACTCTGAATTCATCTGTATCACTTACAACTTGACAAACCTCGAAAGGATCAAGCTTCTTTCAGAATCAGCCTTCTCCGGAAAGCAAGACGAGAAGAACGTCAAAAGTCATACGAGTCGTAGCGAAAGAGGAAGCTCCTTAAAGCGTCGTCAACATCGCCAACATTTTGTTTCTCAATTTGTAACAATCTCCTCATTTCAGGAGATATGTTTCCTTGACTGTATCTCGTCAATTCAGGGCACATGAATTAATAAAATCAGATTTTTCAGTCATGTCTCGTCTTATACATTTTTATTTGCAAAGAATGTCTGATGTCTCTAAAAAACTAATTGCATGAGTACAGATGCTTTTCTCTAAAAAAAAATAAATAAATAAAAACACATGCTAGCAGGGAATATACTTACTCTCAAGAGTGTCTAACTCCTATGACGGAATCCGGTAAAGGGTACCTCGGGACCATTTGTGCGTTTCCTTATCTTTGCAGGATTGCAGGTATCCAGAACGCAACTTGGGGCATGCAAGCTACATCCCAGCAAGCTGGCAAATCAACACTCACTCTTGGCACCAGAGGTGTTTTCTCCCCAGCTGAGTTGCCAACAACTTTCCCCAGCCAGTTGCCACTTGTCAATTTCCCCAGCCGTAGTGTCAATCATTCTTCCTCAGCAGAATGCAGAAGTCAGGGAACCATCTCCCTACAGAATCCTCGGCCTCTTTTCAGAAGAGCAACGCATGAAGGAGTCACAACAGAGTACAGAAGGCTTCTACAAACCCTAGCTGGGTCCCTCATTACCAGGTTGGGTCTATCAGTGACCTATCTCCCCAAGCAGATGCATCTCTTCGGATCCACCAGTAATCTCATCCCCAGCTGGGATGTCCATTGCAACAGATCGACCAGAGATCTCCATGGCAGCGGGATCCAAATCCCGGACCGTTATCCTTGCATAATCATAGCATTCGCATCATATTCACCCCACAAAGCGTAGCATTCCGTCTAATACGGAGCATTACGGCAAAAATCAAACACATAGCATAATCATAAGCCATGTTGTGAATCAGACCCTTGTGAATAATAACCATTCGTCAGAATGCGGAATACTTTCCCCAAAATCCCCACCAGAGTCCCCAGCAAAAGCAGTTGCCTCACAAATCACAAACACCGGTATATACTCCTTTGGACACCCGTCCGTGTCGTCACTCCCCAGTAAAGTCGCCTGAACACTCTTTACAAGCAAAACCGCCCGTATTACAGATACTTCCTGACACCCGTCCGTGTCATACTCCCAGCAGAAAGCCAAAGACATCCCCTTTGCACTCACGGATACTCTTGTATATACATTGTCTTGACACCCGTCCGTGTCATATCCCCAGCGCAGTCGCCTACACTTTCACAACCCATACACTCGTTGATATTATTATACTTTTCTCTCTTGACACTCGTCCGTGTCACCCTCCCCAGCAGATAAACATTCATCTATACACCACTCATACTACTCATGTTACACTTATATAGATACTCGCCCGTATCTTGTATAAACCATTCATATCCCCACAGATTCAACATTGGTCCGTGTTCTTTGTTAACCAGTTGGTACTCGTCCGTACCATCATCTCAGAATATGCGTCAAGTGTTTGTTTCTACATGATACTCGTCCGTATCATAGTCTTAAAGATGCTCGTCCGCATCTTTAATCCATACACCGTGTCAAACACTTTTGTCCTCTTGAATATAGATACTCGTCTGTGTCTATTATTCCCCAGAAGAGTCCCCTCAGATTCAACACTCGTCCGTGTTCTTTGTTAACCAGTTGATACCCGTTCGTATCATCATTTCTGAACACGTGTCAGTATTTGTTTCTACCCGATACTCGTCCGTATCGTAGTCTTGAGGATGCTCGTCCGCATCTTTAATCTATACACAAACATCTAAACACTTATACTTTCTTTTCTTGGTTGTAAACACTCGTCCGTGTTCACTATATCCCCAGTAGATTGCCAAGTAAGCAAATCTTCCTTTTTTATCTGACACTCGTCCTGTGTTATGATAAACCTTGAGAGCAGCCGTACCCTGCTAGGTGGTCGTCCTCCACCTCTTGATGGTCGTCCTCCATCATGCTCATCCGATGGCCGTCCCCCATCGTTGATTTATTAGCAGCCGTCCCCTGCTAGGTGGTCGTCCTCCACCTCTTGATGGTCGTCCTCCATCATGCTCATCCGATGGCCGTCCCCCATCGTTGATTTATTAGCAGCCGTCCCCTGCTAGGTGGTCGTCCTCCACCTCTTGATGATCGTCCTTCATCATTTTATCCAATGGCCGTCCCCATTGTTGATTTTTGGCTATCTGACATTCGTCTTATGTTATGATAAACCTTGAGAGCAGCCGTCCCCTGCTAGGTGGTCGTCCTCCACCTCTTGATGGTCGTCCTCCATCATGCTCGTCCGATGGCCGTCCCCATCGTTGACCTTCTATCCGGCATTCGTCCTATGTCGCGATATTTTCGGCAGCCGTACCCTGCCAGGTGGTCGTCCTCCACCTTAGATGACCGTCCCTCATCTTAACCAACAGAGCAGCCGTCCCCTGCTAGGTGATCGTCCTTCACCTTTGATGACTGTACCTCATCATCTGTTTATTTCATTTATTCTTTAACCCGATGGCCGTCCCCGTCGTGGTCCCTTTTCTTTTTAGCCCGATGGCCGTCCCCATCGTCGGTTACTTTACTTTATGAACTTGATGGCCGTCCCCGTCATGTTTCATTAACTCCCGGAGAACCTTACAACTTTATCTTGATGGCCGTCCCCATCATAATCTTATTTTTCCCAGCTAGTCGGCCGTCCCCGTCTTGGCTTTACTTTTGATCCCCAGCATGTCGGCCGTCCCCGTCATTGCTATTTACCCAGCAGTCGTCCTCTGCTCGGCGGTCGTCCTCCGTCGCCCGCACTTTACAATATACTTTATTTTTTTTTTTACAATCTATATCCCTTTTCTTCTTCATTTCTGTGAGTGCAAATTTCGGACTGTCTTTGGTATTCAACCACAAGTTATCTTATTTGCCTGTTAAGCCATAGCTTACATCCTGCACAGCTAACTCATGTTTGAATAGGGGCAGCTGTAAACATCCCAAATTTGACCTCACCCATTCACACCATGGCTTGTGATCATTGCATATGCATAAACTCAATCATAGCATCTCATATCACATTTTTGATCCACTGCATTGGTTCTAAGTCATCTGCATCTAGGGTTTGTGATCTGAGCAATCCAAGGGCTTCTTGAGCCATTCCAAAGGTCATCAATTACTTCAAAGGGGTCCATGTATGCTCAAACATCATATTATATCCTCTCAAATTCAAGAATGTCAAAGGATCACAAGAACTGGGAATGGCATGGAAGCAGAGCCAGGCTTGACTGCACAAATGACCTAAAAATTAGGGTTTTGGTTTCAAAGGCCATAACTCCAAATTTTTTGGTTATTCTTGTTTCCATTGGTCTCTATATGGTATAGGGAGTATGCATATCAATTTTCATGAAGAAATTCCATGGGGAAGTCATCTGATCAAGAGTTGACTTTCTGGACAAGTCAGTGCAAAATCAGGGCATCTGAGGCCCCCAATAACCCAACCAAGGGGTGATCTTCATCATTTTGAGTGTATTTGATCTTTATTTGATCATGGAAGAAGGTTGAAGTTCACAAAATTCAAGAATTACAAGTTTTTGCAAAGTTGACTTTTTAGGGCATGGTTGACTTTTAAGGAATATGTCATTTTATGCCACTTTTCAAGCCTTACTTTTTGATCCAAAAATGCTTCAAATGGAAAAACTTTGGTCATGAAAGTTGTAGATTAGATTTTTCCCTTTTCAAAAAGTACAAGAACATGATCTAATTCATTTTGGATCAAAAGTTATGGTGTGTCAAAGTTGGCAAAAATCACTAATTTTCAAGACATGCACCAAATGAGAAACTTGCAAAAACTTTGTACCAAGGCATTTGTGACTTCTAGTTCATGTCTAACCATTACACAAACATCACATGTGACCTAAAAATCAGATTTGAACCAAAAATTCTCATGTTTCATGGCTTGTGGGACAAGAAAGTTTCATGTGAACCAAAGGTGATCAAGTTGCAAAACCATCATCACACTTCTATCCACTTGTTGCCTTGGCTGCTGAACCAACCATAGCCTTTCCCCTCACCATGCTGCACCAGCCCACACCTTTGTACTAGCCTAGAACACAACCCATGCCTCTCTTACAAAAAAGGTTGACAATTTGCAAAAGTTAACTTACCTATCACAGCAGGCCAGGTCACATCATCTGACCAATGAGATTATTTTATGCAAGCAAAATGCTAGCCATTCCACACATCAAGCAAGGCTGAAGCACACAAGAGCATCACATTCACAAACTGACTCCCTAAAGCAAAACCCTTCGAATCTCTCTCCACAACTCACAAACACAAGAACCAATTCCACTGATCAACTCACCTTGCTTCACTGAGCCAAAACCAGCAAGACTCAGGCCTGAACTAAGCATGAACTGAGCTTCACCATTTCTCATCCTCAAAGCCAGAACTTTCGAATCTCACTGTCCAGCCATAAAACACCCCCTTTCTCAGTCTCTCTGGTTCGCAACCATCTTGTCCATATCTTTTCTAGGTCTATGCAGCATTGCCTTTCCTCCGGGATAAAAATGCCTAGCTGGCGACTCTATTCATCTCCAGTGAGTTCACTGCTGTGTGTTCTCATTGTCCCTCTCGCCGACCGTTCGCGTCTGTACCTTTATTTGGGCCAGTCCCACTTATCGGGAGCGACAGCAGGCTCGGACGACAAGTGTGTTACCGTCTTGCAAAATGACAAGTAGGAGCAAGTTCTTACGTAAAGAGTGAAGGTGATGAGAAGAGAAGTCCCGAAGGAGACGCTTATTGTTTGTCCAGTGTTTTTTATGAGTTTTTTTATTTGTGTGACACAAGAAAGTGAATTCAAGTCCGTTTCCATGGAATGTGTACTTGCTACTACATTCCAAGATGGAATAATAGAACAAGCACACCAAGTAAGGAGAATTTATCCAAGACTTGTTTCCAAGGGTTAGGGCCTAAGCTCACTAACTTGTTGAACTTCTTAGATGTTTTAGTGATTAAAAATGAAGAAGTATTTTTTTTAGGATTTTCTTGATGAAGATAACCTCATGATCATATTTGTGCATCATGCTAGACAAATGTACTATTCCAATATAGAATGAATACATATGCCTCATGGAATAAGGCTATTGCACAAGAGGTCACTTCTTTCATTATTAATGTTTTTTCGGTTTTTGTTTTGAGATGAGAAAGAGAAGAACCAAAGGAGCAAAAAGGTAAAAGTCTAATGGGGAAAGATTAAACCTAAAGTTATCATGCAAAGATGGTCCTAAGGTTAGTGAGGTTTGAACTATCCTAAGAAAGAAAAAGAATAGAAGAGAAGAGGAGAAGAAAGTTAGAGAACAACTTACTCCTCTAAAGTAGATAAGTTGCTTCTAAAGGGGGAAAAGAGAAGTTGAATCACATGATGGCATAAGGCACATCAACAATCACAAAATAGAAAGCAAAGTAAAAGAAAGAGATGAAGAGTTGAAATGTGGATAACATCCACACTTCACTTACCCTTGCACCTACAAATGTTAGCAAAATTTCCAACACATATTCAGCATATCAATCAAATGCTAACATATCAACACAAATCATGGAATTAACATGTTCAAAGTTTCAAGAAAACAAAAGCATCAAACATGCCAAGCTTTAAAAATACATGAATCCACGTGTAGAGGAAATGAAAGCATGCATCAACCAACAAGCAAACTACCCTAAACAAACATATAAAATGATCACACAATGATCCATGATGATTACGGCAAGTATGAGAAGCAAACAAACTCAAAACAACCCAAAAAATCCATTATGCCTCAGTGTTAACCTGTTAACCAAAAACGTTAAACGGTTAACCAACCTAAACCTGCAGCAAATAAGTCAGAAAACAAACACATTAACCGGTTAACCTATAGCGTTAACCGGTTAACACTATGCGAACAACAGCAAATTCCTGTAGAAAAAAGGCAGTCCAAACCAACTTATTTCAAATAATCCACCAACAGTCCAGCAATCAATTATGCACGGGATAATAAGATCAATTCACATTAATCAAACACAATTAGGTTCATGAACATTAACATGTAGATCCAATCACAAATCAACCAAGCAAAACAAGCAATTAGCACAAGCACATGGTGGATCTACAACACAAGCATGCAAATAAGCTAAAAACATAGATGGATCTGAACTTAACCAACCTACAAAGCTGAGATATGCTTTGGTAAATGTTGTTCAAGCTGGAAATAGTGAATCTCGTGGAAAACTTCGAAGATCCGGTGCTATTCTTCACACACAATGCAAAATAAATGCAAGCAAAGGATCTTGATGCAAGAGCTTAGTTCCAAAAGCACTTCTAACCACCAAATCATATATGAACCCGTAGTAAAACCAGAAAATTGATGCAAAGAAGCTATGGATGAAGGTCTAGTTCCAAGATCAACAAACTTCAATGCAAAGTTTGATAATCTTCAAAGAAGAGGAACTTTGGGTGATTTGGAATATGGGAGACAAAATGAGAGAATGGTGAGAGAATAGTGAAAATTCAGAAATGAAAAGTGTGAATTATGAAAGAGTCTTTTTTATTGGTTTGGAGGGAAATGGGATAAACATCCTCTAGGTTTAAGGCCCAAAAATTTGGTTTGGAGTCCAAAAAAATGGTTTAGGGTTAGCTTATAAAGTTGATTAGGATCTAGCTTTGGAGTTAGGCTTGGTAAACTCTCTAGATCCTTCTCCATAATTCCCAATTAATGCACAAGAAATAAAATCAGAAAAATGAAAAATGGAGCCAAAAACAAGCATGCTGAACTTGCTGGAAAATTCAAATTTTCGCAGCCATTAACCGGTTAACCAAAAGCGTTATCCAGTTAACGCAGGAAAAATTTGAATTTTCCTTCCTTTTGGTGGGAAACCCCAAGAACACATCTGCGCCAACCATTCCAATCTGATCTTGATTCTCCATCCTCTTAGGGCTTTGACCATGATACAGAGTTTGTACAAAAGGTCCTGTGAGCTTTTTTCCAGGTCACCAGGCTCTTGACTTTGACTTGCAGAAATCGCTAGTTCCTGGATGATTGATCATATACCTTATACTAGAACCTGTGAGTGTTATGCTTCATCTTTCTATGCAAAAATACTAAGGATATAACATGCTTATGATGCTTATGATATTATGATGATGCTAAAAAAAGAGGGCAAATTTGGGGTGTTACAGCTGCCCCTATTCAAGCAACTGTTAATCTGAAAAGGACGATAACACGGGCTATCGACCGTTCACGATAAACTGTGGTTGAATACTAAGAAAACCTGAAATTCGCACTCTGCTAGAGAATGCAGAAATGGGAAATAAACCCAACCGAATTACGCTCTGGGTGAATGAAGTGAAGACAAAGCAGACGAGCTCCTTCCAAATTGAATTGTTACGCCGGATAAGAAAAACCTAGACAAACGAGTCTTCTTCAAATAACATGTAACGCCAGAAACTGAACATACGAGCCCTCTTCAAATAAACCTGTTACGCCAAGAATTGGATATACGAGCTCTCTTCTGGAAACCCTGTTACGTCAGGAACTAGACATACGAGCCCTCTTCGAATAAACCTGTTACGCCAGGGACTAGACAGACGAGCCCTCTTCATACATTTTACTAAAAAATATATGACTTTAGACAAATAAACCTCTTTTGGATAAACCTGTTACGCCAGGATCGGTGATGCACTTAAGTCTGTGGGATATACATGCATAATCAGGATAGACGAACCCTCTTCATATATTCTCCGTAGATATATGGTCCAAGACAGACGAGCCTTCTTCAGATAACCTGTTACGCCAGGTGCAACATCAGGATTAGACGAACCCTCTTCACGAATCTTGCGTAGATAAGTGGTGTCTGAGACAGACGAACCTCCTTCGGATAACCCGTTACGCCAGGACCGGTAACCATTTTGAAGTTTAATCCCACCGTCGGGACTTCAAACCTCTTCAACACAGACGAGTATTGGATGATCATCAAGAGAAACACAGACGGGTGCCATAAGTCAATGATACAAACAAATATCAGACGATGATCTAAGAAACACAAACGAGTGCTTCAGGTGATGATACAGATGAATATCAGCCATTGATATAGACGAATACCAGAAATCTAACACAGTTGAACACTTGGAGCAGCAATACAGACGAGTACCAGAGATCCAACACAGACGAGCATTTGGAGTAGCAATACAGACGAATATTAGACGATCATCAAATCAGCACATATGGATATAAGTTAACACAGACGAGCATAGAGGATGATACAGACGAGTGTCGCACCTCGAAAAATACGACCTCGCGATAAGAAAATACCGCGGATAAAAATTAAAACAACAGAGTCGCCACCGAACTTATTTTATTCCAATTAAGGAAAAGGAAAATATCGAGAAACCTTTTTTTTGAAAACGGATAGAACAAGGTCTTTGAAACCAAATTCTAGGTTCGGGAGTCGATTCCGTAAGGGGAAGGTATTAGCACCCCTTACGTCCGTTGTACTCAACGGGAACCTCCTAGTTTAACTTGCGATCTAATGTTGACTTATGCTTTCTGTTTTCTTCGAATAATAAAATATATGCGAATGATTCTAATCTAAGGGTTACGGGGAAAATGGGTGGTTTTATTCCTATGGTGCTCAGCAAGGAGTAAGATCTGTGTGCCTACGTATTCCCTTGTGCAATGGGAAAGTCAGAGTCTCGTAGTTCGTGGTACTAAGGTTGATCGGTTTGTTTTAATGAACAGTTATTTAAACCGCATTCTACTGCTAAGCGTTGGCTTGTCTGCTCGCGATAGGAGGCTGAAACGCTAGCTTGTTTGTGAGATAGAAAGGATTTAAATAATGTTCGCTTGATTCGATTAGGGTTTTTAAGAATGAAAGGGTAAATAATATGTGTCTTGAAGGGCGGGCCTTAGGAGAGTTTATTTGAGAATTCGAGGAATGCGAGACTCCAAAATTCAATTCTTTCACTATTTGGTATGTGGATTAAGAATTTTAAATTACGGAAAGTCGAATGAACCGCATCCCGCGGGGCGAGCCTCGGGAGTGTTCATTCAAGAATTCGAGGAATGCGAGACTCCAGAATTCAGTTATTCCGTTATTTTAATTATAAAAATATTCGAATGATTTGCGTTTAGAAATATTTAGATGGCGGGGTACAAAGTATTCGACTTACATGGATTTGTGAATCGATTAAAGTGATAAAATGCGAAAATAATAAATTAATGACAACTATTCGAAGGTGTTGGACCTTTTTAATCGGGCGCGTCAGAATATTGTTCTGTAACTTCCTTATAATCGATTTAGAGTCGAAATCATTCTATAAGGAGTTGAATCGATTTGTTGGAATGCGATAAATAAATTGATTAAATTGTCTAAATTAAATTGTGGATATTAAATTGGAATAGAATAAAAATAAATTAAATTAAAAATTCGATAACATAACAAATAATTGAAATAATGCAAAAAATAAATTAAACTAAATAAAATGGTTTTGTAGAAATAAAATATTAAATAAAAATCCTAACTAGAATGGCCTCATATTAATTAAATTTCCCAATTTAATAAAATTTGAAATAATTTAATTTTTTATTATCTCATTGGCCCAAATAAAAATGAAATCAAAAGATTGTTAGAATATATTTTTAAGACATTTTTTTTTAACAAAATTATTAAGGAAAATGAAATAAGAAAATAGGTTATGAAAATATAAAAGAAATCATAGAGATTTAGGTAAAAAGAACCAAATAAAATAAATAATAAAAACAAATACGAAAGAGAAAAAAAAGAAAGGGTAGGCCGCTGGCTGTACGTGAGCGCTTAAAGGAAAATGTGGGATCCAAAGCCCACCTAACAACCAACACAATTCATATATATATATATATATATATATATATATATATATATATATATATATAAAATTAAAAAAGCATGTGTGATGTGCATCAGGGAGTGTGTAGAGTGTAAATAAAAGCAGTATGATTGGCTTTAGAAAAGCCCAATATCTATATGGAAAAAAATAAAACAAAGATTTCTCAAAAATAACTTAATCGAAAGAAACAAAAAAAACTGCTCAGAACTTAGAGCAACACAGCTCAGCCTCAGCCGAAAGAAAACGAAGAGAAGGCCAACCGTAAGATTTGCGATTTCTGCTCCCGTTTCCTTGGTTCCACCGCTTCTGTTTTGATTTTCACAGTATCTCTCTCTGATTATCTCTCGACGGCGGCGCGCTCTCACCGCTTAACACTCTCGTCCGCTCAATCTCAAACAGTGGCGAACGGCTTGAGTTCCGGTAATGGTTTGAAGGTCTCGTTTTTGGCGGTTGGATTATTCGAGGTGTTTTACGGTGAAGAGTTTTGGTTGTTGACGGATGAGGTTTTTCGGTTTGGTGATGTTGATGGTGATTTTGGGCGGTTGTTTCAGCTTCAGAGGTTTGTGAAGGATGTCTCGGGTTGAGTTTCACGGCGGGATGGAGGTGTGTTCTGCGTTAATGTTTCAACAGTTGGGGTTTTTGGTTTGTGAGTGATTTCTCACTCTCACTCACGTCTCTGTTTCAGCGAGGTTTTTTTTTGGGAAGGATTTGTAGAGTTTATGGAAGGTTTTGGAATGTGGTTCTACTTTGTTTATTGTGGTTCGCTGATGTTTACAGATCTATTTTTACAGGATTTGTATATGGTAGTGACGGGTTTTGTGGTTTGGTTTAGCAATATGTAGGCTATTTTTGGTTGGTGTTAAATGGTAGAAATTAATGAGGTATTTTGGTAAGCTTAATGCTTATTTTTTGGTAGAAATTGTTTGAAGCTTGGTCTATTTACTATTTTTTGCAGAATGATTTTATGGTATTCAAGCTCCCTTATTCAATGAGAATGATATGGTTTTATAAAGACAAAAACAAAGGGTATTAGAGGATGATTTGGAAAAGAAATGGATAAGGATTAAGAGAAAGTGATGAGTTGTTTGTATGTTGCGGTGAGTGAGTGGAGTCGTGAAAAACATTTTTGCTTGTATGGTTAATTAGGTAGTGGAATTTACGTTTTGGAAAAAAGGTTGTTTTGAAAAAGTTGTGGGGGAGCGTACGGTTTGCAGAAGAAAGTTGCAGGTGGATTGGAAATGCTGAGGTATATGTATTTGGCATGCTGGTGTATTAATGATGGAGAAGAGAAAAAGATAAAGAAAAAGTGGATATTTGAAATAAGTATAATAATAATAATGAGTATAATAATTATAATAAAATAATAACTAATAATAATGAAAATGACTCAATGTATATATTATAATAGAATGATTATAATAACAATAATAATGATAATAATAATAATAATAAAAAATAAAAAATGAAAGATACTAATAATAATATAAGTAATAATAATAGAAATAATAGAAAATGAAAATACTAATAAAAAATAATAATAGAAAAAAAATTAATAAAAAGTATTAATAAAAGTAATAATAAAAAGATGATAAGAAGTAAAAAAAAATTTGATAATGGACTAAACAAAAATAAAACTTAATAATATGATAAGAGAATAAAATGCAATTTTGGATTTAATTTTTTTATGAAAAATGATAGATAGAAAATGGAAATGAGAATTGGACAAATAATCTCCACACAACACCACACGCGCAAAAACCGACAAACCCAAACTGACTCGATTTTTTTTCGCACAAAAGAAAATGATACATTTTGGATTTTTCAAATATGGCTAAACAGTAAAATAAAATGGTACACGTTTTTTTTTTGAGTTTTTTTTATAAATATCCATTAGACAGAAAAAAATAAAATGGTGCGGGTAGGACAAATTTGGGGTATGACAACGAGTATCCAAACAATGCAGACGAGCTTCAAACTGATAACAAACATTGACGAGTGTTGGGGAATGCAGACGAGCAACAAGTAAATATCAAACACAGACGAGTGTTGGGGCGTGCAAATGAGCATCAAACAGCTATCAAACACAGACGGGTATTGGGGAGTGCATACGAGCAACAAATAAATATCAAACACAAACGAGTGATGGGCGTGCATACGAGCATTAAACAGCTATCAAACACAAATGAGTATTGGGGAGTGCATACGAGCAACAAACAAATATCAAACACAGACGAGTGTTGGGGCGTGCATACGAGCATCAAACAGCTATTAAACACAAACGAGTATTGTCACATGCAGACGAGAAACATACAGGTGCCTGATAAGAATCACAACTCTGCAGGGGGAGCCAGGTGAAAGGGCTTTGACGATGCTTAACTCTGGCTGGGGAGATGAATAACTGTCTGTATCATCACATTGGCCGAAAATAAATTGGCGACTTATCTGGGGAATATTTCAATGATGGGAGTAAATCCCAATCATGACTCTGTGGGGAACAACCATCTTCATACTTGGCTAGGAAAGATACTTGGTTAAATAACCCTTGCTGGGAAACGAATTTTGACATTTTGAACTTTGCGGGAAAATCAGGCGTCCAGCAACCTGTTGGGAATTCTTCACTTGTGGAAAGATAATCCGCTTGGGGATGAAAGCTCTTCAATTAGACTTGGAGTTCTGCGGGGATTCCACTTGCTCTAACTCAGCTGGGGAATATTCTCTGCTTGGGGAAATATGACACCATCCTGCAAAACCTGCAACAACAGTATACACATATGTGCCCCGGGGACTTGCATGGTATGATCTATTCATCCATTGTCACCCGACACTCAAAGACAATTTTGAATGTTTCCCTACAATGTCATTTTTTTAAGAAAAATCAACATATTTCCAATGCAATGTTCTTTTTGCCAAAAATTCAGGACATTTTTGCAAACAAAGTAAACATAACACAATACAACTTTTGACTGAATATTCATTGAGTAGCCTCTGAATAAGCAAAGTTTTACATTAGGAAGCAACTATCTGGAAAGAGGTAGATACCATAAAATTGAGAAAAGAAACTATCCTAATGGCAATGTACACGACATTCCAATGAGTTTCCTTCTTGCTATGACCAACATGTCTTCAAGACTTTCCGTTCTTGCCTTTGCTTTCTGAATAAGATGAGGGGATTGATTCATATCCTTCTGATATTACTGGGCTCTTTGAAACAGTGATTTGGTTCAGATTACCCAGATCGCAATTGTTCGCTTATTCCCTTGTTTTGCGTGGACCTCCCTTTCAGGTTTTCAATCCATCGGGATACCTTTTTTTGCATGAGCCGTCCGATGTGGCTTTTCAACTCAGCGGATGTACATTTTATTTATTTATTTATTTTCCATAACTTTTTCTCGAGCTTTTTATTCTATTTTTAGCTCGCCGGGATGCTCTTTTCTTGCCTGGACTTTAATTCTGTTTTTGTGTCCTGCGGGTCCTTTATGTGAAGTATTTTCTAACTGCGTCCGAGTTAACAGGGGATTGGAAGTCTTCTCCATCCATAGTGATGAGCATCAGTGCCCCACCTGAGAAAACTTTCTTTACTATGAATGAGACTTCATAGTTTGGGGTCCACTTGCCCCTGTGATCTGAACTTGGAGGAATGATCCTTTTGAGCACAAGCTCACCTACTTGATACTCTCGAGTACGTACCCGTTGGTCGAAAGATCGTTTCATTCTCCTCTGATAAAGTTGACCATGACAGATAGCCGCTAATCTCTTTTCCTCAATTAGACACAACTGATTATATCGAGCACGTGCCCATTCAGCCTCATCAAGCTTCACATCTATCATCACACATAAAGAAGGAATTTCCACCTCAACAGGCAAAACTGCCTCCATGCCATACACCAGGGAGAATGGAGTTGCCCCGGTTGACGTCCTGACTGACGTTCGTTACCCATGCAGCGCGAATGGTAACATCTCGTGTCAATCTTTGTAAGTGATAACCATCTTCCGCACAATCTTCTTAATATTCTTGTTAGCTACTGTAGCGGTAAAATCGTGAGTGTAAGCTATTAATTAACTTAACTCGATGAACACAGAGTCGCCACCGCGCTTTTCTTTATTTCCGAAAGGAAAAAGGTAAAAGAACGAATAAAAACCTAGGAGTCTAAAAGCAAAAGCTAAAAGAAACAAACAGAGATTGTGTAAGGGGATTGGTTACGAACCGGGAAGGTTTTAGGAACCCGACTCGTCCGTGGTACTCCACGGGAGCCCTTTGAAATATTTATTGCTTTTTGGTCTGAAATTGGTTTGTTTAAAATGATGGAAGAGATGAGGAGAAGAATATTTTTTAATGATTTTGTGTTTGATAAGGTTTTAACGCCTTATGCCTACGTACCCACAAAGTGCAATGCGAGATCAAAACCTCGTAGTTCGTGGTACAAAATTTGAAAAGAATAAATGAGTTAAATTGATTTTAAGATGTAGAGATAAGTCGTCATCCTTTAGCGAATAATTCCGCTAGAAAAGATGAATCATATCTAAACATGTAAAAAGAAAAGGTGCACAAAGCACAAAAACAATTGAGTGGGTTTGCATTTTTTAAAGTATGTGAGAAAATGGTTTTGATATATTTACATGGATTAATATTGATTAAGAAAATAAAGTGAAAAGTTTAAAAATCGCTTGACCGAAGTCAAGGTTTGTTTATGAAAGTGTTTGAAGTTTAGAAAACAAGAAGGTTTTTGAAATAGGAAGAAATTTTGAAAATTAAAGAATGGGGAGGAGATGAAGAGACTAATCCTAATGCTTGAATTAAAAGTTAAGGAAAGAGTTTACCAAACCAATATGTACAATTCTTCAAAGATCGGAATTTCCTCTTCAAAGGTTAATGAAATAACTTGAGGCCGAGGTTTCTAATCCATTCCAACTTGAGCAAGGGGGGAAGATCTTAAGGTCTAAGTCCATTCTCCAAAAGCAAAGGGATAGTAACCATAGTCCAACATTAGAAGTCACAAGTCTTTTAAGTATTCAATCCTTTATTAAGTGTTTTGATATCCAAATGGACAAAATAAAAACAAGCACAATATGAATATAAACAAGCACAATATGAATATAAACAAATGATATATGATATTATATGGTAAAGCAATATAAAGAGATAAAGGAGCAAGAGATTAAAATAAAAGGATAAGGTGCGAGAGATTAAATTTAAACAATTATATATTCACAATATTATAATATTTACAATATAAGTGGTATGATGAACTTAATCAAGCACAACCACAACAAGGAATAATAAAATTGAGGCAAACGGATCCAAGTGGATCTTAATTCGAATCGGGACAACTTTAGGTCTATGTTAAGCAATCGCCGAGTAATTTACAAAGTAATTACCCTAAAAATGAGGCCGGCCACCACTAATTAAAATGGAAAATATTCGTGTTAATACATGTTAGAGAAACGATATAATGGATCGTTCTCTGAAAACATGCCACACTAAAAGAAAGAGGAAGGTCTAATCTTAATCGAGATTTTCGTTGTATTTCATCGAAAAGCAACCTATCACGATCTCAAAGTATGGAGAATGATCCAAATGATCATTCATCCATAGATTTGAAATAATGAAGGTTAAACTCATCGGAAATCAACAATCCCGAATCGGAAGATTGTCATCGACCAAAAGAAAATAAAAAGATGAAGAACAATGGATCAAAAAAATAGATCCAATAAAAGAATTAGAATATTTTTTAAATCATTTTTCTAAAACTCTTTTCCAAATATCTTTTTCCAAATTGTTTTCTAAACACTTTTAGTAAATCTTTTTCTAACATATATTTTCTAAAACCTTTTCTAAAAAAAGTAATTCTAGAATCCTTATATCAAAAAAACATATAATAATATAATATCTTTTCAACAAAAAGAGAATTAAAGAAATAAAAAAAGAAAAATAGAAAGGGGATGGGGAATGGATCCGCGGGATAGGGATATGGATCCGCGGGATAGGGATATGGATGATCCATGGCCAAAAGGCCCAAGCACAACTCACATACTCAGTTTCTTTTAATTAAATCTCTGAGACTGAATGACGCGAATTTGCTCAACCATTTCTTCAAATCTCCTATTCATGTCAATCCCTTGGCCTTCTGCCTCATCCAGCAAAGTGAACTGCTCGTCCTGCCCATCCATCTGCATGTTATGCACTCCATCATTGATAATAGTGACCCCTGGTTGCATCATAGGGATTTCAACGTGACGGGCACCAGCCCCATTGCGATTACCTCCATCTGTTGTCCCATTGTTCCTGGCCTGATTGCTCTCTACCATTTCGCGCAAGCGCTCTTGAGTTTGACCCATCACAACCATGAGGGTCATGAAGTTGTCCATTCTTGTCCTTAAATCAGCCAGATCCACTTGCATCTAATCCATTGCTCTCTCTCTGTTCACCTTTGTAGGGTATATGTGTACGGTTGACTGTCTTTGAACCTTTTTGGGAGCTATAGTGCCTGGAAGCGACATAAACGTTAGAAAACTGATGAACTACCTGCAAAACAATAAACACGTTATATGCATGCCATGTAACTATTCATGTCTCCACGTTCAGGCATTAATATGCCCCAGTTCTGGTATTTTTTACAGAAAGTACTCCATATTTCTTTTTTTGGAAACTGGCTCTTCAAACTCCTTTGAGGAGTATTCAGACCCTGATGGCTTCAGACAAACAACCTTGCTCATTCAGAAATGGTAATTGGAAAGTATCATTGTATAACATGAACAAACTACCGACAACCAGAGTTGTAGATATAAACAGAATTCCCAAAGGGTTACAATTTAATACAAAAACAAAAAGCTAAAGCAAAACTCCTACAACAAGCCTATAGGTAGTCTGGATACAAATAACAATAAACTAAAACTCTAGGCTAAAGGAAGATTCAGGTTCCTTTTCTACAGTCACCACCCCTGTCCGGTTCTTCTTGACGCCTGCTCTCTGCTTAAGATCTGCAATCTCCTTCATTGCTTCTTCCAAGGCTAGTTGGCTCTGTACCAATTGTTGAGTCTTTTCCCTTCGTATTTTGTGAACTTGTCTACTTCTTCTTTCTTGAAGGCCATCTGCACCTCAAATAACTCTTCCTTTTCCTTGTACTCCTTCTGCTCCTGTTCCCTTTGTCCCTGTAACCAAGTGATGGATTGACGAGCTTCTCTAAGAGTCTTCAAAGTCTTCTTATGCTCCGCTTCTCTTTTTGATTATGTTAAACCCAATCTCTGAAAATGAGCTTCTCTCTCAGCAAACTCTTTTTCCTTAGCTTCTAAGGTAACCTGCATCCTCTATAGCTTTTCTTCTGCTTCATTTTTATCATGATTGGCACGATGATACAAGCTAGCCATTTCAGAATTCTCTACCCGAAAATGGAAGGAAGAAAGTGTCAACCCTGCCATGTATCCAAGCAGCAAAATGGGGATATGTCTTAGGGTCCACCTTTCCAAATTCTTTCTTACCCTCCCTAACCTTCGTTTCCCAAGCTTGAGATACTTGGATAATCATCTGCTCATTATCTTCAGCTAGAAGATACAAAGTCTTTGATATTTCCTCATCTGATGGAGGATCCTTCAGTGGATATCCAAATTGTTTTCTAGACAGCACAGGGTTATGACTTATTACTCCTTTCCTACCTAACAAAGGCACATAGGGAAATTCACCACATCTTGTAATAAACTCCTTCCCCACTAAGTTTCTGCTACACCCCCAATCTATATCATCAGATGTTAACCCCATCAATCTTCTATCCCACTTCCAATCTTGCTTAAGATTCTTGAACGGTCCTGACTTTGGAAGCTTCTTAGAAAACCACTCAGCAAACAATGGAGCACAACAATTCACGTACCCCTTTCTTTTCTCATTTATGTGATGGACACCAGAGTAAAAGTCTCCCAACAACGTAGGCACTGGGTTTTCTTTAAGGAAAAGGGTGATAGCCTTCAAGCTTACCCAACCCTTCTCTCATGGGAAAAGACCTATCCCATATACCATTAATTCTAACAATGCACTGAATTCTAACCACTTCCCTCCCAAAGCAAACACATGAGCTTCGGTGATAAGAAAATCTAGAGTAAATCCCTTCCCCTTACTAGCTTCCAACTCCATCTTCACTCTAAGCATACTCAAATGACAAACACCTGCTATATCCTTGTACGTGGGAAACTTCTCTTCAACATAGTAGGGAACACCATTCCTGATAGGAATCTTCAGGATGTCAAAAATCTCTTCCATAGTAGGAGCCAAGACATAGTCAGAAAACACAAAAATTCTCAACCGAGGGTCATAAAACTGCAACAAAGAGTGAAGGCTATCTCTCTGATCAACAGTAGGTTTGTTCATGTAACCCAAGATCTTCCCATACAGGCTTCTGAAATTATCTAAAACCTTGTCACTCATCAAATCCACCAGTTTCTGAATACCCTCAATTTCTGGTTGCGGGAAAGTGTAATGAGCATTCCTTTTTCTGGGTATCTCTTGGACTTCTGTCATCTGGAGAAATAATGAATACCAGAACTGGGTAAAAATGGATAAATGATAACCTGAAATGGAAACACAAACAATTAATGCAAGTATGATGCGATGCAAATGCAATGCAGGCATATGATCAACAACTGGGACTGTCTGGATACTGAATACTGGACCCAAGTGACCCGGAACCAAAATCCTCTGAATAAAGCCCCATGAATAAGAACTCGGTCTCAAATAATCCCCAAATCAGATATCAGATGACTTAAGAACTCCAGAATCCATGTAACCATATTAAATCATATGATTGTACTGGTAATGACGTATGATGAAGTCAAGGGTTCCTGCAAACCTGTAAACCCCTCCCAATCTCACAGGTGTGCTCCGGGTTAAACATCACGGACTCTCAAAGCCGAATAGCAATAATAAGTTCACCATTTCTGAGAAACGGCTTGTGACCAAATCAGGGAATCGATTTGGCATTATGTACTACTCAGAGAGGTCTCAGCGTGAGTCAGAGAAAACAAGCATCCCTTATAAGTACTCAGCTTCGAGCGCTGAACTCGAGAAACAATAGTACATTCATCCTGAAGGGTACAATACTATCGTCATACGACCAAATGCTTTGACTGAGTTCCTATAAAAGAACCAGGCCATCCTATGCGAGTTCCCAGTGGGCCCTCGGGTGCGAATGTGTTTGCCACAAAATATGGTCTGCCACTGTCACCACTGGAGAGATATGTTTCCACAAAGGTCCTCAATGATCGGTCCCCAGATGCACATAACTATCGAGGTCGTGTAATGATCCAAGAAAGATTCTTGCATCAAAACATTTCGAAGACGATCTTAAGTTTGGGTGTGGAACTCACTACTACCAACATAACAAGATGCCAAGAAGTTAAAGTGACTGTCCACGCTAAGTCCTAGGGTGCACTCGAGCCCCGGTTACGAGCTCATCTCACAGTAACCCCATCCCACAGAAAAAAGGAAACCAGCACAACCAGACAGTCCAGTAATAATATATGATGCATGAAAATAAATACTGAAAGCAATAAATAAGTGTTGTAAAGTAAACTGTAAATAAACAACAATAAAATAAACACACAACATCAAACAATCAACATCCAATAAAAGAGAAACAAACAAGCGCTAGGAGAGACTCTCAAGGGAACCAGAGATTTTGGGTTCGATCCCCAGCAGAGTCACCAGCTATCGCTCCCTGGATTTCCATCCTGGTACAAACACGAAAGTGGCGCGGAAAAGGTAGAGTTGCCATCCAGGCATTTTAATCCCGAAGGAACGGGAATGGTAATGTTGCACAAACCGAAGAAAGAAAAGAAAGGACAAAGGTCTTGCGAACCAAAGATCTGGGTTCAGGAGTCGGTTACGACCTGAGAAGGTATTAGCACCCCAGATCTTTTTCCGT
The DNA here is from genome assembly GCA_963966055.1 of Lathyrus aphaca. Taxonomy (NCBI): domain Eukaryota; kingdom Viridiplantae; phylum Streptophyta; class Magnoliopsida; order Fabales; family Fabaceae; genus Lathyrus; species Lathyrus aphaca. The sequence goes on along the minus strand of OZ014522.1, from coordinate 283,983,778 downwards.
ACCCGACGGGATCCACACTTGCAAAGAAATCTGTTTCAAAGGGTGAAGAAATGAAAGCTGCTGCAAAACTGAAACTGAAACTGGATAAGAAAAGAAAAGAAAGGGGGAAAATGTAGGGAAAATAAAAGAGTGCTCGAACGGGCCCTACCCCGCTGCCCACGTACCTCATCCGGACATAAGGATCAGAGTCGCCATAGTTCCCCTAACTAGGGATGGAAAAGATTGCTTGTGTCTTAAGGCTTGAACTGCATATGTCAATGCTCAGGTGTTGCAGGCTCGGGCGATGAGTGTGTTACCGTCTTGCAAAATGACAAGTAGGAGCAAGTTCTTACGTAAAGAGTGAAGGTGATGAGAATAGAAGTCCCGAAAGAGACACTTATTGTTTGTCCAGTGTTTTTTATGAGTTTTTTTATTTGTGTGACACAAGAAAGTGAATTGAAGTCCGTTTCCATGGAATGCGTACTTGCTACTACATTCCAAGATGGAATAATAGAACAAGCACAACAAGTAAGGAGAATTTATCCAAGACTTGTTTCCAAGGGTTAGGGCCTAAGCTCACTAACTTGTTGAACTTCTTAGATGTTTTAGTGATTAAAAATGAAGAAGTATTTTTTTAGGATTTTCTTGATGAAGATAACCTCATGATAAGAATTGTGCATCATGCTAGACAAATGTACTATTCCAAGATGGAATGAATACATATGCCTCATGGAATAATGCTATTGCACAAGAGGTCACTTATTTCTTTATGAATGTTTTTTAGGTTTTTGTTTTGAGATGAGAAAGAGAAGAACCAAAGGAGCAAAAACGTAAAAGTCTAATGGGGAAAGACTAAACCTAAAGTTATCATGCAAAGATGGTCCTAAGGTTAGTGAGGTTTGAACTATCCTAAGAAAGAAAAAGAATAGAAGAGAAGAGGAGAAGAAAGTTAGAGAACAACTTACTCCTCTAAAGGAGATAAGTTGCTTCTAAAGGGGGAAAAGAGAAGTTGAATTACATGATGGCATAAGGCACGTCAATAATCACAAAATAAAAAGCAAAGTAAAATAAAGAGATGAAGAGTTGAAATGTGGATAACATCCACACTTCACTTACCCTTGCACCTACAAATGTTAGCAAAATTTCCAGCACATATTCAACACATCAATCAAATGCTAACATATAAACACAAATCATGGAATTAACATGTTCAAAGTTTCAAGAAAACAAAAGCATTAAACATGCCAAGCTTTAAAAATACATGAATCCACGTGTCGAGGAAATGAAAGCATGCATCAACTAGCAAGCAAACTACCCTGAACAAACATATAAAATGATCACACAATGATCCATGATGATTACAACAGGTATGAGAAGCAAACAAACTCAAAACAACCCAAAACATCCATTATGACTCAGTGTTAACCGGTTAACTAAAAGCGTTAACCGGTTAACCAACCTAAACCTTCAGCAAATAAGTCAGAAAACAGACACGTTAACCGGTTAACCTATAGCGTTAACCGGTTAACACTGTGCGAACAACAACAAATTCCTGCAGAAAAAAGGCAGTCCAAACCAGCTTATTTCAAATAATCCACCAACAGTCCAACAATCAATTATGCACGGGATAATAAGATCAATTCACATTAATCAAACACAATTAGGTTCATGAACATTAACATGTAGATCCAATCACAAATCAACCAAGCAAAACAAACAATTAGCACAAGCACATGGTGGATCTACAACACAAGCATGCAAATAAGCTAAAAACAGAGATGGATATGAACTTAACCAACCTACAAAGCTGAGATATGCTTTGGTAAATGTTGTTTAAGCTGGAAATAGTGAATCACGCGGAAAACTTCGAAGATCCGGTGCTATTCTTCACACACAATGCAAAATAAATGCAAGCAAAGGATCTTGATGCAAGAGCTTAGTTCCAAAAGCACTTCTAACCACCAGATCAGATCTGAACCAGTAGTAAAACCAGAAAATTGATGCAAAGAAGCTATGGATGAAGGTCTAGTTCCAAGATCAACAAACTTCAGTGTAAAGTTTGATGATTTTCAAAGAAGAAGAACTTTGAGTGATTTGGAAATTGGGAGACAAAATGAGAGAATAGTGAGAGAGTAGTGAAAATTCAGAAATGAAAAGTGTGAATTATGAGAGTCTTTTTTCTTGGTTTGGAGGGAAATGGGATAAATAGCCTCTAGGTTTGGGGCCCAAAAATTTGGTTTGGAGTCCAAAAAAATGGTTTGGGGTTAGCTTAGAAAGGTGATTAGGATCTAGCTTTGGAATTAGGCTTGGTAAACTCTCTAGATCCTTCTCCATAATCCCAATTAATTCACAAGAAATAAAATCAGAAAAATGAAAAATGGAGCCAAAAACAAGCATGCTGAACTTGCTGGAAAATTCAAATTTTCGTAGCTGTTAACCGGTTAACCAAAAGCGTTAACCGGTTAACGCATGAAAATTTTGAATTTTCCCTCCTTTTGGTGGGAAACCCCAAGAACACATATGCGCCAACCATTCCAATCTTAACTTGATTCTCCATCCTCTTAGGGCTTTGACCATGATACAGAGTTTGTACAAAAGGTCCTGTGAGCTTTCTGCCAGGTCACCAGGCTCTTGACTTTGACTTGCAGAAATCGCGAGTTCCCGGATGATTGATCATATGCTTTATGCTAGAACATGTGAGTGTTATGCTTCATCTTTCTATGCAAAAATGCTAAGGATATGACATGCTTATGATGCTTATGATATGATGATGATGCTAAAAAGAAGAGGGCAAATTTGGGGTATTACAACTGCCCCTATTCAAGCAACTGTTAATCTGAAAAGGACGATAGCACGGGCTATCGACCGTTCATAATAAACTGTGGTTGAATACCAAGAAAACCTGAAATTTGCACTATGCTAGGGAATCGAACCCAAAATATCGTGTTTCCCCTTTAAGAGTCAATCCTATTACCTAATTGTTTATGTTTCTTTGGGTGTTTATCTGTTTGCTGCTATGTGCTTTAGTTTAGCTTTACTGTTTTCATTTACAATTTTTACATCTTTACTTTACAACATTTATTTACAGATTTAAGTATTTATTTTCATGCATCATATTACTGGACTGTCTGGACTGTGTTGGTTTCCATTTTTTCTGTGGGATGGGAGTTACTGTGAGATAAGCCAACTACCCGACTTGAGTGCACCATAGGATTAACATGGACAGACATTGTACTCCCATGATATCTCACCTTGATGAGCGGCGATGTGTTCTACACCCAGATTGCGACCGTCTTGGAACTATTATGTGTATGGGTTCTTCCCCACTTCAGGGTACGACCTTGATAGTTATTTGCATCTGGTGATTGATCTTCGAGGACCTTAGTGGAAACACCATTCTTCAGTGATGACAGTGGCATACCACATTTATTGGCAAATCCACTCGCATCTGAGGGCCCATTGGGAACTCTCATAGGATGGCACAGTTCTCTCATAGGAATCCAGTTAAAGAAAATTGTTTGTATGACGATAGTACTGTATCCCAAGGGCTGAATATACTATTGTTTCTCGATTCAGTGCTTGAAGCTGGGGACTTATGAGGGATGCTTATTTCCTTGGACTCAGTTGAGACCTCCCTGAGTAGTACATAATGCCAAACCGATTCCCCAATTTGCTCATGAGCCATTTCTCGGAGATGGTAAACGTATTATTATTGCTCGGCTTTGAGAGTCCATGATGTTGACCCGAGTAGCAAACCCGTGAGATGGGAGGGGTTTACAGGTTTGCACGAACCCTAAAACTTCCAACATACCCACTTTGCTAGTATTGTTCAGTATAGTGATCTGGTTCTCTGTTTCCTTGGTTCTGAGATCTAGGATTCATGTTCAGAGAAACTGTTATTGTGATGTTGTGACCCTGCACTGACACATGAATATATGATTGACACATCACAAACATGCCACCGATCACATGTCTTTCCTTGCATAAGCATCATGATGTCGCTCCCACCAAAATGACACCTGGTCAGAAGGGGTGCAGACGCGAACGGTCGGCGAAAGGAGGTGAGAACACGCAAGGGTGAACTCAGAAGACTAGAGTCGCCAGCTAGGCATTTTTATCCCGAAGGAAAGGTAATGCTGCATAAACCTAAGAAAAGATATGGATAAAACGGTCGCGAACCAGAGAGACTGAGAAAGGGGGTTGGTTACAACCTGGGAAGGTATTAGCACCCAGATTGTCCGCCGTACTCGACGGGATCCACGCTTAAAAGATTTGTGTTTTAAAGGGGTAGTGTCAGTGCAATTTGTGTATCAAAGCTGGAAAGAATGCAAGTGTCAGTGTAAAAGAAATGTGAAATGTACAAGTGAAGTGTCAGTGTAAAAACAAGAATGAAATGCTCAAGACTATGAGGCTCAAAGAATAAAGCTGAAAGAGGGGGGAATATACAGAGACTTTTGTTCGATAATTGTTAAGTTATGCCTACGTATCCTCTCGTGCAATGAGGAAGTCAGAACACCGTAGTTCGACCCAAAGAGACTGAAAGATGGATTGACTTGTGAACTGCTTACTTGTCTATGCTCAAGTGTATGACCTGTCTGGCTCAGGTGCAAACTGTCTTGCATTAGACGGAAGAAGCAAGTTCTCGTTTGTGAGTGAATGAGATGAGAAAAGAATCCCGGAGGAGACGATTATTGTTTGTTTTTGTGTTTTCAATCTTTTATTGCTTTTGGAAATTTGTCATAAGAAAATGAGCTTAAGCCTAAGCCAATGGGTTAGTAAACTCATCACATCCTCCCTCTGATTAGGGGTAATGAGAATACCTTAAGTGTGAAGTAAGCACCTCACACTTAATCACCATGGTGTAGGATTAAGATCATTAACCTACTTGTAATTATTTAGATGTTTTTGTTATTTTTGTTTAGTGTTAAGTAATGAGTTTTAGCCATAATCAAGGATTTAATGGACTCATTACACCATCCTAATAGAAGGATAATAGATGAGAACACTTAAGCTGAGAAAGACTCCTCAACTTAATCCATGATTAGGGATTAACCTCATGACAAAACAAGGCCTTTATTAAATGGATTTTAGTTAATGATAAGATGAAGAAGTGGATTTTATGATTGGTAAGACAACTTGAGGGGGACTTGTCCATTAACACTAGGGTTAGTCCTTCTTAACCAATTAAGGAAGAATTAGAACCCTAATGCAAGGCCCAAGTTACAAGCTTGATGTCTTGATGATTATTAAGTGAGTTTATTAAAGGATTTAAACACATTAAGGGTTTAACACTTAGGATTAAAGTTATACACTCCATCCTAATAGAAGGATGCAGGCATAAGCTTAATCACAAAGCCTTAAAACCTTTAGGGTTTAGTCCTTGATTATGAGGTGAGGAGAGAAGACTCAAAGATGACACAAAGGTAAAACTAGTGGGGGGACTAATCAAACCCTAATTTTTATCATGCTTGGTTGTTCCTAGGGTTAATGAGGTTTGCAAAGGGATCTTCAGAGAAACCACCAGGAAGGAAGCAGATGAAAGGAGCAAGAAGCAGAGAGAAGCAAAAAAACTTGCTTCACTTAAGAAGTCAAGTTGCTTGAAGAAAGAAGGTAAGAGAGCAAGAGCATGAATGAGCAAGCTCACTCTAAAACACATACAAAATGCAACAAAGAAAGTATGAAAGAGATGAAAAGAGATTGTGAGAAGTGAAGGCAAATTCACTTCTCAAAACAACTTACCACCTGAAAAGTTAGCACAAGAAATGAAATGCAATGCAAAGGAGATGAAATGTCATGATGCAAACCAAAACCAGAAGCATAAACATGATGTTAATGATGCTAAGAGATGATGCAACCACATGACAAAAGATGAGAATGATCATACAAGGACATGGATGCAGATGAAGCATGCTTTAAAACCATGAATGTACATGAAAAGTTATGAAATGCAATGGACATATAACATGGCAAATGAAATATGAAATGATCAAACATGATTCTAATATGTCCTAAGATGTATTATGAATCATGTGGATGCACAAAATGTCATGGCAAGTCATTGGATGCAAGCAAATGAGAAATGGATGCAAAGGGAAGGCACAAATTAGGGTTTATGATCAACACACAAAGCAAAATTCAAAACCAGAAGCATATGTCATGATAAAAAATTGAAAATGCAATCAAAGATACCCTAAAACTACACAAGCTCACTGCCCAAAGGAGAGGATCCAACTCTTAACCTAGTGAAAGTTATGAATTTCCTAAGTTGGCTAGGGTTTTAAGGTACCTCATCAAGAAAAATGCAAAACAAAATGAAAATGCAAGATCAATTCAAACCAATTTTATCCTATAAACTACATGCCATGAAGGGTGCAATGCAAGAAGAACCATCATCAAACTCTCAAAGGTTGGGCAGAAAGGATTTTTCAAAGTTTGCACAAAAATATTGCCTTAAAATGAATTTAATTCCAATGAAAATGATCAAAAGGCATCAAGAACAAAAAAGAAATTTGGTTTGAGAGTTGGATAATGTTTCTAAATGTTTCTAAATGCAATGTGAATTTTTTGGTGATTTTTAAATGCCTAAATGTATTTTTAATTAATTAATTTTCATGAACTAATTAAAAATAAACATTTAAATATTTTAAAAATACTTTTTATGTGCAAAAAATAAAATAAAAATCATTTTCTGATTAAGAAAAATATTTGAAACAAAAATGCAAAGGCAAATATTTTTAGGATTTTTCTAACTATTTTAAAATAAATATGAAAGATAAATGAATAAAAATGAAATAAAAATGAATTTAAATGGAAAGTATGCAGGATCCAAGGCTGAGATTCAAAGTTATTTGGAGGGAGTTGACTGGCGCGTGAATGAGTGGTCCAGATTGCTTCTGACTAATTAATTTTAATTAAACTAATTAATTGAAGATTAGGGTTTAATGACTGATCCTGGCCATCCAAACGCGCGGGAGTCAATGCTAGTCAACCCAATCCACGGTCCAAATTCAAACTAAACCCTAAACGTGATTAATGCCCTAATGACATTCAGGTCACCGGAGAAGAGCTCCGGTCGTCTTCTCCGGTGACATCCTTCCCTGAAAATTCCAAACTCACTCCCTAGGTTATTTCTGGAGCTCTAAAGCTCCAGATCACTTCCTCTCACTTCCCTAAACTCATCCCTGACCTTAAAAACAATTTATTTCTCACCATTAACAAGATTCGAAGCAAGAAACAAAAATGGCAGAAATTTCAGACAAGTCATACATGCTCAAATCTTCATCATTTTCAAAAGTAAAAGGTTCAATGCACTCAGGGAATCAAACTTAACAAGTTGAGAACTTAAAATAGAGCTTCTAGAAAAAATAAATTTCGAAGCTACCTGATATGAAGCTTTCAGTTTGGAGCTTTCAGACTGCCTCCTTGCTTCAGAATGGCTCCAATGATCTTCTTGAGGAAGCTTTGAAGCTTGGTTGGAGTTTAGAGTGGCTAGTTTATGAGATTGATTCAGTTCAGTTCAAGAGGGGGAAAAAATCGTATTTGGTGTATGATGGCTTTCAAGGCAAAGTAAGGGGTGGTTTGTGATCAGTGATGCATTCTAAGATGAATGGTGGAAGAATTTTTAAGTTTGAGTTGCTGAGTTGAGAGATTCGATAGAAAATGCAAAGGGAGGGATTTTTGTGTATGCTGACTTGTGTGTGTCCTCAGGCTTGCCTCTTGTGTGGTTTTAGTTTCATTTTGTCCACCTATCAAACTGTGATAGGGCAGAGAGTTGGTGGTGGCACAGGCTGATTGGTATGAGAGTTTTTGCAAAAAGTCAAGTCTAGGTGTAAGAGAGGTATGGGTAAATGGTAGGCCAAGGACAAAGGGGTGTCCTGCGCAGCAAGGATTGAGGATAGCCATAGAATCAGTCTTGAGGCCAATTAGCAAGTGGATTAGGGTTTGTATGAGGTTTTGCAACTTTGTGATCTTTTGGCCCTTTTGTGATTACTTGAAGCATAAGTCATGAAAATGGACAAGTCTTTGATGCAATCTGATTTTTAGGCATTGGTTTATGTTTGTGCAAAGGTTAGAAGTCCATTTGAAGTCACATAAAGGCTTGGCATGAGGTTTTGCAACTTTGCCTCTTTGGTACAAAAGTGAAAATTATGTGATTTTTCCCAACTTTGGCAAGCCATAACTTTTGATCCAAAATGAATTAGAATGAGTTCTTGTAATTTTTGAAAAGGGAATGATCCATTCTACAACTTTAATGACCAAAGTTTTCTCATTTGAAGCATTCTTGAATCAAAAAGAAAGGGTTGAAAAACTTTCCCAAAATGGCAAGTTTTCATTACAAGTCACTTTCCCAAAAAGGCAATTTTGCAAATGGCTTGAAATTCTTCAATTTTGTGAACTTCTAACATCTTCTATGATCAAATAAAGATCATACACATTCAAAATGATGGAGAACACCCCTTGGTTGGGTCATTGGGGCCCTCAGATGCCCTGATTTTGCACTGACTTGCTCAAGAAGTCAACTCTTGATTAGATGCCTTCCGCATGGAATTTCTTCATGAAACTTGATATGCATGATTCTTATAACATATAGAGACCAATAGAAACAAGAATGACCAAATAATTTGGAGTTATGGCCTTTGAAACTAAAACCCTAATTCTAAGTCATCTCTGCAGTTAAACTTGGCTCTACTTCCATGCCATTCTCAGTTCTTGTGATTATTTGACTTTCTTGACTTTGTGGGGATATGATATGATGCTTGGACATACATGGACCCCTTTGAAGTGATTGATGACCCTTGGAGTAGCTCACATGGCTCTTGGATGGCTCAGATCACAAACCCTAGGTGCAGATGACTTTGAATCAATGCAGTGAAGCAAAAATGGTGGTATGAGATGCTATGATTGAACTTATGCATATGGAAAGATCACAAGCCATGGTAAAATGGGTGAGGGAAAATTTAGGGTGTTTACAGCTGCCCCTATTCAAACATGAGTTAGCCGTGCAGGATGTAAGCAGCGGCTTAACAGGCAAACAAGATAACTTGTGGTTGAATACCAAAAGACAGTCCAAAATTTGCACTCACAGAATGAAGAAGAAAAGGGATATAAATTATAAAAGAAAATAAAGTATAAATATAAAGTGCGGGCGACGGAGGACGACCGTCGAGCAGAGGACGACTGCTGGGGAAAGAGCAATGACGAGGACGGCCGACATGCTGGGGATGTGAGAGATCGTGATGGGGGACGGCCATCTAGTAAAGTTATAAGACTCTCTGGGGATTATAGGTAAATGAAATAAACAATGAGGTACGGTCATCAAAAGGTGAAGGACGATCACCTAGCAGGGGATGACTGCTCTGTTGGGGATAAGATGAGGGACGGTCATCTAAGGTGAAGGACGATCACCTGGCAGGGTATGGCTGCCGAAAGTATCACGACATAGGACGAATGTCGGATAAAAAAGGTCGACGATGGGGACGGCCATCGGATAAGCATGATGAAGGACGATCATCAAGAGGTGAAGGACGATCACCTAGCAGGGTACGGCTGCTCTCGGGGTTTATCATGACATAGGACGAATGTCAGATAACAAGATCAACGATGGGGACGACCATCGGATAAAATGATGAAGGAAGATCATCAAGAGGTGAAGGACGATCACCTAGCAGGGGACGGCTGCTGAAGGTATCACGACATAGGACGAATGTCGGATAAGAAGGGGTTCTAATGAATAGAGACTCCACTGGGGGTTGATGAAGGACAATCATCAAAAAGGTGAAGGACGATCACCTGGCAGGGTACGGCTACCGCAAAGGTATCATGACATAGGACGAATGTCAGATAAGGAAGGAAATAGTTTAACAAGTCTTGTTGGGGACTTCGCTGGGGAAAAGTAAACACGGACGAGTGTCTACATCCAAGAAATGAAGGGTATACGTGTTTGGGCACTGTGTATAGACTAAAGATGCGGACGAGCATCCTTAAGACTATGATATGGACGAGCATCAGGTAGAAACAAACACTGACACACGTTCAGAGATGATGATACGGACGAGTATCAACTGGTTAACAAAGAACACGGACGAGTGTCGGCTCTGAGGGGACTCTTCTGGGGAATAATAGACACAGGCGAGTGTCTAAATTCTAAAAGAGGTAAAAGTATCTGACATTGTGTATGGATTAAAGATGCGAACGAGCATCCTTAAGACCATGATACGGACGAGTATCAGTAGAAACAAACGCTGACACATGTTCAGAGATGATGATACGGACGAGTATCAACTAGTTAACAAAGAACACAGACGAGTTTTAAGAAAGATAAGTGGTGTATACAAGATTCGGACGAGTATCTGTAGGAGTATGAGTAGCAAGTATGAGTAAGACACGGACGAGTGTCTATCTTGCTGTGGAGAGAGCATGACACGGACGGGTGTCTGAAAAAGTGTATTATAAACAAGTGTATGGTTTCTGAAGTGTTTGGGTAACTATGCTGGGGAAAGTGACACGGACGGGCGTCAAGGAATGGTGTATATATGTATCTGTGAGTGCAAAGGGGACACTTTGGCTTTCTGCTGGGGACATGACACGGACGAGTGTCAGGAAGCATCTGTATCTTTAGGGAAGATGCCTTGGCTCTCTGCCGGGGGATCTGGGTAGTTTTTCTGTATATCATTGATGGATTGTTTGATTCAGAACATGGCTTATGATCATGCAATATGTTTGATTTTTGCCGTAATGCTCCGTATTAGACGGAATGCTACGCTCTGTGGGGAAAATATGATGCGCATGCCATGATTATGCAAAGATAACGATCCGGGATTCGGATCCCGTTGCTTGTGAAGATCTCTGGCTGATCTGCTTGAAGTGTATATCCCAGCTGGGGATGAGATCATTGGTAGATCTGATAAGATGTGACTCTGCATGGGGGAGTAAGTCATTGATAGACCCGTCTTGGTAGTGAGGGACTCAGCTGGGGTTTGTAGAAGCTTTATTCACTCTGTTGTGGTTTCTTCACGCGTTGCTCTTCCGGGTAGAGGTTGACACTCTGTGGGGAGATGGTTCCCTGGCTTTTGTACTTGGCTGAGGAGGAATAATAAATGGCAACTCAGATGGGGAGAAAGCACTTCCGGTGCTAATTGGGAGATAGGCTGAGTAGATAATGATTTGCCAGCTTGTTGGGGTGAAGCTTTCATGCCCCATGTTGTGCTTTGAATACCTGCAATCCTGTAAAGACAAAGAAATGCACAAGTTCCCCGAGGCATCCCTTACAAGTTCCCCGAGGCATCCCTTACCGAATTCCGTCATAGGAGTTTAGACACTCCTGGGAGTAAATATATTTCCTGCAGGCACGTATTTTCAGAAGGGAAACATCTGTATTTATGCGATCAATATCTCAAAGCCATCAGACATTTTTGCAAATGAGAATAAAATGTACGAGATGAATCATGACTGAAAATCTGATTTTATTAATTTGTGCCCTGAATTGGCAAGATACAGTCATAGAAACAAATCCCCTGAAATTAGGGAATCGTTACAAATTGAAAAACAAAAAGGTGCTGGTGTTGCACCCCAAAATTTGCCCTCACAATACAAGACTTTGTGTGCTAAGAAGGTTCACAAGGTTCACAATACTTACAAGACCTTTCATGAGGTTCATGAAGTTTACAAAACACTTTATGAGGTTCACAAGGTTCACAAGATTCACAAGGCTTACAAGACCTTTCATGAGGTTCATGAAGTTTACAAAACACTTTATGAGGTTCACAAGGTTCACAAGACCTTTCATGAAGTTCATGAAGTTTACAAGATACTTTATGAGGTTCACAAGGTTCACAAGATCCACAATACTTACAAGACCTTTCATGAGGTTCATGAAGTCTACAAGACCTTTCATGAGGTTCATGAAGTCCACAAGACACTTTATGAAGTTCAAAAGGTTCACAAGATCTCCTATGAGGTTCACAAGGTTCACAAGACATTTTATGATGGTTCACAAGGTTCACAAAGTTCACAAATAGTCAGAAGAATTGACAATTCCCTCAGACAATGCACCTCCTAAGCAGTGCATCCAAAACTAGGGTTTTGACTTTAATTAGGCTAAATGAATTTCCAAGACTTCAAGTGAGCTTCATAACATCTTATATGTGTGTAAGAACCCCCATGACAAGTTTCAAAACTTTTCTCAAAGGTTTGCTCAGGCAGATGATCAGATAGGTCAAAATCAGTCAAAGCAGTTAAAAAGTCAAACTGTGGTCAACTGTGGTCAAACCAAAGTCAAACTTCATGATTTTTTGCCAACATCAAGTATATGAAGTAAAATTCATCATTTGATCAAGGGTTGATCATGATTCATCAAGGAGATTTCAGATCATCAAGAATCAGGAGTTTCTAAATTAGGGTTTCCTCAGTAAAAGTCAATTGAACTTTGACCAGCCATAACTTTCACATGCTTCATCACCAAGTCTCCATCCAAAGCTAATTTTGAAGGAAATTGAATTCTCTACAACTTTGTGTCTCACAAGCCAAGCCCAAAAATGCTTCATTTGGAAGGTATGAGCTAAGACATTATAGGTCCTTTTGAAAGTCAACAAAAAGTCAACAACTTCAAAAGGGCATAACTTGAGAATGGTAAATGATATGAACATGAAACCAGTGGGGTTGGTTAGAGGACTCTTCAAGATTTCCAAAATGTCCAAGAACACCCTCATAGCATTAAAATTGAAGGATGTGAGCCCTTGCAAAGTTGGGAAATTTTTGGTTGGTTTATGAAGAAAATGGAGGTCTAAAACCAATTTTTTCTAAATGGGCTTGCCATATGATGACCCAATCCATACTATGACCTCATGCACGATCCAAGTCAACAAAAATCAGATTTTTTATCATTTTATTTTTATTTATTTTGATTTAATTCATTAAAAATCATTTTAAATTAAAATAAAATATAAAAGTCAAAGATTAAAAAAAGATTAAGCTTCTAGAAATTCATAAATATGATTGGAATTAAAGTGGTAAGAGGATCATGATGATTGTCCTAAAATAGCAAGTGTTTATGCAAAAATATTTGATTTTTAAAGCTTATCTTTTTGAATCTTTTTGGATCAAACTTTTCACACAAGCATCAATCTTTTCTGACCTAATTGATCATACTATAAGTACATGAGGTAACCCTAACAAGTGCACACGAATTCCAGCCTCAAAAGTGTAAGTTTCATATTTTCAAAAACCTCTCCAAAACTCAAATTCGGTTTCCCTTCTACAAGGCCTTTGAAGGTATTTGAAGGACATAAGAGTGATCCCTGGACATCACTGAATCATTACCAATCATTATTTGCATCAAAAACCTCATGAATTGCATAAACCGAATGAACATTGTTCTTGTTTTCTTCATTTTTCGATTTCATTAATTTGTTCATTATAAACTGTTTTTGTGCCTATAATCTGGTTTGTTATTGCATAAGGATGATTTCTGGGCAGGTGAATTGAAGTTTGGATGCACGAATGCTTAGACACCATTATTAGGGTTTCTTCGGCCAAATTGGGATTCAACGATTGAGCCAATATAAATAATTTCTAAAGACATAGGATGATTGCAAATGTTGTCTGGAATTCAATGATGGTTTCAATTTTGTGAAACTTTACTGTTTTGTCGATGTTTGAGTTTTATATGGTTTGCTGCAATTTAAATTTCGCAGGAAATGTTGTAGGAAAATTCGCAGCAAAAGTTGCAGGGCTTGAGGAAGAAGATGATCTTTTGCACGCGTGTTTCATAATTCAAAAGTTTGTTTAAAAATATTATGTATTATTTCTGTTTGTATTTCACAAGCTTGTGCTTGTCCTAGTGGTAAAGCAGACGCGCGTATTGTTGGAGGGCTGGTGTTCGAATCCTGGCTCCAACCAGTTTTTATTATCTTTCCATTCTAATTGCAGCCTTAATATATTATGAATTAAAGTGGTTATATCAACAGGTTCGCTCTCCCAGCTGGAATGGTTAAGATGCTTGTGTGATATTGTGAAGGTCCTGGGTTCGATCCCCCCAGGCCTTTTGCTTTTTCTTTCTTTTTTGTGATTTTTCAGGAATAACACAACAAAACCAATTCAACCCCCCCTTTACTGCCTGCGCGCGCGTTGGCCTGGTGGTAGAGATTGCTGGCCTGAGTATTTGCAAGCAAAGTGTGCTGGGTTCAATTCCCAGCCAGGTAAGTTTCAGTTTTTATTTATTTAATTGTTTTGTTAATTATTTTATTGTTAATCAAATATAATCATGTTTAATATATATATTTAAATGATTCTAGGAAAATAATATGTAAATGTTTTATATTTTCTAAGAAAAAACTTCTAATTTATTTTTCTAAATTCTAAACCTAGTTTTTATTATTATGTATTTAAAATAAAAAATATGTATATATTTATTTAGTTATTAAGTTAATATATTAGAAACCCTAATTTATTTATTTTTTTAAAAAAAACCTAAAAAAACTTATTCTTTTCAAACCCTAATTTTCTTCTTTTATTATTTATATTTAAAATTCTTGAGTTAATTTTTGTTAATACATAAATTGTTTATAATTTAAATTTTTGTACATAAATATGTTTAAAAATTAAAATGCTTAATTTACTTTTATAATATGAAAATATTCTCTAATTGTTTAGAATTTAATTTTTGCATGTAAATAATTTTATTATATGTTTAAAAATATGTAAAAATTGCTAATTTAATTTTAATAATTATAATTTATTTTTCATAATATGCTCATAATTGATTTAATTTTATAATTTATACATAACTTCAAATTTTATAATAATTAATATAATTGTTCATATTTTTTTATTAACCATTAAAATTTTTGTTTATTATAATACTTTTGCTTATTTCATTATTATTATTAATCATGTTTATTACTAACCCCATTTAATTTAGTGTTATTTTATTATTTTTATTATTTTCACTAACCCAATTATAATTGCTTATTTATTTTGTTTATTAATATTTTGCTTATTTAAATTGCTTTTTATCATTATTATGTAATTGCT
This sequence comes from Lathyrus aphaca, assembly GCA_963966055.1. NCBI lineage: Eukaryota > Viridiplantae > Streptophyta > Magnoliopsida > Fabales > Fabaceae > Lathyrus > Lathyrus aphaca. The sequence continues at coordinate 283,968,769 of OZ014522.1, read as the reverse complement.
CCTGGATGTAATATTTTATAATGTTTAAAATTATTTATTTTATGCCATGGTTAGTAAATAGGGAGTGTAACATGTATGTTTATTTAAAATTAATTTAGATCACTGGAATTTAAAGATAAATATTAAATTGCACACTCACACACGTAAGTCGATCTTTGATCGCCATCTCACTTCCTTAGGGTTACCTCTCATTGTTGCCCAATCAAAAGGTCAAGTAGGGTGTATAAAGCAAAAAGTCTCTCAAAATAAAGTCATCTAGTCCCTTAACAATAAAAGATCAAGTCCCTTTTGAATGTTGCCTTCGTAATGATCTTGTCCCTTTTGAATAAAGATGACGGTCCCTCCAAAATTGCTTAATACACCCCACAGTTGCCTACATTAATAGATGACCCTCACTTGTCCCTCACATCCAAGGTAATGACTACCTATTCCTTAATAATAGGGATAGTCTTACCATTTAAAGGATTCAAGAACAGAAAGACTTAAACTTTAGGTTAGGTTTCTCATAGTTACTTGCTCACTATTCAAAAACTTTTCAAACACATCACAATTTCAAACAATTTTCAAACACAAGTTTTTTACGCATCCGTACATGGATCATTATCAAACTCTTATGAAAATTTCTATTCACACACTTCACATTTTCAAAAACATTTTAAAGTGAGCTAAGTAACTAAGAGCCCATGGATAACCATGGATGTAAAGGGTGCTAATACCTTCCCTTTACATAACCTACCCCCCGGACCCAAAAATCTTTTAAAAGGTCTTTCCTGTTCTTTTCTGCCTTTCCTTTGGATAAAATAAAAGTCGGTGGCGACTCTTGCTATCCGCAACATAACTAAAAGTCAGTTCTCCCACCGTGTTACAGCTGGCAATGTTGATGATACTCCAAGGAGCTTCCCTTTGCTATGACTCGTATGACATTTGACGTTCTTCTCGTCTTGCTTTCTGAAGAAGGCTGATTCTGAAAGAAGCTTGATCCTTTCGAAGCTTACCAAGTCATAAGTGATACAGATGAATTCAGAATGCGGTTGTTCGCTTATTCCCTTATTTTGCGCGGATCGCCCTTTCGAGTTTTCAATCCACCGGGATACCCTTTTTTGCCTGAGTTGTCCAATGCGACTTTTCAACTCAGCGGGTGTACATTTTTTATTTATTTTCCCTTATTTTTGCCCGAGTCTTTTATTCTGTTTTTTGACTCGCCGGGATGCCCTATTTTTGCCTGGACTTGCATTCTGTTTTTATGTCCAGCGGGTCATTTTTATGCGAAGTATTTTTTAACTACATCTGAATTCACAGGGGACAGGAAGTCTTCACCATCCATAGTGCTGAGCATCAGTGCTCCACCAGAGAAAACATTCCTTACTACGAATGACCCTTCATAGTTTGGGGTCCACTTGCCCCTGTGGTCTGTATGAGGAAGGAGAAGTCTTTTCAGCACAAGATCTCCTACTTGGTACTCTCGGAGCCTGACTTTCTGATCGAAGGCTTTCTTCATTCTTTTCTGATATAGCTGCCCATGACAGATTGCAGCTAATCTCTTTTCTTCAATCAGATTCAGCTGTTCGTATCGGGATCGGACCCATTCTGCTTCGTTCAGCTTAACATCCATCAGTACCCGTAGGGAGGGTAATTCAACTTCAACAGGTAGGACTGCCTCCATACCATACACAAGATGATACGATGTTGCCCCAGTGGATGTTCTGATTGATGTACGGTACCCATGCAAGGCAAACGGTAGCATTTCATGCCAGTCTTTATAAGTGACTACCATCTTCTGCACAATCTTCTTGATATTCTTGTTAGCTGCCTCCACATTGCCATTCATCTTTGGCCTGTAAGGAGAAGAATAGTGGTGTTGGATCTTGAAGTCCTGGCATAGTTCTACCATCATTTTATTGTTTAAGTTGGAACCATTATCAGTAATGATTCGCTCGGGAATTCCATACCGACAGATAATGTCTCTCTTCAGAAATCGGGCTACCACTTGCCTTGTAACATTTGCATAGGAAGCTGCTTCAACCCACTTGGTAAAATAGTCAATGGCAACCAGGATGAATCTGTGGCCATTTGAAGCAGTCGGTTCGATCTTGCCAATCATATCAATGCCCCACATGGCAAAGGGCCAGGGTGAAGACATCACATTCAGAGGATTGGGAGGCACATGCACCTTATCCGCATAAATCTGGCATTTATGGCATTTCCTGGTGTAGGCACAACAGTCAGCATCCATCGTGATCCAGTAATAACCTGATCTTAGCAACTTCTTGGCCATGGCATGCCCTCTTGCATGGGTACCAAAGGATCCTTCGTGCACCTCGTGCATCAACAAGTCTGCTTCTGTCCTATCAACGCATCTGAGGAGTACCATATCAAAGTTTCTCTTATAGAGGGAACCGTCAGTATTCAGGAAGAAACTACCAGCTAGCCTTCTCAACGTCTTCTTGTAATTGGAAGATGCCCCAGGTGGGTATGTTTGATCCTCCAAGAAGCGCTTAATGTCATGGAACCAAGGCTTATCATCTTTGACAACATTTGCTGCAAATACATATGCTGGTCTGTCAAGTCTGGATACTGAAATCCGAGGCACAAAGTTGGCAGCTTGAACTTTGATCATGGATGAGATGGTAGCTAGAGCATCTGCAAACTGATTCTCGTCCCGAGGGATATACTCAAGCTTGACCGTTGTAAAGAAAGTCAATAACCTCCTTGTATAATCCCGATAAGGTATCAGGTGATCTTGGTGTGTGTACCATTTGCCGTTGGTTTGATTAACTACCAGAGCTGAATCTCCGAACACAGTCAAAGTCTTGATCCTGAGGTCAATGGCTTCCTCAAGACCCATGATACAAGCTTCGTATTCAGCTTCGTTGTTAGTGCAGTTAAAGGTGAGTTTTGCCGAGAAAGGCAGGTGAACTCCCTTAGGTGTAATGAGTACTGCACCAACACCACGACCATTCATATTAACAACCCCGTCAAATATCATAGTCCATTCTTCTTCTGGGTCAGGCCCTTCAGTGTGAACAGGCTCTTCATGATCTTTTGCTTTTATGAACATGATGTCTTCATCAGGGAAGTCAAATCTCATAGGCTGGTAACCATCAATGGGTTGCTCGGCCAGATAATCAGACAATACACTGCCTTTGACGGCTTTCTGAGATGTGTACTGAATGTCATATTCTGTGAGGATCATTTTCCATCTTGCAACCCGTCCGGTAAGTGCTGGATTCTCAAAAATATACTTGACTGGGTCCATCTTCGAGATCAATAAAGTAGTTTGGGTCAACATATACTGCCTTAGTCGGCGAGCAGCCCACGCTAAAGCACAACAAGTTTTCTCGAGCAGTGAATAACGTTGTTCACAGTCGGTAAACTTTTTGCTTAGGTAGTATATTGCATACTCTTTTCGACCAGACTCGTCATGCTGGCCCAGCACACACCCCATTGACTCTTCTAATACTGTCAAGTACATGATTAGAGGTCTTCCTTCAACTGGAGGCATAAGGATTGGAGGCTCTTGTAAGTATTCCTTGATTTTGTCAAAAGCCCTCTGGCAGTCTTCGTTCCACCTGACCGTTTGTTCTTTTCTTAACAGCTTGAACAAAGGTTCACAGGTTGCTGTAAGGTGAGATATGAACCGTGAAATGTAGTTCAATCTACCTAGGAATCCTCGAACTTCTTTTTCTGTCTTCGGTGCAGGCATTTCTTGAATGGCTTTGACTTTGTCAGGGTCAACTTCAATCCCTTTCTCACTTACAATAAATCCCAGCAGTTTACCGGATCGCACCCCGAATGTGCATTTGTTGGGGTTCAACTTCAGCTGGTACTTCCTCAGACGCTTGAATAACTTCAACAGATTTACCAAATGGTCTTCTTCTGTGAGGGACTTGGCAATCATGTCATCCACATAACATTCAATTTCTTTATGGATCATGTCGTGGAATAATGTTACCATAGCCCGTTGATAAGTTGCACCAACATTCTTCAGTCCGAATGGCATCACCTTATAACAGAATGTGCCCCAGGGTGTGATGAAAGTTGTCTTTTCCATGTCTTCAGGTGACATCTTGATCTGATTGTATCCTGAAAATCCGTCCATGAAGGAGAACACCGAAAACTGAGCCGTATTATCAACCAATACATCAATGTGAGGTAATGGGAAGTCATCTTTCGGGCTGGCTCTGTTCAGATCCCGGTAATCCACACACATCCTCACCTTGCCGTCTTTCTTAGGCACAGGTACAATATTAGCAACCCACGCCGGATAACTAGTCACAGCAAGGAAGCCGGCGTCCCACTGCTTTTGTACCTCTTCTTTTATCTTCATTGCCATATCTGGTCGACTACGACGCAACTTCTATTTTACTGGTGGGCAATCTTCTTTCAGAGGCAACTTGTGCATGACAATGTCAGTATCCAACCCTGGCATATCCTGATAAGACCAAGCAAAAACATCCACATACTCTCGAAGCATATCAATCAGTTGTTCTTTCACTGAGCCTTGTAGGTAGGCTCCAATCTTAACCTCTTTCACGTCTTCTTCCGTACCAAGATTAACCGTTTCGATCTCCTCCTGAGGAGGAGTGATAACCTTCTCCTCTTGCCTTAACAACCTGGCTAGCTCTTCAGGAAGCTCATAATCTTCTTCAACCCCTTCATCAGCTTGATTGATTGGATTGTCAAAGTCATACGAAGTCATAGCAGTGTTGTTGTCGGTGCAGTCTGGAAGGCACTTTCTGCAAGGGTTTAGATTGGTTTATTTTAGTGATCAATTTTATCTTATTTAGCAAAAGTGAAATGAAATTTTCATTTTGGAAAACATTGCATTTTATTTTTGTACAAAAAGAAAGATGAAAAACAGTGAGCGGAAAAGGAAAAGACTCATTTGCAAAAGATGTCCGATATTCATTGATTGATCTGTTTGCACAAAATTACAAGATGGCCCGATTACAAAATGAGTCTTGACATCTTGGGCAAGATGCAAGACTTGATGCATGCTTAAAAATACAGGAAATAATAATTACTCTGCAGGAGTAACCCTTATAATTTCCAGGGAAGACCAGTTAAGGACTTGGCTCCCCGGGATCCTTGGACGTATCCAGCTCTCCAGGTTGCGGTCGCTTTCCTCCTCGTCTTCCAAGTTGTTTACAACATCCGGGGTGAGCATCCCCCCGCTAACAAAATTGGTCTTCTTTACAGCCTCTGATTGATCTTGTTGAGTTGGTTTGTAACCCAACCCAAATCTGTCCTCCTTCTTCTCCACGGGCAGCAGCTTGCCCCAGCCTTGGGCAGTACCCTCTTCAACAACCTTCCGGGCTTGCTGATAAGACGTCATAGAGGTTCCCAGTATAGCAGATGCTTCATTAATGTTCAGGGCCTCAAACACTTGGCTCATAGTTTCATGGATTGCTCCGTCCATTTCAATGTACTTATACGTAGCCAGATGGCTAACAAAGATGTCTTCTTCTCCACAGATGGTGATGATCTGTCCTTCCCATTCGAATTTCAGCTTCTGGTGAAGGGTAGACGTAACAGCGCCAGCGGCATGGATCCAGGGTCTACCCAACAAACAACTGTAGGCCGGCTGAATGTCCATCACATAGAAGGTAGTTTTGAAGGTTTGCGGGCCAATCATCACATGCAGATCAATCTCTCCAAGAACTGATCTTTTGGAGCCATCAAATGCTCTCACCACCAAATTACTTGGTCGTAGTGCCAAGCCATCATACTCCAGCTTCACCAAGGCTTTCTTTGGTAGAACATTGAGTGAAGACCCAGTGTCCACCAGTACATGAGATAGAACAACACCTTTGCATTCCAAGGTGATATGTAAAGCCTTGTTGTGGTTACGTCCCTCTGTTGTTAAGTCAGCATTGGTAAAGCCCAGTCCATGACTGGTATTGACATTTGCCACCACAGTTTCTAGCTGGTTAACAGTAATCTCCTCTGGCACGTATGCTGTGTGCAGGACTTTCAATAATGCATTCCTGTGAGCTTCAGAACACATCAACAGTGATAATATGGAGATTTTTGAGGGAGTTTGGTGAAGCTGATCCACCACTTTGTAATCACTTCTTTTGATGATTCTCATAAACTCGTCTACATCTTGCTCAAAATATGTCCTCTGAGTTTCTTTGACAATGGGCTCTTCAGGTACCACACTCTTTCCTTTTGCTTTGGCAGCAGCTTCGGCTTCAGCATTAGGTCTTTGCAATTGTGAGGCAAAGAGGCGTCCGCTTCTGGTGAAGCCTCCGCCTCCCCCAACATTATCAATTTGTGGAGAGGAGGTTGAAAAATCCAAAGTGATTTTCTCCCCGTTGCAGTAGAGATCAGAGCCATAATGCCAAGGTATGGCATTGCTGCTTTCATATGGAACTGGTCCAGGCACCGTGATGGTAACTGGACTTACTGCAGCAGAGGATGGTACTGAAACGGTGTGCGGATCGTAGTAGATTGTGACTGGTGATCTGGCAGGAAGTGCTACTGCTTGTTGTTGGAAGTTGTTGTTTGGAGGAACATCTGATGGATCATAGTAAATGGTGACTGCTGAGATGTCTTCATTAATTTCTGTTGGCGTTGTAGAAGATTCTGCTGGTAAAAAGGATGTTGATGTTGTAGAAGAAATGGTTGTTGACATTTGATTTGTTGAAGTGATGGATGAAGCCATTGTTGATGATATTGATGAATCGGTTGGAATTATTGTTGCTGTTGTTGTAGGAGACTCAGGCATTGTTGTCAAAGGAGTTGCTGGATTTGTAGGCGCCGTTGTTGAGATCTGAAGGATACCATCCTTGATAAGACCATCTATGCCGCTTCTCAAGTTATCACACCCGTTGACTGCAATGTTGCAATACCCACAACCGAGTTCACACCCGGGAAACACCTGGCACTCTAGAAGCTGAGCTTTAATTTCGACCAGAGGTGTTCGAATTTGTGCAACACTGTTGATCAAAGTAGATGGTTTATCTTCCTCGATGGCATTAATCCTTGGCCCACCATGGTTAGGCATAGGATTTCTATTAACATTTGGAGGTGGTGCGAAATTGAGGGCTTTAGAATCCACCAGATCTTGAACTTTCATTTGCAAAGCCCTGCATTTCTCGGTTTTGTGGCCAGGTGCATTGGAATGGAAAGCACATCTGGCGTTGACATCGTAATTTTTCGGGAGATTGGTGGGATCTGGAGGTGCCAATGTCCTTAACTCAACCAAGTTAAGCTTCAGGAGTTGTGGCAATAAGGCAGCATAAGGCATAGGGATAGGGTCAATCACCCTGTTTGCCTGTGATGGTCTTTGTTGGAAGGGTCGTTGTTGTTGATTGCTATTGTTGTTGTTGTAGGTTCTCTGTTGCGGATACTGAACTTGCTGTTGATAATGTGGTTGTTGTTGTGATTATATGCTGGTTGCTGAGGAATCGGAGCTGGAATAGTGACAGCTGCTACTGATCTGTGGACATACTGAGGTCTGCCCCTGGTGGCATGAATGGCATTTGTCTCACCGGTTCTTCGAGGTCCCACAAAAGTCTTCCTGGGATTACTAGACGAACTTGCACCATTATCAGAAATCTTGCCCATCTTTAGCAGACTTTCAATTCTTTCACCAGCTATAACCACGTCTGCGAAACTGGTGGAAGAAAAGGCAGCCAGCCTATCAATATATGTTCCTTGCAGGGTATTCATGAACATGTCGGCCATTTCTCTTTCTGACATGGGTGGCTGGACAGCAGCAGCAAGCTGTCTCCACCTCTAGGCATATTCCCTGAAGCTTTCCCTGGAGGATTGAGACATTCCCATCAAGAGGGTCCTGTTAGGAGCCATGTCCAGATTGTATTGGTACTGCCTGATGAAGGCTTCAGCTAGGTCCTTCCAGCATCTGATAGTAGCTCTGGTCAAGTGTGAATACCACTCCCTTGAAGCCCCAGTCAAACTGTCTTCAAAATAGAACATCCACAGCTTCTCATCCATGGTATATGCTTTAAGTCTCCCCAGAAAGGACTGCAGGTGAGTTCGTGGACAAGAGGTTCCATTGTATTTCTCGAAGCACGGTGGTTTGAACTTGTGAGGAATTCTTACCCCATCCACTAACCCCATATCCATTACATCAAAACCCAGGAAATTTTGAGACTCCAGAGATCTCAACTTCTCAGCAATTTCATCAAACCTTCTATCATAGACTTCATCACCAGCTCCCATGACAGTGAATTGCTCCTCTTGGGGGTCTTCTTGTAAGATTCTCCCCCCAACAGTATTTCCTTGCACATTTCCCGGGATGTTGACTTCCGGATCTAGATGAGGTCCAAACACTGGTGGATTAACATGAGGCTGGCCCCGCTCATTATTGCTAGTTCCCCTAGTTCCAGGATGAGGTTCCTCGGGAGTTTGTCTTTCTACCAATGCCCTTAACCTTTCTTGGGTCTGAGCCAGACCAGTCATCACAGTCATGAATTGGGCCATTTGGTTCCTCATTTCCACTCTTTCGTTAGCCATCTGGGTTCTGACCTCTGTCAGGTCTTGCTGTACTTGCTCCATGATAATACCCGGAAGATTGTTGCGAGTAGGATACCGATGTGCACGGTTGACAGGGAACACTCTTCTGCGAGCAATATTTCCTGAGACACAACAGAGTTAGAAACAAGCAAAATAATAACAAGACCTACAAAACAAAACAAAAGTTAGCATGCAATGCAGTATGCTTATTTATTTTCCAAGGTATCCGGCTTGGCTCTTGGTTTTGACCTTTCCAGACCCTGAGGAAGATGCTTTGATGTTGCTTGAGAAAAGGAACTCATTGAAACAAACTAACAAATACATTACAAATGATGGATAGTACATAGTTTGTTTTTTACAACACATGCCCCTGAGGGGTCAAAATACAACATAAAAGAAAAGTACATCAAATGAAAGCAACAACAAACAAAAGTCAGACATCAAGTCCAAACTCATCCTCCTGAACCTCCTTCAAAAGTGCCTCAGTCACCGGACCAGCTGGATGCTCTGTAATGGTCCTGATGAGGAGGTTCCTAGTGGCAATAGCAGTGGTCAGCTTCTTGTGCCTGTCTTGGTCCTTTGACCTCTTCAAACCAGCCCTAAGCTTCAACTCTGAAATCTCCTTCTGGGCTGCCAGCAAAGCTTCCTGTTGTTTCTTTTCATTGGCCTCTAACTGCTCAATCCTGGCTTGAGTTCTCTTATCTTCTTGAGTACGAGCTTCAGTGATCCTGACCCACCTAGCTTGACTTTCCTGCAGATAGAGATCAGTCCTAGCCTTATGAAGCTTGGCCTCTTTACAGGCATTCTTCAATATTTGCTCCCCAGCTCTTGATTTCTTGATATAGTCCTCTGCTTTCTCAATCTTGGCCAGATGCTCCACTTTAAGCTTCTCCAACCTCTCAATGTCCAGACGACCATCACTCCTCTCCCAGAGGGTCTTCTTCAGAGCCAGATTCTCATTCCTTTCCTTCAGCTTCTCAAATTCTTCCAGGCTGACAGTGGCTGCTGGCTGTACTGTGGATGGTCCAGGTGTATCCTCAATGGTGAAGGGCATCCCAGAAATATGAGCTCTAGCATGAGACCATTCATAATACTGAGCTGAAGCCACATTATTGCACCTCCCAAGAATGGCCATCCCTTTGGTCTGGATGTTGTCCCAAGCCCAGGATGCTTGCCTGACAACAGCTAGGTTAGGCTTTATCTCACAATGCAGGGTCTCAGCTAAATCTTTCACTCTAGGAGGGTGAACCAAAGCATAGCCCAGTTGTCTCTTAAACAACAAAGGATTGTATTTGATGCAACCCTTCACTCCTACTAGAGGTACATTGGGGTACTGCCCACAGCTAGTGATGATGTCCTTGCCCTTGGTGCTCTGGGTGCACCATCTGATGTCGTCTGAAGTCAAAGCAATAAGTCTCTTAGCCCAATTCTTCTGTTGGTGAGGATTCAGGAAGGCATCAGTCTTGGGTAAGTGTTTGAGCAGCCAAGTATGAAACAGGGGAGCACAACATCTCACAAACTTCCCTCTTTGCTTCTCATTTCTTTGATGAATAGAATAATAGAAATCCCCCAGCAATGTGGGTACTGGGTTCCTTAAAAGGAAGAGATGAATGGCATTCTTGTTGATAAATTTGGGCTCATCTGCAAATAGTATAACCCCATATATACTGAGGGCTAACAGTGCACAAACTGCCCTCCATTCTCCCAAGGAGGCCTTCAGGATGGCCTGAGAAATCAAGAAATCAAAGTGTAAACCAGGGATCCCAGCCTTTGTTGTCATGTTCTGCTCAATCAATATAGGCTCCAGGTATAGTGCTTTTGCCACCTCTCCATTGCTGGGAGAAGTCATCTCTGGGTTGAAGGGGACACCACCCCTGACAGGTACTCCAATCAATGATGAGAACTCCTCCAGCAGAGGTCCTAATTGAAAGTCCTGGAATGTGAAGCATCTCAAAGGAGGGTCATAAAACTGTAGGCAGGTGTGGATCATACTCCTCTGAGAAGGGTCCAGGTCCATAACCATATCAAGGATACCTCCATAATGCTCTCTGAATAATGGGATGTGGTCTGGAATGATAAGGGACTGGACCTACCTGATACCAGTCAGCACAGGTTCAAAGAAATGGTATGAAATGTTGCTCTTCCTGGGTGGAGCCATGTATGCTGATGAAAAGCTGAAGACAAGTGCTGATGAAGATCAAGATCAATACTGGAGATGAGCCACTGATAGGCTAGTGCAGGTGATGATGAAAATAACTGAAGCAAATAACTGATGAACAGAGGTCTATGCAGATGAAGGGGTCAAAACCAAGCCAAATATGATGTGGATACCTTGAAAAACAAATAAACAAATGTTAAATGATGCAATGATGATGTATGCAAATGATATGCAAGGGTTTGTGATCAAGCTGGATCTGATTATCTGTCTTGATATAAAGCCCATGTATGTTCAAGAAATCCAGATGGAGGTTTAGAAGTCCAGTAACCAAGGTGGGGGACTCAAATAAAGAGTCACATGTCCAGGGTTTAATCACAAGAACTGTCCAAAATGGAGTACTCTTAATCAAGTAACAGGGTATGATGTGGCCAATGGTACCTGCAAACCTGTAAACAGCCCAACCCCCTCACAGGTGATGTTCTAAAACAAGGATCCTCAGACTTGGATCAGTTATGAGAAGTGTAAACACTTCTAACCCGGAGGTACAGTGTTTACAATAACCATAAAAGATCCTCCTCTAATTCACCTCAGTTTCTGAAGATCATAGTAAAGGTCATCCAGACTTAGCAGGCTTCCCAGATAGCCCTAGCACTACAGGAAATTTGTAGCACAGAGTTCTCAAGAAGAAACCCATATCTGAACCGTGTTTCATATTCCCGCACTAGACCGAAATGGAATGGGAAAGAACATGAACCACTCTAGCCTAGGTGTCACTCAGGTCCCAGGTATAGGACCTTAAACTCTCAATGAAACCCCACCCACCAAGACAGAAGAACAGACCCAGCAATGATAATGACAGTATGAAATATGAAAAACTGTAAAGAAAGCAATAAATAAAGCTGTACATAAAGCAGTAAACAAAGCAAATATATAAACACAATTAGCACATAACACCCCAGTAAACACAAATCAAACAAGCGCTAGGAGGAACCCACAAAAAGAACCAGAAGCCCTGGTTACAGTATAAGGGTCCCCAGCAGAGTCGCCAAGCTGTCGCTCCCACCAAAATGACACCTGGTCAGAACGGGTACAGACGCGAACGGTCGGCGAAAGGAGGTGAGAACACGCAAGGGTGAACTCAGAAGACAAGAGTTGCCAGCTAGGCATTTTTATCCTGGAGGAAAGGTAATGCTGCATAAACCTAAGAAAATATATGGATAAAACGACCGTGAACCAGAGAGACTGAGAAAGGGGGTTGGTTACAACCTGGGAAGGTATTAGCACCCAGATTGTCCGCCGTACTCGACGGGATCCACGCTTAAAAGATTTGTGTTTTAAAGGGGTAGTGTCAGTGCAATTTGTGTATCAAAGCTGGAAAGAATGCAAGTGTCAGTGTAAAAGAAATGTGAAATGTACAAGTGAAGTGTCAGTGTAAAAACAAGAATGAAATGCTCAAGACTATGAGGCTCAAAGAATAAAGCTGAAAGAGGGGGGAATATACAGAGACTTTTGTTCGATAACTGTTAAGTTATGCCTACGTATCCTCTCGTGCAATGAGGAAGTCAGAACACCGTAGTTCGACCCAAAGAGACTGAAAGATGGATTGACTTGTGAACTGCTTACTTGTCTATGCTCAAGTGTATGACCTGTCTGGCTTAGGTGCAAACTGTCTTGCATTAGACGGAAGAAGCAAGTTCTCGTTTGTGAGTGAATGAGATGAGAAAAGAATCCCGGAGGAGACGATTATTGTTTATTTTTGTGTTTTCAATCTTTTATTGCTTTTGGAAATTTGTCATAAGAAAATGAGCTTAAGCCTAAACCAATGGGTTAGTAAACTCATCACATCCTCCCTCTGATTAGGGGTAATGAGAATACCTTAAGTGTGAAGTAAGCACCTCACACTTAATCACCATGGTGTAGGATTAAGATCATTAACCTACTTGTAATTATTTAGATGTTTTTGTTATTTTTGTTTAGTATTAAGTAATGAGTTTTAGCCATAATCAAGGATTTAATGGACTCATTACACCATCCTAATAGAAGGATAATAGATGAGAACACTTCAGCTGAGAAAGACTCCTCAACTTAATCCATGATTAGGGATTAACCTCATGACAAAATAAGGCCTTTATTAAATGGATTTTAGTTAATGGTAAGATGAAGAAGTGGATTTTATGATTGGTAAGACAACTTGAGGGGGACTTGTCCATTAACACTAGGGTTAGTCCTTCTTAACCAATTAAGGAAGAATTAGAACCCTAATGCAAGGCCCAAGTTACAAGCTTGATGTCTTGATGATTATTAAGTGAGTTGATTAAAGGATTTAAACACATTAAGGGTTTAACACTTAGGATTAAAGTTATACACTCCATCCTAATAGAAGGATGCAGGCATAAGCTTAATCACAAAGCCTTAAAACCTTTAGGGTTTAGTCCTTGATTATGAGGTGAGGAGAGAAGACTCAAAGATGACACAAAGGTAAAACTAGTGGGGGGACTAATCAAACCCTAATTGTTATCATTCTTGGTTGTTCCCAGGGTTAATGAGGTTTGCAAAGGGATCTTCAGAGAAACCACCAGGAAGGAAGCAAATGAAAGGAGCAAGAAGCAGAGAGAAGCAAAACAACTTGCTTCACTTAAGAAGTCAAGTTGCTTGAAGAAAGAAGGTAAGAGAGCAAGAGCATGAATGAGAAAGCTCACTCTAAAACACATACAAAATGCAACAAAGAAAGTATGAAAGAGATGAAAAGAGATTGTGAGAAGTGAAGGCAAATTCACTTCTCAAAACAACTTACCACCTGAAAAGTTAGCACAAGAAATGAAATGCAATGCAAAGGAGATGAAATGTCATGATGCAAACCAAAACCAGAAGCATAAACATGATGTTAATGATGCTAATAGATGATGCAAACACATGACAAAAGATGAGAATGATCATACAAGGACATGGATGCAGATGAAGCATGCTTTAAAACCATGAATGTACATGAAAAGTTATGAAATGCAATGGACATATAACATGGAAAATGAAATATGCAATGATCAAACATGATTCTAATATGTCCTAAGATGTATTATGAATCATGTGGATGCACAAAATGTCATGGCAAGTCATTGGATGCAAGCAAATGAGAAATGGATGCAAAGGGAAGGCACAAATTAGGGTTTATGATCAACACACAAAGCAAAATTCAAAATCAGAAGCATATGTCATGATAAAAAATTGAAAATTCAATCAAAGATACCCTAAACCTACACAAGCTCACTGCCCAAAGGAGAGGATCCAACTCTTAACCTAGTAAAAGTTATGAATTTCCTAAGTTGGCTAGGGTTTTAAGGTACCTCATCAAGAAAAATGCAAAACAAAATGAAAATGCAAGATCAATTCAAACCAATTTTATCCTATAAACTACATGCCATGAAGGGTGAAATGCAAGAAGAACCATCATCAAACTCTCAAAGGTTGGGCAGAAAGGATTTTTCAAAGTTTGCACAAAAATATTGCCTTAAAATGAATTTAATTCCATTGAAAATGATCAAAAGGCATCAAGAACAAAAAAGAAATTTGGTTTGAGAGTTGGATAATGTTTCTAAATGTTTCTAAATGCAATGTGAATTTTTTGGTGATTTTTAAATGCCTAAATGTATTTTTAATTAATTAATTTTCATTAACTAATTAAAAATAAACATTTAAATATTTTAAAAATACTTTTTATGTGCAAAAAATAAAATAAAAATCATTTTCTGATTAAGAAAAATATTTGAAACAAAAATGCAAAGGCAAATATTTTTAGGATTTTTCTAACTATTTTAAAATAAATATGAAAGATAAATGAATAAAAATGAAATAAAAATGAATTTAAATGGAAAGTATGCAGGATCCAAGGCTGAGATTCAAAGTTATTTGGAGGGAGTTGACTGGCGCGTGAATGAGTGGTCCAGATTGCTTCTGACTAATTAATTTTAATTAAACTAATTAATTGAAGATTAGGGTTTAATGACTGATCCTGGCCATCCAAACGCGCGGGAGTCAATGCTAGTCAACCCAATCCACGGTCCAAATTCAAACTAAACCCTAAACGTGATTAATGCCCTAATGACATTCAGGTCACCGGAGAAGAGCTCCGATCGTCTTCTCCGGTGACATCCTTCCCTGAAAATTCCAAACTCACTCCCTAGGTTATTTCTGGAGCTCTAAAGCTCCAGATCACTTCCTCTCACTTCCCTAAACTCATCCCTGACCTCAAAAACAATTTATTTCTCACCATTAACAAGATTCGAAGCAAGAACAAAAAATGGCAGAAATTTCAAACAAGTCATACATGCTCAAATCTTCATCATTTTCAAAAGTAAAAGGTTCAATGCACTCAGGGAATCAAACTTAACAAGTTGAGAACTTAAAATAGAGCTTTTGGAAAAAATAAATTTCGAAGCTACCTGAGATGAAGCTTTCAGTTTGGAGCTTTCAGACTGCCTCCTTGCTTCAGAATGGCTCCAATGATCTTCTTGAGGAAGCTTTGAAGCTTGGTTGGAGTTTAGAGTGGCTAGTTTATGAGATTGATTCAGTTCAATTCAAGAGGGGAAAAAAATCGTATTTGGTGTATGATGGCTTTCAAGGCAAAGTAAGGGGGGGTTTGTGATCAGTGATGCATTCTAAGATGAATGGTGGAAGAATTTTTAAGTTTGAGTTGCTGAGTTGAGAGATTCGATAGAAAATGCAAAGGGAGGGATTTTTGTGTATGCTGACTTGTGTGTGTCCTCAGGCTTGCCTCTTGTGTGGTTTTAGTTTCATTTTGTCCACCTATCAAACTGTGATAGGGCAGAGAGTTGGTGGTGGCACAGGCTGATTGGTATGGGGGTTTTTGCAAAAAGTCAAGTCTAGGTGTAAGAGAGGTATGTGTCAATGGTAGGCCAAGGACAAAGGGGTGTCCTGCGCAGCAAGGATTGAGGATAGCCATAGAATCAGTCTTGAGGCCAATTAGCAAGTGGATTAGGGTTTGTATGAGGTTTTGCAACTTTGTGATCTTTTGGCCCTTTTGTGATTACTTGAAGCATAAGTCATGAAAATGGACAAGTCTTTGATGCAATCTGATTTTTAGGCATTGGTTTATGTTTGTGCAAAGGTTAGAAGTCCATTTGAAGTCACATAAAGGCTTGGCATGAGGTTTTGCAACTTTGCCTCTTTGGTACAAAAGTGAAAATTATGTGATTTTTCCCAACTTTGGCAAGCCATAACTTTTGATCCAAAATGAATTAGAATGAGTTCTTGTACTTTTTGAAAAGGGAATGATCCATTCTACAACTTTCATGACCAAAGTTTTCTCATTGGAAGCATTCTTGAATAAAAAAGAAAGGGTTGAAAAACTTTCCCAAAATGGCAAGTTTTCATTACAAGTCACTTTCCCAAAAAGGCAATTTTGCAAATGGCTTGAAATTCTTCAATTTTGTGAACTTATAACATCTTCTATGATCAAATAAAGATCATACACATTCAAAATGATGGAGAACACCCCTTGGTTGGGTCATTGGGGGCCTCAGATGCCCTGATTTTGCACTGACTTGCTCAAGAAGTCAACTCTTGATTAGATGCCTTCCCCATGGAATTTCTTCATGAAACTTGATATGCATGATTCTTATAACATATAGAGACCAATAGAAACAAGAATGACCAAAAAATTTGGAGTTATGGCCTTTGAAACCAAAACCCTAATTCTAAGTCATCTGTGCAGTTAAACCTGGCTCTGCTTCCATGCCATTCTCAGTTCTTGTGATTCTTTGACTTTATTGACTTTGTGGGGATATGATATGATGCTTGGACATACATGGACCCCTTTGAAGTGATTTATGACCCTTGGAGTAGCTCACATGGCTCTTGGATGGCTCAGATCACAAACCCTAGGTGCAGATGACTTTGTATCAATGCAGTGAAGCAAAAATGGTGGTATGAGATGCTATGATTGAACTTATGCATATGGAAAGATCACAAGCCATGGTAAAATGGGTGAGGGCAAATTTGGGGTGTTTACACATGACATCATTAATCATTGTTTTCTTTTTCATTCTCAGGGTTCATACTATTCCCGATTCCCGGTCGTTACTACTCCATAATGGAAGACGTCATAAAAAGGAATGTGCACTACAAATTCTTCGAACCAAGGTGGATCTGATCAACCAGATGATGTCTCTTATTACCCAGGGGCAACTGGGATACTTCAAGGAGAAATATGGTGATATTCTGGATTTGGTAGTTGATCTGGATAGTTCTCAAAGGAGAGCCATCCATACTTTATTGCAGTACTATGACCCACAGATCAGGTGCTTCACCTTTCATAACTTTCAGTTAGGACCTCTACTTGAAGACTATGCTGAGATTATGGGGGTGCCAATCCAAGATCAAATTTCATTCAATTCAGAGATGACCAGACCAACTCATTCTGACATCGCCAAAGCTCTTTATTTGAGCTCATCTGAAGTGTTTAACAATATGATTGCTACCAAAGCGGGGTTGCTTGGTTTCTCTCTAGAGTTTCTGGTAAGAAGAGCTGGAGAACTTACTGTGACAAATCAGTGGGATTCAATTCGTGCCATCCTAGCATTGTCCATGTATGGGATCATCCTGTTTGCTAATATGGATAAATTTGTGGACATGAACGTCATTCATTTGTTTGTATTGAAGAATCCGGTGCCCACCTCTTGGGTGATCTCTAATATTCGGTGCATTACAAGAATGAGAAAAGACGAGGTGGCTTGGTTAAGTGTTGTGCCCCTCTCTTCTACAGATGGTTTATGAGGCATATCCCTATTGCTGAATCTTTCACGAATCCTAAGGTGATTTGGGCGCAAAAGCTAAGCAAGTTGTCAGCCAAGGATATTAGATGGTTCACCTTGAGGATGAAATGGAAAGACCTCATCTCAAGCTGCAGAGGTTATCCCAATATTCCACTCTTAGGATTAGTTGGGGGCATGAATTACAACCCCATACTCCTGAGAAGACAATTGGGATATGCACTCAAGACTATTCCCAAAGAATCAGAGCTAATTCAAACCTTATATTTATATGTAAAAGATAATCTTCCCTTGGTTCGAGAATCCGCAGGGGCCTGAAAGCTCATCAAAAGAAAGGGTGTGGAACGTTTGGGCAAAAGCAACAATCAAATGTTCTGCGAGTTCGAAGCCTGGATAAGGGAGAAAGCTCAAGTGTCCCTAATCCCTTTCTCTGCACCAGTTCTACCTTCTGCAACTGTGCCATTGGAGGATTATCAGAAGCTGGAGGATTTGGTCAAACAACTTAGAGAATAAAATAAAGAGGCCATTAATTCCTGCCAAAAGCTGATGATTCAGAACCAGAAGCTAGAAGAGAGAGCTCACCAGGCTGAAGAGGCAGTCAGGCTCAAGTAGCAAGACTTCGAAGAACGAGAACTCTACTTCAAGAAAAGGGGATTGGATGAGATCCACAAGGCGAGTCAGCACCGGAAGGATAAGAAAGCCTTGGATGAAGCCAACAAAGTTGTGACCCTTTGGAAAAAGAAGTGGGAAGAACATATGAGAAAGAAGAAAGAGGCAGAGATTGAGTACAAGCTCAATATCAAAGGCCTTCAAGAGACTCTAAACGAGCAAGGAGAGCTGCTTCAAAAAGCCCACGAGCAACGAAGAGATTAACTTCAGAAGATGGCCAACATCTAGAAGGAGTTAGAAGTGTTGAAGCTTTAGGTTGATGTTAAGAAGGTCAAGACTGAGCCTAGCCCTAGCAAAGAAAATGAGGAGGTATTCCTACAACAGATCAACGAGCTACACACTTCCTTTGATCTAAGAGATCTTCTTATTCAGAAGCTCATCTAGGAGCTGAATCATCCAGACATTGCCCAGCTGTTCCAAGCCGTCAAGCGTCTTAGCTGGAGGGTCCAAGACATGGAGCTTCATAGGGTTTAGTCTCATACTCTTGTACCTAGATTACCCATAGGCTTGTTGTGGGAATCCTCTTTGCTATTGCTTTGTTATTCTCTTGATGTATGAATTGGCACCCTTTAGGGACGTTGTTTTTTCAGATCTCAGTTTATGATATGCTTGATTTGGTTTGAATATTTGGTTGTTATCTCTTGCACTGACACGGGGTAATAAGCACCAATTCTCCACGATTGTCATCTTATCTGAGCATCATGCAGGGTTTTCTTCCCTAAATCTGAAAAGGCTATATGAATTCTCGAATACTGGAACAGGAACGTAATAAACTTTGAGAATGAAAAGAACACAGCATTGCATTTATACCATTTGCATTTTTTCTTTTGCAGGTTTTCCAGGGTTCTTAACTTATGTGCACTTTCAGGAAAGATTGCGAGAGCCTCCAAGACTCATCTTCTCAGGAAAGATATCCCTTCACACTGGTACGTTACTTGTCGAAATCAGAGGAATTTCATGGATACTGTGAAGACAGAACTGAACGAGCTTCGCACCCGAATGGGGGAGTTCATGACAATGATGCAGGGTATAGCCCTGGGACAGCAAAAGATGAGGGCTGATATGAAAAGGCTTAATTCCCCGCAAATAGATCCTCTGGTGGTTACCTTGGACGCTCAAGGAAATCTAGTCAACGACACTCTTGTTCCACCTGTGGTGAATAGACCTCCAACTCCTGGAGATGGTGGCCCAATTCCTGTTCATGTGGTGGATCGTCAGGAAGATCAATTCACTCTAGTCAATGAAGATATGGGATTTGGTACTGGAGCTAACAATCAGGACTTCCAAATGCTGGCCGAGAAGGTGAGATCCTTGGAATGCAAAGACACTCTCGACATTGACGTGTCTGATATGGGTTTAGTTTCAGGGGTGGTTATCCCTCCAAAGTTTAGACCTCTAGGTTTTGACAAGTATAACGATATATCTTGCCCTAAGACTCACTTGCAAGCCTTCTATCGCAAAATCACTACACATACTAAAGATGAAAAGCTTTGGATGCACTACTTCTAGGACAACCTGTCTAGGGGCTCGCTGGAATGGTACATGAAGCTGGAAAAAAATTATGTCCGCAATTGGAAGGAGCTTGGGGAAGCCTTTCTCAAGCAATACCAATACAACATCGACATGACTACCAATCGAACTCAACTTCAAAGCATGTCTCATAATAATTCAGAGAGTTTCAAAGACTATGCCCAGAGATGGTGCAAGGTTGCTGCTAGAGTTCAGCCACCGTTGTTGGAAAGGGAGATGGTTGATCTCTTCATGGACACCCTCCCGAGGAATTTCATGGAGAGGTTGGTTGTTCCTCTAGTGGATTTTCTGATATCATTCTGATGGGTGAAAGAATCGAGAGTTGGATGAAACAAGGAAAGATTCAGAGCGGCGAAACGTCAATCTCTGGGGTTAAGAAGCCTTTCGTGAAGTGCAGGGAAGGAGAAACTGGAGCTGTATATACTCAGAAGAATAGGGGGAGTCGGAATGCCTATGCAGCACCTGTCACTATTGTTGCTCCACATAACCAGCAGCAGGTTCAACAACCTCAACAACAACTTTAACAAAGTCATCAACAACAAAGGGCTCCCCGTCCATACTATCCTCCCAGGCCAAGGGATAGACAGTTCGAGGCGCCTCCCATGTCTTACTCTCAGCTTCTACGGAATCTCCTTCAACTTCAGATGGTTCAATTGAGAACTCTGCAGCCTCCAAGGCCGAGACAAATCCATGAAGGCTACAATGCCAATTCCCGTTGTGAATTCCATTATGGGGCTCCAGGTCATAATACCGAAAATTGCAAAGCTTTGAAGCATGTCGTCCAAGACCTAATAAACTCCAAAGAGATCAACTTCTCTCCAACATCAAATGTGCTACATAATCCCATGTCTGATCATGGAAGGACCGTAGGAGCTGTTGATATTGGAGAATGTTTGAATCTGATATCTGATGTTGATACCCTGAAAACTTCATTGTTGGCTGTAAAGGCTTGTCTGGCTAAAAAGAACATATTTCTAGGTTGTGAAGAAGACTATTTAGACTGTGTCAATTCCGTCGATGGCTGTTCCCGATTGAGATCGAGTATACAGAAGATGATGGACGAAGGAAGTATACAGTTTGACAAGATCATGAAGGAGAACGAAGTATCAACGGTTACAATTTTCTACAATCCGACACAAGCTTCTGCACCAACAAGGGTGGCACTGGTAACCATTACTACTTCTAGACCAGTTCCGTACCAGAGTGATAAAGTTATCCCATGGAATTATGGGGGAGAAGTTTATTACAATGGTTAGAAGCAAAACATGGCCACATCCAGTTCATCTTCGCAACAAGTTGAGAATGTTGGGGATGGAGGATTCACTAGAAGTGGTAGACTGTTTGCACCAGAGACATTGAGAAATAATGTGTTGAAGATCTTGAACAATGCATATGTGCCGTAAGACATATTCGTAAATCAGCTGGAGACGGTAGTGTCAAGTGTGAATTCCAGCCATGGGTTTGGATTTACGGATATGGACCTTACATCTGAGGGACGCATCCAAACCACACTCTACATATTTCCATGGAATGTAAAGGAGCTGTGCTCTCTAATGTGCTTGTAGACACAGGGTCATCATTGAACGTATTGCCAAAGAAAGCCTTGATTAAGCTGGATTATGATGGGGTATTCCTTAGGCCAAGTGACTTGGTCGTCCGAGATTTCGACGGATAAAAAAGGTTAGTATTTGGAGAGGTGGAACTGCCGGTCAAGATAGGGACACAGGTTTTTAATACTACTTTTTACGTCATGGATATCCAACCGGCCTACAGTTGTTTGCTAGGAAGACCTTGGATACACGCAGCCGGAGCTGTGTCTTATATCATTCATCAAAAGCTTAAATTTGTCTGGGAAGGGCAGATTGTGACGGTGTGTAGGGAAAAAGATATCTTCATCAACCACTTGGCCTCGTTCAAGTACGTGGAAATGGATGGGGAGATTGTTGAAATCCCTTGCCAAGCCTTTGAGCCCATCAGGACATAAAATGCATCATCGTTAGCTACCTTGTCAGAGGATACTAATAAAGGAACGTCCATAGCCTCCTACAAGAAAGCCCTAAAAGTTGTGGAATCAGGCGCAAATGAGGGTTGTGGCAAGATGATTGAGGTCCTAGAGAAGAAGGATATGTTCGGAGTTGGCTACCAACCTGGTCAGTCAACATAAGAGTAAAGTGCTAGAGGTTGGAAAGGCCCAATTACCTTCACCAGTGCGGGATGGTTCGATCACGACAACATTCGTACAATGCAGGAAGAAGCGGTTGAAAGTGATTGCAAACTGGATGAGTGGATAAGGCCATGTGTCCCGGGGATGCAACTCAACAGCTGGTCGATCAAAGCGATCATCTCCATCACTCACCCAGAAGAGTGATGGTTTTATGTTTCTATTCTCCCGTATGCAAGCTCTATGCCTTGCCCGGGGCATAACAACTCATTGTAAGGGCTCATTATTCATAATGCAATATCATAATCATCAAGAAAATGGACTTTTTTGCATTCATTCATGTGTTCCTTGTCTTTCGTTTTTTGTTTTTGAAAAATAAATGGCAATGTTTTTCCACATCTCCCGCTTGTTCTAAAATCTAGCATGAATCATCATTCATGCAGATGCTCCTCATCGGGTCTCATCAATGACGACCTTGTTATGGTTCAATATGACTTCGACAATCTGATTTACCTAGCCGACGAGGAAGGTGAAAAAGATTGTGAACTGCCTGAAGAGCTATCCAGATTGCTCAAGCAAGAGGAGAAGATGATCCAACCACATGAGGAAGCTGTTGAGGTGGTAAACTTGGGTACAGAGAAAAACAAGAAAGAGGTCAAGATCGGGGCCGCATTGGAAGAACCTGTCAAGAGCCGCTTAGTCTCCATGCTCCGAGAATACGTCGATGTCTTTGTCTGGTCTTACCAGGACATGCCAGGGTTGGATACCAACATTGTAGTGCACAAGGTGCCACTTAGAGAAGATTGTCCGTCGGTAAAGAAGAAACTGAGACGAACACGCCCTGATATGGCCATCAAAATTAAAGAAGAGGTTCAAAAGCAGTTTGACGCTGGATTCTTAGCTGTGACAAGTTATCCTCCATGGGTTGCGAACATCGTGCCAGTCCCTAAAAAAGACGGTAAAGTCAGAATATGCATGGACTATCGGGACTTGAATCGGGCGAGCCCCAAAGATGACTTTTCGTTACCGCATATTGATGTGCTAGTTGACAACACTGCCCAATTCTCTGTGTTTTCCTTCATGGATGGCTTTTCAGGCTACAATCAAATCAAAATGTCGCCAGATGACATGGAGAAAACAAAGTTCATTACCCCATGGGGAACCTTCTGTTACAAGGTCATGCCGTTTGGTTTGAAAAATACTGGAGTTATCAACATGCAATGGTAACTCTATTACATGACATGATTCATCACGAGATTGAGGTCTAAATCAATGACATGATATCGAAGTCACAAATAGAAGAAGAACATTTATTCAACTTAGCCAAGCTTTTTGACAGGCTTCAGAAGCTCAGACTGAGGTTGAATTCAAACAAATGCACATTTGGGGTGCGTTCTGGAAAACTGTTGGGCTTTATCGTCAATGAAAGGGGAATCAAGGTCGACACTGCGAAAGTGAAAGCAATTCAGGAGATGCCTGAGCTGAGAACCGAGAAGGAAGTACGTGTCTTCTTAGGGAGGTTGAATTACATTGCACGGTTTATATCTCACCTAACAACCATGTGTGAACCTATCTTTAAACTTCTGAGGAAGAATCAGGCCATCAAATGGAAAGATGACTGCCAACAAGCTTTCGATCGAATCGAGGAGTACTTGCAAGAACTCCGATTCTCATGCCTCTGGTGCCAGGGAGACCTCTAATCATGTACCTCAAAGTGCTCGAAGGATCAATTGGTTGTGTGCTGGGTCAGCAGGACGAGTCTGGTCGAAAAGAGCTTGTAATCTATTACCTTAGCAAAAAGTTTACCGATTATGAGACTCGCTACTCACTGCTCGAGAAAACTTGTTGCCCTTTGGCATGGGCTGCTCGCCGACTAAGACAGTACATGCTGACTCACACCACCTTACTGATTTCCAAGATGGACCCTGTTAAGTACATCTTCGAAAGGCCATCTCTAACCAGAAGAGTAACCCGATGGCAAATGATTCTGACGAAATATGATATCCAGTACACTTCACAAAAAGCTATCAAGGGAAGTGTGTTATCGGATCATCTGGACCAGCAACCAATTGAGGATTACCAGCCAATGAAATTTGAGTTTCTGGATGAGGACATCATGTTCCTCAAGTCGAAAGACTATGAGGAACCACTCCCGGAGGAGGGGCTAGACCCTGAATCCAAATGGAGTTTGATGTTTGACGGAGCCGTTAACATGAACGGTAACGGAGTTGGTGTTGTCGTTATCTCGCAGGAAGGGATCCATATGCCCTTCACTACCCGACTGACATTCAAATGCACTAATAATGAAGCAGAGTACGAAGCTTGCATGATGGGGATCGAGGAAGCAATTAATCTGAGAATTAAGAACCTTGAGATCTTCGGCGATTCAGCTTTGGTCATCAACCAAGTTAACAGCAAATGGATGGTTCATCAACCTCATTTGAGTCCTTACAGGAACTATACCAGGAGGTTTATGACTTTCTTCACAGAGGTTAAGCTGCATTACATACCTCGAGACGAGAATCAATTTGTTGATGCTTTGGCAACCTTGTCTTCCATGATTAAGGTTCATCAAAAGAACTATGTGCCTAGAATCGATGTATCTCGTCTTGAGAGACCGACATATGTGTTCACAATTGATAGTACTGACAATAGCAAACCCTGGTATCACGATATCAAGCAATTTCTGAAGTTTCGGGAATACCCGGCAGGGGCATCAAGCAAAGACAAGAAGACCCTCAGGAGGTTGTCAGGCAGGTTCTTCTTAAATCAAGATGATGTGCTCTACAAACATAACTTCGACATTGTCCTGCTCAGATGCGTGGATAGACACGAAGCACACCCGTTGATGCAAGAAGTTCACGTAAGCTCCTTTAGTACCCATGCTAGAGGGCATGCTATAGCAAATAAGCTGTTAAGGTCGGGATATTATTGGATCACCATGGAATCCGATTGTTACAAATACTCCCGCAAATGCCACAAGTAAATCTATGCTGATAAGGTTCATGTACCTCCAAATCCATTGATTATCATGTCATTACCTTGGCCCTTCGCCATGTGGGGCATTGATATGATTGGCAAGATCGAGCCAACAACTTCTAACGGTCACCACTTCATCCTAGTTGCCATAGACTATTTCACAAAGTGGGTTGAAGCGGCGTCTTATGCCAACGTCACAAGACAACTGGTAGCCCGATTCATCAAAAGGGATATCATCTGTCGGTATGGAGTTCCCGAGAGAATCATTACTGACAATGATTCTAATCTCAACAACAAGATGATGGCAGATTTGTGTCGGGATTTCAAGATTGAGCATCACAACTCTTTGCCGTATCGCCCGAAGATGAATGGCATCGTCGAGGCAGTCAACAAAAACATCAAGAAGATTGTTCAGAAGATGGTTGTGACATACAAGGATTGGCATGACATGCTACTGTTTGTGTTGCATGGGTACCGAACGTCGGTGCGTACCTCTACAGGGGCAAACCCGTTCTCACTTGTATACAGTATGGAGGCAGTCCTACTGGTTGAAGTTGAGATGCCCTCGCTGAGAATAATGATGGACATCAAACTTGATGAAGTTGAATGGCTCTAATCTAGGTACAATCAGCTGAGCCTTATTGAAGAGAAAAGCCTAGTAGTTGTATGCCATGGACAGTTGTATCAACGGCGGATGAAACATGCTTTTGACCAGAAAGTACGCCCTCAACGGTACATACCCGACAACTTGGTGCTGAAGAGGCAAGTGGACACCCAACTATGAAGGTCCATTCGTGGTTAAAAAGGTCTTCTTGGGCGGAGCCTTGATGCTAAAAACCATGGATGGTGAAGACTTACAATCTCCTATCCACGCAGATGCAGTGAGAAAATACTTCATATAAAAGACCCGCTGGACAAAAACAAAATGAGAGTCCAGGCAAAAATGGGCATCCCGGCTAGCCAAAAATAGAATAAAAGGCTCGGGCAAAAGTTAGGGAAATATCTGAAAAGATGTACACCCGCTGAGCTGAAAAGCCACATTGGACAGCTCGGGCAAAAAAGGGTATCCCGGTGGATTAAAACCCCGAAAGGGCGATCCACACAAAAAATGAGGGATTGAAACGAACAACTGCGATCTACGAGATTTGTGATTCGTCATTTGCAATTAAAGGCAATCCAAGGGTTGAAGATCAATTCAATCATCTTCCTCCAAGCGAAGCACGAAGAGAGTCTTGAGGACATACAAGTCATAGTCAGGTCAGAGCTCGATGATACTCGATTTCTCACATTGCCATTAGGATAATTTAATTTCCTTTTGTGAAATTTCCTCTTTCCATGGATTGCTTCCCCGTGTAATGCCTATTCATGGCCATTCTTCAATCAATAAAAGCACAATTTTAGTCAAATTTGTTTCCGTGAGTTTTTATTTTTCATCTACCACTATTTGATTGCAAAAATGTCCAACAAATTATGATAAATATTGCTTTGTGAATGCATGAATGCCTTATAACACTTGCAGGAGAGTAAAAACATTTGACACATATCTGATGTGTTAAGTGACTAGGATGGATTCAGACCATGAACCCGGGCATGAAGGCCAAACTAACTCTCATTTCGCAGGTGCTATCAGTTGTGTTTATTAACATGCAAGTACAGGTGTTGCCAACAAAACCATCGCCAACACAAAACTTCATGAAGCTCATCCTCAACAGATCCCGAAGCGTGACTCCTTAGCAAGTCTCATCAGATCACCGCCTCTCCAACAGAGCAACAACAAAGAGAATAATACTTCCCAAGCAGAAGGGTATCATTATCTCTTATCCCCAGCGGAGAACACCTTCCACTTCTCATCTCCAGCATGAGACATATCCTACCTCTCGCTCCCAGCAAGAGGTGATCAAAACTTTTGTTTCGAGTAGGAAATGTCCCCAGTGGAGTTCTCCATTATCCCCAACAGGTTTGGAATTGGAAATCTTTCCCAGCACAACAATGGAAAGTTGTGGATGTTCTTCCTCAAGCAGAGAGATGTCCTTCAGTGAAGAAACTTTTCTCACCAGAGTCTTCTTATCCTCGGCAGTATCGGAGAATTCATCATTCCCCAACAGAGGTGAAGATATAGAAGAGCCCCGAAGTTCTCTTTTTTTCCTGGCAGTGGTCTCCATTTTCCCCAGTGGATTCACCAAATAAAGTCCAATCCTCATTGGCACCTCTTCTCCAAGCGGAAGGGGGCGTATTTGAAAAGTCCCTAGCAGATCTTTCCCCTAAGCAGAAGATGTTTCACTTAAGGGATTCTCCCATCGGGTCTCTTCCTCAGCGGAGTACCAACACATCTGATTCCCCAGCCGAGTCAGAGGAGAATCAATTCCCCAACGAAGTTTAGCGGGTAGCGTACTCCTCAAAGTAAGTTCATCCCCAACATGGTCTTGGCTCTCCAATCTCGAAGTTCAATTTATTTTTGGCAATGACGGCAGCTCAGAGCTAGTGTATCAAACACTATTCCTCGTAGAGTCGGATGTTCCATAGGGATTCATGAGATCAATCCAGAAATTGGTTCTTCCCCAGTGAAGTTGTCAAGGATATCTGTTATCTCCTCATCATGAGATCTCTTTGCATTTGCATTTAGTAATCATCATTACATTTGCATCCTCAAAAGCGTAGCATTTCCATCATTATGGAGCATTACGCCATGGAAAAATTCAAACATACACAAACGAAGCATAAACCAGTTTTGGTACCTTGCACAAAACCCAAAACAGTATTTCTGCGATCAGACCGAAGTATTCCCTACAGAATGCCGAGTTCATTCCCCGATGTGAGTTATTTCCAACAAGTCTTGTTTGTTATCCCTAGTCGATTTCGTTTAAGTACAATGGTTTCGTATTGTGAGTTGTCATTCGAGGATGACATTCTCTTTTCCAAGTCCTTCCGAGGTTGGTCTTACTATTGGCTATCATTCGATGATGATAGATCATTTGAGCCTATTAATTGAGGTCAGTTTGTCTCCTTTGCAAAGTCTGTCTGAGGTCAGTCTTTGTTTCTGGTTATCGACTAAGGCCGGTATACCGTTGCGTCTCCATTCGAGGATGGTTTCGTATTGTGAGTTGTCATTCAAGGATGGTATACACTTTTCCAAGTCCTTCCGAGGTTTAATCTTGCTATTGGCTATCATTCGAGGATGATAGACCATTTTGAGCTTATTGATTGAGGTCAGTTTGTCTCTTTTGCAAAGCCTGTATGAGGTCAGTCTTTGTTTCTGGTTATCGACTGAGGCCGGTATACCGTTGTCTCTCCATTCGAGGATGGTTTCGTATTGTGAGTTGTCATTCGAGGATGGTATACACTTTTCCAAGTCCTTCCGAGGTTGGTCTTGCTATTGGCTATCATTCGAGGATGATATTCCATTTTGAGCTTATTGATTGAGGTCAGTTTGTCTCTTTTTCAAAGTCTGTCTGAGGTCAGTCTTTGTTTCTGGTTATCGACTAAGGCCGGTATACCGTTGCGTCTCCATTCGAGGATGGTTTCATATTGTGAGTTGTCATTCGAGGATGGCATACACTTTTCCAAGTCCTTCTGAGGTTTGGTCTTGCTATTGGCTATCATTCGAGAATGATAGACCATTTTGAGCTTATTGATTGAGGTCAGTTTGTATCTTTTGCAAAGTCTGTCTGAGGTCAATCTTTGTTTCTGGTTATCGAATGAGGCCGGTATACCGTTGCATCTCCATTAGAGGATGGTTTCGTATTGTGAGTTGTCATTCGAGGATGGCATACACTTTTCCAAGTCCTTTTAAGGTTGGTCTTGCTATTGGCTATCATTCGAGGATGATAGACCATTGTGAGCTTATTGATTGAGGTCAATATGTCTCTTTTTGTAGAGTTTGCCTGAGGCCAGTCTTTGTTTCAGGTTATAGACCGAGGTCGGTATACCATTGCGATCCCATTCGAGGATGGTTTTGTGTTAGATCCGAGGGTCTTATGTTGATTTGTCATTCGAGGATGACATTCTCTGTTACTTCAAGTCCTTCTGAGGTTGATCTTGTTGTTATGGTTATCATTCGAGGATGGTGAACCATTTTGATTGAGGTCAATATATTTCCCCTTTGCAGAGTCTGCCTGAGGTCAGTCTTTGTTTCTGGCTATCGACTGAGGCTGGTATACCGTTGCGTCTCCATTCGAGGATAGTTTCGTATTGTGAGTTGTCATTCGAGGATGGTATACACTTTTCCAAGTCCTTCCGAGGTTTGGTCTTGCTATTGGCTATCATTCGAGGATGATAGACCATTTTGAGCTTATTGATTGAGGTCAGTTTGTCTCTTTTGCAAAGTCTGTCTGAGGTCAGTCTTTGTTTCTAGTTATTGACTGAGGCCGGTATACCGTTGTGTCTCCATTCGAGGATGGTTTCGTATTGTGAGTTGTCATTTGAGGATGGCATACACTTTTCCAAGTCCTTTAGAGGTTGGTATTGTTATTGGTTATCATTCGAGGATGATAGACCATTTTGAGCTTATTGATTGAGGTCAGTATGTCTCTTTTTGCAGAGTCTGCCTGAGGTTAGTATTTGTTTCTGGTTATCGACCGAGGCCGGTATACCATTGCGATCCCATTCGAGGATGGTTTCGTGTTAGATACGAGGGTCTTATGTTGAGTTGTCAGTCGAGGATGACATTCTCTATTTCTTCGAGTCCTTCTGAGGTCAATCTTGTTGTTATGGTTATCATTCAAGGATGGTGAAGTGTTTTGATTGAGGTCAATATATTTCCCCTTTGCAGAGTCTGCCTGAGGTCAATCTTTATTTCTGGTTATCAACTGAGGCCGGTATACTGTTACATCTCCATTCGAGGATGGTTTCATGTCAGATCTGAGGATCTTTTGTAAGTTGTCATCCAAGGATGGCACTCTTCCAAATACCTCTCATTTCCCACAGAGTACAAATTTTTCGGTTTATTCGGGTATTCGATCACTCCATACCTTGAAAATCTGAAAGCCATTGCTATCATCCATTCGGGTCTACAGATGGTCGAATATGGGTAGCTGTAATACCCTAATATTTTCCCTCTTAATTTTATAGCCAACCTTTAGTGGTTTATGCTTCTTCATTTTTCATGATCGTCCAAGCATCGCATTGCATTCAAAATAATAAAATAAGTAATAAGAAATAAATCATGATCATTTGCATGTGCATGAGGCATGTGATCGAGCAAGGCTTGTCAATCATTGGAGCTCAAGAGAAGAAATAACATCACAAAAATAATCCAAGGAATTTCCAAGTTAACCCATGGAAAAGGAAGAAAAATCAAGTTTTTCTTCCGTTAACCGATTAACGCATATGGTTAACCGGTTATCGGGGGCGAATTTTGGGCAAAACCTTCAAAAATTAGGTTGTTTTCATTTCCCTCCACTTTTTTTTCCTTCATGTTTTTCCACCTTGTTTCACACTTTCACATTTCATTTCTCCTTGGATTTTTCTACCACATTCTAGATCCTTCCACACTCTTCCAAGGAATATTCCAAAGAATATTCCCTAAACCTTAACCAACTTTAACTAACTCCTACCCTTAGCTTAGGACCCAAGCCTAAATCCTAACCTAATCCTCATCCAAACCTAACCACTATAAAAAGATTTCTTCATTCCAAAAAAAAGGTTCCACTTCATTTTTCCAACTTCAACTCATTTTCCTTCATCTCTCTCTCTCTCTCTCTCTCAATTTTTCTCCCATTTTCACCTTCTCACCAAAGCTTCTCCATAGAAGTTCTTCAAGTTTTTCATTTGAACTTGAAGAACTTGAAGCTAAAGCTTCATCAATCATCAAATTTGGAGCTTATTGAAGAAGTGTAGCGGTAAAATCGTGAGTGTAAGCTATTGATTAACTTAACTCGATGTACACAGAGTCGCCACCGCGCTTTTATTTATTTCCGAAAGGAAAAAGGTAAAAGAACGAACAAAAACCTAGGAATCTAAAAGCAAAAGCTAAAAGAAATAAACAGAGAATGGGTAAGGGGATTGGTTACGAACCGGGAAGGTTTTAGGCACCCGACTCGTCCGTGGTACTCCACGGGAGCCCTTTGAAATATCTAATGCTTTTTGGTTTGAAATTGGTTTGCTTAAAAATGATTGAAGAGATGAGGAGAAGAATGTTTTTTAATGATTTTGTGTTTGATGAGGTTTTTAATGCCTCATGCCTCATGGGAGCACCTTGAAACGCTTCTTCGACCCATCAAACGCTTTTACAATAATCCCACTGTGCCTCATGGGAGCACCTTGAAACGCAAGCTTTGACAAAGTTGATTTTGGCATAACATTCAGAGAAGATCCGGTATCAACTAGCACCTTGGACATGGCATCTTCCTGACAATTCACCGAAATGTGCAGAGCCAAGTTATGATTTCTTCCTTCTTCAGGCAGATCGTCATCACAGAAGCTCAAATTGTTGCATGACGTGATATTAGCCACAATACTATCAAATTGATCAACAATCACATCATGGTCAACATAAGCTTGATCGAGAATCTTCTGCAAAGACTGCCTATGAGCCTCAGAACTCATCAAGAGTGATAAAACCGATATCTTCGATAGAGTCTGCAACAACTGCTCAGTAATGTTATACTCACTCTTCTTTATCAACTTTAGCACCTCATCTTCACTATTACCAGATTGGCCTGATTGGACAACAGCATCCATAATCTGCTTACTTGCATTTGTATCTTCAACTCTCTTCGGAGGATCTGAAGCATACACTCTACCACTTCGGGTAACCTTCGTCACATCAGCAATGCTAACCACAGACTTTGGAGTAGGAATAGGAACTTCCCTACCATTTTCTATCATCGTAGCATTATACTGGTACGAAACAGCTTTATCAGACTCATATAGCATTGGACCAGGTACATTGATCACCAATGGAGTAACAGCAGTTTTGCGACTATCAAAAGAAATCACCACCCTCTCAGGAGCAGCCCTCTCAGGAAGATTGAATTGAGGCATAATAACATTCACTTCATTCTCATATTCATCTCTTTTTGCCGTTACTTCAATCAATTTATCGTTCATCATCTTTTGAATATCCCTCTTAACAATCACGCAACCACGAGGATTCACCGAGCAAATACAACATCCAGCATAGTCATGATCAATATCGTGATATTCACTCAAGAAAGCATGCATCTCAACCAAAGATCTTCGAATATGAAGGACTTCATAGATCTTGAACAAACCAGGACAACCATCAACCATATTCACAGACGCGTTACCATGCTTCGACAACGGATTTTTCTGCACATTTGGATTAACATCATTGAAATACAGAATATTGTTCCTCATCAACTTCTGTACTTCAAACTTCAACGGATAACAATTCTCAACATCATGCCCCGGGGCACCTTGATGAAAAGCACAGCGAGCCTCTGGCTTATACCACCATGGAATAGTCTCTGGAACTGGAGGTGGAGCACGGGTTTGCACAAGATTCTTTGCAATCAAAGATGGAAGCAAGTCCGCATATGACATCGGAATAGGATCAAAACTTGGCTTAGCCCGAGCTTGTTGATTACCACCTTGTTGCACAGAAGGTTGTTGATAACGAGGTTGATACTTTGGAACTGCTGGCACAGTTGGAGCCACAATAATCATTGGTGTTACAGAAGCCACATGCTGCGAATGGTGATTCCCACGACTGTGAGGTCTTCTATAACTTTCACGGGATACTGCATTAGTCTCATTTTCTTTCTTTTTCCCAAAGTTGAACCTTCTAGATCTTGAACCATTGCTATTCTCTTGACTCAACCGTCCCTCACGGACACCTTCTTCTAAACGCATCCCCATGCTCACCATTTCAGTGAAATAGGAAGGAGCTCTTGCTATCATCCTCTCATAATAAAAAGAACCCAACGTCTTCAAGAAAATCTTTGTCATTTCTTTTTCTTCCAGCGGAGAAACAATCTGGGCTGCCAGCTCGCGCCATCTCTGCGCATATTCTTTGAAAGTCTCTTTGTCCTTCTGGGACATAGCACGAAGTTGATCTCTATCTGGAGCCATATCAACGTTATACTTGTACTGCCTCACAAAATCTTCTCCCAAATCATTGAAGGTCTTGATTTGGCTATTATCCAAGCTCATATACCACCTCATGGGTGCACCAGTCAAACTGTCCTGGAAATAGTGAATCAACAACTTATAATTATCAGTTTGAGCAGACATCTTCCTTGCATACATCGTCAAATGACTCAACGGACAAGTGTTGCCTTTGTACTTCTCAAACTCAGGCAGCTTGAATTTGTAAGGAACTTTAACATTAGGGACCAGACAAAGGTCATAAGCATCTTTTCCGAACAAATCCTTGTGCTTCAAAGCTCTCATCTCCCTCTGGATCTCAACAAAGCGTCCCTGGAAATCATCAAGTCTTTCAGCCACTCCAGCGCCTTCACTGGGCTCAGCATGGTAAATCATTTCATCATGGTGCGGAATAGCGTGAACCACAGGCGGTGCAGTAGTCACAACTGGAGGAAGAGTAGTCCACACTGGTGGTGGGAGAGTATTAAATGCAACAGTCTCAGGATGATGAGGAGGACGATAACCAGCAGGAATAAAATCAACTGGCATGCCCCAAGGTGTGCTAGCAGGCATACGATAGCAAGGAGAAATAACAGTCTCAACAGGAATTGATGCGGTAACAATCTCGGAGATGACAGTATTCTAAACAGGAGAATTAGGAGGTGGCTGATTCTGAGCAGCCACCAAACTTTCCATCATAGCAGACACTCTTTCCAAGCTTTCCCTCAGATAAGTAACCTCTTTGCGTAGCTCGCGATTCTCTTGTTGTAAAGTTTCCATCACCCTTCTCCGATTAGCTCGAGTATCAAATCGGTGAATCAGCTTGATAGGCAAACTGAATGAAGACCAAGAAAACAACAATAAGATCCCTGGAAAACACTTAAAAAGCAAGACAAATGCAAGTATGATGCATGGTATGCGTATGCAAAATGCAAATATTTCAAAGGATTATAAGATAACTTGCAATATTTATAAAGAGACATTTTTTGAAATACTTAAAAAACTCATTCTCATTAAGATCAAAGTGAGGATTACAAATGAAGTACAAACATCAATAATCCTAATACATGAGAGAAAAAGTAAACTAGGCCTAGGGAATCATATCCGAAGAAGTCCCGAATCCTGGCTGATACTTCATGCGAATCCTCTTGATCTCATTCTTGTACCGATCTTCCATATCTTCCTTATCCTTCACTAACTTGTCAACAATGGCCTTCCAAGCACCGGAAGTAGGAGGAATAGTAGCTGGAGTACTAGAGGAAAATAAATCCTCTCTCGGCCTCTTCGTGACACGCCGCTCAAGTAGCTCAATAAGATCATCCTTCTCCTTCAGCTGCTCCTGCATAGTAGTCCTCTCAATTAACCATTCTTCTTTTTCTTTCTTCATCTTCTCTAACTCTTCTTGAAGAGCCACCTTCTCATCAACGGGAGGTAGAAAAGCAGACAAAGGCAATATGGGAAACAGAGGCTCCTCAGGTGGATAAGGCATCTTGAGCTTGGAAGACCTAGATCGAACCCACTGAATATAACATTCGGAAGGAGGAATGTGTTGTCTCCCCAATTGACCCTTCTCTTTCCGGTGAACCGCATGCCAAGAATGAGCAATCCTTTTCTTCATCTCTATATGATCAGCACCATTAAGAAAGAAGAAACGGGATAAGGCAAGATTGTTTGGAACATCCTTCAAACAATAACCGAACTGTCGTCTAGCCAAAATGGGGTTGTAGCTAATTCCCCCACGTGTACCAAGAAGAGGTACATTAGGAAATTCTCCACAACTATCAATAAGAACTCCAGTGTCATAATGAGAACTATACCATGTCATGTCCTTATGAGAAAGCGACATCAACCTTTGAGACCATCTTCGATTCTCTCTATTGTCCTTGAAGACATCCGACTTCGGTAGGTGTGAAATAAACCACCTATAAAGAAGAGGCGCACAACATACAATCTCTCTGTCACCTTTGGAGGTCCTATAGTGAAAAGCATGATACATATCTCCAAGCAAAGTAGGCACCGGGTTCTTCTTCAAGAAGATCTGAATAGCATTCTCATCCACAATACCATCCAAGTTCGGAAACAAGACAATCCCGTAAATAAGCAAAGCAAGAATAGCCTCAAATGCATCCTTATGACCCAAAGTAAGTGAAGTAGAAGCCTTTCCCATCAAGAACTTAGCATTAATACCACGAACACTCCCCTTTGGAAGAAACTTCCCATTAAGATCGGACTCCTTAAGAAAAAGTGCTTTGGCAATGACCTTGATAGTAAGCTCCTTCTCTAACCCAGTGAAAAGAAACTCCTTGTCCAGAATAGACAAACCTAACCAATGAGAATACTCCTCCAAAGTCGACACAAGCTGATAATCCGGGAAAGTGAAACAATGGTGCAACGGATCATAAAACTGAGCCAAAGTAGGGAGAATCCCCTCAGGTACATCGGTATCCAACATATACAAAAGCTTCCCATGACATCTTCGGAACTCTTGGGTATCAACAACCAAAGCTCCTAGCTTTCTCAACTCTACAACATTAGGATTCTTGAAAGTGTACTTCTTTGTGTTCCTCCTTTCAAAAGTCATAGCCATGGACATCTGAAATTTTGCAAAAGTTCCTTATAAGTTCTTTGAAATCTTACGAACAATGCTCATGAATGTACGATGGCATGTATGCAACAAACACAAACAAGATCACACAAGACACACGGGCTTAGGTTCCGAGTCACGAGCATGAAGTCAAGGTAACAGAACACCAACCCACACAGGTAAGTACTAAGGTTTTGTCTTCATTGTACCTGCAGAAAACCAAAAGGGTGCTAACAGAGGTGCCCGGAGTTAACAGCCATCTTTAGAATATCATCGGTACGTTGGATTACTCCCCAACCGATAATGTTCTTAAAATAGACCTCGTCCGAGTGTAGTATCGCGTGACAACCGCCTTAGGTTTACACCCAGACAGTTTCTGCACTACGTTCCTAAATTGGCTTAGATGGGTTAAGGGTTCTAAGGTCCTCTGTATGATCAGCTCAAGGTCGGAAAATAATGCCACGTACGATTACTCGTCATGACATTGATAGTCCAAGAGAGCCTAACCGAGTGGAGATTATCAAATTGATATTGCTTTGGACTACTCCATCGCATATCGCTTCGAATATCGCCGTCCTATCATAAGTTTCACTCAGATCCGGGTTAGAATCTATCTCACACAGAGGATCACCAACCAAAACAGAACAATCAAATAACAAACAAATCAAACCAAAGCAATAAATAAATCAAAGTAGGCTAAATCCGCTTAGAGATTACTCCCCAGCAGAGTCACCACTTTTCTGTAGCGGTAAAATCGTGAGTGTAAGCTATTGATTAACTTAACTCGATGTACAAAGAGTCTCCACCGCGCTTTTATTTATTTCCGAAAGGAAAAAGGTAAAAGAACGAACAAAAACCTAGGAATCTAAAAGCAAAAGCTAAACGAAATAAACAGAGAATGGGTAAGGGGATTGGTTATGAACCGGGAAGGTTTTAGGCACCCGACTCGTCCGTGGTACTCCACGGGAGCCCTTTGAAATATCTAATGCTTTTTGGTTTGAAATTGGTTTGCTTAAAAATGATTGAAGAGATGAGGAGAAGAATGTTTTTTAATGATTTTGTGTTTGATGAGGTTTTTAATGCCTCATGCCTATGTACCCACAAAGTGCAATGCGAGATCAAAACCTCGTAGTTCGTGGTACAAAATTTGAAAAGAAACAATGAGTTGAATTGATTTTAAAATGTAGAGATAAGTCGTCATCCTTTAGCGAATAATTCCGCTAGAAAAGATGAATCATATCTAAACATGTGAAAAGAAAAGTGCACAAAGGCACAAAAACAATTGAGTGAGTTTTGTATTTTTTAAAGTATGTAAGAAATTTTTTCAATATATTTACATGACTTAACATTTATTTAAGAAACAAAGTGAAAAGATTAAAAATCGCTTGACCTAAGTCAAGGTTTGATTATGAAAGTGTTTGAAGTTTAGAAAACAAGAAGATTTTTGAAATAGGGAGAAGTTTTGAAAATTTAAGAATGGGGAGGAGATGAAGGGACTAATCCTAATACTTGAATTAAAAGTTAAAAGAAGAGATACCAAACCATATTTTGCACAATCTTCATGGTAACCGGAATTCCATCTTCAAAGGCTAATGAAATAACTTGAGGCCGAGGTTTCCAATCCATCACAACTTGAGCAAGGGGAGATCCTAAAATCTAAGTCCATACTCCAAAGCAAAGGGTAGTAACCATAGTCCGAAATTAAAGTCACAAGTCTTTTAAGTGTTTAATCCTTTATTAGTGTTTTGGTGTCCAAATGGACAAAATAAAAACCACAAGCAACAATATAAACATAAACAAATGATATATGATATAATATGATAAAGCATAATAAAGAGATAAAGGAACAAGAAATTAAAATAAAAGGATAAGGTGCGAGAGATTAAATTTAAACGGATTATTATATTCACAATATTATAATATTTACAATATAAAGTGGTATGATGAACTTAATCAAGCACAACCACGAAAAGAAAAATAAAATCGAGGCAAACGGATCCAAGTGGATCTTTAATCCGAATCGGGACAACTTTAGGTCTATGTTATGCAATCGCCGAGTAATTTACGAAGTAATTACCCTACAAATGAGGTCGGCCACCACTAATTAAAGTGGAAAATATTCGTGTTAATACATGTTAGAGAAACGATATTATGGATCGTTCTCCGAAAACATGCCACACTAAAAGAAAGAGAATGGTTTAATCTTAATCGAGATTTTCGTTGAATTTATCGAAAAGCAATCTATCACGATCTCAAAGTATGGAGAATGATCCAAATGATCATTCATCCATAGATTTGAAATAATGAAGATTAAACCGATCGAAAATCAACAATCTACGAATCGGAGATTGTCATCGACCAAAAATAAAAGAAGATGAAGAAAAGATGGATCTAAAAGTAGATCCATAAAAAGAAATTGAAATATTTTTAAATCCTTTTTCTAAAAAACTCTTTTCCAAAATCTTTTTAAAATATCTTTTCATAAAATGTTTCTAAATATTTTTCTAAAAATCTCTTTCTAAAACACTTTTTCATAATTCTTTTTACTAAAATATTTTCTAAAAATTTTATATCAAAAAAATTAGAAAGAAGTCATTTAAACACAACAAAGAAATGAAAAAATAAAAAAATAAAAGATAGAAAGGGAAATGGGGAGGGGGATCCACGGGTAGGTGGTATGGATAGGAAATGGGATCAACACATTAAACCAAAAGCCCAACGTTCCCTCTTAAACCAAAACAAAGGGCAAATTAATAAAAAAAACAAACAGAAAAAGCTTAAACTCTTCTCCTTCAATGTGTTAATGGCGGCGGAAACAGAACAACAACATCTCTTCTTCTCACCTTCACGAAAATGGATCAAACAGAAAAAGTTTCTTCTTCTCCTTCTTGCGCGAAGTCTTCTTCCTCTCCTTCTTGTCAATTTCCGAATTTCTCTTCTCCTTCTCGGCTTCTCTTTCTATTTTGATTCCTTTTATTTTCGGAGATTTTAGTTGAAATAGAGGGAGGGAATTGAATGAAGGTTGGTGGTATTTTTCGGATTTTGAAATTTGATTTCGGCAGAGTTTATGGGGGCTAATTGAAGCTTGTTTTCAAATGGGGAAAGGGGTTCTTTAAATAGGGGAATGAATGAAGAAGAGGGTTGCCGTTTTGTTCTGATTTTGGGCGCGTTTTGGTTCATGAAATTTTTGTGACGACTTGCTGCGTGTGTTTTGAGTTTTCGTCTTGCTGGCTTTTCCGTTTTTTGATTGTTTGCGTTTTGATTGTGTGTGTTTTGCGTTTTAATTTTGATTTCAAGTGTGATGCTGTAAGCGTGAAGGTGTTGGCTTCGGCATGAGGAATTTGAGGGCGTGCGGCTGAGGTTCGTTTTACACTGTTGGAGCTGATGGCTCATGGCGTGCTGTTGTGAGGGATAGCTTCAGTTTGCTTGTGGGGCCTGGGAAAGGCTGACATTTTTGATGCTGGCTTGTGGATTGCTTTGCGTTTGGCTTATTGTTTTGCTGGTAGCATGCGCGGCTGAATTTTGGCAGGTTGGATATTTGAGGCATTGGCTGTGTTTGTTGTTTGTGTTTGGCTTGCCTTGGAGAAGTTTCTTGGACAAGGCTTGGTGTGGTGACGTTTTTGTTTGTTTGGCTTACGGCGAAGTTGCGCGTGTAAAGTGAGGCACTGGCTTGTGGATGTGAGGCTTAACTTTTGGCTTTGGATAAGTGCTGCACGTGAGGCTAAGAGTGATGGCTACGGCAAGAGGCTTGCGTATGAAAGGCTAGTGTTTTGCTTGAAGTATTGTACGGGAGGCTTGTTGAATTGGTAGCTGGCTGCGGCTTGTGGGCCAGACTTGTTGGATTTGTGACTTGTGATTTTTAGCTGATGGAAGCTGGGAAGTGAAGCTTGTTTCATAATGTATTCTTTTTTTTAACATGTTATAATGGGTGGGCCAAAATGGGCTAAAATATTGGACTTGGTTTTTTTGTAAAAAAAAAATGGATATCAAATAAGAAAATGGATATGAATTAAAAAATAATTGAGATGGATAATGGATAAGAAAACAAGATATGGATACAAGATATGGATAAAAAATGAATAAGGAGGTTATTGAATTATCAAAATAAATCGGGTGAAAACGGATAATGAAAAATGATTATAGAAAATGGAATAAAGGATGGATAAATGGATATAAGAAATAGTCAATGAAATGTGGATTAACATTTACAAAGGTGAATGGTTTTCTTTAAAAAAAAGATAATGGCAGAAATAAGGAGCCCAAAGTCAAAAAATGTTTTTTCTTGCACAAGTCACGGATAATAATGAACACAGCCGCTCCTGAACCACTAAACATTCCACAACTCAAGCCACAACCAACATCTGAAATTTGCATCGATTATTTGAATCCATGCTGAGGAAAAATAAATCCTCAAATGAATTGTTGATAAACTGGTGATCTGATGCGTATTGAAGATTCAAATCAAACTTCGCACAAAATACCGCCCGATAACTGATGTCTTTCACACCCAACACCTCTTGAACTTTGGAAACGCATTGTCTGAGGAATAAACCACTGGCACACACAACTGGCAGTCAACACAATCTTTTGATAGTTTGACCAATATTAGGTCAAACATCCATCTGAAATCGAATTGTGACTGAACAAACGCATCTGAATTAAAATCATTGCTCTGTCTTTGAATTCCTGCAACACAGAGAAGAAGAAGAACACTGCAACATGTTTTTGGTATTTTGATTAGAAGTTAGTAAATATAAACAAATATAAAGAAGTAAAAATAATGTTGATCCCCTGTGAAGCATAGATCCTACATCTGAGAAGAAACTCGAAAGCCAGTGCAATCTTGTTTGTATGCAAAATGCAGATGAAATGCGAGGAAATCTTAGGGCAAAAATTAGGGTGTTACAGTTGCCCCTATTTAAGTTTCTTCAATCCGGAGATATGAAGATTGACATCTTCGTCTCTACAAGATGAGAGAGACTTAAATACAGAAAACCCAATTTTTGTCCTAAGAGAACAAGATATGATATGAATATGATATGCAAACCCAAGATCTCTGTGGGGAAAATATGACCATCAGAGGAAAGCAAAACTTGGGGACACAGAAGAAAATCCCGCTGGGGGAAACAACAACAGACAACCAAAGAGTTTCCAGGAAAATAAATCACTGGATAACAGACTCCACTTGGGGAAAGATATGAAATAATCAGGGAACAATATTCAACCAGGGAAAGATAAACACCCTGCCAGGAAAAATCAACCAAACAAAGTATTCGAATCCAAGAATGGAGAAATACTGTGTTGGATAAGAATCAGCAACTACCTGTTTACTGGGTAGGAAATATAACAGACTCGACTATCAATTTACTGGATAGGAGCAAAATACAGAGGGATAACCTCAATTACCTTTTTACTGGGTAAGAAATATTCTCAACTACCTGATTTACTGGGCAACAAAATTCTCAAACTACCTGATTTACTGGGTAGAAAATAATAAAGGACTCGACTATCGATTTACTGGATAGGAGTATGATCAACTACCTGATTTACTGGGTAGGAACTCAATCAAAGGGAAACAACTTCTATTACCTTTTTACTGGGTAAGAAGAAAATATCTGATTCTATTACGTTTTTACTGGGTAAGAAGAAAATATCTCGACTACCGGATTTACTAGGTAGAACAATTCTCAACTACCTGATTTACTGGGTAGGAGCTTAAACAAAGGAAAACAATCTCTATTACCTTTTTACTGGGTAAGAGGAAGAAATCTCGACTACCGGATTTACTGGGTAGGAGTACAAGTAAAAGAACTTGATCAATTGGTAATATTACCCACTATCGATTAACTGATAGCTTAATTCCAAAGTAATAATACTCAAGCTGGAGAAAATGTTGCCCACTATCAAACAATGATAGCTTAATTCCAAAGCAAAATATCACTCACAAAAGGGGACCCAAGTTCAATCCAAGAACAAATTGGAAAGAAATGGTCAAACAAGACTCATCCCGAGGAGGAAATATCTCAACTAGGGAAAATTCCATCCAGATAATAAACTGGGGAGGAAACTGAATCAATATCTTCTACGAGAAACAAACTCAGTGGGGAATTAGAAAGGATTAACACTTTCTGCTTAATGGTCGACACTCTAAACTTGAGAGGAAGACAACACACACACTCTGTGAGGAAAGTCCACACCAAAGAGCAGATAACAATGATAACCGCAAGAATGCCAGCAAACAATGCTATGTTTATGCGTATGAATATGCTGACAAAACAGACATAAAGATAAGAAAATGGGTGACATGAACGCCACAACAACCAGATACTCGGCTAATCCCAAGGCAACAAAGCGGGGAACTATGCTGGAGATTCAATCTGAAATATGCAGGGGAATATCATAAGCCATCAAAGGAATACAATCCTACTACAAGGCTTAAATCATGATGAGACAGCGTCTTCTAGGAATCATCCTGCTGCGGAAAGGTAATAATCTGCTGAGGATGAAAATATTCTTGATAAAAATCAAACTTCACGAGGAATAACTGTCATACCGCTCTTGCTCCACTTGGGGATAGAGTGCAAGACCTGTTAAAAATCACACAGGAATCTGCTGGAAATCAACACATGCAGACCTACTGGGGATCCATATGAGGATATCAGAAGTTAACATCATAGCCAAAACACAGTTACAAGGGATTTTAAATCAGTACCCACCATTAGGTAAAAGAAAACCTCTAAACTGACTGCTATATCAATACTTCTATATTCAAGGATGCAAACAAATCAAGCTGAGGAACAAAAACTCAGCTGGGGATTCCCAATGCTTCTCAATTTAAAGATAACTTGCTGAGGAAGAGATCACAACTCAGCTAGGGATTTTTAAAAACATCCCTTCCAACAGCTCTTCTGGGGAATACATACAATCTCCATTCATGCTTATTGTTAGGGAAGAAAATATCATTAACATCAATCTGTCAAGACTATCCAGGAACTTCGCATGGACACAACCGAATCAAACCCTGCTTTGGGAGAGACAAGTTACACACATCCAGACTTTACCATCTTTGGAATCACTGTTGATATCCTTTCTTTGTTCATATATCAAAAGAAAAATGTTTTTAAAATCTTCAAAGATTAAATTTATTAAATTTGTTTCAAAAATCATCATCAACAATAAATTGAAATTTTGTAAACAGAAACAAAATAAAGAATTGCAAACAATTGGATAAAAGCTCAAATTTATTGATAGAATGGTAGTCAGCAAATGGCATGACTCCATGGATCATTACAAGTTTGAAAAATGGTAAATATATGGAAAAGGGCTACATTGAGATACAATGATCACTATTCTCCCTATCAACTTTGAACTCCACTGTGTCCGAAACTTCAGTCAAGGATGAGTGAATAAGAATCTTTGATGGGAAATTCTTCTGAGGGATAGAATCTGAAATCCTCGGTTGCTACAAGTGATTCAGTCTGTCGACGCAGTTACTTGCCATGATCCTTAACTTTTGCCTAGATTGCCCTTTCGGGTTTTCAATCTACCGGGATAATTATTTCTGTTTATGTCTCTAATTTTTGCCTGGACCGCCCTTTCGGGTTTTCAATCCACCGAGATGCTCATTTTTGCCTAAGTCGCCCTTTCGGGTTTT
The DNA here is from genome assembly GCA_963966055.1 of Lathyrus aphaca. Lineage (NCBI taxonomy): Eukaryota > Viridiplantae > Streptophyta > Magnoliopsida > Fabales > Fabaceae > Lathyrus > Lathyrus aphaca. The sequence continues at coordinate 283,925,719 of OZ014522.1, read as the reverse complement.
CAACTTAGCGAGCTGTTCTTTTATTTTTTTAGGCGAAGTATTTCTTGACTGCATCCGCATTCACAGGGCGAGTGATCTCCTCACCATCCATAGTTGCAAGAATTAATGAACCGCCAGAGAAGGCTTTCTTAACAACATATGGGCCATCATAGTTCGGAGTCCACTTGCCCCGAGAATCTTTAAGGAAAGACTGAATCTTTTTGAGCACGAGGTCGCCTTCTCTGAATACACGAGGTTTGACCTTCTTGTCAAAAGCTTTCTTCATTCTTTGCTGGTACAACCGACCATGCCACAAAGCTGTTATTCTCTTTTCTTCAATCAAATTCAATTGATCAAATCTACTCTGACACCATTCAGCCTCAGTCAACTTGGCTTCCATCATAACTCTTATTGATGGGATCTCAACTTCGACGGGGAGCACTGCTTCTGTACCATAAACAAGTGAGAAAGGGGTTGCCCCTGTTGAAGTGCGGACAGATGTACGATACCCATGCAAAGCAAAAGGGAGCATCTCATGCCAGTCTTTGTACATCACAACCATCTTCTGAATGATCTTCTTAATGTTCTTGTTCGCAGCTTCAACAGCCCCATTCATCTTCGGTCTATAAGGAGAGGAATTATGGTGTTGAATCTTGAAATCTTCACAAAGCTCTTTCATCATTTTATTATTCAAGTTCGAACCATTATCAGTAATGATTCTATTCGGAACACCATATCTGCAGATAATATTATTCTTGATAAACCGAACCACAACTTGCTTGGTCACATTAACATACGATGCTGCTTCCACCCACTTGGTGAAGTAGTCAATTGCCACGAGAATAAAACGATGTCCATTTGAAGCCTTGGGTTCAATCATACCAATCATATCAATTCCCCACATAGAGAAAGGCCATGGGGAAGAAATCACATTGAGATAAGCCGGTGGCACATGAATCTTATCAGCATACACTTGACACTTATGGCACTTTTTCACATACTTGCAACAATCAGATTCCATTGTCAGCCAATAGTAACCTGCTCTCAACATCTTTTTAGCCATTGCATGCCCATTGGCATGAGTACCAAAAGATCCTTCATGAATTTCTTTCATCAACATGTCTGCTTCGTGTCTATCCACGCATCTGAGCAAGACCATGTCAAAATTTCTCTTATAAAGCACATTTCCATTCAGGAAGAAATTGCCTGCCAATCTCCTCAAAGTCCTCTTATCTTTATCAGATGCCCCAAGCGGGTATTCCTGACTCTAGAGAAAACATTTAATATCATGATACCAAGGCTTGTCATCATGGACCTCTTCAACTGCAAACACATGAGCTGGTCTTTCAAGTCGCATCACACTGATCATGGGAACATCATTCCACTGGTGCACCTTTATCATAGAAGCTATAGTTGCTAAAGCATCTGCCATCTGATTCTCATCACGAGGAACATAATGAAACTCAACTTTAGTGAAGAAAGTTGATATCTTCCTGGCATAATCTCTATAAGGGATCAAGTGGGGTTGATGAGTTACCCACGTACCCTGGATCTGATTAATTACCAAGGCAAAATCTCCATACACATCAAGATGCTTAATCCTCAGATCGATAGCTTCCTCAAGGCCCATAATGTAGGCTTCATACTCAGCTTCATTATTGGTACAAGGAAAAGTCAACCTTGCGGCAAAAGGAATATGTGAACCATGGGGAGTAATGATCATTGCCCCAATTCCTCTTCCACGCGCATTCACAGCACCATCAAAAACTAAACCCCATCGAGATCCAGGCTCCGACCCTTCCTTAATCAAAGGTTCATCACAATCTTTTACTTTCAAAAACATCACATCTTCATCTGGAAAATCGAACTTGATAGGTTGGTAATCATCAATCGGTTGATGTGCAAAATGGTCAGCCAAGATACTACTTTTTATAGCTTTTTGAGCTCGGTACTCGATATCATATTCTGATAATAACATTTACCAACGAGCAATCCTCCCAGTCAAAGTAGGCTTTTCAAAGATATACTTGATTGGATCTATTTTAGAGATCAACTAAGTTGTATGATTCAGCATATACTGGCGAAGACGCTTTGCAGCCCAAGCTAAGGCACAATAAGTTTTTTCAAGCATGGAGTACCGAGACTCACAATCGGTGAATTTCTTACTCAAGTAGTAAATTGCATATTCTTTTCTTCCAGATTCATCTTGCTGACCAAGCACACAACCCATGGAATCTTCCAACACAGTCAAGTACATGATCATCGGTCTACCTTCCACCGGAGGAGACAAGATAGGAGGTTCAAGCAGATATTCTTTAATACTTTCAAACGCCTTCTGACAATCGTCTGTCCAGACGCAACCTTTATCTTTTCGAAGCAACTTGAAGATCGGAGCACATATGGCAGTCATGTGAGAGATAAACCTCGAAATATAATTCAAACGGCCCAAGAATCCTCTTACTTGCTTTTCGGTTCTTGGAGCAGGCATTTCCTGAATAGCTTTCACTTTATCAGGATCAACTTCAATGCCTCTTTGGCTGACAATGAAACCTAAAAGCTTTCCAGAACTTACACCAAAGGTGCACTTGTTCGGATTTAGACGAAGCTTATACTTCCTTAATCTCTGAAACAACTTCAGCAAATGTTCCACATGATCCTCTTCAGTCTTCGATTGGCGATCATATCATCAACATATACTTCGATTTCTTTATGCATCATATCATGGAAAAATGTAGTCATAGCTCTTTGGTACGTCGCACCAGCATTCTTCAATCCAAAGGGCATCACTCTGTAGCAGAATGTTCCCCATGGTGTAATAAATGTGGTCTTTTCCATGTCCTCGGGTGCCATCTTTATTTGATTATAACCGGAAAATCCGTCCATAAAAGAGAACACATCAAACTTAGCCGTATTATCTACCAACATATCAATGTGTGGCAATGGAAAATCATCTTTCAGACTGGCTTTGTTCAAATCTTTGTAATCAAAGCACATTCGGACTTTTCCGTCTTTCTTAGGAACAGGAACGATATAGGCCACCCATTCAGGATAAGTTGACGTCACCAAAAAAACCCTGCATCAATCTGCTTTTGAACCTCCTCTTTGATCTTTACTGCCATGTCGGGACGAGTTCTTCTCAGCTTCTGCTTTACAGGTGGACATTCAGGCTTCAACGGCAATCTATGCTCCACAATATTAGTATCAAGACCTGGCATGTCTTGATAGGACCAAGCAAATACATCAACATATTCTCTGAGAAGCTCTACAATCCTCTTCTTAACATCAGGACCAAGCAATGCTCCAACTTTGACTTCTTTCTTTTCATCTTCAGAACCCAAGTTGACCATCTCTATAGACTCTCCATGAGGCTGAATAATCTTATACTCGTGCTCAATCAACCGAGAAATTTCATCAGGAATCTCTTCATCATCCTCTTCCTCAGCTTCAAACACAGGGAATTCAAAGTTGGGAGAGGGCATAGGATCATTGTTTTCAATGGGTTTATCAATCAATCTGCACAATGATTTTATTTTTATTTTAGAGTATGAACAAAAGTGCAAACATTATGCAGATAAACAATCATTATATATTTTTTTTGGGTTTTTTATGTTACCATTTTTCAGAATAAAGCAAAAATGAAAAAACACATATGGAAATAACAAAATAACATTTTATTGATGATGATAAAATTTGAAACAAAGCCCGACAAACATCACTTTCACCTTGGGCAGAGTGAAAGGATTTTTTGAAAGAAAATAAAAACAAATTACTTTGAAGAATGAACGATAAAAGGAACATCAACAGCAATCCAGTTCTGGCAAATCTTTCCATGCGTAACGAAGTCAAGCATTTCTTCGTCTTCATCATCTTCAATGATGGCAGCAGCGGAATGATTGTTGATAAATCCAGCACTTCGGAAGCCTTCTTGAATAGTCTTTGGGTCTTTGATAACTGCACCTGGTGCAAAGCCGATACCAAAACCTTCCTTGTTGTCGACAACATCAATAATTCGCCCCCAACCATCAGACTGACCAGCTTCAAGCACTCGCAGAGCATCTTTGAAAGAAGACATGGGCATGGCATTCTTCTTAGCAGCATTATCCACAACAGAAAGAGCTTGAAACGAAGTTCCCACCTCTTCCTCAGCATCAATATAAGAGAAAGAAGACAAATTGCTCACAAGCATCGCCCTTTCACCTTCAATGGTCATCAATTTACCCTCTCTCACAAACTTAAACTTCTGATGAAGAGTGGATGTCACAGCTCCAGCCTCATGGATCCAGGGTCTTCCGAGGAGACAACTGTATGCGGGACGTATATCCATTACTTGAAAAGTAATCTTGAATATAAACGGTCCAATAAGAATAGGAAGATCCACTTCACCAATCATTGTCTTCTTCGACCCATCAAACGCTTTTACAATAATCCCACTGTGCCTCATGGGAGCACCTTGAAACGCAAGCTTTGACAAAGTCGATTTTGGCATAACATTCAGAGAAGATCCGGTATCAACTAGCACCTTGGACATGGCATCTTCCTGACAATTCACCGAAATGTGCAGAGCCAAGTTATGATTTCTTCCTTCTTCAGGCAGATCGTCATCACAGAAGCTCAAATTGTTGCATGACGTGATATTAGCCACAATACTATCAAATTGATCAACAGTCACATCATGGTCAACATAAGCTTGATCGAGAATCTTCTGCAAAGACTGCCTATGAGCCTCAGAACTCATCAAGAGTGATAAAACCGATATCTTCGATGGAGTCTGCAACAACTGCTCATTAATGTTATACTCACTCTTCTTTATCAACTTTAGCACCTCATCTTCACTATTACCAGATTGGCCTGATTGGACAACAGCATCCATAATCTGCTTACTTGCATTTGTATCTTCAACTCTCTTCGGAGGATCTGAAGCATACACTCTACCACTTCGGGTAACCTTCGTCACATCAACAATGCTAACCACAGACTTTGGAGTAGGAATAGGAACTTCCCTACCATTTTCTATCATCGTAGCATTATACCGGTATGGAACAGCTTTATCAGACTCATATAGCATTGGACTAGGTTCATTGATCACCAATGGAGTAACAGCAGTTTTGCGACTATCAAAAGAAATCACCACCCTCTCAGGAGCAGCCCTCTCAGGAAGATTGAATTGAGGCATAATAACATTCACTTCATTCTCATATTCATCTCTTTTTGCTGTTACTTCAATCAATTTATCGTTCATCATCTTTTGAATATCCCTCTTAACAATCACGCAACCACGAGGATTCACCGAGCAAATACAACATCCAGCATAGTCATGATCAATATCGTGATATTCAATCAAGAATGCATGCATCTCAACCAAAGATCTTCGAATATGACGGACTTCATAGATCTTGAACAAACCAGGACAACCATCAACCATATTCACAGACGCGTTACCATGCTTCGGCAACGGATTTTTCTGCACATTTGGATTAACATCATTGAAATACAGAACATTGTTCCTCATCAACTTTTGTACTTCAAACTTCAACGGATAACAATTCTCAACATCATGCCCCGGGGCACCTTGATGAAAAGCACAGCGAGCCTTTGGCTTATGAGAATTATTAAAAGAAGCGACTATAAAGTTGTGGACCAGCTCCATCAGACTCCTTCAAAGATCTCTATACTATCATTGTGTTGTGTTCCGAAGCCCATCGGGATGCACTACTCAAAGTTCTGCATGCTGCCTACGTGCCAGAAGAGATCACAGTAAATCAGCTGGAAACAGTGGTGTCAAATGTTAACACTAGCCAAGGGCTAGGTTTCACTGATGCTGATTTGACAATAGAAGGACGTCACCACAACAAAGCTTTGCACATAACCTTGGAGTGCAAAGGAGCTGTACTATCTCATGTTCTTGTGGACACTGGGTCCTCACTTAATGTCTTACCCAAGAAGGCTCTTGTCAAGCTCGAATATGATGGGATAGTTCTCCGACCAAGTAACCTTGTGGTCAGGGCTTTTGATGGCTCCAAAAGATCTGTTTTATGTGATGGATATACAGCTTGCTTACAATTGTTCACGCTGCAGGCGCAGTAACGTCGACCCTTCACCAGAAACTGAAGTATGAATGGGAAGGACAAATTATCACCATCTGTGGTGAGGAGGACGTATTTGTTAGCCATCTGGCTACATACAAGTATATTGAGATGGATGGTGAAATTCATGAGACAATGAGCCAAGGGTTCGAGGCCCTGAATATCAATGAGGCGACTGAAGTATTTGCTGCATCCCAGGAAGACAGGATGGGTACTTCAATTGTCTCCTATCGGCAAGCCTGGAAGATTGTTGAAGATGGTAATGCCCGAGGCTGGGGCAAGCTGCTGCCAGTGGAAAAGAAGGAAGATAGATTCGGTTTGGGTTACAGACCATTTCGACAAGATCAATCAGAGGCTGCTAAGGAGCCCAAATTTGTCAGTGGGGGGATGCTCACCCCAGATGCTGTTAACAATCTGGAAGACGAGGCGGAAAGTGACCGCAACCTGGAGAGATGGATACGTCCAAGGATCCCGGGGAATCAAGTCCTTAACTGGTCTTTCCAGGAAATTATAAGGGTTACTCCTGCAGAGTAATTATTATTTCCTGTCTTTTTAGCATGCATCAAGTCCTGCATCTTACCCCAAGGTGTCAAGACTCATTTTTTAATAGGGCCATATTGTAATTTTGTGCAAATGATTAATCAATGAATATCGAACATCTTTTGCAAACGAGTCTCTTTTTCGCTCACTGTCTTTTCATTTTTCACTTTTGTACAAAACAATAAAATGGCAATGTTTTCAAAATAAATAACTTCATTTTCACTTTTCTAAACAAGATTAAAACTGATCACTAAAACGAACCAATCTCAAACCTTGCAGAGATTATCCTCCAGATTGCACCGACAACAACACTGCTATGACCTTGTATGACTCCGACAATCCGATTAATCAAGCTGATGAAGGGGTTGAAGAAGACTATGAGCTACCTGAAGAGTTAGCCAGGTTGTTGAGGCAAGAAGAGAAAGTGATCACTCCTCATCAGGAGGAGGTTGAAATAGTTAATCTTGGTACCGAAGAAGACTTAATGGAGGTGAAGATTGGGGCCAGTCTGCAAGATTCAGTGAAGGAACAACTTATTAACATGCTTCGAGAGTACGTCGACGTCTTTGCTTGGTCCTATCAAGACATGCCAGGTCTTGATACTGACATTGTTATGCACAAGCTACCTTTGAAAGAAGATTGCCCTCCAGTAAAACAAAAAGCTACGTCGTACTCGTCCAGATATGGCTATGAAGATTAAAGAAGAAGTGCAAAAAACAGTGGGACGCCGGTTTCCTTACTGTAACTAGTTACCCACCGTGGGTCGCTAATATTGTACCAGTGCCTAAGAAGGATGGAAAAGTAAGGATGTGTGTGGATTACCGGGATCTGAATAGAGCTAGCCCAAAGGATGATTTCCCTTTACCTCACATTGATGTATTGGTTGACAACACAACTCAGTTCTCGGTGTTCTCTTTCATGGATGGATTTTCCGGGTATAATCTGATCATGATGTCATCCGAAGACATGGACAAGACTACCTTCATCACACCTTGGGGCACATTTTGTTATAAGGTAATGCCTTTTGGACTAAAGAATGCCGGTGCAACGTACCAACGAGCTATGGTAACATTATTCCACGATATAATCCACAAAGAAATTGAATGCTACGTGGATGACATGATTGCCAAGTCCCTCACTAAAGAAAATCATCTGATAAATCTGATGAAGTTGTTCAAGCGTCTGAGAAAGTATCAGTTGAAGCTAAACCCCAATAAATGCACATTCGGGGTACGTTCCGGTAAACTGCTGGGATTCATTGTAAGTGAAAAAGGAATTGAAGTTGATCCTGACAAAGTCAAACCCATTCAGGAGATGCCTGCACCTAGGACTGAAAAGGAAGTTCGGGGTTTCTTAGGTAGATTGAACTACATATCAAGGTTCATATCTCATCTTACTGCAACCTGTGAACCCCTGTTCAAATTGTTAAGAAAGGAACAAATGGTCGGGTGGAACGAAGATTGTCAGAAGGATTTTGAAAAAATCAAGGAGTACTTACACGAACCTCCAATTCTTATGCCTCAAGTTGAAGGAAGACCTCTAATAATGTACCTGACAGTATTAGAAGGATCAATGGGGTGTGTGTTGGGCCAGCATGACGAGTCTGGTCGAAAAGAGTATGCAATATACTACCTAAGCAAAAAGTTTACTGACTGTGAACAACGTTATTCACTGCTCGAGAAAACTTGTTGTGCTTTAGCGTGGGCTGCTCGCCGACTAAGACAGTATATGCTGACTCACACCACTTTATTAATCTCAAAAATGGACTCCGTCAAGTACATATTTGAGAAGCCAGCACTTACCGGAAGGGTTGCAAGATGGCAAATGATTCTGACAGAGTATGACATTCAGTACACATCTCAAAAGGCCATCAAAGGCAGTGTACTGTCTGACTACCTTGCTGAGCAACCCATTGATGATTATCAGCCTATGAGGTTTGACTTCCCTGATGAAGACATTATGTTCCTGAAATCAAAAGATCATGAAGAGCCTGTTCACACTGAAGGGCCTGACCCAGAAGAAGAGTGGACAATGATGTTCGATGGGGCTGTCAATATGAATGGTCGAGGAGTTGGTGCAATGCTCATTACACCTAAAGGAGTTCACATGCCTTTCTCGGCAAAACTCACCTTTGCATGCATTAACAACGAAGCTGAATACGAAGCATGTATCATGGGTCTAGAGGAAGCCATTGACCTCAGGATCAAGAATTTAACTATATTCGGAGATTCAGCTTTGGTAATCAATCAGACCAACGGCAAATGGTGCACTCACCAAGAGCATCTGATTCCATACTGCGACTATACGAGGAGATTATTGACATTCTTCACAACAGTCAAGCTTGAGTATATCCCTCGAGATAAAAATCAGTTCGCAGATGCTCTAGCTACCATTTCCTATATGATCAAAGTTCAAATTGCCAATTATGTGCCTCGGATTTCGGTATCCAGGCTAGACCGACCGACATATGTATTCTCCGTGGACATTGCTAAAGATGACAAGCCTTGGTTCCATGACATCAAATGCTTCTTAGAGGATCAAACATACCCGCCTGAGGCATCATCCAATGATAAGAAGACATTAAGAAGGTTGGCCGATAGTTTCTTCCTTAATGCTGATGGTTCATTATACAAGAGAAACTTTTATATGGTTCTGCTCAGATGTGTTGATAAGAAAGAAGCAGACTTGCTGATGCACGAGGTGCATGAAGGATCTTTTGGTACCCATGCTGGAGGGCATGCAATGGCTAAGAAATTGTTGAGATCAGGTTACTACTGGATCACAATGGATGTAGACTATTGTGCCTATGCCAGAAAGTGCCACAAGTGCCAGATCTACGCAGAAAAAGTGCATGTACCTCCGAATCCTTTGAACGTAATGTCTTCACCTTGGACCTTTGCAATGTGGGGCATTGACATGAATGGAAAGATCGAGCCGACTGCTTCAAATGGCCACAGATTCATCCTAGTAGCCATTGATTACTTCACCAAATGGGTCGAAGCAGCTTCATATGCAAATGTCACCAGACAAGTGGTAGCTAGATTCTTGAAAAGAGACATATTCTGTCGATATGGAGTACCCGAACGAATCATTACTTACGATGGTTCCAATCTGAACAACAAAATGATGGAAGAACTGTGCCGGGACTTCAAAATCCAACATCACAACTCTTCTCCTTACAGGCCAAAGATGAATGGCGCTGTTGAGGCAGCTAACAAAAACATCAAGAAGATTGTGCAAAAGATGGTGGTTACTTTCAAAGACTGGCATGAAATGCTACCATTTTCCTTGCATGGGTATCGTACCTCAATCAGAACGTCTACTGGGGCAACACCTTATCTACTTGTGTACGGTATGGAAGTTGTCCTACCAGTTGAAGTTGAGCTACCCTCCTTACGGGTAATGATGGATGTGAAGCTAGATGAGGAAGAATGGGTTCGGTCTCGGTATAATAAACTAAATCTGATCGAAGAAAAGAGATTAGCTGCAATCTGTCATGGGCAGTTATATCAGAAAAGGATGAAGAAAGCCTTCGATCAGAAAGTCAGGCTTCGGGAATACCAAGTAGGAGATCTTGTGCTGAAAAGACTTATTCCTCCTCATATAGACCACAGGGGAAAGTGGACTCCAAATTACGACGGCCTATTCATAGTAAGAAAGTTTTCTCTGGTGGAGCACTGATGCTCACTACTATGGATGGTGAAGATTTCTTATCCCCTGTGAATTCAGATGCAGTTAAAAAATACTTCGCATAAATTGACCCGCTGGACATAAAAACAGAATGTAAGTCCAGGCAAAAATAGGGCATCCCGGCGAGTAAAAAACAGAATAAAAGACTCGGGCAAAAATGAGGGAAATCAAAAAAATGTACACCCGCCGAGTTGAAAAGCCGCATTGGGCAGCTTAGGCAAAAATGGGTATCCCGGTGGATTGAAAACCCGAAAGGGAGGTCCATGCAAAATCAGGGAATAAGCGAACAACTGCATTCTGAATTTGTCTATATCACTCACGACACGGCAAGCTTCGAAAGGATAAAGCATCAGTCAGAATCAACCTTCTTCAGAAAGCCAGATGAGAAGAGCGTCAAGGTCATACAGGTCATAGCAAAGGAAGCTCACTGGAGCGTCGTCAAAATTGCCAGCACCTTTACTTTTCTCAATTTGTAACCATCTCCTCATTTCAGGGGATCTGTTTCTTTGATTGTATTTGCCAATTCAAGGCTCCCAGATTAATAAAATCCGATTTTCAGTCACACCGCGTTTTGTACATTTTTGTTCTGTTTGCCAAATGTCCAATATCCATGATATAATAGTTGCATAAATGAGCCATTTTTTAATAAATGCTTGCAGGAAATGTATTTACTCTCAGGAATATCTAACTCCTATGACGGAATCCGGTAAGGGATACCTCAGGATACTTGTGTGTTTCATTGTCTTAACAGGATTGCAGGTATTCAAATACGTAGCTTGGGGCATGCCAAGCATCACTTCCCCAGCACACCTCCTCCAAGTAGTATCTGGAATGCTTTTCCCAGCGGAGTTGTCAGAACCTCCTCACCACCAGCAGGGGTCTCTTCAACGGGAGCTTCCCCCAGCCGGGATCCCCATAGTTATCTCTAGGAAGATCGTTAAGTGATATTTCCTTCCTCAAACAGAGTGCCAGGTCTCTCAAAGACGAAATAACCATCTCCCCGCAGAGTTCTAGCCTCTCCCAGAAGAGCAATACCTGAAACCCTTATACAACAAAGTGATGAAAGTCTCCTTCACCCCAGCTGGGTTTCTTCTTACAAGATGGGTCTATCAATGATCTAGTTCCCCAAGCAGAGCCATACTTCTGATCAGATCTACCAATGATCTCTTCCCCAGCTGGGATACCCTTCCAAGCAGATCAGCCAGAGATCTTCACAACAACGGGATCCGAATCCCGGATCGGTTTCTTTTGCATAATCATAGAATTCGCATCATTTTCCCCCACAGAGCGTAGCATTCCGTTTAATATAGAGCAGTACGGCAAAAATCAAACATGTGCATGATCACAAGTCAGGTTCAAACTAATCCCTTGCAAATATCACCAGCATTTCATCAACAATGTATATAAAAGCTCACACCCCTTTGCAAGTAAAAAAGTCCAAAACATCCCCTTTGCACTCTCCAGCAAATACGTGTTCATTTATACCCTTTTTGACACTCGTCCGTGTCATACTATTCCCCTGCAGATATAAGCCAAAACATCTTCACAAATACGGATACCTATATACTCTTTTGACACCCGTCCGTGTCACCTCTCCCCAGCACGATTGCCCAAACACTTGTTGCAAACCAAACACTCCTTTATCATATACTGTCTCGACACCCGTCTATGTCATCATATCCCTACAGGTCGCCAGAATACCTTGTACACTCTCATATATGAATGATTGTTCATGACTTATACACTTTCTCTTCTGACACCCGTCCGTGTCGAACCTTTCCCAGCAAGTTGAATACTCGTCCATGTCTTGCTCCTACTTCACAATACTTGTTCATACTTATACAGGTACTCGTCCGTATCTTGTATATACATTTATTCCCCACAGATTCGACACTCGTTTGTGTTCTTTGTTAACCAGTTGGTACTCGTCCGTACCATCATCTCTGAACACGCGTCAGCGTTTGTTTCTACTGATACTCGTCCGTATCATGGTCTTAAGGATGCTCGTCTGCATCTTTAATCTATACACAGCGTAAAAAAACTTATACCTTTTATTTCTTAGGCGTAAGCACTCGTTCGTGTTTACTATTCCCCAGTAAGTCCCCAGCAAAACAACTTTCTTCTATCCGACATTCGTCCTATGTCATGATACTTTTGGCAGCCGTACCCTGCCAGGTGATCGTCCTTCACCTTTGGATGACCGTCCCTCATCCCTTTCCCCCCCAGCGGAGTCTCCATTATTGGAACTCTTTTCCTATCCGGCATTCGTCCTATGTCGTGATATTTAGCAGTCGTCCCTTGCTAGGTGATCGTCCTTCACCTTTTGATGATCGTCCTTCATCATTTTATCCGATGGCCGTCCCCATCGTTGACCTTGTTATCTGACACTCGTCCTATGTCATGAAAAAACCCTAAGAGCAGCCGTAGCCTTCTAGGTGATCGTCCTTCACCTCTTGATGATCGTCCTTCATCATGCTTATCCGATGGCCGTCCCCATCGTCGACCTTTTTCTATCCGACATTCGTCCTATGTCGTGATAAAGAGCAGTCGTCCCCTGCTAGGTGATCATCCTTCACCTTTGATGACCGTCCCTCATCAATATTTCATTTATTCTTTGAACCTGATGGTCGTCCCCATCATTGTTTACTTTACTTTCCGAGCATGATGGCCGTCCCCGTCATGATCTCTTTATTCCCCCAGCTTGTCGGCCGTCCCCATCATCGCTTAGCTTACCGCTTTATCCCCAGCAGTCGTCCTCTGCTCGATGGTCGTCCTCCATCGCTTTCATTTTATAATCATACTATACTTTCTATTACAATTTTTATCCCTTTTCTTCTTCTCCCCAGTGAGTGCAAATTTTGGGCTGTCTTTGGTATTCAACCACAAGTTATCTTGTTTGTCTGTTAAGCCAGGCGCTTACATCCTGCACAGCTAACTCATGTTTGAATAGGGGCAGCTGTAAACACCCCAAATTTTCCCTCACTAATTTCACACCATGGCTTGTGATCTTTCATCTTTGCATAAGTTTAAGCATATCATCTCATATTACATTTTTGTTTCACTACATTAGTCCAAGTTCATCTGCATCTAGGGTTTGTGATCTGAGCAATCCAAGGATCCATCTGAGCCACTCCAAAGGTCTCCAATCATTCCAAGAGGGTCCATGTGTGTTCTATCATCATATTACATCCCTCAAATATCAAGGAAGTCAAGAAATCACAAGAACTTGGAAAGCATGGAAGCAGAGCTAGGGTTTCACTACACAGATGACCTGAAATTAGGGTTTTGGTTTCAGAGGCCATAACTCCAACTTTTTTGGTCATTCTTGTTTCTAATAGTATAAATATGTTATAAGGATCATATGTACCAAGTTTGATGAAGGAATTCATTGTGGAAGACATCTGTTCACTGGGTAACTTCTTGAGCAAGTCAGAGCAAAATTAGGGTCTGAGGCCCCCAACAATGGAACTAAAGTGGATTTTTCATCAAATTGAAGTTATATGATCTTTATTTGATCATTGAAGTGCTTGGAAGTTCACAAAATTGAAGAAATTTGAGCTAAACCAAAAGTTTCCAAAAATGGAAATGACTTGTAATGGAAACTTTCCATTTTGGGAAAGTTTTTCAACCTCCTCTTTCTCAACCAAAAATGCTTCAAATGAAAAATTGTTGGTCATGAAAGTTATAGATTGGATCATTCCCTTTTCAAAAAGTAAAATAACATGTTCTAATTCATTATGGAACTCAAGTTATGGCCTTACAAAGTTGGCAAAAATCATATAATTTTCACTTTCACACAAAAGAGGATTTTTTGCAATTTCACATACCATGTCATTTTGTGACCTCTAATAACTCTCTAAGCATCATGCAAACATAATACATTACATTGTGATCAAAATTGTCCAAAGAATCATTCAATTTCATGCCTTGAACTTCAAGAAATTCCAAAAGGGCCAAAGTTCCTCAAAATTGCAAAATGATACAAAACCTCTCATACACTTGTTACAGCTCATCAAATCTGATCTATGAGCCTTCCTTGATCTCTGCTGAACCAAGACATGCCCAAATCCAAGCCTGCCATCTTCCCATACCTCAAGTACACCATTTTTTGACTTTTTTTTGCAAATCACCCCATACCAATCAGCTGCAGCCACAACCACTCTCTGGCCAATAGGGTTATGTTATGTGGACCAAAAGCAAGCCATAACACCACACACACAAGCCTAAATCATCAGATACACAAGGTTTCACAAAATCACCTTCAAGCTTCAAGCTTTCGAAACACTCTGTCCAGCCACAAAAACTTCAAACAAACTTCATCATTCAACTCACCATCATCAATAGAACATTTCCCAACCATCAAACAAGCCTGAAACCCCACAAATACAAAACACGATTTCAGACCAGTTGAGGTGCAACCCTTCAATCCAGCCATTCTAAACTCTATCAAAGCATTACAACATCATCAGGGGGTCAAGTGAGGTGGATTTGCACAAAAGAAGAGGTCCAAAAGCTCTAGAAGTGAAAGCTTCAGCTCAGGTAGCCACCTTCAAACGTTTTTCCAGAACTTGTTTTTTATGTTATAGAAATGATCTATATGCTTCACTGATCACACTGCACTTGTTGGTTTTGAAAATGATTGAGTTTTGAGCCTGTATCGTGTTTCTGAAAGTTTTTCCATTTTTATGTTTTTCTTCGAATCTTGAGTTTGATGCTTGAGAAATGAATTTTGAGGGTTGAATCATGCTTAGGGTTGTTAGATGATGTGACCTGGAGCTTTATGTCGCTCCCACCTGATGACACATGGCCAAGAGGGGTACAGACGCGAATGGTCGGCGAAAGGAGAACACGAGGGTGAACTGAAAAGAGTCGCCAGCTAGGCATTTTTATCCCGAAGGAAAGGTAATGCCGCATAAACCTGGGAAGATATGGATAAGACGGTCGCGAACCAGAGAAATTGAGAAAGGGGGTTGGTTACAACCTGGGAAGGTATTAGCACCCAGATTGTCCGTCGTACTCGACGGGATCCACGCTTAAAATATTTGTGTTTTAAAGGGGTAGTGTCAGTGCTATTCTGTGTGCCAAAGCTGGAAAAGAATGCAAGTGTCAGTGTAAAAGAAATGTGAAGTGAATTGCTCAGGTAATGAGGCTTAAAAGAATGAAGCTGGAAGAGGGGAGAATATACAGAGACTTTTGTTCGATAACTATTAAGTTATGCCTACGTATCCTCTCGTGCAATGAGGAAGTCAGAACATCGTAGTTCAACTCAAAGAGACTGAAATAATTGACTTGTGAACTGCTTGCTTGTCTATGCTCAAGTGTATGACCTGTCTGGCTCAGGTGCAAACTGTCTTGCATTAGACGGAAGAAGCAAGTTTTCATTTATGAGTTAGTGTGATGAGAAAAGAATCCCTGAGGAGACGATTATTGTTTGTTTTGGTATTTTCAATCTTTTATTGCTTTTGGAGTTTGTCGTAAGAGAATGAGCTTAAGCCTAAACCAAGGGTTAGTAAACTCATCACATCTTCCCTCTGATTAGGGGTAATGAGAATACCTTAAGTGTGAAGTAAACACCTCACACTTAATTACCATGATGTAGGATTAAGATCATTAACCTACTTGTGATTATTTAGATGTTTTTGGAGTTTTTGTTTGGTGTTAAGTAATGAGTTTAAGCCATAATCAAGGATTTAATGGACCCATTACACTATCCTAATAGAAGGATAATAGATGAGAACATTTAAGCTGAGAAAGGCTCCTCAAGTTAATCCATGATTAGGGATTAACCTCATGACAGAACAAAGCCTTTAGTAAAGTGGATTTTAATTAATGGTAAGATTAAGAAGTGAATTTTATGGTTTGTAAGACAACTTGAGGGGGACTTGTCCATTAACACTAGGGTTAGTCCTTCTTAACCAATTCAGGAAGAATTAGAACCCTAATGCAAGGCCCAAGTTACAAGCTTGATGTCTTAGTGATTATTAGGTGAATTGATTAAAGGATTTAAAAACATTAAGGGTTTAACACTTAGGATTAAAGTTATACACTCCATCCTAATAGAAGGATGCATGCATAAGCTTAATCATAAAGCCTTAAAACCTTTAAGGTTTAGTCCTTGATTAAGAGGTGAGAAGAGAAGACACAAAGATGACACAAAGGTAAAACTAATGGGGGGACTAATCAAACCCTAATTGTGATCATACTTGGGTATTCCTAGGGTTTATGAGGCTTGCAAGAGATCTTCAAGAAAAGCCACCAAGGAAGAAACAAATGAAAGGAAGAGAAGCAGAAGAAACAAGTCAACTTACTTCACTTAAGAAGATAAGTTTCTTGAAGAAAGAAAGTGAGGAAGGAACATGAATGATCAAGCTCACTCTAATACAAAAGTAAAATGCAGCAATGAATGCATAAGAGAGATGAGAAGAGATTATGAGAAGTGAAGGCAAATTCACTTCTCAAACACTTACCACCTGAAAAGTTAGTAAAAGGAAGTGAAATGAAAATGGAATGAAATGCAAAGATGAAAACCAAAACCAGAAGTATGTTCATGATGCTAATGATGCAAAGAGATGACATAAATGTATGTCATGATATGAAGATAATCATACCAAGGATGGGAATGCAAATGAAGCATATAAGAGGCATGGAAGTTCATGAATGCACATGGAATGAAATGAAAGC
Organism: Lathyrus aphaca; assembly: GCA_963966055.1. NCBI lineage: Eukaryota > Viridiplantae > Streptophyta > Magnoliopsida > Fabales > Fabaceae > Lathyrus > Lathyrus aphaca. Next base: position 283,908,746 of record OZ014522.1, on the reverse strand, counting down.
AAAATATGGAAAATGGATGATGCAATGATCAAACATGATTCTAATGTGTCCTAAGATGTCTTATATGTCATGTGAATGCTCAAAATGTCATGGCAAGTTCATGTATGCAAGCTTGTGCAAGATGGATGCAAATGAGATGCAAAATTAGGGTTATATGAACATGTGAGATGCACAATTCAAAAACAGAAGCAAATCATGAGATAAAAAATTGAAAATGGACTTAAAGGAACCCTAAACCTATACTAAGTTACCATCCAAAGGGGGAGGTCAAAAGCTTAACCTAGAAGGACTTATGATTTTTCTAAGTTTCTAGGGTTTTAAGGGTGATCCTAAAGGTAAAATGCCAAAAAATTGAAAATGCATTATGAAAATGAAACAAAAATGTTTTTAGATGCTTGAAACTGTGCATAGCACAATGCAAAAAGAATCATTCACAAACTCACTTTGGTTCAAAAGTTATGATTTTTAGAAGTTAGGGTTGAAAATATTCAAGTTTAAGAACCCTAATTCAATTAAAAAATGTCAAAGTATGATCAAAACCAAAAAGAAATTTGTGTAGTGAGTTTGTAAATGTTTCTAAATGCCTAAGAATGTTCTCTGAAATTTTTTTGGGATTTTTAAATACCTAAATGTATTTTTAATTAATTAATTCTCATTAACTAATTAAAAATAACATTTAAATGATTTAAAAATAATTTTTTAATGCAAAAAAATAAAATAAAAATATTTTTGGGTTATGAAAATTAATAAAAGGTTTAATAAAAATTTTCAGTATTTTTAGACTATTTTTGCTATTTTTAAAAATTCGTATGAAATAAAATAAAAGAATGAATTAAAAATGAAAATAAAAGAAAGTAAACAGGATGGAAGGCTGGTGTCATACCCCAAATTTGTCCTACCTTTTCGAATTCTCATGATATTTGGTAAATCGGTAAGGATGTTGCGGTGAGCCATCATTTGATGAAGTTTTTGTTTGTACTAAGGTGAAGTGTAATTTGTGTAAAAAGTGGTCATTCATGGTTATGGGTTGAAATTGGGTGTGATCCCTTTTGCAAGGTTCGTGATGTTTAAGACGGTATGAAATTAAAAAAAAATATGGTCGAAGAGTTGAACTTTGGTCCATTTATGCAAAGAGTTCTTATGACAAAGGTTGTTATGAAGATAGAGTTCATTTCTACATCTGGTCCATAAGTGGTTGGCTCACCATTTCGGGTTGATTTTATTTGACTTGATGAATTATTTCTTCTTGACCATTTATTTCATTGAGTTTATCTTTACCAGGGTTGATTGAGAGACATAAATAAGATATTAAAATGGGGAGTTGTTTTCTCAAGTTACTTATTTAGTCCATCCAAGAAAGCATGTTGGTGATTTTTATACAAGCGAAGATTGAATTACACATGATTAAATTAATTCATTCACATTCTACTAAAATTAAAAAAAAAACGGTTGCAATTCAAAGGTCAATTGTTGTGCTATATGCTTAAAGTTCATTGCGGTATACATCATGATTGACACCTAAAATTACAAAGCGGTGAATCAAGATTGGATGCAAGTCCAAGTTAGCCATGGCTCTCCTCTTTTCTTCAAATTCAGCGTGCAACGTCACTTGACCCTATCATCATCAATTCAGCATGAAAATATTCCATTTGTGAGGCCAACCATGACCAAATTTTGCACCTGCAAAGCAAAAAAAATCATGTCAAGAAAAGGACATAATTCTAAGGCTTTTGCAGTTGTACCATAGTAGTTCATAATGCGGTATACAAGGTTGCAATCAGTAAAATAAGCATCAACCTCCAACTCCCAAGAAGTTTGTAACTAATTGAATAAAACCTGTCATAACAGGTACATCGAATTCCACCATCCTGCTAAAACCTGCAATGGACTTTTCTTTTTTTTCTAAATCAATCCAATACAAGCTAAAGATTAAATCAAACACATCGTTGTCACAAGGAGAGCTCTTTCCGTCACTTACATCGCAATCCTGGAAATACCACCTTCAAATTACATGTGCAGCTAAACCTGAAATTGCAATTAAGGTCAGTGACATTGTCAAGAAGAAAACAATTGACATTGGCGGATAGAACTGAAACTACTGGAGGGTCAAAATTTGCTTCACCGGGAGATGATCCTCTCGACAAGATTGAGATTATGATGAGAATTGATGAGAAGTCTTGTATCAGAGTTGAAGAGGAAAATACCCATGCTATTACCACTGGCCAAGAAGTAGCGGAGAAGTTTCTTGAAAGCAAGTCTGCATATGTTTCAACCAAGAAGGAAATATCATGGCATTTTTCAAGCGGGCTTCAAGAGACAAGACGCAGATGCAAGAATCTGGAGTCTCCCGCCTTACCAGAAGATTTTCATTTTCATTATCCAAGTGTAGCTTTCTCATTCACTTGACATTAACATTCAAGCAAAAGTCCAGGCTCTAGAAGAACCTGTGAGTGCTGTAAATAAAAAAGAGAGAGAATATAGAATGTGAACCAGAAATGGCTAGGAGGAGGAGAGACTCACTTGACCAGAGTTGGACCTGTTCTGAACCTCCTAAAACTATCATCAAAAGGATGCTGCTGCAAGACCTCCAGAAACCGAAGTGGAAAGAATCATCATTTTCAAAAGAAAAAATTAAAGCTTCCATGCCAGTGCAATCCGCTCCTCATCAAATGAATGCCAGAATTCCTTCAGCAGGCTTTCCGGATTCCCATCCAGCACTTAAAGACGTGTCAGAACACTCAAAGGCATTTACGCAGGATGGCGACCTCAAAGCACACTTTCGAGTTTCCGATTCCAAGTCTCATGTTTTGCAAAGAAGTAATATCTCTGCAGTTCCCCCACGTCCTGCATTCCCCTTGTCACCTGCAATCGTGCATGGTCATGCTACAGTATCGAGAGAGTTTGCTGCTGAAAACCTGAATGTTAAAAAATTTGATTCAAGTTCAAATAGTGAGAGCAAGCCTTTTTCACTCACAGAAATGCCTCAAAAATTCTCAATATCTACCCGTTCAACCACAGAAACACCTTCATCTCTGTTTAAATTGAGTTCAACCACAGAAACACCTTCATCTCTGTTTAAATCGAGTGCAGTGCCCATTACAAACAGTACAATGGCTACGGGTACAAGTTTCACAATGGGAGACAAACTTTCAAGTGCATTTACTCCTGAGTCTTAAAAAAAACATTCCATCCTCAGAGTCACACTCATCCTCTATTTTTGCAACTTCAAATATGGTTGGAAAAGTTTCCGGGTTCAATTTTGATAAAAGTTGGCCTGAAAATAATGTTCCAGCAGTGCCCAAGTTTAGTAGTTCTCCATATTCTCTGTCTCCTACTATTGAAACACCATCGGTTTCTTTAGCATCATTATCTGTCTCATCTATAGCTTTTCCTCCAACCATAGTGTCGATGACATTAAGCAATACTATGACTAGTTCAAACTTCAGTATAGAATCTAATCACATGTCAACATCTTCAGCATCAAATTCTCTTCACTTATCTAATCAGGTCCTAAACATTAATCCTGAGCAACTTCCATAAGAGGAAAATGGAGAGGATGGGTGTTTAGTATAATCAGAATATTGAGAATTCAAGGCATCCGTAAATATCATTATGCAGTAAAATCATAGCAGTAAAAATCAGTTTCATGGTGAGAACACTCAAAAAGTTACGGCAGTGAAAATCAAGTTACCACCAGGGGACCTTAGTGTTCTATAAACTCTGTCATCATGCTACAGACAAACAATATCAGTGATTCACCAGTAATCAGGTCCCCACCAAATCTCATAGGATATCTTCTCTAACGGATTCACTTGTTTACACAGCTCACAGCTCAGCCAAATTCCTCCAAAAAATCACGTAGTATCCTCTGATTTTTGTATATATAAGCAGACCATTCACCTTGCAAAGGGGAGGAAAAAAAGTGAGAAATGATTCTCAAAACAAATCCATAACCATACAAACAACACCACCAACACTGAATATGAGTGAGAAATCGCAATACCGCAAACAGAACGCTGAAACCAAATGATTTGAAACCAGACTCTTCATCTTTATCTTTTGAAATCGAAGCCACCATTCTTCAACCCGTCGCTCCTTCTTCACAAACACAAACCCTACCGAAAATCTTCTCAAAATTCTCCAAAATCCCTAATCACCAATCGCCCTTCCTCCATTGTGAAATTAACCATCAATCTCCTCACGCAAACAACAACCAAACAGACCCTTCAACCCTCCAAAAATACACCGAAACCCTTGTCGTGAGAGACCCGATTCCGCCGTTGAGAAGCTGAGGCGACTGAGAGTGAGGAAGAAATAACCGAGCGATTGAATCGAATTTTTTTCGAAATATGCCGTGAGAGCTTCGAGATCATCGTGAGTACCTGGTGTTCCATTGCCGTCGTTCATTTTTAAGGTCGGGTTTGGCTACCCTGTTTTGATATCGTTGCCTTTTTGTGAGTGAATATTCTAAAAAGAGATGAAACACGCTTTTGTTCCATTAGTTATTTTGTTCTCCCATTAATTTTTTATTTATTTTATTTTTCGGGTAATAGTTTGATCGGGCTTGACCCATATGTGTTACTTTTCACCACTATACAACTTCGGTTTACCTCCCTTTTAGTTTTAGTTATTTATTTTTATAAATTTATGTCATTTTGTTTTAGGTTTAAGTTTCATACTGATTTTGGGTTGTTGAAGCTGTAGTGGTTTTCATTTTTGACAATTAATTTATCTTTATTTTATTTGGGCCAATGAAATAATTGCAACTTTTCAATATTTGATTTTAAATCGATTTTATCAAGGTTGTTATGAGGCCACTTTTATTTTTCGCTATTTATTTAATCGATTATTCGATTTGTTATTCGATTAATGATAAAATGTGATATTCGATTATTTTAATCGACGTTATCCATTAAATTGAGACCAATTTCATTATTTTCTCATTATTTTATATTTATTATTTTAGGGCCTATGATAAAAAATATGATTTATCGATATTCCACTTTGCGACGTTGTCTAAATCAATTTGAGGCCGACTTTTCTTTATCTTATTAATTTATTGATTATTTTATATTTCGGTCTATGATATTATTATCCAATTTGTGACATTCCACTTTGCGACGTTGTCCAAATTAATATGAGACCGTTTCCTTTTATTTCTTATGGTTTCTAATTAATTTTAGATCCATTATTATTTATCGACTTTACTATTTAATCGGCCAATGATAAATGGTGATATTCGATTTCTAATGAATCGACGTTATCCCCTAATTTGAGGTCACGCGTTTATTTTCTTTATTATTTCCCATTATCTCAATTTATTTTCTTTCGGTCGATGATATAACAAACGATCTAAATGTTCGATTTCGACAAATCGGTATCGTTTAGATCAATATGAGACCAATTGTATTATTTTTAGCGCATTTCTTCTATTTAAATAATTATTTGATTATAAAGTAACGCTCGACTTCTCATAGAATGATTCTAAATTTGAATCGATTCTAAGACAATTAAAGAGCTAAATTTCGACGCTTTCGGTTTAATTTGAGCTCCAACGGCTCCGCGTTAGCTTAGGACTATGAATCGATCTCTCATAATGATTTAACCCTTAATCTCCATTTTGCACTCACCCTTCGCGATCGCTTTATGCCTCGCAATCGACCTACCAAGACGGTTCTTTTAAATCCAAACCTTTGATCCAACGTCAAGTGGTCTTAGGTAATAAAATACTTTAATAATATGAGAGAAATTGTACGCCACGAGCCTTAAGTGGTAGAAAGGAGGATTACGAGCTCTCGTTATTCGCTCCGATTATTCCGTCGTAAGACACTTGGCTTGTTGGTTCAGAATAAACTATCCATAGTCTTTAGTGCAATTCGACTCCTAAAGAAAGATAATAAAATTTAAATCTTTTTCCTCTTTTAGCAAGTAATTCATTAGGCATAGACATCCTTTCGCGCGTGACAACTTAGAAGGTTCCCATCGAGTACGATGGATGTAGGGGGTGCTAATACCTTCCCCCTGCATAACCGACTTCCGAACCCAGGCAATGGTTCCGTCGACCTTATCTTTATCCTTTCTTCCCGGGTTTTATCTATATTTTCCCTTTCCCTCTTTGGGAATAAATCAAAATTAGGTGGCGAATCTCAAGTCAGCCCAGCCGCGACCGCATTCGCGAGGATCGTATTTTTCGAGGTACGACAGCTGGCGACTCTGCTGGGGACTTGGTCACCCCTATGCAAGTCAAGCCTAATCTAGGTTGCTTCACGCTTGTTTGTATACTTACCTTTATGACTTACTTGATTATTTTTATCGCTTTCTTTATCGCTTTCCATATTATACCTTGTGGTTCTTGGATCGATATTTTGAAACTTGAGTGAAGGGCTTCATACCCGGGTCTCTGAGTATAAACATAAGCTAGAAAAGGTTGTGTAGTATGGGCTCCCGAGGGAACCGCTCTCGTGGGTTGTCGATACGAAAACCTCGCTTGGAGTAGATTCTAATGAGAACAATGACGACCGTCAAGCTTTTGACGTGTGTGCTCAGTTATTTTCATTAGGGTCATCAACTCTGAGGACCTTTAGAACCTTTTGGTTAAGACATTGGTTGATGGTTGCGTAGTATGGGGCACCAGGGTTCGCCCTCGCGTGGCTCGATACGAAAACCTCACTTGGAATAGACTTACTCAATGGAGTTGATTGACTGTCAAGAATATATGAAACTGACACGTGCATCAAACAATTGAGAAAGGTCCATAACTCTGAGACTTTGTTTTAAACCCCGTGTTGATGATCGCGTAGTATGGGGCACCGAGAGACTTCCATCTCGCGTGGTTCAATACGAAGATCTCACCCAAAAGAGATTCATATGGTGGAGTCAATCAACCGTCATGCTTATGGCGTGTGTGATGAACAACCATAGGGATTGTTAACTTTGGGGTTCCTTTAAACTTTATAGCTTACCCGGCAAAATCCTTGTAAGGAAAGCAATCTGAGTATCCTCCATCCGTACCTTGGACTTATGATACCATGACTTTATGTTTAACATGTTTTCACATTTTATTTGCATATCATTGCATTCATATTTGCATTCATTTTGCATTCATAGTCGTTCATGTTCATTCGTTCTCGTCTTCAGAGTTGTTGAGTACCCGTTAAGCTGATTCCTCCATGCAGATACAGAACTAGGGCCCACGAAAGAAGAAGAATGGCCGAACAAGAAGAACACAACAAGCGAGTCAGGGAAGACATTGATGACCTGAAGAGTAGTGTGAGCAAGATCATGGAAATGCTCCAAGTCTTGGCTACTAAGGACACTCCAGCTCAGAAGACCGTTACCTCTGAAGACAGTAGTTTCGTCATTAACGCAGAATCTTCAAGACCCGCTAGCACATGGCCAGAATTTGTATTGCCACCGGGTTATAATCCGCCATTTGTGACTACTCAGATGACTGGTACATCCACTTTTTTCGAACCTGGAGTGTTCACTGACTCTCAACCTAATGTGCATACTGTTGCCCAAACTGCTTATGTGAATCCTCCCTTCGTGCATAATCCACCATCTTCGGTACAAGGAGAGGCTGGAAATATCGAGGATGTTAGGGAACAATGTATGACTTTGGAGAAAAGGATAAGAGCTGTGTAAGGATTTGATGTCTTCAACGCTGCCGCATCAGACATGTGTTTAGTTTCAAACTTGGTTATGCCAGACAAATTAAAAATGCCAGTGTTTGAAAAATACAAGGGAGACACTTGCCCAAAAAGCCACATGATCATGTATTGCCGCAAAATGGCCGCCCATGCCGATAAAGACAAACTACTCATCCATTGCTTCCAAGATAGTTTGAGTGGGGCATCTTTGAAATGGTATATGGGACTCGAGAAAAGTCGTATCCAATGCTGGCAGGATTTGCTTTATGCGTTCCTAAAACAATACAAATACAATCTGGACATGGCACCTGACCGCCGTCAGCTTCAAAACATGTCTCAGAAAGAAAAGGAATCATTCAAAGAGTACGTTCAGTGTTGGAGAGAACTAGCTGCTCAAGTTGAGCCTCCCTTGGCAGAGAAAGAGTTGACTGGTCTGTTCATGGACACTCTTCAACCTCTATACTGGGAAAGGATGATAGGTAGGGTATCATCTAGTTTTGCTGACCTAGTCACTATTGGAGAAAGGCTAGAGGAAGGAATCAGAAAGGGCAAGTTTGGAAGTGCTGAAGCTTCTAATGCTGCGAGAAAGTCCTCTGGGAATTTTCAAAAGAAGAAAGAGGGTGATACTCATGCTGTCATCACTGAAAGAAAACCCTACTACAGGCAACAACCGTATGGTGAAGCCCGAGTAGCCGCAATTGCTCCTATGGTTAATGCTCCACCAGCTCGAGCTCCTCCACAAAGGAATGTGGGTCAGAATCAGACTCGCAAGCCCCGGCCCAGGGCTCCTATTGATCCTATTCCCATGAAGTATGCTGAGATTTTCCCTGAACTGTGCAAAAAAGGTCTTGTTACTACTAGACCTCTCAATCCTCCAAATCCTCTTCCACCCGGATTTAGGACCGATCTTCATTGCCCATTCCATGAAGGAGCTGCAGGTCATGATATTGAGAACTGTTATGCTTTCCAAGCTCGAGTTTAGGACTTGGTCAGGGGAGACTTGCTCACTTTTACACCAAGAAAGGTTCCCAGGGTTGAAATAGATCCCATGCCAAAACAAAGTGGCTGAAGATTTGATCGAAGAATCACAAGTTACTACCTAAAGCCAGTGGGTCAGACGGGAGAGCTCATCCTTGCTACTGATTAGACGCTAGGCCTTGTTTCTTTTCAGTTTTAATATCCTTGTTTGTGTTATGTGTACTTGTTTAAAGACTTTGTTTGTTCTTTAATGTTAATGTTAATGAAATGAGCATTTCATGTTTTTTGAATCAATTCATTCACCTTCATATTTGTGCGTATTTATGCTTTTCATTTTCAAAAATTCCAAACAATATATACCATTGTTTCTCTTATTCATTTATTGTATAAGCAATGATTGGAGGGAGGATGATGAAAAATACCCAAACTGTTGAATGGTATGCTTTCAAAATAAAATCTTGCTGATGATATACAGGCATTGTTTCAACTCCCAAACACTGGAGACATAAGGAAGTTAATCCATTGTCAACCCCTTTGAGCCTAGAAGTTGGAGTTTCTTTCTACACGAAAAAACCCATAATCTTAACCCGGGGCAGGGTAGTTCTCAGTTAATTCAAATATGCATTCAAATTCAGGAAATCTTTCCTTACATATTTCAATAAGGATCTTCAAGCCCAAGCTTTCCTTTGCACAACTGTCAAGGAACTTGATGGCAGTCATTGTCCAAATCAAAAAAAATGAAAAAAGCCGCTACGTCAATACCTAAAAGGAGACCTAAGCAAAATAAAAGCATCCCGCTGGACTGAAAATGTCAAAGATACAGTCCAGGCAAAAGTTAGGGATAATAAGAATCAAGTCAAAAGAGGTCACCAAAATTCCTCAACAAATACAAAGATGAGCTGATCCAAAATCCTCATCAAATAAACCAACAAATGTTGTGAATAAGCAATGACTGATATTCAATAATCCTTTAGCTTTTAAGCCATCATCATCCGTACAAATCCAAATAACTTGAATGCATAGGTTGAATTAATTGAGCATAGGACTGAAGATCATCATGGAGAATGGGTCGGGTAAAAATTAAATTTTGAGCCTTATATCCTTTGTTTCATGAACCGTGAACCAAGCCACGTTACAACCCTTTAAAGACCTAATTGAAGCTAGGTTTGTTTTGAAAGCATATCGCCGCAAGGTTGCGTAAGCTGACTCCCCATGAGATTTTCCAATCATTTGCTTTGGTATCTTACCTTTTGCATTGTCTTTCAATTTGCATTATCTTTCACTTTGAACTTTACATGACTGAATAAATATTGCATTCTTGCCAGTGATTCATTTTCTATATACTAATATCATTCAACTAATGATTTTGATTTCAAATTTTTGCTTGAGCGTTGCATTAAAATTAACATTTTTGAATGGACATTTTATTTGCAAGTAAGCACTCATCATCAAGGAATTTTAAAACAGTTGAGAAACATGACCAGTGGTCCTATCAGAGGCATATCACAGTCAAAAATCTTGTTATTCAGAGAATCTTTCCAAGACTCGTGCTGGGGCAAGCATTTCAAGCCACCAGTCAAGCAGTCACTTCAGAATCGTTCAACATGGGGCAGCCTACGTTAAGCAATACCCTAAGCAAAGCTTATCACTCCTTCCTAGCAGGATTAACATCTCTATACTTCTAACAAGTATAATAGAAGTTATGTTCAGAACATCGTTCAAAGGCATAGTTGGCAAAAGTTCACTGTGTTGTGGAATCAGCTACTTCAGCGGCACCTCCCCAAAGAGTCTTATCCCATGGTCTTAGCATTTGCATTGCAATCATTGCACCATTTGCATCATATATAGCATAGCACGAAGCTTACTTCATGTTCATATGCATTTCCTGAGGTCTTGTCGTCTTACCTTGTGGTCAAAGTCCAATTTTGTTTGGCATCCTTAAAGTCCAATTTCTATTGGCAACCACCAAAAGTCAAAGTCCAACTCACTTGGCACCCACCAAAGCGGTCGTGTCTGTCACTCTGTCTTTCATCCAATATTATTCCTGGATTCCAACTTTCTCACTTTGGTTGTTCCCATTGAGAATTTATTTGTTTCTTTCTAATTTCTCTCTCCAGTTGTTCCCATTGAGAAATTCTTATTTCTTTCAACTGTCTCAATCCGGTTTTTCCCATTGAGAAGCTATTTGTTTCCTTCGAAGTTCTCACTCTGGTTAATCCCATTGAGAAGCTCTTATTTCCTTTAACTTTCTCACTCTGGTTGTTCCCATTGAGAAGTTATTTGTTTCTTTCTAATTGCTCTCTCTGGTTGTTCCCATTGAGAAATTCTTATTTCCTTCAACGATCTCAATCCGGTTGTTCCCATTGAGAAACTATTTGTTTCCTTCAAAGTTCTCACTTCGGTTAATCCCATTGAGAAGCTCTTATTTCTTTTAACTTTCTCACTCTGGTTGTTCCCATTGAGAAGTTATTTGTTTCTTTCTAATTTCTCTCTCCGGTTGTTCCCATTGAGAAATTCTTATTTCCTTCAACTGTCTTAATCCGGTTTTTCCCATTGGGAAGCTATTTGTTTCCTTCGAAGTTCTCACTCCGGTTAATTCCTTTGAGAAATTTCAAAGTGCGTTCTTCTAACAACCGTATTAAGGGTTTTATCCCAGTCTCTCTCTCCGGTTCATCCCATTGAGAAAGTCGGAGAGAGTATCTTTTTCAAGTTGAAAAGCTTGATGTTTCCCGTGGCATACCTTCATAATTTGGTCTCATTCCACATCTATTACTCTTCTAGATATTTCGGGCGTTGATTTCCAAATTTGATACTTGTGCACCCATGGATTTTTCTGGATGTACCTTCCTCATGGTTTATTTCTCTCATTTCAAGTATTTCTGAATATTCGCCGTCATCCGGACAGATTTTCAAAAAATATCTTGTTTTCCCAACCAATCTTCTCATCTTGCTGTTCTCAGGTTTTTCTTCCTCATTCAATCATTTCATCATTCCCGCAGACTTTATGTCATCGCATTCCATATCGCATTCAAACTGCATTACATCCCCAACAATTGCATTCATATAAGCATACCATATTTCATTATTGCATCGCATTCTGCATCGGACAAATTTTGGGTCTTCTTATATCTGATTGACTTTCACTTTAGAATCGAATGCCTTGCAGCAGTTCACTTCAAGTTCAAGACAATTAGATAGGGGCATCTGTCATACCCCAAATTTGTCCTACCTTTTCGAATTCTCATGATATTTGGTAAATCGGTAAGGATGTTGCGGTGAGCCATCATTTGATGAAGTTTATGTTTGTACTAAGGTGAAGTGTAATTTGTGTAAAAAGTGGTCATTCATGGTTATTGGTTGAAATTGGGTGTGATCCCTTTTGCAAGGTTCATGATGTTTAAAACGGTATGAAATTAAAAAAAATATGGTCGAAGAGTTGAACTTTGGCCCATTTATGCAAAGAGTTCTTATGACAAAGGTTGTTATGAAGATAGAGTTCATTTTTACATCTGGTCCATAAGTGGTTGGCTCACCATTTCGGGTTGATTTTATTTGACTTGATCCATTATTTCTTCTTGACCATTTATTTCATTGAGTTTATCTTTACCAGGGTTGATTGAGAGACATAAATAAGATATTAAAATGGGGAGTTGTTTTCTCAAGTTACTTATTTAGTCCATCCAAGAAAGCATGTTGGTGATTTTTATACAAGCTAAGATTGAATTACACATGATTAAATTAATTCATTCACATTCTACTAAAATTAAAAAAAAACGGTTGCAATTCAAAGGTCAATTGTTGTGCTATATGCTTAAAGTTCAGTGCGGTATACATAATGATTGACACCTAAAATTACAAAGCGGTGAATCAAGATTGGATGCAAGTCCAAGTTAGCCATGGCTCTCCTCTTTTCTTCAAATTCAGCGTACAACGTCACTTGACCTTATCATCATCAATTCAGCATGAAAATATTCCATTTGTGAGGCCAACCATGACCAAATTTTGCACCTGCAAAGCAAAAAAAATCATGTCAAGAAAAGGACATAATTCCAAGGCTTTTGCAGTTGTACCATAGCAGTTCATAACGCGGTATACAAGGTTGCAATCAGTAAAACAAGCATCAACCTCCAACTCCCAAGAAGTTTGTAACTAACTGAATAAAACCTGTCATAACAGGTACATCGAATTCCACCATCCTGCTAAAACCTGCAATGGACTTTTCTTTTTTTTCTAAATCAATCCAATACAAGCTAAAGATTAAATCAAACACATCGTTGTCACAAGGAGAGCTCTTTCCGTCACTTACATCGCAATCCTGGAAATACCACCTTCAAATTACATGTGCAGCTAAACCTGAAATTGCAATTAAGGTCAGTGACATTGTCAAGAAGAAAACAATTGACATTGGCGGATAGAACTGAAACTACTGGAGGGTCAAAATTTGCTTCTCCGGGAGATGATCCTCTCGACAAGATTGAGATTATGATGAGAATTGATGAGAAGTCTTGTATCAGAGTTGAAGAGGAAAATACCCATGCTATTACCACTGGCCAAGAAGTAGCGGAGAAGTTTCTTGAAAGCAAGTCTGCATATGTTTCAACCAAGAAGGAAATATCTTGGCATTTTTCAAGCGGGCTTCAAGAGACAAGACACAGATGCAAGAATCTGGAGTCTCCCGCCTTACCAGAAGATTTTCATTTTCATTATCCAAGTGTAGCTTTCTCATTCACTTGACATTAACATTCAAGAAAAAGTCCAGGCTCTAGAAGAACCTGTGAGTGCTGTAAATAAAAAAGAGAGAGAATTCAGAATGTGAACCAAAAACGGCTAGGAGGAGGAGAGACTCACTTGACCAGAGTTGGACCTGTTCTGAACCTCCTAAAACTATCATCAAAAGGATGCTGCTGCAAGACCTCCAGAAACCGAAGTGGAAAGAATCATCATTTTCAAAAGAAAAAATTAAAGCTTCCATGCCAGTGCAATCCGCTCCTCATCAAATGAATGCCAGAATTCCCTCAGCAGGCTTTCCGGATTCCCATCCAGCACTTAAAGACGTGTCAGAACACTCAAAGGAATTTACGCAGGATGGCGACCTCAAAGCACACTTTCGAGTTTCCGATTCCAAGTCTCATGTTTTGCAAAGAAGTAATATCTCTGCAGTTCCCCCACGTCCTGCATTCCCCTTGTCACCTGCAATCGTGCATGGTCATGCTACAGTATCGAGAGAGTTTGCTGCTGAAAACCTGAATGTTAAAAAATTTGATTCAAGTTCAAATAGTGAGAGCAAGCCTTTTTCACTCACAGAAATGCCTCAAAAATTCTCAATATCTACCCGTTCAACCACAGAAACACCTTCATCTCTGTTTAAATTGAGTTCAACCACAGAAACACCTTCATCTCTGTTTAAATCGAGTGCATTGCCCATTACAAACAGTACAATGGCTACGGGTACAAGTTTCACAATGGGAGACAAACTTTCAAGTGCATTTACTCCTGAGTCTTAAAAAAAACATTCCATCCTCAGAGTCACACTCATCCTCTATTTTTGCAACTTCAAATATGGTTGGAAAAGTTTTCGGGTTCAATTTTGATAAAAGTTGGCCTGAAAATAATGTTCCAGCAGTGCCCAAGTTTAGTAGTTCTCCATATTGCCTGTCTCCTACTATTGAAACACCATCGGTTTCTTCAGCATCATTATCTGTCTCATCTATAGCTTTTCCTCCAACCATAGTGTCGGTGACATTAAGCAATACTATGACTAGTTCAAACTTCAGTATAGAATCTAATCACATGTCAACATCTTCAGCATCAAATTCTCTTCACTTATCTAATCAGGTCCTAAACATTAATCCTGAGCAACTTCCATAAGAGGAAAATGGAGAGGATGGGTGTTTAGTATAATCAGAATATTGAGAATTCAAGGCATCCGTAAATATCATTATGGAGTAAAATCATAGCAGTAAAAATCAGTTTCATGGTGAGAACACTCAAAACGTTACGGCAGTGAAAATCAAGTTACCACCAGGGGACCACAGTGTTCTATAAACTCTGTCATCATGCTACAGACAAACAATATCAGTGACTCACCAGTAATCAGGTCCCCACCAAATCTCATATGAGATCTTCTCTAACGGATTCACTTGTTTACACAGCCCTACCGAAAATCTGCTCAAAATTCTCCAAAATCCCTAATCACCAATCGCCCTTCCTCCATTGTGAAATTAACCATAAATCTCCTCACGCAAACAACAACCAAACAGACCCTTCAACCCTTCGAAAATACACCGAAACCCTTGTCGTGAGAGACCCGATTCCGCCGTTGAGAAGCTGAGGCGACTGAGAGTGAGGAAGAAACAACCGAGCGATTGAATCGAATTTTTTTTGAAATATGCCGTGAGAGCTTCGAGATCATCGTGAGTACCTAGTGTTCCATTGCCGTCTTTCATTTTTAAGGTCGGGTTTGGCTACCCTGTTTTGATATCGTTGCCTTTTTGTGAGTGAATATTCTAAAAAGAGATGAAACACGCTTTTGTTCCATTGGTTATTTTGTTCTCCCATTAATTTTTTATTTATTTTATTTTTCGGGTAATAGTTTGATCGGGCTTGACCCATATGTGTTACTTTTCACCACTATACAACTTCAGTTTACCTCCCTTTTAGTTTTAGTTATTTATTTTTATAGATTTATGTCATTTTGTTTTAGGTTTAAGTTTCATACTGATTTTGGGTTGTTGAAGCTGTAGTGGTTTTCATTTTTGACAATTAATTTATCTTTATTTTATTTGGGCCAATGAAATTAATTTATCTTTATTTTAAATCGATGTTATCAAAGTTGTTATGAGGCCACTTTTATTTTTCGCTATTTATTTAATCGATTATTCGATTTGTTATTCGGTTAATGATAAAATGTGATATTCGATTATTTTAATCAACGTTATCCATTAGATTGAGACCAATTTCATTATTTTCTCATTATTTTATATTTATTATTTTAGGGCCTATGATAAAAAAATATGATTTATCGACATTCCACTTTGCGACGTTGTCTAAATCAATTTGAGGCCAACTTTTCTTTATCTTATTAATTTATTGATTATTTTATATTTCGGTCTATGATATTATTATCTAATTTGTGACATTCCACTTTGCGACGTTGTCCAAATTAATATGAGACCGTTTCCTTTTATTTCTTATGGTTTCTAATTAATTTTAGATCCATTATTATTTATCGACTTTACTATTTAATCGGCCAATGATAAATGGTGATATTCGATTTCTAATGAATCGACGTTATCCCCTAATTTGAGGCCACACGTTTATTTTCTTTATTATTTCCCATTATCTCAATTTATTTTCTTTCGGTCGATGATATAACAAACGATCTAAATGTTCGATTTCGACAAATCGGTATCGTTTAGATCAATATGAGACCAATTGTATTATTTTTAGCGCATTTCTTCTATTTAAATAATTATTTGATTATAAAGTAACGCTCGACTTCTCATAGAATGATTCTAAATTTGAATCGATTCTAAGACAGTTAAAGAGCTAAATTTCGACGCTTTCGGTTTAATTCGAGCTCCAACAGCTCCGTGTTAGCTTAGGACTATGAATCGATCTCGCATAATGATTTAACCCTTAATCTCCATTTTGCACTCACCCTTCGCGATCGCTTTATGCCTCGCAATCGACCTACCAAGACGGTTCTTTTAAATCCAAACCCTTGATCCAATGTCAAGTGGTCTTAGGTAATAAAATACTTTAATAATATGAGAGATATTGTACGCCACGAGCCTTAAGTGGTAGAAAGGAGGATTACGAGCTCTCGTTATTCGCTCCGATTATTCCGTCGCAAGACACTTGGCTTGTTGGTTCGGAATAAACTATCCATAGTCTTTAGTGCAATTCGACTCCTAAAGAAAGATAATAAAATTTAAATCCTTTTCCTCTTTTAGCAAGTAATTCATTAGGCATAGACATCCTTTCGCGCGTGACAACTTAGAAGGTTCCCATCGAGTACGATGGATGTAGGGGGTGCTAATACCTTCCCCCTGCATAACCGACTTCCGAACCCAGGCAATGGTTCCGTCGACCTTGTCTTTATCCTTTATTCCCGGGTTTTATCTATATTTTCCCTTTCCCTCTTCGGGAATAAATCAAAATTAGGTGGCGACTCTCAAGTCAGCCCAGCCGCGACCGCATTCGCGAGGATCGTATTTTTCGAGGTACGACAGCTGGGATGCAAGCTGGGCTTGAAAGGGTTGACTGGGTGCGCATCTGTTCGGCCCAGGTTCAAACCCTAATAATCCTAATTAATTAATTCATTAATCCAGATTAATTAATAATGAGAAGATCTTGGCCATTCACTGCGCGCGGGAAATACAAATCAGAGGGTCCACATTCAAACTCAGCCTAATTACGCAGTTAGCCCTAATTGTGCCCTAATTACTTTCAGTTGACCAGAATAGTGTTCCGGTCATCTTCTCCGGCGAAGCTAAAAACCAGCAACCCATACAAGCATCAAAACTCCCCATTTTTGCCCAGAATCAAACCTCTAACATCAATGAACATGAATCCACAAACAAAAATCATTTCTCATACATAACAAAGCTGAACCGAAGAAATCAAGTTTTAGGTCAAAAATTTCAGAGCAAGCATACATCCTGATTTTGTAACCATTTTCAAAACTACAAAGCTCAGTGTACTTAGGGGATCACAAGGAACATTTCTATAAACTTAAAAAAGATTTCTGGAAAAATAGTTTGAGAGAGCTACCTGAGATGGAACTTTCAACCCTAGAACTTTCAGGCTGCTTTCTTGCTTCAAAATGCCTCCAATGACCTCCCTGAAGAAGCTTTGATGCTTGGTTGGAGTTTTTTGTGGCTGGTTTGTGAGTTTGATGAAGTTCAGTTCAAAGGGGGAAGGAAATCGTGTTTTTTGTATGGTGGCTTTTAGGGCAAAGTGAAGGGTGGGAAATGATCAGTGATTGATGCTGAGATGAATGGTGGTGTTGGTTTTAAGAATGAGTGGCTGAGTTGTGTGTTTTGATAGAAAATGCAAAGAGGGAGATTTTTGTGAATGCTGAGAATGCTGTGTGTTCAGGCTTGCTTCTTGTTATGTTTGGCTTGTTTTTGATTAGTATAAACAAATGTGATTGGTCAGAAAGTTGGTAATGGCATAGTGTGATTGGTATGGCTTGTTTTGCAAAAATTCAAGGTTATGTGTCCTTTGAGGTATGGGAAAGTTCAGGCCAAGGACAAAAGCATGTCTGGTGCAGCTGTGATCAAGGAGAACCATGGAAATGAGATTGAGGCAAATCAGCAAGTGGATGGAAGTTTATGTGTCATTTTGCAAATTCCATGAAGTTTGGCCCTTTTGTAATTTCTTCAAGTGCAAGTCATGAAATTTGGAAATTCTTAGGCCAATTCTGACTTTTAGGCATTGCACAAAGTTTGTATGATGATTAGAAGTCAATTTGAAGTCACAAATTTTCTTGGCATGAGGTTTTGCAAAAATCCCTCTTTGGCATGAAACTTGAAATTATGTGATATTTGCCAACTTTGGAAAGCCATAACTTGAGTTCAAAAATGAATTAGATCTTGTTCTTGTACTTTTTGAAAAGGGAATGATCCAATCTACAACTTTCATGACCAATAATTTTTCATTTGAAGCATTTTTGGTTGAGAAAGAGGAGGTTGAAAAACTTTCCCAAAATGGAAAGTTTACATTACAAGTCATTTCCATTTTTGGCAACTTTTGGTTTTGCTCACTTTTCTTCAAATTTGTAAACTTCTAAGCACTTCAATGATCAAATAAAGACCATATAACTTCAATTTGATGAAAAAATCCACTTTGGTTCCATGTTGGGGGGCCTCAGATGCCCTTATTTTGCTCTGACTTGCTCATGAAGTTACCCAGTGATCAGATGACTTCCACAATGAATTTTTCCATCAAACTTGGTATGTATGACCATTATAACATATAGAGACCAATAGAAACAAGAATGACCAAAAAAATTAGAGTTATGGCCTCTGAACCCAAAACCCTAATTTTAGGTCATATGTGCAGTTAAACCTGGCTCTGCTTCCATGCCTTGCAAGTTCTTGTGATTTTCTGACTTCCTTGATCTTGTGATGATATAATATGATGTTTGAACATACATATACCCTCTTGAGATGATTAAAGACCTTTGGAGTGGCTCAGAAGGCTCAGGGACTGCTCAGATCACAAACCCTAGATGCAGAGGACTTTGAACCAATGCAGTGAAGTAAAAATGCAATATGAGGTGATATGATTGAACTTATGCAAATGAAAAGATCACAAGCCATGGTGTGAACTTAGTGAGGGAAAATTTGGGGTGTTTACACTTTAGAGCTCTGGAAATGACCTAAGGAAGAAGTTTGTTGTTTGGTGTCGCCGGAGAAGACGACCGAAAGTCTTCTCCGGCCACCTGAAACTGATTAGTGCTTAATCAGCGTAATTAGGGAAGTTTGAATCTTGGCCGTTAGATGAGGATTAGGATTAGCGTATGAATGGTCAGGATTAGCTCATTAGGTTAATTTCAGATTAATTAATTTAAAACTCAATTAATTAGCCAGGAATGATCCTAGTCTTTGATCTACTCGTGCAGTCAATCCCTCCCCCCCAGGTTTGAATTTCAGCCTTAGGATCAGTTGACTTTCCCTTTATTTCACTTTATTTTCATTTATTTTGTGCATTTTATTTAAAATACTTAGAAAAATCATAAAAATATTTCCTCCTGCATTTTAATTCCAAATATTTTTATTCACCCAAAAACATTTTTTTTTATTTTTTGCATTAAAAAATCATTTTAAAAATATTTAAATGTTTATTTTAATTAATTAATGGAAATTAATTAATTAAAATATCATTTAGGTTTCTAAAAATTCCAAGAAAATTCACATTGCATCTTAGGGCATTTAGAAACATTGTCAAACCATTCATACAAATTTCTTTTTGGTTTTGATTCAATTTTGACATTTTTTCTTGAATTTAGGGTTCATAAAATTCCTTTTTTGGAACCCTAACTTTGAAAATTCTTTTCTGCCTAACTATGAAGGGTTTGACAATGATTATTTTTGCATTGTTTTCCATATAGCATGTAGTTTCTAGGATATTTTTGCCATGAATTTATCTTTCATTTTCAAATTGATTTGCATTTTTCCTCTTAAGGTACCCAAAAACCCTAGTTAACTTAGAAAAATCACAACTTCTTTTAGGTTAAGAGTTAGGCCTTCTCCTTTGGGGTATGATATCATATGGGGTTAGGGTTCCTTTGAGTTCATTTGCAATTTTTTATCATGTGATTTGTTTCTGTTTTGGTCATTTGCATCTCATCCTTTCATGTAACCCTAATTGTTTGCATCCATACTTGCATCTTACATTGCATTGCATGAACATGTGAACTTGCCATGACATTCTAAGCACTTGTATTCCATCTTAGACATCTTAAGACATTGCTTGAACATTGCTTGGTCATTTCTTCATACATTTTCTTTTCTTTGCATCCATTTCATCTCATAAACATCCATGTGTTTTCATACTTCAAAGCATGCTTCATTTGCATCCAATCTCTTATATGACCATTCATTACACTTGGTATGCCTTTGCATCATCTCATAGCATCATTTGCATCATGTGATTTCTTCTGGTTTTGTTTCTTTGTCATTACATATGCTTCATTTCACTTCATTTCTTTCTTTATGCTAACATTTTCAGGTGGTAAGTAACTTGAGAAGTGAATTTTCCTTCACTTCTCATTTCTCTTCATCTTCTTCATATGCATCCTTGCTGCATTTTTCATTGTCTTAGAGTGAGCTTGCTCATTCATGTTCATATCTCACCTTCTTTCTCTAAGTCACTTATCTTCTTCAATGAAGTAAGTAATTTATTCATCTGTTTCTTCCTCCTTTTATCTGCTTCTTCCATTGGTGGCTTCTCTGAAGATCTATTTTAAGCCTTACAAACCACAAGAACATCCAAGCATGACAATAATTAGGATTGTGATTAGTCCCCCCTTTGCTTATACCTTTGTGTCTTCTTTGTGTCTCTCTTCTCATCTCATCATTAGAGACTAAACCTTTAAGGTTTTAAGACTTTGGAATTAGGGTTATGCCTGCATCCTTCTCTTAGGATAGAGTGTATAACTTTAATCCTAAGTGTTAAACCCTTAATTTGTTTAAACCTCTTAATCAATCCATCTTAATAATCACTAAGACATTAACTTGTAACTTGGGTCTTACATTAGGGTTCTAATTCTTCCATTATTGGTTAAGAAGGACTAACCCTAGTGTTTAATGGACAAGTCCCCCTCAAGTTGTCTTACAAACCATAAAATTCATTTCTTAATCTTACCCTTAATTAAAATCCACTTCAATAAAGGCTTGTTTTGTCAGGAGGTTAATCCCTAATCATGGATTAAGTTGAGGTATCTTCTTCAGCTTAAGTGTGCTCATCTATTATCCTTCTATTAGGATGGTGTAACGAGTTCACTAATCCTTGATTATGGCTTAAACTCATTACTTAACACTAAACAAAAACTCAAAAACATCTAAATAATCACAAGTAGGTTAATGACCTTAATCCTACATCATCATGGTAATTAAGTTGAGATGTTTATCTCATACTTAAAGTATTCTCATTATCCCTAATCAAAGGGAGGATATAATGAGATTGCTAACCCTTGGTTTAGGCTTAAGCTCATTAACTTATGACAAATACCAAAAACAAATAAAAGATTGAAAACAAAAAAACAAACAATAATCGTCTCCTTCGGGATTCTTTTCTCATCACCTTCATTCAAAAACGAGAACTCGCTTCTTCCGTCTAATGTAAGACAGTTAGCTCTCGAGCCAGACGAGTCATACACTTGAGCAGAGGCAAGCAAGCAGTTCACAATCATTTTATCTTTTCAGTCTCTTTGAGTCGAACTACGGTGTTCTGACTTCCTCATTGCACGAGAGGATACGTAGGCATAACTTAACTGTTATCGAACAAAAGTCTATGTGTCTTCCCCCTCTTTCAGCATTCTCTTTTAAGCCTCAAATCCTGAGCATTCACCCTTTTGCACTGACACTTGTATATTCTTTTCCAGCTTTTGCACACAGATAGCACATACACGTACCCCTTTAAAACACAATCTTTCAAGCGTGGATCCCGTCGAGTATGACGGACAATCTGGGTGCTAATACCTTCCTAGGTTGTAACCAACCCCCTTTCTCAGTTTCTCTGGTTCGCAACCGTCTTATCCATCTTTTTCTAGGTTTATGCAGCATTACCTTTCCTTCGGGATACAAATGCCTAGCTGGCGACTCTATTCACTTCACTTCATCTTCTCCTTTCGCCGACCGTTCGCGCTTGTACAGGGGATGCAAATCTTTGGGAGCGACATATATATATATATATATATATATATATATATATATATATATATATATATATATATATATATATATATGTGTGTGTGTGTGTGTATATATTAATTTGTATATTTTGGTAAATTCTTTTATTCGATCTTTAGTGTTGTGTGTAATGTTAATAGTTATTTTGTACATATTTCAATTGATAAGCATAATCTATTTTATATGCTAAAACTTGATTTTGCCGTGCATATTTTTTCTTTTTCAAACTTTAATAAAAAATTTAAAACTATTTCCACTAAGGTTTTAATTGGGAGGTTTATTCACCCATTCCTCTAGACCGTTGAATACTCTACGTTCTTGCCCAATAATACACATTTTCTAATCAATTAAGGCAAATTGCAATCGATTAGAGCAATGTTTAAAGCTTTTTAATCAATTATGAACACTCTTAATCGAATAGGACACTAGTATATATAGGGTCTCCTTTTTCCGAACTAAGTTTGTCATTTTTTTAAGCATATAATAGATTTTGTGATATAGATAACTGATTATGAGCATTAAAAATTTCAAGGGTAGCTTTCCATTTTGAGATAGATTTCTCTCAAGTAAGTATATGGCTCCCCTTACTTTCTAATTGTCGGACATGTGACTCCACACTCATGAAGAGGGGGTGAATTGTGTGTCTAAAAAACGGTAGTTTGAAAAACATTTACAATTATTTTCATAATTTAATTTTTTTTGAAAATGTTTTTTAATTGCAGAGGAAATTTAAATTGCGGAAAGTAAAATTTTAGGGATGAGAGAAGATACCAAAGAATTATACAATTTCAGTCAATAAGACTTATTATTGTCCCCAATATTTGATCTTGGAAGTATTTAGTAATTAGTTAGAGGTTTTAATAGGTTGAACTCTCGAACCCCCTTATACATGAAAAATAAAGTTTCAGACTAACTTTCAACCAACTAATGGAAACTAAAGAGAAGCAATTAATCTTCCTTCTAAATAGTGGATTGAAGCGGTTAGTCTTCTTTCAAAACAACAACTTGAAGTGGTTAGTCCCAAAGCTGAACCTAGATTTTCCACATGCTTTTCTTGAACCAAGGTCAGCTTTTGTATCGGTCTGAAATCACAAACCAAATTAAGGTTTTGACCAGGATGACCATGAACCACTGATATATTAATCCATGCTTACCTCAAACCAAATCAAGCTTTAGACCAGGCTAAGCTTACAAATCAAATCGGGGTTTTCACGGGATAGCCAAAAATCTATGGAACCTTGTTTTGTTGGTTAATTTCTAGGTGATATACCTTTAATAAGGACAACAACTTTTAATGATGAAAAATAAAGTCTACTGATGACAGCTAGTCCTTGATGACAATAACTAAAGTCAAGCATAAGCGGTTAAAGATGAGAACTAAATTATTAGGGTTTTATAGAGTTGACTATCTGATGATGGAAACCAAATGGAATCTAACTCAATCCTCATCTCAAGTGAACTCAAAAAGTGTCTACAATTGTCGCTCCCACTAAATGAGGCTAGGTCAAATAGGGTACAAACGCGAACGGTCGGCGAAAGAGAGAACACACAAGGGTGAATTGAAAAGAGTCGCCAACTAGGCATTTTTATCCCGAAGGAAAGGTAATGCTGCATAAACCTAGGAAAGAAATGGACAAGGCGGTCGCGAACCAGAGAAAATGAGAAAGGGGGTTGGTTACAACCTGGGAAGGTATTAGCACCCAGATTGTCCGTCGTACTCGACGGGATCCACGCTTGAAAGATTGTGCTTAAAGGGGTGGTGTCAGTGCTATATTGTGTGCAAAAGCTGAAAAGAATGCAAGTGTCAGTGCAGAAGGAGTGTGAAGTGAAATGAAGTAGTTTCAGTGCAAGGAAAGAATGCAAAGCTCAAGACAATGAGGCTTAAAGAATAAAGCTGGGAGAGGGGGGAATAGACAAAGACTTTTGTTCGATAACAGTTAAGTTATGCCTATGTATCCTCTCGTGCAATGAGGAAGTCAGAACACCGTAGTTCGACTCAAAGAGACTGAAAGATAAATTGACTGATGAACTGCTTACTTGTCTATGCTCAAGTGTATGACCTGTCTGGCTCAGGTGCTAACTGTCTTGCATTAGATGGAAGAAGCAAGTTCTCGTTTATGAGTGAATGAGGTGAGAAAAGAATCCCGGAGGAGACGATTATTGCTTGTTTTTTTGAGTTTTCAATCTTTTATTGCTTTTTGTGTTTGTCATAAGTTAATGAGCTTAAGCCTAAACCAAGGGTTAGTAAACTCATCACATCTTCCCTCTGATTAGGGTAATGAGAATACCTTAAGTATGAGATAATCATCTCAAACTTAATTACCATGGTGTAGGATTAAGATCATTAACCTACTTGTATTTATTTAGATGTTTTTTTGGAGTTTTTTGTTTAGTGTTAGGTAATGAGTTTAAGCCATAATCAAGAATTTAATGGACTCATTACACCATCCTAATAGAAGGATGACAGATGAGAACATTTAAGCTGAGAAAGGCTTCTCAACTTAATCCATGACTAAGGATTAACCTCATGACAAAACAAAACCTTTATTTGAGTGGATTTTATTTAATGGTAAGATTAAGAAATGGATTTTATGGTTTGTAAGACAACTTGAGGGGGACTTGTCCATTAACACTAGGGTTAGTCCTTCTTAACCAATTAAGGAATAATTAGAACCCTAATGCAAGACCCAAGTTACAAGCTTGATGTCTTGATGATTGTTAGGTGGATTGATTAAAGGATTTAAACATATTAAGGGTTTAACACTTAGGATTAAAGTTATACACTCCATCCTAATAGAAGGATGCAGGCATAAGCTTAATCACAAAGCCTTAAAACCTTGAAGGTTTAATCCTTGATTAAGAGATGAGAAGAGAAGACCCAAAGATGACACAAAGGTAAAACTAATGGGGGACTAATCAAACCCTAATTATGATCATGCTTGGGTGTTCCTAGGGTTTATGAGGCTTGCAAGAAGATCTCAAGAGAAAAGCCACCAAGGAAGAAGCAGGATGAAGGAAGGAGAATCAGAAAGAAGCAAGACAACTTACTTCACTTAAGAAGATAAGTTGCTTGAAGAAAGAGAGAGAGGAAGGAGCATGAATGAGCAAGCTCACTCTAATTCACAAGTAAAATGCAGCAATGATGCATAAGAGGGATGAAAAGAGATTATGAGAAGTGAAGGCAAATTCACTTCTCAAACACTTACAACCTGAAAAGTTAGTAAAAGGAAATGAAATGAATTGAAAATGGGATGAAATGTAAAGATGAAAGCCAAATTCAGAAGCATGTTTATGATGCTAATGATGCTAAGAGATGACACAAATATATTTCATGAGATGGAGATGATCATACAAAGGATGGGAATGCAAATGAAGCAAAAAAGGAAGCATGAAAGTTCATGAATGCACATGAAATGAAATGGATGCATAACATGGAAAATGGATGATGCAATGATCAAACATGATTCTAATATGTCCTAAGATGTCTTATATGTCATGTGGATGCACAAAATGTCATGGCAAGTTCATGTATGCAAGTTTATACAAGATGGATGTAAATGAAGATGCAAATTAGGGTTTATGTACAACATGAGATGAAAAATTCAAAATCTGAAGCAAATGGTAAGATAAAAAATTGAAAATGAAATGAAAAGAACCCTAAACCTACACAAGTTCACTGCCCAAAGGGGAATGTCAGAAGCTAAACCCTAAAGGACTTATGATTTTTCCTAAATTTCTAGGGTTTTAAGGGTGATCCTAAAGGGAAAATGCTAAACAAATTGAAAATGAAAGGTAAAAATGAAATAAAAATGTTTTTGGATGCTTGAAAGTATGCATAATACAATTCAAAAAGAACCATTCACAAATTCAACTTGGATCAAAAGTTATGAATATTTGAAGTTAGGGTTAAAAATATTCAAATTAAAGAACCCTAATTCAAATGAAAATTGCCAAAGTATGATCAAAACCAAAAAGAAATTTGTGTTGTGAGTTTGTAAATGTTTGTAAATGTTTGAAAATGTTCTCTGAATTTTTTTGGGATTTTTAAATACCTAAATGTATTTTTAATTAATTAATTCTCATTAATTAATTAAAAATAATCATTTAAATGATTTAAAAATATTTTTTAATGCAAAAAATAAAAATAAAAATATTTTTGGGTTCTGAAAATTAATAAAAGATTTAATAAAAATTTTCAGAATTTTTAAAGTATTTTTACTATTTTTTATAAAATGTAGAAAGAAATACAAAGAAATATAAAATAAAAATAATAAAAATGAAAAGTATGCGCAATGGAGAGCCAGGATTGACTATGGGCTTGGGAAGTTTGACTTGGCGCGCTATCCTAAGGTCCACATTCAAACTTCATTAATCTGGTTTAATTAATTTTAAATCCTAAAATTAAAACTAATGACACAATCCTGGCCATCCAGAACACGCGCCAAACTCAAATCCAAGGGTCCAGGTTCAAACTTAGCCCTAACCCTAATTAACCTAATTAATTACTTTCAGGTGGCCGGAAATGACCTCCGGTCATCTTCTCCGGCCACACTCTCCCCTGAAAAATGCTATCTCTCTCAAAACCTCACCCCAAGCCCCCTAAAGCTCCAGAATCACTCAACAAACATCAGGGAACAAGAATCCAGGCATGAAATCCATTTATTTTCAGAAACAAGCATGAATCGAATCAATCTCTTTTTAGGTCAAAAATTTCAGAGATTCGGTTCATGCTCATTTCTTCACCACTTTCAAAACTACAAAGCTCAGAGTAATCAGGAGATCATAAGGAACAATTCTATAACTTAAAAAATGATTTCTGGAAAAAAAGTTTGAGAGAGCTACCTGAGATGGAGCTTTCAACCCTGGAGCTTTCAAGCAGCTTCTTGGCTTCAAAACCTCTCCAATGATCTTCCTGAAGAAGCTTTGATGCTTGGTTGGAGTTTCTTGAGGCTAGTTTGTGAGATTGATGTAGTTCAGTTCAAAGGGGGAGAGAAATCGTGTTTTTGATATGGGGGTTTTCAAGGCAAAGTGATGGGTGGGAAATGATCAAAGGTTGATGGTGAGTTGTTCTATGGAGTTTGTTTTGATGTTTGAAGCTTGTGTGCTGAGTTTCGAAGAAAAATGCATAAGAGGGAGTTTTGGTGTATGCTGAGTTGTGGGAGAATTCAGCGTTGCTTGTTGTATGTGTTGAGTTGCTTTTGGTCCATGTATCAATCCTTGATAGGTCAGAGAGTTGTTGTGGAATAGTTTGATTGGTATGGCTCAAATTGCATAAAGTCAAGAAAGTTGTCCTTTGAGGTATGGACTCATGGCAGGCTGGTTGTGAGGCATGGCTCGAGTCAGCTGGCTTTAGGGAGGTCCATGGAAACTGATTTGAGGAGCTGGCACAAGTGGATGGAGAGTTATGGGGCATTTTGCAATTTGTGAAGGTTTTGGCCCCTTTTGGATTACTTAATGATCAAAGCATGAAAGTGAGTGATTCTTTGGTCCATTCTGAATTTTAGGTCATGTATCATGTTTTTGTAATGGTTAGAAGTCAATTAGAGGTCACATTTTGCCTTGGTATGAGTTTTTGCAAGTTTCCCTCTTTGGTGCATAAGTAAAATTTATTGATTTTTCCCAACTTTGCAAGGCCATAACTTGAGTTCTATGATGAATTAGATCAAGTTCTTGTATGTTTTGAAAGGGAATGATTCAATCTACAACTTTCATGACCAAGAATTTTTCATTTGAAGCATTTTTGGTTGAGAAAGAGGAGGTTGAAAAACTTTCCCAAAATGGCAATTTTGCATTACAAGTCACTTTCCCAAAATGGCAACTTTGCAAATGGCTTGAAATTCTTCAATTTTGTGAACTTCAAAACTCTTATAAGATTAAATAAAGATCATATACACCCAAAATGATGGAGAAGACCCTTTGGTTGGATGATTGGGGGCCTCAGATGCCCTGATTTTGCACTGACTTGCTCAAGAAGTCAACTATTGATCAAATGCCTTCCCCATTGAATTTCTTCATGAAAATTGGTGTGTAGGATCCTTATAACATATAGAGACCAATAGAAACAAGAATGACAAAAAAATTTGGAGTTATGGCCTCTGAAACCAAAACCCTAAATTTAGGTCATCTGTGTAGTTAAGCTTGGCTCTGCTTCCATGCCTTTCTCAGTTCTTGTGATTTTATGATTTCCTTGATCTTGAGAGGATATAATATGATGCTTGAACATACATGGACCCTCTTTAGATGATTGAATACCTTTGGAGTGGCTCAGATGGCTCATGGATTGCTTAGATCACAAACCCTAGATTCAGATGACTTTGAACCACTACAGTGAAGCAAAAATGCAATATGAGATAATATGATTGAACTAATGCAAATGTGAAAGATCACAAGCCATGGTGTGAACTTAGTGAGGGAAAATTTGGGGTGTTTACAACTGCCCCTATTCAAACATGAGTTAGCTGTGCAGGATGTAAGCGACGGCTTAATAGGAAAACAAGATAACTTGTGGTTGAATACCAAGGACAGTCCAAAATTTGCACTCACTGGTTGTGAAGAAGAAAAGGGATATAGATTGTAAAAGGAAGAAAAGTATGATTATAAAGTGCGAGCGACGGAGGACGACCGTCGAGCAGAGGACGACTGCTGGGGATAAAGCAATGATTGGGACGACCGACATGCTGGGGAAATAGAGGGATCATGATGGGGACGACCATCAAACAAAGATTCTCTGGGGATCAAAGGTAAAGTTAATGATAGGGACGACCATCAGGTCAAAACATAGATGAAATAAATGATGAGGTACGGTCATCATTGGTGAAGGACGATCACCTAACAGGGGGCAGCTGCTCTGTTGGGGATAAGGATGAGGGACGGTCATCCAAGGTGAAGGACGATCACCTGGCAGGGTACGGCTGCCGAAAGCATCACGACATAGGACGAATGCCGGATAGAAAGAGTCGACGATGGGGACAGCCATCAGATAAGCATGATGAAGGACGATCATCAAGAGGTGAAGGACGATCACCTAGCAGGGTACGGCTCCTCTTCGGTTTATCATGACATAGGACGAATGTCAGATAACAAAATCAACAATGGGGATGGCCATCGGATAAAATGATGAAGGACGATCATCAAGAGGTGAAGGACGATCACCTAGCAGGGGACGACTGCTAAAATATCACGACATAGGATGAATGCCGGATAGGAAAGGGTTCCAATAACAGAGACTCCGCTGGGGGATGATGAAGGATGATCATCAAAAGGTGAAGGACGATCACCTGGTAGGGTACGGCTGCCGAAAGCATCATGACATAGGACGAATGTCAGATAGGAGAAAAGTCGTTCTACTGAGGAATGGTAAACACGGACGAGTGTGTCTATTCAAGAAATGAAAGGTATAAGTGTTTGACACTGTGTAAAGATTAAAGATGCGGACGAGCATCCTTAAGACTATGATACGGACGAGTATCAGTAGAAACAAACGCTGACGCATGTTTAGAGATGATGATACGGACAAGTACCAACTGGTTAACAAAGAACACGGACGAGTGCCGAATCCGAGGAGAGATACATGGTGTATATAAGATACAGACGAGTATCTGTATGAGTGAAGAATATAGATGAGTGTATCATTTTGCTGGGGAGAGTATGATACAAACGAGGAAATGTATAAGTTATAAACTCATGAATGTAAAAACATTCTGAAGATCTGTGGGGATAAGATGACACGGACGGGTGTCAGAAGAAGTGTATTATAAACAAATGTTTGATTTACAATGAGTGTTTAAGTAACCATGCTGGGGAAGTGACACAGACGAGTGCCAAAAGGGTGTATAGATATCTGTTTGTGGAGAATGTTCTGGCGACTTTACTGGGGAAAATGACACGGACGAACGCTAGAAGGAGCGTGTATCTGTACTTTGAGAGTGCAAAGGGGATGCCTTGGCTTTCTGTTGTGACTGTGGGTCTTTGTACACATTGCTGATGGAAAAATAATATTCACATGTGACTGATTCAAAACATGACTTGTGATCATGCCAAGTGTTTGATTTTTTTTGCCGTAATGCTCCGTATTAGACGGAATGCTATGCTCTAGGGGAAAATATGATGCGAATGCTATGATTATGCAAAAGATACCGATCCGGGATCCGAATCCCGTTGCTGTGAAGATCTCCGATTGATCTGCCTTGAAAGAAAATCCCAGCTGGGGATGAGATCAATGGTAGATCTGATATATGTGACTCTGCTTGAGGAAATAGGTCACTGATAGACCTATCTTGGTAATGAGGAGCCCAACTGGGGCCTGTGAAAGCTTTCGTCACTTTGTTGTGAGATCTTCAGACATTGCTCTTCTGGATAGAGGCTGGAGCTCTGCGGGGAGATGGTTCCCTGTCTTCGCACTTGGCTGTGGAGAAACGATCACTGAACGACCTTCCTAGTGATTTCCGTGGGGATCCTGCTGAGGATGATGAATTTAGCTGGGGGAATGAGCCCCTTTTGATGTTGTTTTGATTGGGAGGAGCTTTCATGCCCCATGTTGCGTTGAATACCTGCAATCCTGTTAAGACAAAGAAACGTACAAGTTCCCCGAGGCATCCCTTACCGGATTCCATCATAGGAGTTTAGACACTCCCGGGAGCAAATACATTTCATGTAAGCATGTGATTTAGAAAAGGCGCATCTGTATTTATGCAACAATTATATCAAGGACATCAGACATTTTTTTGCAAATAAAATGAAAAAATGTACAATACGAAGCGTGACTGAAAATCTGATTTTATTAATTTGTGTGCCTTGAATTGGCAAGTATAGTCAAATAAACAGATCCCCTGAAATGAGGAGATTGTTACGAATTGAGAAACAAAAAGGTGCTGGCAATGTTGATGACGCTTCAGTGTGCTTCCCTTTTGCTATGACTTGTATGAATTTGACGTTCTCCTCATCTTGCTTTCTGAAGTAGGCTGATTCTGACCGGTGCTTTAACCCTTCGAAGTTTGCCATGTTGTAAGTGATACAGATGAATTCAGAATGCAGTTGTTCGCTTATTCCCTTATTTTGCGCGGCTTTTCAACTCAGCGGGTGTACACATTTGTTTATTTATCTTCCCTTATTTTTGCCCGAGTCTTTTTATTCTGTTTTTGACTCGCCGGGATGCCCTATTTTTGCCTGGACTTACATTCTGTTTTTATGTCCAGCGGGTCAATTTATGTGAAGTATTTTTTAACTGCATCTGAAGTCACAGGGGACAGGAAATCTTCACCATCCATAGTACTGAGCATCAGTGCTCCACCAGAGAATACCTTCTTTACTATGAACGGACCATCGTAGTTCGGAGTCCACTTGCCCTTGTGGTCTGTATGAGGAGGAAGGAGTCTTTTCAGCACAAGATCTCCTACTTGGTATTCCCGAGGCCTGACTTTCTGATCGAAGGCTTTCTTCATTCTTTTCTGATACAACTGCCCATGACAGATTGCAACTAACCTTTTTTCTTCGATCAGATTCAGTTGTTCGTATCGGGATCAGACCCATTCTGCTTCATTCAATTTGACATCCATCAGTACCCGCAAGGAGGGTAATTCAACTTCAACAGGTAGGACTGTCTCCATACCATACACAAGCTGATACGGTGTTTCCCCAGTGGATGTTCTGATTGAGGTACGGTACCCATACAAGGCAAATGGTAGCATTTCATGCTAGTCTTTGTAGGTGACCACCATCTTCTGCACAATCTTCTTAATATTCTTGTTAGCTGCCTCCACAGCGCCATTCATATTTGGCCTGTAAGGAGAAGAATTGTGGTGTTGGATCTTGAAGTCCTGACACAGTTCTGCCATCATTTTGTTGTTCAGATTGGAACCATTATCAGTAATGATTCGCTCGGACACTCCATACCGACAGATGATGTCTCTCTTCAGGAATCAGGCTACCACTTGTCTGGTGACATTTGCATATGAAGCTTCCTCAACCCATTTGGTAAAATAGTCAATGGCTACCAGGATGAATCTGTGGCCATTTGAAGCAGTTGGTTCAATCTTGCCAATCATATCAATGCCCCACATGGCAAAGGGCCAAGGTGAAGACATCACATTTAAAGGATTCGGAGGCACATGCACTTTAACTGCATTAATCTGGCATTTATGACACTTCCTGGCATAAGCACAATAGTCGGCATCCATTGTGATCCAGTAGTAGCCTGATCTTAACAATTTCTTAGCCATTGCATGTCCTCCAGCATGGGTACCAAAAGATCCTTCATGCACCTCGTGCATCAACAAGTCTACCTCTGCCTTATCAACACATCTGAGAAGTACCATATCAAATTTTCTCTTGTACAAGGAACCATCAGTATTCAGGAAGAAACTACCAGCTAGCCTTCTTAATGTCTTCTTGTCATTGGATGATGCCCCAGGTGGGTATGTTTGATCCTCCAAGAAGCATTTGATGTCATAGAACCAAGGCTTATCATCTTTAGCGAGGTCTGCTGAGAATACATATGCTGGTCTGTCAAGTCTGGACACTAAAATCCGAGGTACAAAGTTGGCAGCTTGAACTTTGATCATGGAAGAAATGGTAGCCAGAGCATCTGCAAACTGATTTTCATCTCGAGGGATATACTCAAGTTTGACTGTTTTGAAGAATGTGAGTAACCTCCTTGTATAATCCCGGTAAGGTATCAGATGCTCCTGGTGAGTATACCATTTGCCGTTGGTTTGATTGATTACCAGAGCTGAATCTCCGAATACAGTTAAAGTCTTGATCCTGAGGTCAATGGCTTCCTCAAGACCCATAATACAAGCTTCGTATTTAGCCTCGTTGTTAGTGTAGTTAAAGGTGAGTTTTTCCGAGAAAGGCATGTGGACTCCCTTAAGTGTAATGAGTACTGCACCAAGACCACGACCATTCATATTAATGGCCCCATCAAACATCATTGTCCATTCTTCTTCGGGGTCAGGCCCTTCGGTGTGAATAGGCTCTTCATGATCTTTTGCTTTTATGAACATGAGGTCCTCATCAGGGAAGTCAAATCTCATAGGCTGGTAATCATCAATGGGTTGCTCAGCGAGATAATCAGACAATACACTGCCTTTGATGGCCTTTTGAGATGTGTACTAAATGTCATATTCTGTGAGAATCATTTGCCATCTTGCAACCCGTCCGGTAAGTGCTGGCTTCTCAAATATGTACTTGACTGGATCCATCTTTGAGATCAATAAGGTAGTGTGGGTCAACATATACTGCCTTAGTCGGCGATTAGCCCACGCTAAAGCACATCAAGTTTTCTCGAGCAGTGAATAACGTTGTTCACAGTCGGTAAACTTTTTGCTTAGGTAGTATATTGCATACTCTTTTCGACCAGACTCGTCATGTTGGCCCAGCACACACCCCATTGACTCTTCTAATACTGTCATGTACATTATTAAAGGTCTTCCTTCAACTGGAGGCATAAGGATTGGAGGCTCTTGCAAGTATTCCTTGATTTTGTCAAAAGCCCTTTGGCAGTCTTCATTCCACCTGACCGTTTGTTCTTTCCTTAACAATTTGAACAAGGGCTCACAGGTTGCTGTAAGATGAGATATGAACCTCGAAATGTAGTTAAATCTACCTAGAAACCCCCGAACTTCTTTTTCAGTCTTCGGTGCAGGCATCTCTTGAATGGCTTTGACTTTGTCAGGGTCAACTTCAATTCCCTTCTCACTTACAATAAATCCCAGCAGCTTACCGGACCGCACCCCGAATGTGCATTTGTTGGGGTTTAGCTTCAATTGGTACTTCCTCAGACGCTTGAATAGTTTCAACAGATTCACCAGGTGGTCTTCTTCTGTGAGGGACTTGGCAATCATGTCATCTACATAACATTCGATTTCTTTATGGATCATGTCATGGAATAATGTTACCATAGCCCGTTGATAAGTGGCACCAGCATTCTTCAGTCCGAATGGCATTACCTTATAACAGAATGTGCCCCAGGGTGTGATGAAAGTTGTCTTCTCCATGTCTTCAGGTGACATCTTGATCTGATTATATCCTGAAAATCCATCCATGAAGGAGAACACCGAGAACTGAGCCGTATTGTTGACCAATACATCAATGTGAGGTAAAGGGAAGTCATCTTTCGGGCTGGCTCTGTTCAGATCCCGTTAATCCACACACATCCTTACTTTACTATCTTTCTTAGGCACAGGTACGATGTTAGCAACCCACAGCGGATATCTAGTTACAGCAAGGAAACTGGCGTCCCACTGTTTTTGTACCTCTTCTTTTATTTTCATTGCCATATCTGGGCGAGTACGGCGCAACTTCTGTTTTACTGGTGGACAATCTTCCTTTAGAGGCAGTTTGTGCATAACAATGTCGGTATCCAGACCTGGCATATCCTGATAAGACCAGGCAAAAACATCTACATACTCCCGAAGTATATCAATAAGTTGTTCTTTTACCGAATCTTGCAGACGGGCCCCGATTTTCACTTCTTTCAAGTCTTCTTCTGTACCAAGATTAATCGTCATAATCTCCTCCTGATGAGGAGTGATGACCTTCTCCTCTTGTCTCAACAACCTAGCTAGTTCTTCAGGTAGCTCATAGTCTTCTTCAACCCCTTCATCAGCTTGATTAATCGGATTGTCAAAGTCATACGAAGTCATAGCGGTGTCGTTGTCGGTGCAGTCTGGAGGGCACTCTCTGCAAGGGTTTAGATTTGTTCATTTTAGTGATCAATTTTATCTTGCTTAGAAAAAGTGAGAATGGAGTTATTATTTTGAAAAACATTGCCATTCTATTTTTGTACAAAAAATGAAAAGTGAAAAACAGTGAGCGGAAAAGAAAAAAAGACTCATTTGCAAAAGATGTCCTGATATTCATTAATTGATCGTTTGCACAAAATACAAGATGGTCCGATTACAAAATGAGCCCTGACATCTTGGGCAAGATGTAGGACTTGATGCATGCCTAAAGACAGGAAATAATAATTACTCTACCGGAGTAACTCTTATAATTTCCTGGGAAGACCAGTTTGAGACATGGTTCCCCGGGATCCTTGGACGTATCCAGTTTTCCAGGTTGCGCTCGTCTTCTGACTCATCTTCCAAACTATTCACAGCATCAGGGGTGAGCATCCCCCCGCTGACAAACTTGGGTTCCGTTGCAGCCTCTGGTTGATCTTGTCGAGTTGGTCTGTAATCCAACCCGAATCGGTGTTCTTTCTTTTCAACTGGCAGCAGCTTGCCCCAACCTTGGGCGGTACCCCCCCCAACAATCTTCCGGGCCTGTTGATATGACGTGATGGAAGTCCCAGATACAGCAGACGCTTCATTAATATTAAGGGCCTCAAACCCCTGACTCATGGTCTCATGGATCTCCCCATCCATTTCTATGTACTTATACGTAGCCAACTGGCTAACAAAGATGTCCGCCTCCCCACAGATGGTGATGATTTCGCCTTCCCACTCAAATTTTAACTTCTGGTGAAGGGTAGACGTAACAGCGCCACCGGCGTGGATCCAGGGTCTACCAAATAGACAACTGTAGGCCGGCTGTATGTCCATCACAAAGAAGGTAGTTTTAAAGGTCTGTGGGCCAATCAACACAGGCAGATCAATCTCCCCAAGCACTGACTTTTAGAGCCATCAAATGCTCTCACCACCAAATTACTCGGACGCAATGCCAAGCCATCATATTCCAGCTTCACTAAGGCCTTCTTTGGTAGGACATTGAGTGACGACCCAGTGTCTACCAATACATGAGACAGAACAACACCCTTGCATTCCAAGGTGATATGCAAAGCCTTGTTGTGGTTGCGTCCCTCTGTTGTTAAGTCAGCATTGGTAAAGCCCAGTCCATGACTGGTGTTGACATTTGCAACCACAGTTTCTAGCTGATTAACAGTAATCTCTTCCGGCACATATGTTGCGTGCAGGACTTTCAACAATGCGTTCCTGTGAGCTTCGGAACACATCAACAGTGATAATATGGAGATTTTGGAGGGTGTTTGGTGAAGCTGGTCCACCACCTTGTAATCACTCCTTTTTATGATTCTCATGAACTCGTCTACATCTTGTTCAAAAGATGTCTTCTGAGTTTCTTTGGCAGTTGGTTCTTCAGATACCACACTCTTTCCTTTTGCCTTGGCAGCAGCTTCTGCTTCAGCATTAGGTCTTTGTGTTTGTGAGGCAAAAAGGCGTCCGCTTCTGGTGAAGCCTCCGCCTCCCCCAACATTATCAATTTGTGGTGAAGAGGTTGATGAATCCAGAGTGATTTTCTCCCCATTGCAGTAAAGATCAGAGCCGTAGTGCCAAGGTATGGCATTACTGCTTTCATAAGGAACAGGCCCAGGTACCGTAATGGTGACTGGGCTGATTGTTGTGGAAGAAGGTACTGTAATGGTGTGCGGATCATAGTAGATAGTGACCGGAGATCTGGCAGGAGGTGCCACAATTTGCTGTTGGAAATTGCTGCTGGGAGGAACATTTTATAAGTCGTAGTAGATTGTAACTGTTGAGACATCTTCATTAATATTTGCTGGCGTTGTAGAAGATTCCTTTGGTAGAATGGATGCTGATGTTGTAGAAGAAACAGTTATTGAAATTTGACTTGTTGAAATGGTGGACGGAGTAATTGCTGGTGATGTTGATGAATCAGTAGGAATGATTGTTATTGCTGTTGTAGGAGAATCTGTTGCTGAAGGAATGATTGTCGATGTTGTAGGTGGATCCAGTGTTGCTGAAACAAAAGTTGCTGAAGGAGCTGTTGAAGTAATTTGTAAAATCCCATCTTGGATAAGGCCATCTATGCCAATCCTTAGCTTCTCACAACCATTACTAGCTATTTTGCACAACTCACAGCCTGGGAACACTTGGCATCTTAAAAGTTGAACTTTGACTTCAGCCAGTGGTGTTTGAATTTATGCAACATTATTAATCAATGTAGATGGTTGGTCCTCTTCAATAGCATTGATCCTAGGCCCACCATGATTAGGCATAGGATTTATGTTGACGTTCGGAGGAGGTGCAAAATTGAGAGCTTTAGAATCGACTAGATCTTGTACCTTCATCTGTAAGGCCCTACACTTCTCAGTATTGTGACCAGGTGCGTTGGAGTGGAAGGCACACCTGGCGTTGACATCATAATTCTTTGGGAGATTGAGAGGATCTGGTGGTGCCAACGTCCTTAACTCAACCAAGTTAAGCTTCAGGAGTTGTGGCAATAAGGCAGCATAAGGCATAGGGATAGGGTCAATCACCCTATTTGCCTGAGATGGTCTCTGTTGGAAGGGACGCTGCTGTTGGTTGCTATTGTTGTTGTTGTAGATTCTCTGTTGCGGGAAATGAGATGGTTGCTGATAGTGAGGTTGTTGTTGTTGTTGAGGATACAATGGTTGTTGTGGAACTGGAGCTGGGATGGTAACAGCTGTTACTGACCGGTGAGAATATTGGGGCCTGCCCTGCTTGCATGAATAGAATTGGTTTCACCTGCCCTTCGGGGTCCGATAAAGGGTTTTCTGGGGTTGCTGGAGGAACTTGCACCATTGTCGGAGATTTTGCCCATCTTCAAAAGACTTTCAATCCTCTCACCAGCTATGACCACATCAGCAAAACTGGTAGAGGAGAAAGCAGCAAGTCTATCAATATAAGTCCCTTGCAATGTGTTCATGAACATGTCAGCCATTTCTCTTTCTGACATGGGTGGTTGGACAGCAGCAGCAAGTTGTCTCCATCTCTGAGCATAATCCCGAAAGCTCTCTCTAGAAGACTGAGACATGCCCATTAGCAGAGTTCTATTGGGAGCCATGTCCAGGTTGTACTGATATTGCCGGATGAAGGCCTAGGCTAAGTCCTTCCAACATCTTATGGTGGCTCTAGTCAAATGTGAATACCATTCTCTTGAAGCTCCAGTCAGACTGTCCTCAAAGTAGAACATCCATAACTTTTCATCCATGGTATAAGCCTTGAGCCTTCCCAAGAAAGATTGCATGTGAGTACGTGGACAGGAGGTACCATTATACTTCTCAAAGCATGGGGGTTTGAATTTGTGGGGAATTCTCACCCCATCTACTAGTCCCATGTCCATCACATCGAAGCCCAAAGAATTCTGAGATTCCAAAGATCTTAACTTTTCAGCAATCTCATCCAATTTTCTATCATATACCTCATCCCTAGCCCCTATAACAATAAACTGCTCTTCTAGGGGATCCTCTTGCAGGATTCTGCCCCCAGCAGTATTACCTTGAACATTCCTCGGGATGTTAACTTCTGGATTCAGATGAGGTCCATATTCCGGTGGGTCAATACGAGGCCGGCACCGTTAATTATTGCTGGTTCCTCCTGTTCCAAGATGTGGCTCCTCAGGAGTTTGTCTTTCCACCAGCTCTCTTAACCTTTCTTGACTCTGGGCTAAGCCAGTCATCACTACCATAAACTGAGACATCTGATTTCTCATCTCTACTCTCTCATTGGCCATCTGATTTCTGACCTCAGTCAGGTCCTGCTGTACTTGCTCCATTTGAATGCCGGGAAGGTTGTTACGAGTCGGGTACCGGTGCGTGCGGTTGACAAGGAACAGTCGGCGACGAGCAATGTTTCCTGAGATCACAACAAAGTTAGACATAATAATAATAATCAAAACCTACAAAACAAAGAAAAAGTCAGTATGCAATGCAGTATGCTTATTTGTTTTCCAAGGTATCCGGTTTGGTTCTTGGTTTTGACCTTTCCAGACCTCGAGGAAGATGCTTGATGTTGTTGAGAGAAAGCCCAAATGAAAACAAACTAAAATATATTACAAATGATGAAGCATACATAGTCTGTTTTATAATACATGCCCCTGGAGGGTCAAAATACAACAAAAGGAAAAGTACATCAAAAGGAAAGAACAACAAGCAAAGAAGAATCAGACATCCAATCCAAACTCATCTTCCCTGACCTCCTTCAGGAGTGCCTCAGTCACTGGACCAGCTGGGTGCTCTGTAATGGTCCTAATGAGGAGGTTCCTGGTGGCAATGGCAGTAGTCAGCTTCTTATGCCTATCCTGGTATTTTGATCTCTTCAATCCGGCTCTAAGCTTCAACTCTGAAATCTCCTTCTGAGCAGCCGACAAAGCCTCCTGCTGCTTCTTCTCATTGGCTTCCAGCTGATCAATCTTGGCTTGAGTCTTCTGGTCTTCTTGTGTACAGGCTTCAGTGATCCTGACCCACCTGGCCTGGCTCTCTTGCAGATAGTGCTCAGCCCTAACTTTCTGAATCTTGGCCTCTTTGCAGGCATTCTTCAATATCTATTCCCCAGCCCTTGCTTTCCTTATGTAGTCCTCTATCTTTTCAATTTTGGCCAGATGCTCAACCCAGAGCTTTTCCAATCTCTCAATGTCCAGGCAACCATCACTCCTTTCCCAAAGAGTCTTCTTCAAGGCTTGAGATAGTTGCTCATTCCTTTCCTTCAACTTTTCAAATTCCTCCAGGCTAACTGTTGTTGCAGGCTATACTGTAGATGGTCCAGGTATGTCTTCCAAGGTGAAAGGCATTCTGGTAATCTGAGCTCTAGTACGAGACCAGTATGTGTACTGAGCTGAAGCAACATTGTTACATCTTCCAAGGATAGCTATCTCTTTTGTCTGGATGTTGTCCCAAGCCCAGGATGCTTGCCCGACAACAGCTGAATTAGGTTGCACTTCACAATACAGGGTTTCAGCTAAATCCTGTCCTCTGGGAGGGTGAATCAAGGCATAGCCCAATTGTCTCTTAAACAGTAAAGGGTTATAGTTGATGCAGCCCTTCACTCCTATCAGAGGCACATTTGGGTATTGTCCACAGCTGGTGATAATGTCATTGCCTTTGGTGCTCTGGGTGCACCATCTGATATCATCTGAAGTCAAGGCAATGAACCTTTTGGCCCAATTCTTCTACTGATGTGGGTTTAAGAAGGCATCTGATCTAGGCATGTGTCTGAGTAGCCAGGAGTAGAACAAAGGAGCACAACATCTTACCAACTTCCCCCTTTGTTTCTCGTTCCTCTGATGAATGGAGTAGTAAAAGTCTCATAGCAGTGTAGGTACTGGGTTCTTTAGAAGAAACAAATGGATGGAATTCTTACTGACAAACTTAGGCTCATCTTCAAACAGTATAGCCCCATATATGCTGAGGGCTAACAGTGCACAGACTGCCCTCCACTCTCCCAATGAAGCCTTCAGGATGGCCTGAGAAATCAAGAAGTCTAAATGCAAACCAGGAATCCCAGCTTTAGTTGTCATACTTTGCTCAATAAGGGCAGGCTCCAAGTATAATGCCCTTGCTATCTCTTCACTCCTAGGAGCAGTCATCTCTGGGTTGAAGGGGATCGCCCCTTTGATTGGAAATCCAATCAACAAATAAAACTCTTCCAGTAGAGGCCCTAACTGAAAGTCTGGAAAGGTGAAACATCTCAATGGAGGGTCATAAAACTGCAAGCATGTGTGGATCATGCTTCTCTGAGACAAATCAAGATCCATAACCATATCCAAAATACCCCCATAGTGCTCTCTAAACAGTGAGATGTGGTCAGGTGTGATGAGTGACTGGACTTGCCTGATACCAGTCAATGTGGGCTCAAGGAATTGATAAGATATGTTGATTTTCCTTGGAACATCCATGAGTGTTGGTGAAGAAGCTGAAGACAAATGCTGATGAGGATCACAGACTGAAAAGCTGGAGATGAGTCTCTGGCAGACTGATGCAGGTGAGTCTCTGACAGACTGAAAGAGGTGCTGAAGGAGATAGTTGAAGCAGAGGTCTAAGCAACCAAAGGGGTCAAAACCAAAACCAAGACATAATGAAGTGGATACCTTAAAAAACAAATAAACAAATGTTAAATGATGCGATGATGATATATGCAAATGATATGCAAGGGTTTGTGATCAAGCTGGATCTGATTATCTGTCTTGATATAAGGCCCATGTATGTTCAAAAGTCCAGATGGAGGCTCTGAAATCCAGTAACCAGGGTGGGGGACTCAAATAAAGAGTCACACGTCCAGGGTTAATCACAAGAACTATCCAAAATGGGGTACTCTTAAACAAAAACAGTAACAGGGTATGATGTGGCCAAGGGTTCCTGCAAACCTGTAAATAGCCCAACCCCCTCACAAGTAGGTTTTCTAAACCAAGGATCCTCAGACTTGGATCAGTTATGAGAAGTGTAAACACTTCTAACCCAGAGGTACAGTGTTTACAATAACCATAAAAAATCCTCCTCTAATTCACCTCAGATTCTGAAGGTCATAATAAAGGTCATCCAGACTTAGCAGGCTTCCTAGATAGCCCTAGCACTATAGGAAATCTGTAGCACAGAGTTCTCAAGAAGAAACCCACATCCGAACCATGTTTCATATTCCCGCACCAGACCGAAATGGAATGGGAAAGAACATGAACCACTATAGCCTAGGTGTCACTCAGGTCCCAGGTATAGGACCTTAAACTCTCAATGGAACCCCACCCACCAAGACAGCAAACCAGATCCAGCAAATGACAATATGAAATATGCAAAACTGTAAGAAAGCAATAAATAAAGCTGTACATAAAGCAATAAATAAAGCAAAATAAATAAACACACATAGCACATAACACCCTGGTAAACACAAATCAAACAAGCGCTAGGAGGAACCCACAAAAAGAACCAGAAGCCCTGGTTGCAATATAAGGGTCCCCAGCAGAGTCGCCAAGCTGTCGCTCCCACTAAATGAGGCTAGGTCAAATAGGGTACAGACGGTCGGCAAAAGGGTGAACTGAAAAGTGTCGCCAGCTAGGCATTTTTATCCCGAAGGAAAGGTAATGCTGCATAAACCTAGGAAAGAAATGGACAAGGCGGTCGCCAACCAGAGAAACTGAGAAAGGGGGTTGGTTACAACCTGGGAAGGTATTAGCACCCAGATTGTCCGTCGTACTCGACGGGATCCATGCTTGAAAGATTGTGCTTAAAGGGGTGGTGTCAGTGTTATATTGTGTGCAAAAGCTGAAAAGAATGCAAGTGTCAGTGCAGAAGGAGTGTGAAGTGAAATGAAGTAGTGTTAGTGCAAGGAAAGAATGCAAAGCTCAAGACAATGAGGCTTAAAGAATAAAGTTGGGAGAGGGGGGAATAGACAGAGACTTTTGTTCGATAACAGTTAAGTTATGCCTACGTATCCTCTCGTGCAATGAGGAAGTCAGAACACCGTAGTTCGACTCAAA
This sequence comes from Lathyrus aphaca, assembly GCA_963966055.1. NCBI lineage: Eukaryota > Viridiplantae > Streptophyta > Magnoliopsida > Fabales > Fabaceae > Lathyrus > Lathyrus aphaca. Next base: position 283,866,514 of record OZ014522.1, on the reverse strand, counting down.
GATATTGAAAGATAAATTGACTGATGAACTGCTTACTTGTCTATGCTCAAGTGTATGACCTGTCTGGCTCAGGTGCTAACTGTCTTGCATTAGACGGAAGAAGCAAGTTCTCGTTTATGAGTGAATGAGGTGAGAAAAGAATCCCGGAGGAGACGATTATTGCTTGTTTTTTTGAGTTTTCAATCTTTTATTGCTTTTTGTGTTTGTCATAAGTTAATGAGCTTAAGCCTAAACCAAGGGTTAGTAAACACATCACATCTTCCCTCTGATTAGGGGTAATGAGAATACCTTAAGTATGAGATAATCATCTCAAACTTAATTACCATGGTGTAGGATTAAGATCATTAACCTACTTGTATTTATTTAGATGTTTTTTTGGAGTTTTTTGTTTAGTGTTAGGTAATGAGTTTAAGCCATAATCAAGGATTTAATGGACTCATTACACCATCCTAATAGAAGGATGACAGATGAGAACATTTAAGCTGAGAAAGGCTTCTCAACTTAATCCATGACTAGGGATTAACCTCATGACAAAACAAAACCTTTATTAGAGTGGATTTTATTTAATGGTAAGATTAAGAAATGGATTTTATGGTTTGTAAGACAACTTGAGGGGGACTTGTCCATTAACACTAGGGTTAGTCCTTCTTAACCAATTAAGAAGAATTAGGACCCTAATGCAAGGCCCAAGTTACAAGCTTGATGTCTTGATGATTGTTAGGTGGATTGATTAAAGGATTTAAACACATTAAGGGTTTAACACTTAGGATTAAAGTTATACACTCCATCCTAATAGAAGGATGCAGGCATAAGCTTAATCACAAAGCCTTAAAACCTTGAAGGTTTAATCCATGATTAAGAGATGAGAAGAGAAGACCCAAAGATGACACAAAGGTAAAACTAATGAGGGACTAATCAAACCCTAATTGTGATCATGCTTGGGTGTTCCTAGGGTTTATGAGGCTTGCAAGAAGATCTCAAGAGAAAAGCCACCAAGGAAGAAGCAGGATGAAGGAAGGAGAATCAGAAAGAAGCAAGATAACTTACTTCACTTAAGAAGATAAGTTGCTTGAAGAAAGAGAGAGAGGAAGGAGCATGAATGAGCAAGCTCACTCTAATTCACAAGTAAAATGCAACAATGATGCATAAGAGGGATGAGAAGAGATTATGAGAAGTGAAGGCAAATTCACTTCTCAAACACTTACCACCTGAAAAGTTAGTAAAAGGAAATGAAATGAATTGAAAATGGGATGAAATGTAAAGATGAAAGCCAAATTCAGAAGCATGTTTATGATGCTAAGAGATGACACAAATATATGGCATGATATGGAGATGATCATACAAAGGATGGGAATGCAAATGAAGCAAAAAAGGAAGCATGAAAGTTCATGAATGCACATGAAATGAAATGGATGCATAACATGGCAAATGGATGATGCAATGATCAAACATGATTCTAATATGTCCTAAGATGTCTTATATGTCATGTGGATGCACAAAATGTCATGGCAAGTTCATGTATGCAAGTTTATACAAGATGGATGTAAATGAAGATGCAAATTCGGGTTTATGTACAACATGAGATGAAAAATTCAAAATCAGAAGAAAATGGTAGGATAAAAAATTGAAAATGAAATCAAAAGAACCCTAAACCTACACAAGTTCACTGCCCAAAGTGGAAGGTCAGAAGCTAAACCCTAAAGGACTTATGATTTTCCTAAATTTCTAGGGTTTTAAGGGTGATCCTAAAGGGAAAATGCCAAACAAATTGAAAATGAAAGGTAAAAATGAAATAAAAATGTTTTTGGATGCTTGAAAGTATGCATAACACAATGCAAAAAGAACCATTCACAAACTCAACTTGGATCAAAAGTTATGAATTTTTGAAGTTAGGGTTAAAAATATTCAAATTAAAGAACCCTAATTCAAATGAAAATTGCCAAAGTATGATCAAAACCAAAAAGAAATTTGTGTTGTGAGTTTGTAAATGTTTATAAATGTTTGAAAATGTTCTCTGAATTTTTTTGGGATTTTTAAATACCTAAATGTATTTTTAATTAATTAATTCTCATTAATTAATTAAAAATAATCATTTAAATGATTTAAAAATAATTGTTAATGCAAAAAATAAAAATAAAAATATTTTTGGGTTCTGAAAATTAATAAAAGATTTAATAAAAATTTTCAGAATTTTTAAAGTACTTTTACTATATTTTATAAAATGTAGAAAAAAATACAAAGAAATATAAAATAAAAATAATAAAAATGAAAAGTATGCGCAATGGAGAGCCAGGATTGATTCTGGACTTGGGAAGTTTGACTTGGCGCGCTATCCTAAGGTCCACATTCAAACTTCATTAATCTGGTTTAATTAATTTTAAATCCTAAAATTAAAACTAATGACACAATCCTGGCCATCCAGAACACGCGCCAAACTCAAATCCAAGGATCCAGGTTCAAACCTAGCCCTAACCCTAATTAACCTAATTAATTACTTTCAGGTGGCCGGAAATGACCTTCGGTCATCTTCTCCGGCCACACTCTCCCCTGAAAAATGCTATCTCTCCCTCTCAAAACCTCACCCCAAGCCCCCTAAAGCTCCAGAATCACTCAACAAACATCAAGGAACAAGAATCCAGGCATGAAATCCATTTATTTTCAGAAACAAGCATGAATCGAATCAATCTCTTTTTAGGTCAAAAATTTCAGAGATTCGGTTCATGCTCATTTCTTCACCACTTTCAAAACTACAAAGCTCAGAGTAATCAGGAGATCATAAGGAACAATTCTATAACTGAAAAAATGATTTCTGGAAAAAAAGTTTGAGAGAGCTACCTGAGATGAAGCTTTCAACCCTGGAGCTTTCAGGCAGCTTCTTGGCTTCAAAACCTCTCCAATGATCTTCCTGAAGAAGCTTTGATGCTTGGTTGGAGTTTCTTGTGGCTGGTTTGTGAGATTGATGCAGTTCAGTTCAAAGGGGGAGAGAAATCGTGTTTTTGATATGGGGGTTTTCAAGGCAAGGTGATGGGTGGGAAATGATCAGAGGTTGATGGTGAGTTGTTCTATGGAGTTTGTTTTGATGTTTGAAGCTTGTGTGCTGAGTTTCGAAGAAAAATGCATAAGAGGGAGTTTTGGTGTATGCTGAGTTGTGGGAGGATTCAGCCTTGCTTGTTGTATGTGTTGAGTTGCTTTTGGTCCATGTATCAATCCTTGATAGGTCAGAGAGTTGTTGTGGAATAGTTTGATTGGTATGGCTCAAATTGCATAAAGTCAAGAAAGTTGTCCTTTGAGGTATGGCCTCATGGCAGGCTGGTTGTGAGGCATGGCTCGAGTCAGATGGCTTTAGGGAGGTCCATGGAAACTGATATGAGGAGCTGGCACAAGTGGATGGAGAGTTATGGGGCATTTTGCAATTTATGAAGGTTTTGGCCCCTTTTGGATTACTTAATGATCAAAGCATGAAAGTGAGTGATTCTTTGGGCCATTCTGAATTTTAGGTCATTTATCATGTTTGTGTAATGGTTAGAAGTCAATTAGAGGTCACATTTTGCCTTGGTATGAGTTTTTGCAAGTTTCCCTCTTTGGTGCATAAGTGAAATTTAGTGATTTTCCCAACTTTGCAAGGCCATAACTTGAGTTCTATGATGAATTAGATCAAGTTCTTGTACTTTTTGAAAAGGGAATGATTCAATCTACAACTTTCATGACCAAGAATTTTTCATTTGACGCATTTTTGGTTGAGAAAGAGGAGGTTGAAAAACTTTCCCAAAATGGCAATTTTGCATTACAAGTCACTTTCCCAAAATGGCAACTTTGCAAATGGCTTGAAATTCTTCAATTTTGTGAACTTCTAAACTCTTATAAGATTAAATAAAGATCATATACACCCAAAATGATGGAGAAGACCCTTTGGTTGGATGATTGGGGGCCTCAGATGCCCTGATGTTGCACTGACTTGCTCAAGAAGTCATCTATTGATCAGATGCCTTCCCCATTGAATTTCTTCATGAAAATTGGTGTGTAGGATCCTTATAACATATAGAGACCAATAGAAACAAGAATGACCAAAAAATTTGGAGTTATGGCCTCTGAAACCAAAACCCTAATTTTAGGTCATTTGTGCAGTTAAGCTTGGCTCTGCTTCCATGCCTTTCTCAGTTCTTGTGATTTTCTGATTTCCTTGATCTTGGGAGGATATAATATGATGCTTGAACATACATGGACCCTCCTGAGATGATTGAAGACCTTTGGAGTGGCTCAGATGGCTCATGGATTGCTTAGATCACAAACCCTAGATGCAGATGACTTTGAACCACTACAGTGAAGCAAAAATGCAATATGAGATAATATGATTGAACTAATGCAAATGTGAAAGATAACAAGCCATGGTGTGAAATTAGTGAGGGAAAATTTGGGGTGTTTACAACAAGAAAGTAAAACTTTGACAAGACTTGAAGTATGTGAAATATTCCCTCGAAACATCTGAGTGAACATATCGTAAACCATAAGTGCATTCTGGTAAAAGTGGATGACTAAATCACAAGCACACAAAACCTTGTTTTCAATCATATTTTTTCTCAAGAAAACAGTTTTAAAAATTCCTTGAAGTCATGTCAGATTAGTTGGGAACTGATATAAAAGCTATGAGCAATATTTTTCTCTTACCAATCAATTGACACTTTTCCAATCGATTGGAGCTTTTCCAATCGATAGTGACATTTCAAAAATATGCCATAAGTAATTAGAAAAGCATATTAATGAGGTGCGACAACTAAATATCGTTCCTTTCCATTTTTAAGTTGTTAATCGATTAGTGTATGCCAACCAAATGATTGGTGCATGTTGTTAATCAATTGGAAAGTCTTAAAAACTATTCATTTTTTATGTCAACCTCTAGCCTATAAATAGTGGTCCCTTCTCACTCTTTTTCACAATCATAAAATGAGATTTCATTTCTCACATCTCTCTCTCTCTAAAAAGTTTTCTTTTTTACTTTCTCTCACTAAAAGTATAATTGTAGTGCTTTTCGAGAAAATCCTTTTGCAAGTGAGAAAATTGTAATTCTAGAAGGTTATTTTTGTAAGTTCACCGAGAAGGTTCTTGTTTTTTCTTTGTTTGAACATTTTATCCTATTAGAGATTATTTGTTTGAGTTTGAAGCTAAACTTGAAAAAAAGTTTATGTTTGGGGATTGTGTGATCAAGTCTCCGCTTAGTGTAACACCCCAATTATTGATTATTTTATTTTAATATAGTTTTGGAGTGTTTGTAAGTTAATTATTCAAGTTGGTGGATTTTGGGTAGAATTTTATGGCATTAAAACTTAATGTAGAGGTGAGGAATTATGGTAGATTAGAATTAATTAGACTTTATTAATTTAATATTGTTAAATGAATTTAGAGTTATTATTTTAATTTAATTAAAAATTTAGAGATGATTGGTTTTATATAGAATTATTAATAATTTTAGTTAATTATAAATATGAGAATATGAGTTTTGGAATGATAAATAGATATTTTAAATTAAAATAATTATTTGTGAATGAAGGGGAAGTAGTGAGAATTAATAAAATAAAAGAGAAATTAAGTTTTATTTAATTATTTAAATAGAGAAGTTGGGAGAAAATTAGTCAATACGTGAAAAGTTTTGAAAGATGCAAAAGAAGAGAGACCTTGTGAGAGCTTTTGGAGATGGACGAGAGAGACCTCCATTATTAAAGCTTCAAGTTCCTCAAATTCAGTGTAAGGGTGGATTGTTCATATTTGGGTGTTTTTAAGCCTTCTTCCTTCTCCCTTTTCTTTTTCTTTATGATAATGTTTGAGGTCAAAGAAGGTTTGTGAGAAACCTTCTAAAGCGGTTGAGATGATATGTTTTTCATGATTATTGAGTTCTCATTTGTTGATTGACCAAATATGTTGGTGTGTTCATGTGTTGAAGCCTTTTGATAAGGTGCAAGTCGATTTGATAATTTTTGTTGATGTCTTTTGATACGGCGAGAATATAAAAGTGATAAATTAATAAAATATGTGTATGCCTTATGTTAAGGCGATATTTGATCAATAAATTATATTGATGTCTTTTGATAAGGTTGGAGTATAAAGGTTATCTCATAACATATGGTTTTGGTTATAAACCATAAGGCAAGGGAATGAGGATCATAATAATATTGGTGAGGTAATTATTCTTGTAGTAATTGATAAATATTGTTGAATTGATAAAATGTTTTGATTATTTTTATGGTTGAATTTGTTGAGTGTTTGAGGGCGGTTAGGACTCAAATAGACGAGTTTAGAATTTGTTCAATAGAGTGAAAATGTATAAAATTGCAGGTAGACATAGAAAGGGATTGATCGTCTTGTTTCATGTTTAATTTGAGTTTCGTAAGTCTGTTTGAGGTGTCATCAGTTACATTAGAAAGCTAACACAATAATCTTTCTTTTGAAGTTAGGAATTTGGGTTTAGGAGTGCTATAATAGTAGTAGATCTCTGGTTTTAATACTAGAGGCCTAGTTCTCGAGCATTTGAAGTCTCTTGTTTATGTGCTTGAGCATAGAAGTCTCTTACTTGAGATTTTGAGCATTGTAAGTCTCTATCTTGTATGCTTGAACATACAAGTATCTTACTCGTGGGTTTGAGCATTGGAAGTCTCTTGCTTGGTGCTTAGGCATTTGTAATCAGTTTGGTTATAATATAAATCCCTTGGAATTACAAGGGGACTGGACTACTCTCAAGTTGTGAGAGGAACCAGTATAACTTAAGTGTGTCTTTGCTTTTACTTTCCTACCTTTTGATCTTATGATTCCACTGTTATCATCTTTGCAACTCTAAGTCAGATTTTGTTTTAAAATTTGAAAAGGAATTTCAAAAGCTAGCCTTGTAAATCTGAGTCAGACTCTGAACCAAGTGTTCAGAATCTAATTGAGATCCATCAGAAGAAGAAAAAGAAAGCTTAGAAAAGAAAAATCAAACACAATTCAACCCCTCCTTCTTGTGTTTTTATCACCTTCAGTTGGCATCAAAGCAAGTTTTGTGCTAAACACTTAAAGTGGTGCATAAAAGATCTTGAGAAAAACACTTTTCTATCATGGGTGATCCTTGACTAACTATCACTAGTGAGGGTAATCCTTTTGGTACTATTAATTATGATTACAATACCTCTAAGAAAAATAATTATACAATTAGACCTCCCACCTTCAGTGGAGACTCTACTGAGTTTGGATTGTGAAAGAGCAAGATGTACACTCATAGCATAGGTCCTGATGATAAGTTATGGGATATTCTAGAATATGTCATTGATATTCAATTCAATGTAGTTGGGATGGAGTATTACAAAAAATATCTCACACCTACTCAGAAAAAAAGACTTACAAAAAACATCATATGTGCTAGAGGCATCTTGGTTGATTCTTTACCTCATTCATAGTACATCTAAATCATTTATAAATCTACTACTAAGACCATTTTTAAATCCATGTGCTACATATGAAGGGAATCAACAAGTTAAGAAAGCTAAGTCTAACCTTCTGATTTAACAATATGATTTGTTCAGAATGAAGGAGGATGGAGACATTGAAATCATGTTTTCTAGGTTTCAAATTCTTGTATCTGGACTTCAGGTTCTGAACAAGAGCTACACTACCTCTGATCATGTCCAAAATATTATTAGGAGTATTCCTGTCATATACATACCTAATGTAACAACTATCTAGAAGGCTAAATACTTAAACTCACTAAGTCTTGAAAATCTTGTCAGCAATCTTCAGAATTATGAGATGAAGCTCAATGGAGATGAACCTATAAAAAAGTCAAAGTCCTTAGCTTTGAAATATTCTGAAAAATATGTACAGGTTCCTAAAGTCTAGAACTTTGAAGAAACTTCTTAATCGGAAGGTTCCGAAGGAGACTCAACTAACGAGGAAACGCCCTTAATCATTAAAAGATTTCAATACTTGGATAATAAGAACAAAATATTCTCTGGTAGAAATAATGGCTTCAAAGGATCAATTTCAAAAGATAAGAAGGATGATCAGAAGGACTGCTTCAACTGCAAGAAGTATGGTCACTTCATTGTTGACTTTCCAAAGCTATAAAAGGAAAAGTCAAAGAAAGGAAGCTTCTAGAAGGACAACTTCATAAACAAATTCTATAAGAGTCACATGACAATATGGGATGAACTTAACAATGAAGAAGATTTTGAGAAAGATGAAGAACAAGCCAATCTAGCTTTGATGTCTCTTACATCTTCTAAAGTAGAATTTGAATCAGATTATGGTTTAGAACCTGAAAAGGATGAGTTGTTTTCTAAACTATATCCTTCTAATTTGATTACATTCATTCATGATCTTATGAGTAGATGTCAGGAAAAGGCCAGACACATGGAAATATTAACAAAACAAAATGATATTTTGAAATAAGAATTAAGATTTGTTCAAAAACAAAAATGAGCTCTTGAGAGAGATCATATTTCTCCTATTAAATATGTCTCTGATAAAACTCTCGATGATCATGAAATGGATTTTCAAGAATTTATCTTATCTAGTATTAAAATAACTAACGTTGCATCCATGATCTATCGTCTAAGTAGAAGTAGGGGAAAAGTTTTGGGTTATTGTCAAAACCTTATAATCCAAGGAGTGAAACATTGTTTAAAAAATCAGATCCTTCTTCATTAAAATCTACTCAAAAGGGTTAGACTTTTATTTTGTACCTTATTCTAACAATGCAGAGGTTCTGAACCAATATGAACCTAAAATTGTTGAGTCAATGGTTCTGATGAAACAAAAACTCAAGACTCCAAATTCAAAGGTTTTGATGTCACCAAAACCCAAGACTCTGAAGTCAAAGGTTCTGAAGTCACCAGAACCTCAAACTTTGAAGTTAAAGGTTTTGAAGAAACCAAAACATAAAGCACCGGGTCATAAAGGTTATGAGAGGTTTATAACTTAAGATCAAGAATCATTCATGACAAAAAACTTAATCAAAAGTCTTAAATAATTCTAAGCCTTTTCATATGAGAGAAAAGGTACAAAACAAGAGAAAACATGTTAGAACTAACCTTAAAGGACCCATAAGATTATAGGTATGTAAATTTGAAATCATTTTTTCTACATATATGCTTCAAAGGGAGAATAAAACCATCATTCATGGTACCTGGGCAGTGGCTTCTCATGACATGATAGGAGAAAAGCATATGCTCCTAACTGTGGGATTTGGAGGAACCGAAAAAGGGAAGATCATTGGTACATGTACTATTGGTAACTCCTCTATCTCTATCAATAATTTTTGGTTAGTAGATAGGCTAAAACATAAACTACTTAACATAAGTCAATTTTATGATAGTGATTATTAAGTAGTGCTTAATAAGAACATATGTACAGTCATGAATGAATATGATAAATCTCTAGTGTTCAAGTGTAAGAGGAAAGGCAATATTTATAAAATTATTTTTTTGAATTAGATGATCAGAAGGTACTTTTCCTTTTATCAGTGATTGATGAAAAATAGGTCTGGCATTGAAGGTTAGGTCATGCTAATTGGAAATTAATCTTCAAGCTTAGCTAGTTAAACATGTTAAGGAGTTGTCAGATCTTTACTATCATTCAGATGCTCTCTATGGAGCATGCCAAATAGGAAAATTAACAGAACCACTTTTAAAACAAAAAAAGAGTGTCTCTATCTCCAGACCCTTAGAACTATTTCACATTGATTTGTTTGATCATGTTAGTACCACATCAAACAATGGGAAGAAATATGGATTTGTCATTGTTGATGACTTTATTATATGGACTTGATTCAAATTCCTTAGAACCAAGGATGAATCATATGTTTTTTTAGTGTAACACCTTAAAACCCAAAATTTAAATAAAAATTTTAAGGTGTCACCAACGATAACCTCTTGAAAAAAAATCAAATCATTTGAAACTACACATTGGAAAAAAAATTCATAGCAAATTCATGATTAAAGTATTAAACTCCAGAACAATAAAATCAACATCAACATAAAACATAACAAACTACCGTCCCCGATGTTACACTATCAGGGCACTAAAAATCACTAATGTATAATAAATCGATTAAATAAAGTAAACAAAGAGTAGCTCCAACAAGCCATTTTCCACACGCAATAACAATGTTCACTCCTAACTAATAGCAAAATGTCCATGGTGGACAACATGAAACAAAAGGGGTGAAAAACAATGCTCAATATAAACAGTGTAAAGAAAGTCAAGGTAGAGAATATACAACAAGCAAACATTCATTACACAATCAACATCAACATGGTCTCACACCTGTAATACCCTAATTTCCCCCCTAAGATTCCCCATATTGCATCTGCATAATTGCATAAAAATAAGATCACAAATTGGTTCCTTTATCCCTTTCATCTGTAGGTTTATGCCTTACAGGGACCACCAAACATCTGTATGTCTCTTGTTTGCTTTCATGTGTGTTTATGTTTACTAACCTTTAATCAAAATTCAATTTTTTTTCCTTTTACTAACTTTTTCAGGGATAAGTCTAGATCAAGAAAAGTTCCTCATCTCGAGTGTAATTCATCTGAACAAAGTCAGAGTTTGGTCAACATTGATTTTCAAGAATTATCTAATCTCAATTGATCAAGAGTTTTCCAACATTTGATTGCTTATTACTCAAGAAATTCTAAGTTTTATGTGTTTATTTCCATGCCTTCTTTGACAAGTCAATAATCGAGCCTAGAGCCAGAACATCACAACAAAAAATGTCAATTTTCTAATTTTTCCATTGTGTAATCGATTACCATATTTGTCGTAATAGATTACAGCTGCATTTTTTTTTGCAAAAATGAGAAAATTCAAATTCTACATCATTTTGGCACCAAATCCACTTGTTTTATCATGAGAATATTCTATATCACTTTCATTTAATTCTCCTACCTCATCATAATTAAATTCCATCATACACCATCATTTAATCACACATGTGCACCACTTGATCTTGATTTTGCCTCCAAATTCAATTTCAAAGCCTAAATTTGATTCCAAACCACATTCATAGCCACCACTCAGTTCCAAGCCTAAACTTTATGTCATACCCTAAAATTTGCCGCTAAGATTCTTCCCATTTCATCTGCATTTTGCATACAAACAAGATCACTGAGAATCTATGTGTTTTCTTATATGCCTTTATCTGTTTATATTTACTAACCAATAACCAAAATACCAAAAATATGTTGCAGTGTGCCTATTCTTTTCTCTCTGTGTGTTTAAGGTTTTTGTAGGGTTGTCAAAGGAAAGACAATGTTTTCAACTCAAATGTGGCTATTTAATTATGATCCAGCTCAAATGGAAGTTTAACCTAATCTTGGTCAAACTATCAAGAGATTGTTTTAACTACAAGTTACTTATGCAGTGGACTTTATTTCTCAGGAAATGCGTATTCAAAGTAGATCAGATGGAAGTTTGACCTAATCTTTGTGAAACTATCAAGAGATTGTATCAACCACAAGTTACATGTGCATGGGACTTTATTTCTCAGGAAATGCGTATTCAGAGTCAGGTTGTTTGTGTGGAATTCATTAGATTATTCAATAATGATTTATGAGGAGTTTGATTCAAAATCAGGGTGATTAAGAGTCCATTAGTCTAAATTGTTCCCTATTATGGATTTATTTTCTCAAATATTTTATTCAGGCGAATTCAAAGTGATTCAAAACATATTTTATCAGAGATTCTAAAATTTGTCTGAACAAGTTTAATGCACCAATGAACTTTAATTATGGTCAATTCAGGGTATTTGGGCTATATTGCAAATAATTCCAAGACCTGATTATGTGATAAGTCAAGCATGTCATTTATTCGAGATTGTTTCAAAAATAAAATTCATGTTTGGTTCCATTTATCAAGAATTGGTTCAAGGATTTAGTCAAGATTCAAGATTGGTGCATTTTGTTATTTTAATTCGAAGTTAGTGATTGAACCTGATTGCTTTATAAATAGGGCTTGTCCCATTGGTGTTATCATCTTCAGATATTTGAAGCCAATTGTTGGTTGTCCTATAAATAAGATTCAATGTGCTTGCTGAATTCAGTAGTCTTGACAGGTGTGAGTCAGAATAACAACCATGTTTGGTTGCAATTAGTTCTAGTCGAGAATAGTTGATGTTGTTCTTCAGCGTCGATGGGAATTGTCCCTAACCAAAGGTGGAATTCTTGTCCATACCCTCGACTATTGTTCTGGTATGGAGTGGACGTCTCTAGGGATCCATCGACTATACGTTTGGAGTGACTAGTTCCTAAGATGGGGTACGTCAGTTGTGCTTCAAGTGCATTTTGCCTAGTGGAGGGTCCTACTTCATAAACATAATTTATGTTATATTTGCAAGGGTTACTATAGTATTTTTACAAATACAATTTATTATAATTAAAAGATTTATTTATTTATTCAAATTTTGAAAAGCTGTGAGAGACACTTATCTACTGGGTGGAACTCCAAGTAAGGCATGAGTAACTTCTTTTCAATTTCTTCCCAAATTAACTATGTAATCCAAAAGTAGGGATATGCATATGTTTGTCAAACATTACTTTCATACGAATCTCATCGATAGAAAAAAAAAATAGAGATGGTGCTAGTTCAAATGATTTGGTAGAGTTCTTTGATAAGATACAAATGATTAACCCTTCCACCATCTTACGGTGGTTACAATAGAGACATGACATTAAATCAATAATGATATGATCGTGGAATTTTTCAAGAATTTCACGAGTATGAATGCTACAAGTTAAACTTGAATAATATTAAGAAAAAATTATAAAGATAAAGTGATATAACATATCTAATTATTGTTAGAAGATTTGTTGGTTGATATATGCAAAAGTTCAAATTGTATTTATATGTTATTCCATTCTCTCTCATATATAAACAATTTAAAAGAAAAGTTTACCCTTTAAGAAAAATATATAAATACATTTTAAATATTATTTAAACCATATAAATATTTAAAACCATAGAAATCTTTTTTAGTCTGGAAAGAGTATTTGATAGTGTAAAAGTCGAAACTTAATTTTAGTGAAAATACAAGAAAAAACTGTAGAAGCATACTTCAATCTAAAGATTTTGATGAAGACAACAAGATTCAAGTTCATTCTGTGTTTGCAAAAAGTCAAGCTTTCAATAAGATCAAGATCAAGGATATGCATCACTCAATGGAAATGTTATCGTGTGAATCAAGCTCCGTATGCAAATGCTCGTAATCTTTCAAGACTTGGACGCAAGAATTAGGTACATCAAACCTCACATCTTAATTGATATATAAGTGTTAAAATATAGGTTTTCATCATAAGCACATTGCATATACCTTTTAGAAATTATTTGGAACTGGTTTAACACTTGAAACTTTAATATTTTTCTGATTTTTAACAGTGCTAACCGGTTAACCTATTACCAAATACATTAACACGTTAACGGTTCAAAATTTTTGATATCCTCAGTTAACGTTACAGCGTTAACCGGTTACCCCTTTTGGTTAATCGGTTAACACTGAACGAATTTTGAAAATTTTGTTTCTTTTCATTTGAAATAATTTTTGAATATTATACCTTTTCATTGATTGTTTCATAAACATTTCATACCCCTTTGAATGGGTGTTTTTGAAACATATATATTCTGATTTTTTCAAATGTGAAAGATACCTCAAAACATTTTATCATAGAATTTTTATTCAATCAAAGTCACTCACTTTTGAATATTTTCAAATATTTCAAAAGTGTTCATATTGTTCATAACATTTCACATTCATAGATATTAAACACTTGCATTGATATTGTGAAGTGAACTTTGATTAAAAGGAGAAGATCAGTCTTGTATTGATATTGTACAATTCATTTTTTTCCTCAAAAACAAACTCATAGAATTATATCTATTTCTGACTTGCGATTCAGAACTGTTGGACGCAAGGGTTAGTGTTTGCAAGAGGATTGTTCTTGCACACTATTTGATGTATAGTTGGTAGATAGTAGGCCTCACCGGTTTATGGTGCGATAGGTTTTACGATATAGAACTATAGTGAAAAATCTCTTACGAGGTGTAAGAGGACTAGATGTACCTTCAGATTGTGAAGGGAACCAGGATAAACCTTTGTATTTTTTTACTTTCTACATTACCGCTTTCATATCGTAGACACTTAAACGATAAAAATCCATCCACCGATAAAATAACCGAGAAAATTTTATATAACATAATTCACCCCCCTCTTAGGCTATCTCTGTAACTACAATTGGCATCAGAGCAAGTTATAGGTAACTTGTTCCTAGAGATCCAGCATGGCTTCTGCAAGTACAAATCCGGTTTTCAAAGACGGAGGAAGTAGCAACAAGCCCCCACTCTTCTTCGGGGAACATTTTGATTTCTGGAAAATCAGAATGAAAGCACATCTTGAAGCCCAAGGAGAAGGTATATGGGAAGCAATCAAAGAAGATCCACACAATCCTGTAAACATGATCAATGGTGTTGGAACCGCAAAGTTGAAAAGTACATATGATGAAAATGATAAGAAAAAGATTCTAAACGAGAAAAAGGCAATCAGCATACTCCAAAGCACTCTCAGTATGGACGAGTTCTTCTATGTATCACAGTGTAAATCGGCAAAAGAGATTTGGGACACCTTGGTAGAAACACATGAAGGAACCACTGAAGTAAAGAGATCGAGGCTAAACACATTGAGTCAAGAATATGAGATGTTTCGTATGCATCCCGGTGAATCTATTGTTGCCTTGCAGAAGAGATTTGTCCATCTAACAAATCACTTGATTGCTCTCGGGAAAACCTTCACCAATGATGATCTCAACCAAAAAGTCCTAAGATATTTGACAAGGGAATGGAAACCGAAAGTGACCACTATTTCGGAAAATAAGAGTCTCTCAATGATGACATCCGCGTCCTTATTTGGTAAACTTAAAGGGCACGAATTGGAACTTGGAAGGCTCGAGAAGCACGAAAGTCAAGAAAAGAAGTCCAAGGGAATTGCCTTGAAGGTTGATACTAAGGATGACAAAGATGATGAGACTTCCGAAGATGAGAATTTCATGCTTCTTGTAAAGAAGCTTGGTAAGTTTTTTAATAAAAATAAAAATTCCTCTTATCGTAAAAAGAATAAACATTTCAATAAAAAGGATGCATCCACATCGATTCAAGAAGTCACATGTTACAAATGTGGGAAGCAAGGTCACATAAAGTCGGATTGCCAGAAACTTGCAAAGAAAGGAGGATTCAAAAGAAAGAAGGATTTCAAGAATAAGAAGGTCTATGTTGCTTGGGACGATAATGAGATAAGTTCCTCGTCAGAATCAGAAAGCGATGAATGTGAGAATATGGATCTTATGGCTTCACATCACTCCGATGAAGAAATTGATGAGGTTAGTAGAAATTTTAAATTTATGAGAACGATGCACAAGAAGTTATAGATGAACTTCTAAAAGAATGCAAGACTTTATATAAAAACATTTCATCCCAAAAGAAACGAATTTCATCTTTAGAAAAACAAAATACCGCTTTTGAAAAATATATTGAAAGTGAAAAACAAAAATTGATGGATGAAAAACAAAGTCTTATATGCAAAAATTGTGAGTCCTTATCCTTTCAAATTGTTCAACTTAAAAGAGTTTTAGAAAGATATGAAAAATTTCAAATTGGCTTGGAGGAAATTCTTAGGCATCAAAGATATCCTAATGATAAAAGTGGTTTAGGATATTCTAAGTTTTCCAAACCATACACAAATAAGACCATTTTTATGAAATCAAGTGAACAAGGTGTTAAGGAAAAGGCAACCAATTCTAAAAGTATGCATCAAAGTCATAAAAATAAAAGAATTGTTAAGAAAAAGTGTTATGTTCCTAGATATAAAAGTCACTTTCAACCTACTTGTTTTTATTGTGGAATCAAAGGCCACACACCTAATGTTTGCTATGTGCGCAACATTGGCGTTGCTAAAGGGCATTATGTGTAGGTTGAAAAGGGTACTAACTATCAAGGACCCAAAGCAATTTGGGTACCTAACAATACTTGATTTTGTTTTGTAGGTATGCTTGAAGACAACTTCTTGTCAATGGTATCTTGATAGCGGTTATTCGAAGCATATGACGGGCGACATCAACAAATTTTCAAATCTATCTTTAAAGGACAAAGGATACTTTACTTACAGTGATGATAATAAAGGAAATATTATTGGAGTAGAAACCTTTGGTGCATCTCCATTTACAATCATCAAATACGTTCTTTACGTTGAAGGCCTTAAACACAACCTACTTAGCATAAGTCAATTGTGTGACAAAGGGTTCCGAATCAACTTCACAAAGGATGAATGTTTGATAGAACATGAAGTCACCCATGAAATATTGCTAAAAGGTAAAATATTTAATAATATTTTTATAATTTCTTTTGATGACTCTTCCTTGAAGGTAAAATGCTTAATGGCGAACAACAACGAGGCGTGGCTATGGCATAAAAGGTTTGCTCACATTCACATGGAACACTTAAACAAGTTGATAAAGCATGACCTAGTTGTTGGTCTTCCAAAGATAAAGTTCATCAAGGATAAGTTATGCGATGCTTTCCAAAAAGGGAAGCAAACCAAGACAACTTTCAAGTCCAAGAAAGTGGTGTCCACATCAAGACCACTTCAATTGTTGCATATGGATCTTTTCGGTCCATCAAGAACTAAAAGCTTCGGAGGTAACATTTATGATTTAGTTATTGTGTAAACACAACAAATTTTCCCTCACTCTTTATCACACCATGTTTTGTGATCTTTCATGTTTGAATTAACATAAGCATCACACATCATTTAGCATATTTGCTTCACTGCATAAGTTCAAGTTCATCTGCATCTAGGGTTTGTGATCTGAGCAATCCAAGAATCCATCTGAGCCACCCCAAAGGCCTAAAAGCTTTCCAAGAGGGTTCATGTGTGTTATACCATCATATTATGCTCCTAAAAGTTCATGAAAGTCAAGGGATCACAAGAACTGGCAAAGGCATGGAAGTAGAGCTAGGGTTTTCACTACACAGATAACCAAAATTAGGGTTTTGGTTTCAGAGGCCTTAACTCCAAAATTTTGGGTCATTCTTGTTTCTAATGTTATTAGAATGTTATAAGGATCATGTGTACCAAGTTTGATGAAGCAAATCATTGTGGAAGTCATTTGTTCACTGGGTAACTTCCTGAGCAAGCTCAATCAAAATCAGGGCATCTGAGGCCCGCAACAATGGAACCAAAGGGTTATTTTCATCAAATTGAAGTTATATGATCTTAATTTGATCTTAGAAGTGGTTGGAAGTTCACAAGATTGAAGAATTTTGAGCCAATTGCAAACTTACCATTTTTGGAAATGACTTGAAATGCAAACTTTCCATTTTGGGAAAGTTTTTCAACCTCCTCTTTCATAACCAAAAATGCTTCAAATGAAAAATTCTTGGTCATGAAAGTTGTAGATTGGGTCTTTCCCTTTTCAAAAAGTACAAGAACATTTCTTGATTCATCATAGAACTCAAGATATGTCCTTTCAAAGTTGGCAAAAATCCTATAATTTCAAGTTTCATGTCAAAGAGGGATTTTGCATTTTGGCATGTTCAAGCATTCTAATGACCTCTAATGTGCACAAACACTTCACAATATGTCAAATGAACTTCAAACAATCAGAATTGTGCATTGAACCAAGTGTTTCCATGACTTGAACTTCAAGAAATATCAACAGGGCCAAAACTCTCAAAATTTGCAAAATGCATTGGATCCTTCCATCCACTTGTGCCAGCTGCATCAAACTGATTCTATGGCTCTCCATGAGTCTTGATGAGGCCAGACACCCCAAAAATCTAGCCCTGCCATGGCCCATACCTCAAGTACACAAAAATTTACTTTTTTGCAAAACACACCATACCAATCAGCCTGTGCCACAACAACTTTCTGATCAATCCCATTGGCTTAAACAAACATCATGGATCACGTTTCATAACACACAAGAGTCTGAACACTCTCATACACTCAGATTCACAAAATCCATCAAAAACTTCCCTTCTTCGAAATTCATAGCTCAGCCACTCAAACTTCAAACTTCTTCCACCAATCAACTCAGCATCACCCCAGGATCATGTCCCACCCATCACCATAGCCTAAACCACATAACACAACAAACACGATTTCTGAGTTATCAGAACTGAACCACTCAAACCAACCCATTTAAACTCCATCCAAGCTTTTCAGAAGCATCAGAGGGATCATTGGAGGCATTTTGCACAAAGGAAGAGGTCAGAAAGCTCCAGTTTGCAAAGCTTCAACTCAGGTAGCCATGATGAACTTTTTTTCCAGAACTCTTGTTTTAAGTTTCTAAATGATTCTACATGTTTAGTTGATCATCCTGATATGTTTATTTTTGAAAATGGTTGAGAAACCAAGATGTATTGATGTTCTGAAACTTTTTGATCTGAAAATGTTTTTCTTCGATTTGTGCGTTTGATGCAAAATAAATGTTGTTTATGGCCTGATTCTTGTTTAGAATGATTAGGGGTTTGATTCTAGAGAGTTTGGGGGTTTGAGGTAGCCTAGGGAAGAAGATAGCATGAACGGCTCGCCGGAGAAGATGACCGGAGCTTGCTCCGGTCACCAAAAAGTAATTAGGGTCAGGATTAGGGCTAATCTCCCCATTTTGAATCTCAGCCCTTGGATTTAGTTTAGCGCCTGTTTCAGTGGACATGATCATTTCACTTAAACCCTAATTTTAATTAATTAATTTAATCAGTTTAATTAGCCAGTTTAAATGTCAGCCCTTGGATGAAGCGTGAAGTCAACCCTCCCTTTTCCAGTTTGAATCTCAGCCACCAGATCAACATACCATCCATTTATTTCATTTTTATTTCATTTATTTCCATTTCTCTTGCATAATTTATTTAAAATAGCAAAACTTATTCAAAAAATATTTTCTTTTGCATTCTGACTTTAAATATTTTTCTCAATCCAAAAATAATTTTTATTTTATTTTTTGCATTAAAAAAGTATTTTTAAAATATTTAAATGTTATTTTTAATTAATTAAAGTATTTTAATTAATTAAAAATACATTTAGGTTTCTAAAAATCACCAAAAAAATCATAAATCATCCCAATGCATTTAGAAACATTTTAAAACTCTTCAAATAAATTTCTTTTTAGGTTTGATAATAGTTTGCCAATTTCCTTTGAATTAAGGGTCATAAAAATCATATTTTTAAACCCTAACTTTGAAAAATCATTTCTGCCTAACAAAGAAGAGTTTGAAGTTGATTCTTTTTGCATTATGTTATATATTGCATTTAGTTTATAGGTCTTTTTCCTCATGAATTTATCTTGAATTTTCAAATTGATTTGCATTTTTCCCTTTGAACCATCCAAAAACCCTAGAAAACTTAGGAAAATCATAACTTTTGATAGGTTAGGCTTATGACCTCCTCCTTTGGGGTGTGACCTAATATGGGATTAGGGTTTGTTTGAGCTTGATTGAAAATTTTTATCATGTCATTTGCTTCTGTTTTATCCATTTGCATCTCACATGTCAATGTAACCCTAATTTCTCATGTTCATTTGCATTCACCTTGCATATGCATCATTACATGAACTTGCCATGACATTTCATGCATTCATATGTCATATTAGACATCTTAGGACATGTTAGAACAATGCTTGATCATTTCTTCATTCATTTTCCATGATTAATATTCATTTCATTTCATAAACTTTCATGTGTTTTCAAACTTCAAAGCATGCCTCCTTTGCATCTAATCTTTGTATGATCACACATATGTATCTTGTATGACTTTGCATAATCTTATATGACATGTGCATAGCATAAACACTTCTGACTTTGGTCTTTGCATTTCATCTCACCTCATTTCAATTCATTTCTTTATGCTTTGTACCTTATGCATTCATACTAACACTTTCAGGTTTGGTAAGTTATTTTGGGAGGTGGTTTTGCCTTCACCTCTCACTTCTCCTTATCTCTTTCATATGCATTTTAACTTGTCTTTGAAGTGAATTTGATTCACTTATGTCCCTCTCTCACTTTATTTCTTTAAGTTACTTATCTTATTCAATGAAGTAAGTAACTTATTCTCTTGCTTCCTCCCCATTCCATATGTTTTTTTTCCATTGGTGGCTTTCCTTGAAGATCTTTATCTAAGCCTCACAAACCATAGGAACATCCAAGCATGATAATCTTAGGGTTTTGTTTAGTCCCCCTTAGACTTTTTATCTTTGAGTCTCCTTGAGTCTCTCTTCTCATCTCAGATAATCAGAGACTGAACTCTTAAAGTTTTAGGACTTTGAAATTAGGGTTATGCCTGCATCCTTCTCTTAGGATGGAGTGTATAACTTTAATTTTAAGTGTTAAACCTTTAATTTGTTTAAACCTCTTAATCAAACCATCTAATAATCACTAAGACTTTATCTTGTAACTTGGGCCTTACATTAGGGTTCTAATTCTTCCTTATGGTTAAGAAGGACTAACCCTAGTGTTTAATGGACAAGTTCCCCTCAAGTTGTCTTACAAACCATAAAATCCATTTCTTAATCTCATCCCTTAATTAAAATCCACTTAATAAAGGTTTGTTATTCAATGAATTTAATCCCTAACCATGGATTAAGTTAAGGTACCTTCCTCAGCTTATGTTTTCTCATCTATCATCCTTCTATTAGGATGGTGTAATGAGTTCACTAATCTGTGATTAGAGATTAAACTCATTACTTAACACTAAACAAAACCCAAAAACATCTAATTAATCACAAGTAGGTTAATGATCTTAATCCTACATCATCATGGTAATTGAGTTGAGATGCTTATCTCATACTTAAGTAGGCTCATTATCCCTAATCAGGGAGGATATAATGAGCTTACAAACCTTTGATTTAGGCTTAAGCTCATTAACTTATGCAAAACACCAAAAATAATAACAAGACTGAAAACACAAAAACAAACAATAATCGTCTCCTACGGGATTCTTTTCTCATCACACTCATTCATAAACGAGAACTTGCTTCTTCCGTCTAATGCAAGACAGTTAGCACTCGAGCCAGACGAGTCATACACTTGAGCATAGGCAAGTAAGCAGTTCACAGTCAATTTATCTTTCAGTCTCTTTGAGTCGAACTACGGTGTTCTGACTTCCTCATTGCACACGAGGATACGTAGGCATAACTTAACTGTTATCGAACAAAAGTCTCTGTGTCTTCCCCCTCTTTCAGCATTCTTTTTCTAAGCCTCAGTTCCTGAGCATTCACCTTTTGCACTGACACTTGTATATTCTTTTCCAGCTTCTGCACACTGATAGCACATACACTGCCCCTTTAAACACAATCTTGTAAGTGTGGATCCCGTCGAGTAAGACGTACATTCTGGGTGCTAATACCTTCCCAGGTTGTAACCAACCCCCTTTCTCAGTTTCTCTGGTTCGCAACCGTCTTATCCATATCTTTCTAGGTTTATGCAGCATTAACTTTCCTTCGAGATAAAAATGCCTAGCTGGCGACTCTATTTCAGTTCATCTCATTTCTCTTTTTGCCGACCGTTCGCGCTTGTACCGGGATGAAAATCTTCGGGAGCGACAGCTTGGCGACTCTGGTGGGGAGGCATTTCTTGCAACCAGGGTTTCTGGTTCTTTTTGTGGGTTTCTCCTAGCGCTTGTTTGATTTGTGTTTATGGGAGTGTTATGTGCTACTTGTGCTTGTTGTTTATTGCTTTATTTATTGCTTCCTGTATAGCTTTATTTATTGCTTTCATTTACTGTTTATATGCATTTCATACTGTTATCATCATATCATTTGTGCTGGATCTCTTGTCTGTTTTGGTGGGAAGGATTATTGAGTGAGTAAGGTTCCATACCGGGGACCTGAGTGACACATAGGATAGATTGGCTTCGTATTCTTTCCCATTCCATTTCGGTCTGGTGCGGGAATATGAAACACGGTTCAGACATGGGTTTCTTCTTGAGAACTCTGTGCTACGGATTCCTGTAGTACTAGGGCTATCTGGGAAGCATGCTAAGTCTGGATGACCTTTTTATGACCTTCAGCATCTGAGGTGAATTAGAGGAGGAACCTTTATGATTATTGTAAACATTGTACCTCCGGGTTAGAAGTGTTTACACTTCTCATAACTGATCCAAGTCTGAGGATCCTTGTTCTAGAATAATACATGTGAGGGGGTTGGGATGCTTACAGGTTTGCAGGAACCCTTGGCTTCATCATACCTTGTTACTAGTTTTGTTAAGGTTGTATCATTTTGGACTGTTCTTGTGAAACCCTGGACTTGTGACTCTTTATTTGAGTCCCCCACCTGGTTACTGGTTTTCTAAGCCTTCATTCGGACTTATGAACACACATGGACCCTATCAAAACAGATAACAGATCCAGCACTTGATCACAAACCCTTTGCATATCATTCTGCATACATCATCTTGCATCATTTAACATTTGTCTATTTGTTCTACAGGGTATCCTCATCTTATCTTTGGTTTGGTTTTGACCTGTTCTACTGCTCAGATTCCTTCAGCTATCTGCATCAGCTACCTTCACCAGCTATCTTCACCAGAGATTCTTTTCAGCTCTCTTCACCAGTTGTCTTCATCAGATACTCTTCTTCAGCATCTTCTTCAGTTGCCTTTATCAGCAGTTATCCTCAGTCTTCTTCATCAGCATCCATTGTCAGCATGGACCCATCCAGGAAGAGCAACATCACCTATCATTTCTTTGAGCCCACTTTGACAGGCATCAGGCAGATGCAGGCACTCATCACTCCTGATCATGTCCCTTTATATAGGGAACATTATGGTGTCATTATGGACATGATCATGGACCTGGATGCATCACAGAGGAGCATGATCCACACATGTCTCTAGTTCTATGACCATCCTCTCAGATGTTTCACTTTCCCAGATTTTCAGTTGGGACCTTTGATGGAAGGGTTCTCTATGTTGTTAGGTGTCCCCATAAGGAGAGGGATTCCCTTCAACCCTGAGATGGTTGCTCCTAAGAATGAAGATATAGCTAGGGCTTTGCACTTGGAGTCCACTCTCATTGACCAGAATATGACCACCAAGGCTAGAATCCCAGACCTTCATTTGGACTTCTTGGTTACTCAGGCCACCCTTCATGCTGCAGCAGGGAAGTGGGACACTGTTTGTGCTCTTCTAGCCCTTAGTATATATGGGATCATTTTGTTTGCAGACGAGCCTAAGTTTGTGAACAAAAGTGATATCCACCTTTTCCTGTTGAAGAATCCAGTCCCTACCTTGCTTGGAGACTTTTACTACTCAGTGCATCAAAGGAATGAGAAGCAGAGGGGAAGATTAGTCAGATGCTGTGCACCTCTCTTCTACTGTTGGTTATTGAGGTACTTGCCGAAGTCAGACACTTTCTTGAATCCTCATCATCCAAGGAACTAGGCTAAGAGAATGATTTCCCTTACATCAGAAGACGTCAGATGGTGCACTCAGAGCACCAAGGGCAAAGATATCATCACCAGTTGTGGGCAGTATCCCAATGTACCCTTGATTGGAGTGAAGGGTTGCATCAATTACAATCCTTTGCTTTTCAAAAAGCAATTAGGGTATGCCTTGGTACATCCACCAAGAGAGCAAGACTTGATAGAAACCCTCTATTGTGACATTCAGCACAACCTTGCCATTGCCAGACAGGCAACCTGGGCTTGGGACAATATTCATACTAAGGGGACAACTATTCTTGGCAAGTGCAACAACATAGCTTCAGCTCAGTATCTTGATTGGTCTCATATCAGGGGACAGATCACCCACATGCCATTCACCATAGAGGATGTACCTAGACCATCAACAGTGGAGCCTGCAACTACTGTCAGTTTAGAGGAGTTTGAGAAATTGAAGGAAAGGAATACTCGGCTCTCTGAAGCTTTGAAGAAGACCCTCTGGGAGAGGAATGATAGTCTTCTGGACAATGAAAGGTTACAGAAGCTCCGGATTGAGCACATGACCAAGATTGAAAAGACGAATGATTACATTAGAAGGGCTATAGCAGGAGACTTGGTATTAAAGAATGCTTGCAAGGAAATCAAGACTCATAAGGCCAGAGCTGAGCATTACTTAGAGGAGAGTCAGGATAGGTGGATCAGGATCACTGAGGCTCGTTCACAGGAAGATCAGAGGACCCAGGCTAGGATAGAGTAGCTGGAAGCCAATGAGAAGAAGAGTCAGGAGGCCTTGTTAGCAGCACAGAAGGAGATCTCTGAGTTGAAGCTCCGGGCGGGGTTGAAGAGATCAAAAGACCAGGACAAGCATAAGAAATTGACCAGTGCCATTGCCACCAGGAACCTTCTTATCAGGACCATCACAGAGCATCCAGTTGGCCCAGTGACTGAGGCTATCCTGAAAGAAGTTAGAGAGGATGATTATGGATTGGATGTTTGATTTCTTTGTACTTGTACTTCATTTTGATTGTATCTTTGTTGTTGTATTTTGACCCATTATGGGAACTTTGTTGTAATCAAACTATGTATCTTTACACTTTGTAATATATGGTTTTTATTATCTTTGTGGGCTTTATCTCTCTTCAACATCATCATTCCTCGAGGTCTGGAAGGTCAAAACCAAAGAACCAAATCGGATACCCTTGGAAGACAAATAGGCATCCTGCATTGCATGCTAACCTCATTTCTTTGTTTTGTAGGTTTTTGTTTGTTATTTCTCACTTTGTTGTGGTTTTAGGAAACATTGCTCGTAGAAGAGTCTTCCCCATCAATAGAGTGCACCGGTATCCGACAAGAAACAACCTTCCGGGCTTACAAATGGATCAGGTTCAACAAGATCTGACAAACGTAAGAACCCAAATGGCCAATGAAAGGACTGAGATGAGGGCCCAAATGAATCAGTTTATGGCAGTGATGACTGGGTTGGCCTAGAGCCAGGAGAGACTGAGAGAGTTGGTCGAGCTGCAAACTCCTGAAGAAAACCACCCAGGTACAGGGGGTACCAGCAACAACGATCATGTACAGCCTCATACTGATCCCCCAGAGTTTGGACCTCATCTTAACCCAGACATCAATGCTATAAGAAACACCCAAGGCAAAACTGGAGGGAGGGCCTTATAGGAGGACCCTCAGGAAGAACAGTTTATTGTGGTTGGGGCAGGAGACTAAGTCTACGATCGTCGGCTGGATGAGATAGCAGAAAAGCTAAGGTCTCTGGAATCTCAAAAATCTATGGGTTTTGACGTCATGGATATGGGACTAGTGGAGGGGGTTAGAATTCCTCACAAATTCAAACCTCCTTGTTTTGAAAGATACAATGGTACTTCCTGCCCTCGTACCCATCTTCAGTCTTTCCTGGGAAGATTGAAAGCCTACACCATGGATGAAAAACTGTGGATGTTTTATTTTGAGGATAGCTTGATAGGGGCATCCCGTGAGTGGTACTCTCATTTGACCAGGGCCACAGTTAGGAATTGGAAAGACTTGGCTGAGGCCTTCATTCGTCAATATCAATATAATCTGGACATGGCTCCAAACAGAACCCTTCTGATGGGAATGTCACAGTCTTCCTGGGAAAGCTTTAGAGAGTACACCCAAAGATGGAGGCAATTAGCTGCTGCCGTTCAACCTCCGATGTCAGAAAGGGAAATGGCAGATATGTTCATGAACACCCTCCAGGGGACTTATATTGATAGATTGGCTGCTTTTTCTTCCACTAGCTTCATAGACGTGGTTATAGCTGGGGAAAGAATTGAGAGCTTATTGAAAATGGGAAAGATTTCTGAACACGACGCCAGTTCAAGTAGTGCAAGGAAACCATTTGCAGGACCCCACAGATCCGGTGAAACAAATTCTGTACATATGGGAAGAAGAAGACCCCGGTATCTGCCAAGATCAATTGCCGCCATCACTATTCCTACTCCACCTCCTCAATACACTCAACAACCACAACATTTTCCCTAACAGCCATAGTTTCCTCAATAGAGATCCTACAACAACAATAACAACCAACAACAACACCATTTCCAACAAAGGCCATCTCAAGTTAACAGGGTGATTGACCCTATACCAATGTCGTATGCCACCTTATTGCCACAACTCCTAAAGCTTAATCTTGTCGAGCTAAGGACATTGGCTCCACCAGATCCTCAGAACCTTCCAAGAAATTACGACGTCAACGCTAGGTGTGCTTTTCATTCTAATGCACCTGGTCACACCACAGAAAAGTGCAGGGCTTTGCACATGAAGGTCCAGGATCTAGTAGATTCAAAAGCCCTAAATTTTGCACCACCTCCTAATGTCACGAAGAATCCTATGCCCAGCCGTTGCACCCCAAAATTTTCCCCCACCTAGACAAGACATTATTTACTAAGGGGTCCCAAGAGGTTCACAAGGTTCACAAGGTATCTCAAGAGGTTCACAAGGTTCACAATTAGTCAGAAAGTTTGACAATTCCCTCAGACAAAGCATCCTCCTAAGCAATGCATCTTGTAAACACCCCAAATTTTCCCTCACTAAGTTCACACCATGGCTTGTGATCTTTTCATTTTCATAAATTCAATCATATCATATCATATTGCATTTTTACTTCACTGCATTGGTTCAAAGTCATCTGCACCTAGGATTTGTGATCTGAGCAATCCATGAGCTTTTGAGCCACTCCAAAGGTCATCAATCATCTCAAGAGGGTACATGTATGTTCAATCATCATATTATATCCTCCCAAGATCAAGAAAGTCATAAAATCACAAGAACTGGCTAGGCATGGAAGCAGAGCCAGGTTTAACTGCACAGATGACCTAAAATTAGGGTTTTAGTTTCAGAGGCCATAACTTCAAATTTTTTGGTCATTTTTGTTTCTATTGGTCTCAATATGTTATAAGGATCATGCATACCAAGTTTGATGGAAAAATTCATTAGGGAAGTCATCTGATCACTGGGTAACTTCTTGAGCAAGTCAGAGCCAAATCAGGGCATCTGAGGCCCCCCAACATGGAACCAAAATGGATTTTTCATCAAAATGAGGTTATATGGTCTTTATTTGATCATTGAAGTGCTTGGAAGTTCACAAATTTGAAGAAAAGTGGGCTAAACCAAAAGTTGCCAAATATGGAAATGACTTGTAATGCAAACTTTCCATTTCGGGAAAGGTTTTCAACCTCCTCTTTCTCAACCAAAAATGCCTCAAATGAAAAATTCTTGGTCATGAAAGTTGTATATTGGATCATTCCCTTTTCAAAAAGTACAAGAACAAGATCAAATTCATTTTG
Organism: Lathyrus aphaca; assembly: GCA_963966055.1. Lineage (NCBI taxonomy): Eukaryota > Viridiplantae > Streptophyta > Magnoliopsida > Fabales > Fabaceae > Lathyrus > Lathyrus aphaca. The sequence goes on along the minus strand of OZ014522.1, from coordinate 283,839,251 downwards.
GAACTCAAGTTATGGCTTTCCAAAGTTGGGAAAAATCACATAAAATTCACTTTTGCACCAAAGAGGCATTTTTCAAAATGGCATGATAAGGCATTCTAAAGGCTTCAAATATGCACAAATACTTTACGACATCCTCATGTGACCTCTAAAGATCAGATTTGTGCTTTGAATCATTTCATTCCATGCCTTGAATTTCAAGTAATTCAAAAGGGGCCAAACTTCTTCAAAATTGCAAAATGGATCAAATCTCTTCAGCCACTTGTGCCAGCTACAAAATATGACTTCCATGGACCTCCTTGAAGCTAGCTAACTCGAGCCATACCCTTGTACCATGCCTGAACCAGCCCATGCCTTCACTTACACAAAAGTTGACTTCTTGCATATTGAACCATACCAATCAGCATAGGCCACCAACAACTCTCTGACCTATCAAGACTTGATATGTGTACCAAAGGCAAGCCATTTCACATAAGCTTGGAACCTGAATCCTCCCACAAGTCAGCATTCACCAAAACTCCTCTCTTTGCATCTTACTTCGAAACTCATCACACAAGCTACAAACATCAAAACAAACTTCATAGAACAACTCACCATCAACCATTGATCATTTCCCACCCATCATTTTGCCCTAAAAACCACCATATCAAAAACATGATTTCCCTCCCCCTTTGAACTGAATTGTATCAAACTCACAAACCAGCCACAAGAAACTCCAACCAAGCATCAAAGCTTCTTCAGGAAGATCATTGGAGGGGTTTTGAAGCAAAGAAGCTGCCTGAAAGCTCTAGGGTTGAAAGCTCCATCTCAGGTAGCTCTCTCAAACTTTTTTTTCCAGAAATCCTTTTTAGAGTTATAGAATTGTTCCTTGTGATCCCCTGAGTACACTGATCTTTGTGGTTTTGAAAATGGTGGAGAAATGAGGTTGTATGGTCGTTCAGAAATTTCTGCCATTTTTGCTTTTTGTTTCGAATCTTGTTGGTGAGTGAAAATAAATGAGGTTTGAGGTTAGGGATGAGTTTAGGAAGGTGAGAGGAACAAATCTGGAGCTTTAGAGCTCCAGAAATGACCTAGGGAGCGTTTTAGGAAATTCTCAGGTGAGGGGTGGCCGGAGAAGATGACCGGAGGTCATTTCCAGCCACTTAAAAGTCATTAATGCTTAATTAGGGTTTAGGGGTGAGTTTAATCTGGAGCGTAGGATGGAGCTTCCCGCGTGTGAACCAATGGCCTGGATGATCTCATTAAGCCCTAATTATTTTAATTAATTTAATTAAGTGAAATTAACTAGGTTTGAATTGTGTCCCTTGGATCTGGCGCGCAGTCAAACATTTAAAGCCCAAAATGAATCTCAGCCTTCCATCCAGCATACTTCTCATTTAATTAATTTTATTTCCCATTTTTCTCATTTAATTTGTGCATTTTATTAAAAATAGTAAAAAGACTTCAAAAATTCTGAAATTTTTTATCCAAGCTTTAATTAATTTTCAGAACCCAAAAATATTTTTATTTTTATTTTTTTGCATTAAAACATATTTTTAAATCATTTAAATGATTATTTTTAATTAGTTAATGGAAATTAATTAATTAAAAATACATTTATGTATTTAAAAATCCCAAAAAAATTCAGAGAGCATTTTAAAACATTTAGAAACATTTACAAACTCACAACACAAATTTCTTTTTGGTTTTGATCCCACTTTGGCAATTTTCAATTGAATTAGGGTTCTTAAATTTGAATATTTTTAACCCTAACTTCAAAAATTTATAACTTTTAAACCAAAGTGAGTTTGTGAATGATTCTTTTTGCATTGTGTTATACATGGTTTCAAGCATCTAAAAGCATTTTTGTTTCATTTTTATCTTGCATTTTCAATTTGTTTGGCATTTTACCTTTAGAATCACCCTTAAAACCCTAGAAACTTAGAAAAATCATAAATCCCTTAGGGTTTAGCTTCTGACCTTCCCCTTTGGGCAGTGAACTTGTATAGGTTTAGGGTCCCTTTGATTCCATTTTCAATTTTTTATCTTACCATTTGCTTCTGATTTTGAATTTTGCATCTCATATGATCATATAACCCTAATTTGCATCTTCATTTGCATCCATCTTACATAAGCTTGTATACATGAACTTTCCATGACATTTTGTGCATCCACATGACATATAAGAAATCTTAGGACATATTGAAATCATGTTTGATCATTTCATCATCCATTTTCCATGTTTTGCTTTCATTTCATTTCATATGCATTCATGAACTTTCATGCTTATTACATGTCTCATTTGCATTCCCATCCTTTGTATGATCATCCCCATCTCATGACATACATTTATGCCATCTCTTTGCATCAATAGCATCATGAACATGCCTCTGACTTTGGATTGCATCCTTGCATTTCATTTCATTTTCATTTCTTTTCATTTCCTTTTGCTAACTTTTCAGGTGGTAAGTGTTTGAGAAATGAATTTTCCTTCACTTCTCATAATATCTTCTCATCTCTTTTATGAATAATTGCTGCATTTTATCTTTGTATTAGAGTGAGCTTGCTCATTCATGCTCCTTCCTCACTTTATTTCTCCAAGCAACTTATCTTCTTAAGTGAAGTAAGTTGACTTGCTTCTTTCTGCTTCTTCTCCTTCCATCTTTGCTTCTTCCTTGGTGGCTCTTCTTGAAGACTTCTTGCAAGCCTCATAAACCCTATGAGCACCCAAGCATGATCATAATTAGGTTTTGATTAGTCCCCCATTAGTTTCACCTTTGTGTCATCTCTTGTGTCTCTCTTCTCACCTCTTAATCAAGGACTAAACCTTAAAGGTTTTAAGGCTTTGTGATTACGTTTATGCATGCATCCTTCTATTAGGATGGAGTGTATAACTTTAATCCTAAGTGTTAAATCCTTAATGTGTTTAAATCCTTTAATCAATCCACTTTAATAATCACTAAGACATTAAGCTTGTAACTTGGGCCTTGCATTAGGGTTCTAATTCTTCCTTAATTGGTTAAGAAGGACTAACCCTAGTGTTAATGGACAAGTCCCCCTCAAGTTGTCTTACAAACCATAAAATCCATTTCTTAATCTTACCTTTAACTAAAATCCACTTTAATAAAGGTTTGTTTTGTCATGAGGTTAATCCCTAATCATGGATTAAGTTGAGGAGCCTTTCTCAGCTTAAATGTTCTCATCTATCATCCTTCTATTAGGATGGTGTAATGGGTCCATTAAATCCTTAATTATGGCTTAAACTCATTACTTAACACCAAACAAAAACTCCAAAAACATCTAAATAATCACAAGTAGGTTAATGATCTTAATCCTACACCATGGTAATTAAGTGTGAGGTGTTTACTTCATACTTAAGGTATTTTCATTACCCCTAATCAGAGGGAGGATGTGATGAGTTTACTAACCCTTGGTCTAGGCTTAAGCTCATTTTCTTATGACAAACTCAAAAAGGAATAAAAGATTGAAAACACAAAAACAAACAATAATCATCTCCTCTGGGATTCTTTTCTCATCATCTTCACTCACAAACGAGAACTCGATTCTTCCGTCTAATGCAAGACAGTTTGCACCTGAGCCAGACAGGTCATACACTTTAGCATAGACAAGTAAGCAATTCATCAGTTAATTCATCTTTCAGTCTCTTTGAGTCGAACTACGGTGTTCTGACTTCCTCATTGCACGAGAGGATACATAGGCATAACTTAACAGTTATCGAACAAAAGTCTCTGTATATTCCCCCTCTTCCAGCATTATTCTTTAAGCCTCATAGTCTTGAGCTTCACATTCTTTCCTTACACTGACACTCTTTTATTTCACTTCACATTTCTCTTGCACTGACACTTGCATTCTTTTTCAGCTTTTGCACACAAAATAGCACTGACACTACCCCTTTAAACACGAACTTTCAAGCGTGGATCCCGTCGAGTACGGCGGACAATCTGGGTGTTAATACCTTCCCAGGTTGTAACCAACCCCCTTTCTAAGTTTCTCTGGTTCACGAGCGTCTTGTCCATCTTTTCTTAGGTCTATGCAGCATTTCCTTTCCTTCGGGATAAAAATTCCTAGCTGGCAACTCTTTTCAGTTCACCCTCATGTTCTCTCTTTCGCCGACCGTTCGCGTCTGTACCCCTCTTGGCCATGTGTCATCGGGTGGGAGCAACACATCCTAAACTAGGGTTTTGAGTTTCATCAGGCTAAATGGATTTACAAAGCTTCAAATGAGATTCATACCCTCCTATATGTCTTCAAGAATCCATATGTCAGGTTTTAAGGCTTTCCCAAAAGGTTTGCTCAGTCAGATGATCAGATAGGCTAAAATCAGTCAAAGTAGTCAAAAAGTCAAACTGAGGTCAACTGTGGTCAAACCAAAGTCAAACTTCATGATTTTTTTCCAACATCAAGTATATGAAGTAAAATTAATCATTTGATCAAGGGTTGATCATGATTCATCAAGGAGATTTCAGATCATCAAGAATAAGGAGTTTCTAAATTAGGGTTTTCACTGGAAAAATCAACTGAACTTTGACCAGCCATAACTTTCACATGCTTCATCAAGAATTTTCCATCAAAAGCTAATTTTGATGGAAATTGAATTCTCTACAACTTTGTGTCTCACAAGCCAAGCCCAAAAATGCTTCATTTGGAAGGTATGGGCTAAGACATTATAGATCATTTTAAAAGTCAACAAAAAGTCAAAATCTTCCAAAGGGCATAACATGAAAATGGTAAAAGATATGGACATGAGACCAAAGAGGTTTGTTAGAGGACTCTTTAAGCTTTCCAAAATGTCCAAGAACACCTTTATAGCCTTAAAATTGAGGTACTTGTGTCTTTGCAAAGTTGGGAAATGTTTGAGAGGTTTATTGAGCAAATGGGGTCTTAGAACCAATTCTTTCCACACGGGCTTGCATTTTTATGACCCAATCACTACCATGACATCATGCACGAACCAAATATAATTTATTCAGATTTTTATTTATTTTATTTTATTTATTTTGATTTTATACATTAAAAATCATTTTAAATCAAAATAAAATATGAAAAGCTCAATATTTGATATGATTCTCATTCTAGAAACTCATAAACATGATTTAAAGTTGATTGGGAGATTCAAATTCGTGCTCAACAAAAGGGGAAAGGATTTGTGTGATTTTTTTACCAAAATAGCAAGTTGAATCTTCATGATCAAGTAATCTCTAAAAAGCCCATAAACCTACAACTTTCTGACCTAATTTGCTTCTAATATATGTATACAAGTGATCACAAACACAAGGACACGATTTGGCAGCCTCCAAGAACATTTTTCACATTCAAAATTTTCCCTAAAATTTCAATTTTCGGTTTCCTATTTGCAGGCCAATTGAAGGTATTCTAAGACATAGACATGATCCTTGAACATCATTGATACGATCTCAATGCTTTACATCATCAAAATCATCCATGAATGCATAAACCGAATCTCTTTTGTTCTTGATTCTGAAATTTTCGATTTCATTTATTTAGCTAACATAAACTAATTTTGTTGTTTTATTTGTGTTAGTCATGATCTATAGATGGTTTCTGGACATTTTCTTGAAGAATCATAGCCTAGAACATGAACTGCCATTGTTAGGGTTTCTTGTTTCAAATTAGGGGTTCCTGAAAAAACAAATATAAATGGATTCTAAGGACATAGATGGACTGTATGAATCATAAGGAATTCATTGGCATAATTGATTTGATGAAATTATACTATTTGATTGATGTTTGAGTTTCTCAGGTTTAAAACACAAGAAAATTCGCAGGAGAATTCCTTGGAAAATTCACAGGAAGACCTGTGAATCCTGAGGAAGAAGATGATGAATTGGCGCCGAAAATGAAATTCAAAAATTGGTTTTAAAATATAATGTTTTATTACTGATTATATGTTGAACGCGCCCCATGTGGCTCAGTTGGTTTGTGTGTTTGCGTGTGAATGTGATGGTCCGGGTTTGATTCCCCCCCAGACCATTTTGTTTTGCTGCATTTTTTTAATTCATTACAGGTTATAACAAAAGGATTGCTGCTCATCCTATGAACACCAAGACGCGCTTGACCTGGTGGTAACGTTGTTGGACTGGGAGAGTGAAAGCCTAGGGCCTGGGTTCGAATCCCAGCCCCAGGTATGTTATTTTTCTCAATTTTTTTATTATTTTGTTTTTGTTTATTTTATATTTATTTAATCTATTTAATTTCTTAAATAATAATTTCTAAACAAATGTTGTATAATATTTTCTTCTACAAAAAACTTATATTTTTAAATTCATAATTTATTTTCCTAAAATCAAATTGTTTATATTTATTTTATAATTTTATATTTATTAATATTATATATATTTTTTGTAAATAAACTAATTAGGTTTAAATTAATAATTAAAAACCCTAATTCTCATAACCATAACCCTAATCCTAATTTTTATAACCCTAACCCTAGTTTTTCTTAACTTTAAAATTTAATCTAATACTTTTATAAATTATAATTAATCATTAATCATTTGTTAAATTTGTGAATAATTTAGTATTTATTTATTATTATTAAAAACTATTTTCTTAATTAAATCTAAAAAATCTTTTCTAATATTAATTTGTTTTGCTAATTTCTTATTTCTCTTATTTTTATTTTTCTAACTTTTATTCTTAATTCTTATTATTATTGATTATTATTGCTTATTTATTATTATTAATCTTTATTATATTTCTCGATTATATTGTAATTGTCCCGAAGCTTTGTAATAGTTTAGATTTATATTTTTGCTTTATTCTTATTAGGAATGTGTTTATTGTGTGGTTAGTAATTCTAGGGTGTGATAACATACTTGTAATTAAAATTAACTTAGAATAATTAACTTAAATAAGATAAATATTTGAATATGAACATGCACACACGTAAGTCGATCTTTGATCGCCATCTTGCACTTTCTAGGGTTACCTCTCATGTTGCCTATTTCAAAAGGTCAAGTAGGGTGTCTTAAGCAAAGCCCCTTCATAAATATCATCAAGTCCCTTCAGTTTATAAGATCAAGTCCCTTCGAGGTTGCCTACGATAAATGATCTTGTCCCTTCGAATAAAAGATGATAAGTTCCTACGATAAATGATCTTGTCCCTTCGAATAAAAGATGATACAGTTGCCTATATCCAGATGTCCCTACATATGTCCCTTAACATCCAAGGTAATGACTACCTATTCCTTAATAATAGGGATAGTCTTACCCTTGAAAAGACATAAAGAACAGTAAAGATTTCATATAGGGTAGGTTCCTCTTAATTACTTGCTCACCTTTCAAAATATTCTTCATACCACACTTTTCAAAAAAAAAATTCAAAAACAAGTCTTTGTATACATCCATACGAGGATCATTACAAGGTACTCAGAAATTTTCTAATCACACACTACACCTCTTTCAAAACAATTCAAAGTGACCTAAGTAACTAAGAGCCCATGG